>CM022946.1:140875051-141476062 GCA_012931725.1 Litsea cubeba | reverse complement strand
TTCCACATCTCATTGATTTTCTCTCTCAAACGAAGCATTGATGAGAGGATGCGAGATCATCTGGTGGTATGGACAGTACCCGAGGATCGTTGGTTTTTGCCAACATCACCCGGTCTTTTTTGGTTCAGGCAAGGTGAGCTTGCCATTTGCCACAAGAGCCCCGAAGATTTCATCAACATCTTCATCAAACGGGTATTTCTTCTCTACCCGTTCTTTGAAGGCATCAGAGAGTTCAGGTCTCTTACCAGCAGCTTTGTTTTCAGCTTTCTTTGGTGGCTGAGGAGCTGGCTTGGTCTGCACATTGAGGACCTCTTTCTTCTTTGGGTTTAGAGGTTGCAATGGCGGTTGGCTCTTTCTTTGATGATTTCTGACTGTTGAGGTCTTTAATCACCGTTTCAGCTTCCATGGAAGCTTCTAGGAGTTCTCCCAGGTTTTTTGATTTGTTGCCGATGATCATGGAGCGGATTCTGGCTCTCATGTTGTTTCGGCAAATGTCGACTAGCGACGCTTGTGGCAATACATCAGAGCATTTGTATGCCATTGCTTTCCACTTGTGAATGAAGTCATATGTTGATTCATTCTCCCCCCTGTTTTAGGCTGCACAGCTGAGCCATAGTAGCGGGATGATCCTCACCTTTGAAGTGAGTCAGGAAGCGTGTCTCTAGCATGGCCCAGTTTTGGATTGAGTCCTCCGGCAGAGTGGAGTACCAATCGAAGGCCGTACCTTTTAGGGTACTTGCAAAGAGGCGAATCTTGAGTGCATCTTGATCCGCGATAGCTCCCGTCAGGATCTTGAAGTGGATGACGTGCTGTCTGGCTGATCCTTTCCCTGTATATGTTTGGAGAGTAGGATGCTTGAATTTGGTGGGGAACGGGACCGAGTCCATCCATAAGGGATATGGTGGCTTGATCCCATGCTCCTTGAGTATATCCTCTTCTTTTGCTTTGGCGAGGATACCGTCTACGTCCTTTTTGGTAAGGGCGCGTGACTCATTTTCTTCTCTATTTACCTCGTCGTCTTGATGATTCGGAGGAGGTTCATTGTTCGCCTGATTTTGGAAGGCGAGGAGAAGGTTTTCCATCAGAGTTTCAATCCTCTGCTGGCCCTGTTCCAACTGCTGGATGCGGGTGATCGCATCTTCTGGAGGTGGATTGCGGGGTGGTGGCTCAGAATTTGTAGCCAAGACATTCATCCTTCGTGATTCGAACGAAGAAACTGTCCTGGTGACTGAGCTGGGGCTCATTCTTTTTGAAGAGGAGCTTGAGGAAGGATCACTCTGCTGTCCTTTGCTTGAAGGAGCAGGGGATTCTTCTGAATGTCTTCTTGTCCTTGAGACGCTGCGGGTCATTGGACGTCGGACATGGATTTTTGTTGCTGATTTTTGGCGCCTTCTGGTTTTTCCAACCATATGGACGGCAGCAACTTGGTTGGGTCTTTCTTTTTCGACCCATTTAGGAGAGACTTGAAGTGTGGGAGGCTGAGTCCTTTGCTTCTGCAGTCTCTTTTGTCGGTACGACGCGCGGCGGCGTATACGGCGAGCAATTTGAGCTTCGGTCAGCTCTAACTGGGCTCTGACGATGAAGGATGTGCTCCCTCGGGCGCAGCAGCCGAGTCTGTCTTCTTTGTAGCTGGGCAAGGACAGGATGCGAACCCTATCCTTCGCCAGTTGCAGCGAAGCTTTGAATTTGTGAAGTTCGGCCCCTGTAGATATGAAGGGTCGAACTGCAGATTTGTAGGCCTTAGCAGATGCTTGTGGAGGCCTTGTGATGCATGACTTGATTTTGGGCTTGTAGGAACAAGCCGGCTCATGCTGGGATGACTTTGAAGTCGGGTTGGAGATGGGTCTCTCCTCTTTCATGTAAGCAAGAGGATAGAACTGGTTCTCCTTGAGTGGGGCCAGGAATGCTGGCTTAGTGGATGCCTGGGACCTTCTTTGTTTTGGTGAAGGTCTTGGGGACCAAGTCTTGGGGTAGACCTGGTTTTTTGCAGGTTGAGGCTTCGTGGTGCTGCCACGGGCTTCAGGCCTTCTTGTACTCGCCTTTGGTGTCACGGTAGTGACACGTTGAGAGGCGAGTTTCTGCTTCTTGGAGGGAGCAGCTTGTTCCTCAGGAAGTGGGAATGGTCCCAACGTCCCGAAGACGATAGTCCGGGGAGTCGAGGTCGACCCGGAGTTCACAGAGTTGCCGAGGGAGTTGACACTTCGGCAGCTGATGGGGCGCTTGTAGGTGCGCGTGGTTTGCTTCTGTTGAAGCATGAGTTGGTGCTTGCTTTCGTCGAAAGTAATGGTTAGTGAAGCTGCCATTGTTAGTTTTTTTCGAAAATTTCTGAAACAAGACCACATCCATTAGTAATCACAAGAATATAATGATCATAAATGGGAAGTTCTATGGTTTCGTCTTTTCAAATTGCTCGAGGTAGATGACCCAAACAATATGAGGAAGGCAAAATGCCATAGAGGGCACAATTGTTCTGATCGCAGGTGTGGTAAGCCCGGAATGGGCATCCCAGTGACTGCTAGAAGCAATTGTGAACTTAAATTCGACTTATCGAGAAGCAGAGCTTGCTCGAGGTAAGAAGAATATAAAGTTGGAGTTACAGATGTGCCGGTCGCAATACAGTAGACCCTGAAAGGGCGTACTAGTACCGCTAGACACAAATGTTTTGAGACCGCATCTATGAGATGAGATTCTCTGTTTTGAAAGGTCAAGATTGGATTCATCAAAGAGAGCAGATGGTATTCCAATCTGAACACGGGCTCAGCGATTTCCGCGAGCGCCAGTGCTCAGAAAGAAATGAACCATGATTTCTCGGATCTGAATCTAAAAATGACGAGTTTTCTTTTGAAAGGCCAATATCGGGTTTATCAAAGAGAGCAAAAGGCACTCCAATCTGAACACGGGCTCAGCGATTTCCGCGAGCACCAGTGCTCAGAAAGAAGAAGACCAAGATTTCTCCAATCTAAACCCAAAATGACGGAAGTTTTTTTTTTCTTGAAGATTTTTTTTTTTTTTTTTTTTTAAAAATCTTTTTTTTTTATTTTTTATTTTTTTTTTTTTTTAAGATTTTTTTTTGAAAATTTTTTTATTTTTTATTTTTTATTTTAAAATTTTTATATTTTTTTTTTATTTTTTTTTTTTTAAAAGACGAGAGAGTACACATAGGCCTCCTAACCTGGTCTTATGAAATCTTGATTGATAGAATTGCCCCCAGGTAAGGGTAGGATTACTTAATGAACCCGTTTGGAGGACCCTTGCCTAGAACAGTCAAGCTGTCTCCACACTCTGGACAAGGCTTTTCTTTGAATCAACCATGATCAAAGAACACAGTTGGTTTAACCTTAGTGGTCTATGTCTTTTTTTTTTATATATATATTTTTTTTATTTTATTTTTATGAATTCATCGAAGAGAAACCATGGCCCAAAACCTTAGTCGAACAGGCTCAACATTTCTGCAAGCGCGATGAACGATAGGAACAGATCAAGGTTTCTCAATTTTGAATCCAAATTGAGAAATCCAAAATTTTTTTTTTTTTATATATATATATATATATTTTTTTTTTATTTTTTAATGAACTCATCGAAGAGAAACCATGGCCCAAAACCTTAGTCGAACAGGCTCAACATTTCTGCAAGCGCGATGAACGATAGGAACGGATCAAGGTTTCTCAATTTTGAATCCAAATTGAGAAATCTAAAATTTTTTTTTTTTTTTTATATATATATATTTTTTTTGATTTTTTAATGAACTCATCGAAGAGAAACCATGGCCCAAAACCTTAGTCGAACAGGCTCAACATTTCTGCAAGCGCGATGAACGATAGGAACGGATCAAGGTTTCTCAATTTTGAATCCAAATTGAGAAATCTAAAATTTTTTTTTTTTATATATATATATATATTTTTTTTTTATTTTTTAATGAACTCATCGAAGAGAAACCATGGCCCAAAACCTTAGTCGAACAGGCTCAACATTTCTGCAAGCGCGATGAACGATAGGAACGGATCAAGGTTTCTCAATTTTGAATCCAAAACTGACAAATCTGATTTTTTTGTTTTTTTTTTTTTATATTTTTTTTTTTGAAAAGAGAAAGAGTGGAAATAAATTCAAAGAATTAGAAATTTCCAAACAAAAAATCTCATCTCATTTTTTTTTTTTTTGCGGAATTCAACATAGGCCACCAATTATAAAGTAGCCAATGAATCGAGAAAAGAAATATAAGCATAGAGCAAAATATATGATATGCAAATATTTCATTTCTAGCATCGTGTTCTCAAATAAACGAGTCCCACCGGGTGTGCCAGCTTGATGGACCGCGCTCCCGATGCCCGGGTTCCTACCGAGGTCGGCGGACGTGGGAGTCCGTTTGGTTCCGACCCTTTCGTAACCGGGGGGCAAAAGGGCGTGCATCAACATTTCTTTTTTTTGTGGGTGTGCCAGATTTTCTATTTTTACTTGGAATTGCAAGTGGTGATCCGGAGATCAACCTTCGCAAGTAAAAAGGAAATCAACTTCTTTCAAGTTTTCCATTGCACATATATTTAAGAAAAGAGACATTTTCTTGATTTGCCGTGAAAGGCGATTTTTTTTGCATTTATAGCCGATTTTGGCGTTTATAGCCGATTTTTGGCGTTTATAGCCAACTTTGGCGTTTATAGCCGATTTTGGCGTTTATAGCCGATTTACAATCCTTATCAACAATGAAAGACAAGAATTGTGATTTTTGTCTCTTTTGAAAAAAAATACAAACTACAATGAAAAGCAAGAAAAGGAGGATCTAACTTCTCAGGAGATTGTGGGGGACTCGTTTAGATTGACGGTCGCAAGCCATATGTGGGCTTCGCCATCATCCATGCAGATGAGAACAGAGGATGCTATTGATTCGCTTGGCTTGGCTATAACCTCAGGTTTTTAGAAGACAAAGACCAAAGGAAGGTCCTATGTCCAATAAAAAACCGAGTAGACGGGCTGAAAAGCCATATCTAAGCCATTGGAGGCAGGAGGAGAAGGCAAGGACCTTGGGGGGGGTACCCCCCAAGGGACTTTTGTCACCTTGTTGCGGTGGCCGGTGTAGAACTTCCGCAGAGTTTTCTCTCTTTTTTCTTTCTCTGGATTTCTGTGCTTTTTTCTCTGATTTTTCTGATGCTTTCTGATGTTTGTTGTGTGTTTTTCTGATTTTTCTGATATCCTTTCTTCTTGGAGAGCCCTCCTATTTATAGGCTTTTAGGTAGCCTTTTAGGTGGGTTTATGGGCTTTTAATGTCATTAAGCCACATAATGGGAGGAGTTACAAAATTGAATTGTTTATTTTGTAACTTCTTTTTCTTGGCCTCTGATTGGCCGGAGGAGATTGAGGGCATTTAATCGCCTTTAATCGCCATGATGGGAGGAGTTTCATGGGTTAAATGCCATGAATCTCTTGACTTGTAACTCCCAAATGCTTGCTTCTGATTGGGCCGTCCAAAGAAATGGATTAATGACTGTAATAAAGCTAGTCAATTAATCGCATTAAGTGGTCGCCGAGCAGCTGAAGAGTCGCGGGCCGTGCCACGTCTTTTGGAATTCTTCTGTTGATGATCATCGATGGATCTTCATGTAGATCGACATCAGATGACCATGTAATTTCAGGTGTTTGTTGCCAACAGCAGGTCGGTGCCATCTGTCCTGTCGATTTCTCGATCGGTCGGGTGGAAAGCACACTTTTTTGGTTGACCGGGTGGCGATCAATACTGTCTTTGATACTCTTGATGATTTACCCGTGTTTTGGACGGATGTCAGAGGACTTGGTGTCTCAAAAGCATGAATTTTGGAAAGTACCAGAGGCTGGGCATCTCGAATCGCGAAAAAACGGCGAAAACCGGGGTTTCCGGGGCTTTCCCGGCGACCCCGGGGTCCATGGTCGCCGGCGACCCTGGCCCAGGGTCGCAGGGGTCTGCGACCCTGGGGGGGTTTTCCCCCTTTTTGGTCCCGTTTTGCGTCCGTTTTTGCTCTTTTTTGATTCTTTTTTCTTCTGTACTTTTCTTTGACATTTTGATCATTTATTGGCCTGATTTCTTTGTAGGAAACCTGATGAGAATCCTTGCATTTTATTTTGCAAAGTTTCCAATTTCCTGAGAAAGCCGAAGACTTTGTCGCGCAGAGTTGCCGATTTCCCGTCAGAAGCTGAAACTGGGTCAAACGATGTCGGAATGACCTGAAATTTGGTGTGAAGCCTGCTGAGCAATAAATAAGACCAACCATAGGCTTTTGTTTGAGTTTTGAAGCCGTTTGGGGTCCTATCACCTGTAGACTTGCTTTTTGTCGCGATGAAGATGTCGCGGTTTGATGTGCGGTCAACCGATGTCCGATTGACTTAAAATTTGACAGGGAACCTATTGGAGTCATTTTAAGATGATCCATAGGTTCTGTCTTGGAAACCATGGTTCCGGAGAGCTTTACCGCCGAGAGGCTTGATTTGGCTGTCGGAGAAGCGAAGTTAGGCCAAATGATCTTGAAATGGCTTGAAACTTCTTGTGTACTCCTCTTTTGGCTGTCTGGAAGAATCTTGCAGTTTTTGTTTGATTCTGACAAGATTTTATTTTTGGAAGCAGCATTGCCTATTTATGGCAGGTTGCGACTTCATGTAGCTCTTTGGATCTTGGAAAGGCAAAGTGACATTTTTGGTGTCAACAATGTAAATGGACTGTACTTATGGGCCATCGATGATATGGTCAGGATGATCGGATGGGGCTCATTTCCTATACATAGAAGGGCCCCATGTAGATTTTGAAATCCCCCCAACCATATCCCGAAGTAGGGAAGCAGGTGGGCCCCACAACGATTCATGATACTATTCGATTCATCCTCTCAAACAGGATTCTTAGTATATGTTAATGATGTTCTTCATATAAACTTTATGATGTTATGGATGGATTAATTATGAAATAGCTTCTTTTTTCTCTTTTTAAAAATCTAATTTTATTTTATTTTTATGAGAAAAATAAAAGAATCCAATGATTTGCAATATGAGTCATGGCGCGATTCACGATACGATTCAACTCATCCACTCAAATGATTTGCGATTCAATTCCGATTTTCAGAACACTATGTTTGTGTAGGAGAGAGTTTTAGGACTTTTACTTACCCTAGCTAGAGTGCTGTTTTATCTTGTTGATTGTAATGGTGATTGGGTTCCAAGAGATTCACTTGCAGGAAGTTTCTAGAGTCAAATGAAGGCATAACATCATACTCAGGTGCAGGCAACATGCTCATGTGCTGCTGATTCTTCTCATTTTCAGCTATCTGAGATGCACAAGGATCCTCTTATCTAATCACCGCTACTTCACTACAACAAGCTGCACATTTAGCCACACTTTTTAGCCACGTTTTTATAAACTCGTCAGTAAAAGTTAGATTTTTCCGACGTTTTCTAATTTCGTAGGAAAAATACCAAATTTTCCCTATGTTTTTAATTTCGTCGGCAAAAATCAGACTTTCCCCGATGTTTTTTAATAAAATGTTGGTAAAAGACTATCTTTTACCAACGTTTTTCTACAAAACGTCGGTAAAGTTTACCAACAAATTCACTATTTTCTTAAAAAAACAAATATCTTTTACTACGAAAAAATATCGGTAAAAAAAATTTATTTTATTTTATTTATTTTACCGACGCAAAAAAACGTCGGTAAAACATTTTTTCAATTTTTATTTATTTTTCTTTTTATTTTAATGACAGAAAATAACGTCCGTAAATATTTTTACTATTTTTATTTTATTTATTTTACCCAGGAAAAAATGCGTCGGCAAAATATTTTTTCAATTTTGATTTATTTTTCTTTTTATTTTACTGATAAAAAATAACGTCGGTAAATATCTTTAGTATTTTTATTTTATTTATTTTACCCACGAGAAATAAAGCGTCGGCAAAACTTTTTTCCAATTTTTATTTCTTTTTCTTTTTTTACCAACGAAAAAAAAAACGTCGGTAAATGTTTTTTTTTTGTAATTTTATTTTATTTATTTTGCCGACGAAAAAAAACGTCGGCAAAATTTTTTCAAATTTTGTTTTTTTCTTTTTATTTTACCTACGAAATAAAACGTCAGTAAATGTTTTTTTGTATTTTTATTTTATTTATTTTACCGATGAAATAAAACGTCGGCAAAACATTTTTTCAATTTTTATTTTTTCTTTTTATTTTACCAATAAAAAAAACTTTGGTAAATGTTTTTTTTATTTATTTATTTTACCGACGAAAAAAATATCGGCAAACATTTTTTTAACTTTTATTTATTTTTCTTTTTATTTTACCGACGCACAATAACGTCAGTTAATGTTTTTTAGTATTTTTATTTTATTTATTTTACCGACGAAACAAAGCGTCGGTAACATTTTTTTTTATTTTTTTTTCTTTTTATTTTACCGACGGGAAAAAACGTCGGTATTGGATTTTTACTTTTATTTTGATTATTGACCGACGAAAAAAGCGTCGGTAAAACTTTTTTTCAATTTTTATTGATTTTTTTTCTTTTTTTTTTCTAATAGATCAGATTCTCAACTTGTTATATGATAATGGATACATCCTCTAAGGAATGATATATTATCAAAGGATGGAAACAATGAATCAACCTAATAGGATCCTTGGGCTATGATACGAAGAAACATAAATTTATAAAATCACACCTAGAGGTGTCAATCTCGGCCAGGCCGCCCAAGCCCGGCCCACTGAATCAGGGCCCGGCATGGCCCGTGATGAATTACGGGCCGGGCTGGGCCGGGCCCAAAAGTCCTGGGGGCCGCCCAGCACGGCCCTGGTCATGCCGTGCTGGGCCGTGCCGCCCGCAGGCAACCCATGTTTTTTTATTTTTTATTTTTTTTAATTCTTGGACTTGGACCATTTTCATTAAAATAAAAAAATTAAAAGAGATAAACAAGTAGAATAACACTAATGATGCTTTGTAAAACGCATCAAATAAATTGTATTTCCTTGAAATTTAAGTTACAAAAGTTAAAAAAAATTATAAGTTTGAATTTTGAACTTGGATCAATATATAATGAAATTCAAACTTTCTGATAAATGAAAAAAGAATTACAACTTTAAAAACCTATGATACATTCTAAAAAATGAATTATAACTTTAAAAACCTATGATACATTCTAAAAAATAAATTACAACTTCAAAAACCTATGACACATTCTAAAAAATAAATTACAACTTCAAAAACCTATGATACATTCTAAAAAAATAAATTACAAGTTAAAAGCCTTCTATACATTCTAAAAAAAAATTGTACTATGATATCTCTAACGCCGCTAGTTTGTCTTCTATTTCGATATCATCATTTACGAGGTGTTGTTCCCTATCCTCTACTTGGTACCAATCCCGCAAGCACAAGCAGGTCTCAACGGTTTCTTCTTGAAGCATAGTCCTCCTAGGGTCAATAAGGCGCCCACTTGCACTAAATGCATGCTCTGATGCAACTGTGGACACTGGTATTGTTAATATATCACGGGATATGGCGGAAAGCACGGGAAACTTATTTTCGAATGATTTCCACCATGCCAAAATATCAAAATCTTCTTCATCTTCATCATCTATTGTAACATGATCGCTCCCCAGGTACATTGTTAATTCATTAAAGTTGTAAGATCCTCCGGAAGAAGAGGAGTTACTTCCTTGAGATTTCTTCATAATACTCCAAATGGCTTTCTTTTTTCCTTTATGTACTTGGGGAGGGCCTGTTGGGACCGTGGGTGCTATGGATCTACCTAATCGGGTAGCATATTCCAAAAAAAGTATTTCTAAATCTGCCTTAATTTTTGTTATGTCATTTATATTAGTTGTATTCATATTAGAGTTAATTTCATTAAGAATGGTCTCTACACCCTTTAATTTCAATATAGGGTCTAACACAGTAGCTATACAAAATGTTAAAGAAGCGACTGTCCAATATTGTGAAAACTTTTCCTCCATTTGTCCACACATAACTTGAAAATTTTGAAAATCTCTATAATTTTGAAAAGTAAGACTTATTTCATAAAAATGGGCAAAAGCTTGATTTGATGTGGGGTAATATACCCCAGAAAAAAACAATATTGCATCATGAAAAACTTCTAAAAATCTCTTATTATTTCAAGAATGGTCCATTTATCATCACTTATAAAAATATTTTCTTGCTCCATATGAAATTGACAATATTGATTTAGTGCAATTTTATAGGCACATGATTCTTTTAACATTTTCTAGGTAAAATTTCATCTATGCTTTACATCATATGATATTTTCTTTGGATATAGATTCAAATTTACACATATGTCCCTCCAATATTGTTTTCGCGAGGGAGAACCAAAAATGTATCCTACAATCCATTTAATAATCTTTAAATCATCTCTAATTAATTTAATCACTACTTGTACGATAAGATTTATGATGTGGCATGCACACATATTGTTAAATAGAATTCCATTTAAATCAAGTTGAATCGCATTTTTTAGTAATCCTGCTGCGACATTATTAGTGCTTGCATTATCTAAAGTTATAGAAATTATTTTATTTTCAATTTTATATTCTCTAAGTTTTTCAAGGATAGTAGACCCTATCCTAGAACTGAAAGTCCAAGGGATCCTAACCCTAGAGGGGGGGTGAATAGGGTGATCTACACTTAATGACTAATTATGACCAATTTTAATTTCTTTGCAAGTAACTAGTCACATGTGATGATTAACATACAATATGCGGAAGCTTAAACAAAACAATCACCACAAAACAATCACCACTACACAAAGATTTATAGTGGTTCGGCCTCAATGCCTACATCCACTACCGGCTTGTGATCCACACCCCACCGGATTTCCACTAAGTATGCTTTTCAATAGGCTAAGCAATAACCTCTACAACTATGCTTTTCTAGGCTAAGCAATAACCTCTACAACTATGCTTTTCTAGGCTAAGCAATAACCTTTACACAATGCTTTTCTTAGGCTAAGCAATAACCTTTACACATAGAAGATTTTCTCTCAAGAAGGTGTTTTCACAAACACTCTAAGAGATTACAATTTAAGCTCAAATAAAATTGCTTCTAAATAGGCGAATATGAAAATGAAAAGCAAACTCACACAACACACTAAGAAATGCAAAGATGAATGCTCATGAGGTGTGTGTGTGTAGAACTTCAGTCCAATAATTTTATGCTTAAAGCATTTCAAAGTTTAAAGCACATAAAAGATATGATTGAAGTCAAATGCAAATCACTTGAACAATTACAAACTTGTGAATGATATGAAAGTCTAAAGATCACAAGTTGTATGAAAATGATTAAGACTAATCAAGTGATGCATGTGCAATGTTGTTTTCAAAAACTAATTTAACTAAGGTTTAAATGTATGAAAACAACAAAGAAGATTCAAACAATAAATAGAATCATGCTAAAGAGGAAATCAAAGATTTTCATAAAACATGATTTGTAAAGTTTTAAAACAAAAATTTGTTTGAATCTAGGTGAAGAATCCTATGATATAAAATCAAAGATTAAAGGAAGTAGAGGATTCAACACATCATAGTTAATATGCTTAAAATCATTTACCAATAATTTAGACAAAGCATAAAAACATGTGATTAACAAAAGGCAAAGCTTACTTGGTGGTTTAACTTCATTAATCCAAGCTTTAGCTTTCCTTAATGACCATTTAGCCTTCCTTAGCTCTTCCCCTTTCTTTGGCCTCAAAGCTCTTCAAGAATGGCTTAATTTTCATCAATCTTGGCCAAAGGAATGAGCTTGCTTTTATAGAAAAAAGCTGCCAACGGCTACCTGTCGGTCGACCGACAGGTAGGTGACGGTCAACGGTCACTAAGCAACGGTCATGTTTTCAAAAGTTTTCTGACCGTTATACATCTGTTGGTTGACCCTCATTTTTGTCGGTTGACCGACAAGGAACCGACAGCTGAGCCGACAGCACAAAGATGTTGAAAATGTAGCTGTCTGGTTTTGGAACCGACGAGTCCTCAGTCTGAAATTTTATGCACTGTCGGTTGACCGATAGGAGCCGAAGAGCTGACCGATAGAGAAGGTCTGAAAGTGTAGCTCTCTGGAATTGGAACCGACAGAGGCTCTCGGTTGGCCTGGGTTCATCTGTCGGTTGACCGACACCTTGACGTCGGTTGACCGACAGCCTGATACAAAAAATCCCAACTTTACATATTTTAAAGTATTTTCATGTAGGGATTTTTGGGCCACTAAACCAAGCTTGAAAACATGATTTTAAATCATCTAAGTGCTTTTCAAATCACGAAACATAAAAAGCCAAATATAATTTGAAACTTTAAAACATAGGCTAGCTTGATTTGTAACAATTCTTTTAAAAAACAAATGCATCCAAGATTTAAATCCAAAACATGCACAAACTATAAGATTTACAATATTTAAAAACAATGCATGTAGAAAATCAGATTTCAAGATATTTAACTCAATGCATGTGTGAAAATTCATGAGATGCTAAAATGATAATGCATCCATCAAATTGCAATACACAAAATCCCTAACAATCTCCCCCTTTGCAATTTGATGGCAAACCTTTTATATGTTGGCAAACTTTGCTCAACACTAAATTTTCACACGGTCTTCAGCTCCTCCTTGGCTGGACACTCCTTGAAATCTTCTTGGATGCTTCTTTACTTTAGCTTGGGCTCTAGCTTCATTCTTCTTGATGCTTGGAGCTTGATCGATCTTCAAGCTTTCTTTTCATCTTCCTTTCTTTAGACCAAGCATATTCTTTAGCTTCCAAGCTCTTTCTTCTATCATCTTCTCCCCCTATGACCATGCATTTTCTCCCTTTGGGTAGCTTGATCACTCTTCTCTTTCTCCCCCTTAATTCTTTCTCCCTCTTTGCCATTAAACTTGAAAACTTTCTCCCCCTTAATAATATTCTCCCCCTTTGTCATTAAATTGCAAAGGTATCAATTGAAGAGGGGTACCTACACACATGAAACAAGGAAAATACCTTTAGTAGCACCTGTTAACAAAAGTACTCGAAAATGAAATATATAACAGGGCATCATGCATGGGTAGATCGGCTATAAGGGTACAGAGCCAATATAAGGGTGAATTTGATCAACTCTAATGCTTCCTTAGAAGGTTTACTCCCCCTCAATCCATACTCTTCTTTTGTCAAACTTTTGACAAGGATTTAACTAATTGGTGCAAGAAGAAGATGGTTTAACCAATTGAGGGTTAACTTCAAGAAAAGAATTAGATACCAATTGATAATGATAATTGACTATTAAAGTACAAATTGATCAAATTACCAATATAAAGATGCCAATTGACAGATAAGCTATAGGATAATTAAAGAGCAAGGTCAAAAGGATATACTAAACATAGCATCAATCAATATAACTATGAAAATCATATGCTATGAATATTTTTGAAATCATTTCATCCAATCATAAAATATGACTATCATGTGCAAGATGAGTGAAATGAAGTTCAATCATGAAGCCTACCTCAACCATTAACCAACCAACATTATGAACACATAAACATGGTGGTCATGTGATTTACCTATAAGTGCAAGAGAGGTGGCAATCATGAAGATTATGATGCTAATGGAATGTGACATGGAACAAAAGACATATGACTATCAAGATCAATCCAATGTACACAAGGTCTATCACAAACTCAAGATATGATACCAATTGGATATAGATACTAATTGAAAATGATACCAATTGATTACCAATTGAATATAAAACAAGATTAAGAGCAAGCATGTGACAAACACAAAATTCCAACAAGCATCATAAAATGATTATTCATCACTTTTAATGATATGACTAATGAGCATAGTGATGAACAAGAGAAATTGCATAAAAAGATATAACTTAGTAGAATATGCAATTTTCAAAGTGTCAAATCATATGAATTCAATATCTAAGAAATCCATCAAACAATAGATATAACTATGAAATACAAGGAATGAATTTCAAAGATGTTCATATGATCAAGAACACTACTATGAGGTTGAAACATGTATAAAGAATGATACCAATAAGAAAAATACACATGAATCAACAACATAACCATCCATTTCAAAAATAATATAACTAGAAAGCATAAATGATGGATTTTTGAGTTCTAGTATGGTTTTTACAAATGTAAATAAGATCACAACCATACAAGAACTAATATAGACATTTGCATATAACAAGAATGAAACTAAAAGATGCAAATAGCCTATAACAAAATTCATTTCCATTTAAGTTAAGATAACTAAATTTCATGAGGAAATGAAAACAAGGAACATGCTTTGATGTTTATAACTAAAAATATTTTAAAGCATTTCCATTCATACAATCTTCAAATCATTTCAATAAACAAAATCCAACAATGAGCATAAAGAGGATGATTTTGAAGATAACACTTTTTCAACTTGCATTTTAAAATATATAACTTAATTGGAAAACATACAAGTTGATCTTTTCAAAGTAATTTTCCATGTGAAGGTATAACTTATAAAACCATGGAAAATCCAATTTGTTCAAATCATTTGATTATCAAATAAATATAACTATGACATCCAAACAAATGATTTTGAAAACATCAATCGATTATGAAAAATCTAGCTATAAAAGCTTTTGAAATCACAATCAATTGAATATATATAGAAATGCAAGAGATATATCTAAATGAGAGCAAATTTATAAAGATGAAATTATAATCAAAAGATTTTGAAAACCATGATATGTAAATAGTATGGTGCATGAAAACAAAATCAATTGATCATAAACAAGCATTGCATTTTATGAAATGTAACTATGAAATAACAAAATGCAAATGCAACATGACCAACAAAAGGATTTAACTATAAAGGAGTAGTTTGGTCAAAGAGGTCCAAGGCCTTAAGGTTTTACTAAAAATATAACTTTAGGAATCCACCTAAGGTCTTGAGAGGGTTGGTCTTTGAGGTACATCTTAAAAGTCTCACCAACTATAGGAGATTTGACTTGATAAATTTTCAATTTAGACTTATCACCATGATGTTTAGATTTAACTAAATTTGGCTTAGGTTGGTGATTAGTCTTTTAAGGTTGGTGACTTTTCTTCTTAGGGGATTGGTTCACTTTTCTTTTCTTCTTATTTCCTCCCTTTATTTGACTTTTGAATTTTATATTTAACTTAGCAACTTTATTCAAAAGTTCTTTCATTTGTTGAGTTATGGGAAGAAGATTGAGAAGCTTTTTGTTAATAGATTCTTTTAGAGTTGGTTTAACTTGTTTAACCTTTTTAGAATCTATTTTAGGAGACTCCTTTTTAATAGGTTTTACTTGTTTATTCTTCTTGGAGTCTTCCTTGGTTTTTAGTGTCTTAACCATCATAGAATTTGATTTTACTTTCTTTGGTTCAAAGATGAGTTTAGACACATTGCTTCTTCTTGATTTGCACTCAAACCTAAAATGTCCTTCAATGCCACAATAATTACATTTAGATATGGGCAAGGAAGTGTGAGTGCTAGAGAATGAGGACTCACCTTTAACAAATTTATTGGTGAACTTAGGGTCATGAGAAATATTCCTATCAAATCCAAGACCCGTCCTATCTCTTTGTGATTTACCCAATATAAATAACTTTTCAAATTTTTCTTCATTTTGGGTAAATTTGCACTCATACTTTTGTTTGTAGGTTTCAAGTTGAGTGACTTGGTTTTTAAGGGTTGAATTTTCATTTTTAACTTTTGTTAATTCATTTTCAATTCCCTTAAAGTTGTTTAGCTCTTCATGGGCAAGTTTTAATTCAAATTTAACTTCATTGATAACATTAGATCCAAGTTCTAGAGTTTTTATCTTAATTTGTGCATTAGATAAATTTTCCATAGAAATGGTTAACTTGGATTCTAAATTGTTAATGTTTTCATCTTGCCTTTTTAATTGATCTCTTAGTTTAGAATTTTCCTTATTAAGATTATCACAATCTATCTTTGATTCTCTTATGTCATCTTTAATATTAGATAGATTATGTAAAGAGATCATGAACTTAGATTCTACATAATTTATTAATTCATCTTTTTCTTTAAGTTCATTTTTAGAAGAGACTAATTCTTGGTTTAGACTTTTAGATTCTTGTTGTAATCTTTTATTCTTTTTAACAAGCTCTAAGGAAAATGTACATAATTCATCATAGGCTTGTTGAATGTCATCTTCATTTTCATTAATTTCTTCTTCTTTTAATTTAAGTTTAGATTCAAGTTGATATACTTTAAATTCAATGTTTGAATCTCCAATAGATGGAAGAAGAAGAGATCTAGAAGAATCTACAAAGTCTAGAATAGTGGAATCCATTTTTATGATTTTTATAGGAATGCACAACTAGGGTTTTGACTCTAGGTTTTTACACCTAATCAGGAGTTCCAAACACTTGATCCTAAATATAGAGCACCTTGCTCTGAAACCAACTAAAAGTCCTACTCCGATAGGATTTCAAATTGGGGGACCTAGACTTGCTAAGGATCAACTCCGGGCAGTTAAGCCCTATAATGGAGTAACCGGCTCTGATACCAATTGAAAGTCCAAGGGATCCTAACCCTAGAGGGGGGGTGAATAGGGTGATCTACACTTAATGACTAATTATGACCAATTTTAATTTCTTTACAAGTAACTAGTCACATGTGATGATTAACATACAATATGCGGAAGCTTAAACAAAACAATCACCACAAAACAATCACCACTACACAAATATTTATAGTGGTTCGGCCTCAATGCCTACATCCACTACCGGCTTGTGATCCACACCCCACCGGATTTCCACTAAGTATGCTTTTCAATAGGCTAAGCAATAACCTCTACAACTATGCTTTTCTAGGCTAAGCAATAACCTCTACAACTATGCTTTTCTAGGCTAAGCAATAACCTTTACACAATGCTTTTCTTAGGCTAAGCAATAACCTTTACACATAGAAGATTTTCTCTCAAGAAGGTGTTTTCACAAACACTCTAAGAGATTACAATTTAAGCTCAAATAAAATTGCCCCTAAATAGGCGAATATGAAAATGAAAAGCAAACTCACACAACACACTAAGAAATGCAAAGATGAATGCTCATGAGGTGTGTGTGTGTGTAGAACTTCAATCAAGATAAAATTAAGTCCAATGAATTTTATGCTTAAAGCATTTCAAAGTTTAAAGCACATAAAAGATATGATTGAAGTCAAATGCAAATCACTTGAACAATTACAAACTTATGAATGATATGAAAATCTAAAGATCAGAAGTTATATGAAAATGATTAAGACTAATCAAGTGATGTATGTGCAATGTTGTTTTCAAAAACTAATTTAACTAAGGTTTAAATGTATGAAAACAACAAAGAAGATTCAAATAATAAATAGAATCATGCTAAAGAGGAAATCAAATATTTTCATAAAACATGATTTATAAAATATGAAATACCTATCAACTCAGAGGGGGTTTGGTGAATGTGAGGGTTTGAGTTGAATTTAAATAACCTTAGGAAGAAGGTTATTTTATCGATGAAAAAAACGTCGGTAAAATTTTACGTCGTAGTTGTGTTTAACCTTACAATGACCATGGTTTTAAAAAAGGTAGATATAAATGTTTGTGGTTTTGTAAATATCTTAAAATCTATGATGATCCAACGGCTCAAATTTGGACCTATAATCGTCCATGATCTTCTGAATATATCTAATGGTTTTGGATCATGATTTTTTTGGCTGAATTTACAAAAAAAAAAAAAGAAAAAGAAAAAACCACACTGCCCTTGTACAATTTCAAAACTGAGTCAATAATCATGGTACATCAACGGTGAAAAACATTTTTATAAATATCCCAAGATCCACTTGGATTTAGAGGCTCATTTTTGGACCATTTTTTTCCATCTAAAGAGAATCAACTAATCGGGTCATGATTATGGGGTGTACAATGTTCAAAATATTAGATCGAAAGGCTCACGTTTTTCTGCAAATATCTCGAGGTCCGAGATAGATCAACGGCTGAAATTTTGATACGTGGCTGTGTTTGACCTTCTGTAAATATCTAACGGTCCGGATCATGATTTCGGGTCCCATAAATGTTTTTAAAAAAAATAAAAACCAGACTGTCCAATGAGGACGTCCATATCACTGTAGGGACAAGCATCTATCCACTTCATACAAGTTTGTCTGATTGGAATCTGCCACCTTTTTTTACTTCATGACTTTATGAAACAGACATTATTTGTCTTAATGGAATTTGAGATGGACACAATAAAAGCCTCAACCAAACATGCTAAAACCGGATTCAATCAGTTTTAAGCCAATAAGAGGAGAAAAGTAGAGATGTCAAACTAAACCTAAGTGTTAAGAATCCAATGTTTTTAAGTCTAATTCGTTAACCAGGAGTCTGATTTACGAACCGTCAGTTCCTGCAATTTAATTTCACCTCAAACAAGGTGTTCGTGTCAGTTTCCAACTTTTTCGGAGCCTTTTCCGTTTCCGGACCCCCGGCGGGCCATTTTCGAGCCTAAGTGTTCAAAAATCCTATGTTTCGCTTCTAATTCTCTAACCGGGAGTCCTATTTGCGAACCGTCAGTTCCGTCAAGGGCCTTTACCCTCAAGAGAAGTGCTCGCGCCAGTTTTCAATTTTTTCGGGGGCCGTTTCCCATTCCAGACCCCCGACTTCGAACCTAAGTGTTGGAAAATCCTATGTTTTCGCTCGTAATTTTCTAACCGGGTTTTCTATTTGCGAACCGTCAGTTCCTACAAGTTACTCTACCCTCGACGAAGTGCTCGTGCCGGTTTCTGATTTTTTCGGTGATCGTTTCCCGTTCTGGGCCCCCCGCGGACCGATTTACGAGCCTAAGTGTGTGGAAAATCCTATGTTTCGCTTCTAATTCTCTATCCGGAAGTCCTGTTTGCGAACCGTCAATTCCATCAAGTTACTCTAGCCTGATCAATGTGCTCGCGCCTGTTTTCAATTTTTAACCGGGGGCCGTTACTCGTTCCGGACCCCCGGCAGGTTGTTTCGAACCTAAGTGTTGGAAAATCCTATGTTTTCGCTTGTAATTCTCTAACCGGGTTTCCTATTTGCGAACCGTCAGTTCTTACAAGTTACTCTACCCTCGACCGAAGTGCTCATATTGGTTTCTATTTTTTTCGGTGATCGTTTCCCATTCTGAGCCCCCAGCGGACCGTTTTCGAGTCTAAGTATTAGAAATTCCTATGTTTCGCTTTTAATTCTCTATCCGGAAGTCCTATTTGCGAACCGTCGGTTCTGTCAAGTTATTTTACCCTGATCGAAGTGCTCGCGTCGATTTTCAATTTTTAACCGGGGGCCGTTACTCGTTTCGGACCCCCGGCGGGCTATTTTTGTTCCTAAGTGTTGGAAAATCCTTTTTTATTTTTATTTACGTCGGTAAAACTATCAGAGACTATTATTGACGAATTATATGACGTCGGTAAAATGAACGTTTAGCGGCATTTTTTGTAAAACATCGGTAATGTTTAACCCTGTAAAACATCGCCCCCTTTTCCCTCTCCAATCCCTTTTTTCCCTCTACTCCTTTCTTTCTCTCCCTTCACTCTCCAGGCCTCTCCCAGGCGTGAATCGCCCCTCTCTCACTATGCAATCTCCCCTCGTCTCCTTATGCACGTCATCTCCGTCCCTCTCTCGCTCTCTCCCATCTTTATCTCCATCTCCATCCCTCTATTCATCTCCCCCTGCGTAGGTTCAATTATATTTTTAGGAAAATTAAAAATCAGAGTAACGACGAAAATTAGCATAGGAAAATTTATCACCGACGTTTAATATAAAACATCGGTAAAGGTGACTTTTTAACTTTTTCCCCCTCTCCCACCACCAAAATCCTCTCTCTCTCTCTCTCTCTCACTCTCTCTCTCTCTCTCTCTCTCTCTCTCTCTCTCTCGTGCTCGCTCCTCTCACTCTCTCTGCTCTCTCTGCTCTCTCACGCTCGCCCTCTCTGCTCTCTCTCTCTCTGTCTCTCGCTCACTCTCACTTTCTCGCTCGATCTATCTGCTCTCTCTCGCTCGGTCTCTCTGCTCTCTCTCGCTCAATCTCTTTGCTCTCTCTCTTTCTCACTCTCTCGATCTGTTATCTCTCTCTGCTCTCTCTCTCTCTCTCGATCTGGGATTATTAGGGTTTCTCGGGGTTCTGGTGGGAAAGATCGCCACAACAAGGTCGTTTATTCGTTGATACAAGCTACGGCCGATGCCATTGCCGAGCTTCCTATGCTCTCTCTCGTTGCCTCTGCTCGGAAACTCTCTACCGTTGCTGCCTCTGGATCTCTTCCCTCTCTGCAGGTAAACTCTCTTTCTCATCTCTTCTATGGAATGCGCTTTGGTTTTTCGTTGATTAGAATCACCCTATGATTAGTCCCTTTTCCTCTCAAAGTATAACCCTGGAACTCATGAACAGGGGAAATTTGAATAAATTAGACTTCCTGCTAAATTTGCACAAGCAATATTGGGAGTTATGAATTTGCAAGTAAATTGATAAAAATATCTTCTTCTAAATCATGTTTTACTTATTTCTTGTTCTTGCTTGTGATGTCCAAGGGAAGAGAACAGTTTCATCCCATTGCTGTTCGTTGTGCCTTTTTTTTCATCAATAGATTCTGCAAAAGTTAAATCAGATAAGGACACAATAAAAGAGTGGAAAATGCTACAAAAGTAATGCAGTCATTGTTAATATGTAATTATTTGATGTAGATGGCTAGGTAAAGGCCATTGTTTTTGAAATGTTTTGAGTGTTGGTTTGGGGCAAAAAATAGGGAAATTGAATGACTGGGGAATGAGGTTTTTCTTGCTCGCATATACTCTTAAATGTTTTTTATTTTTTTTCTAGCCTCTGTTGAAAAGTGTGGTTAAGGTTATGTTGGCGTGTTTATTAAAAAAGAAACATTTTCCATAATAGAGATTGCAGATCTGAATTATGAAGTTTCTTTGCATTTTGATGTATCTTATAAAAACTCTGAATTGAAGCCTATGGATTGTTTAGACTATGGTGTCCCATTCATGTGTCTTCCAATGCGGATTATTAGGCATTCAGCCTTGCCCCCAGACTTCAGATGGAATGATATTTGGTTTATATGCGATTGCTTACTGCAAAGAACATAACAACTGTCACAAACAAATCAGGTTTCCTAAACGTATGCACGCTTATTTGTGCCTAAATGGAGTTACCTGCACTTGGTTGACCAAGATGCCAATGGGCCCTATGGTGGTGACGAATTTAGTATTGGTGTCAATAGAATTCCTCATATTTTCTTATCCTCATTTCTGTGTTGCGGGCAAAGGTGATTAAAGTTCGCATTCTACTTATTGTTGGTAACTGGTAATGACTCTAGAGGGAGCTGAGCCAGGAATTTCCCCACAATGAAGAAACCTTTCAAACTCTCATCTTTCATTTACTAAACATAGTTCAATGCACATAGGGTCATCATGATCATCTTCATAAGCATTAAATCTCTAGCCATCAGCCAGGGTTGGTTTATGAGGTCTACTTTTCACAATCATATTTTTGGTAGATCATCTTTTTTTCCCCTTCTTTGTGGTTAAAATGGTAGATTTTATTTTAATTTGATAGTAAAAGAGTAAAAAAGAGGGAGTTATTTCAAAAGACGGGTTTAATATAAATGGTTTGCTAGGAGAAATTTTGTCTCTTTGTCATATCTACTGCTAGAAAGAACGGAATCTTGAGGGTAGAGATTCCTTTAAGCCAGGGGTCCGGAATGGGAAACGGTCCAAGGAAAACTAGGAAACCGGTACGAGCACTTCGCTCGAGGGTAGATTAACCTGTAGGAACTTACGGTTCGCAAATAGGACTCCCGGTTAGAGAATTACGAGCAAAACATGGGATTCTCCGACACCTAGGCTCGACAACGGCCCGCCAGGGGTCCGGAACGGAAAACGGTCTCGGAAAAAATCAAAATCCGGGACGAGCACTTCGCTCGGAGTTAGAGTAACTTATAGGAACTGACGATTCGCAAATAGGACTCCCGGTCAGAGAACTACGAGCGAAAAATTGGATTTTCTAAGACTTAGGCTCGAAAACGGCCCGCCAAGGGTCCGGTACGGGAAACGGCCGTGGGAAAAAATCAGAAACCGGCACGAGCACTTCGGTTGAGAGTAGAGTAACTTGTAGGAACTGACAGTTCACAAATAGGACTCCCGGTCAGAGAACTACGAGCGAAACATGAGATTTTCCAAGACTTAGGCTCGAAAACGGCCTGCCGGGGGTCTGAAATGGGAAACGGCCGTGGAGAAAAATCAAAAACCGGCACAAGCACTTCGCTCGAGGGTAGGGTAACCTGTAGGAACTGACGGTTTGCAAATAGGACTCCCGGACAAAGAATTACGAGCGAAACATGAGATTTTCCAACACTTAGGCTCGAAAACGGCACGCCGGGGGTCCGGAATGGGAAACAGTCCAAGGAAAAATAAGAAACCAGCACGAGCACTTCGCTCGAGGGTAGATTAACCTGTAGGAATTGATGGTTCGCAAATAGGACTCCCGGTTAGAGAATTATGAGCGAAACATGGGATTTTCCGACACTTAGGCTCGACAACGGCCCACCGGGGGTCCGGAATGGGAAACGTCCACTAGAAGAATCAGAAACCGGCACGAGCACTTCACTCGGGGGTAGAGTGACTTGTAGGAACTGACAGTTCGCAAATATGACTCGCGGTTAAAGAATTAAGAGCGAAAAATGGGATTTTCCAAGACTTAGGCTCGAAAACGGCCCGCCGGGAGTCTGGAATGGAAACGGCCTTAAGGAAAAGTCGGAAAGCACGAGCACTTCGCTTGAGGGTAGAGTAACTTGTAGAAACTGACAGTTCACAAATAGGACTCCCGGTCAGAGAATTACGAGCGAAACATGAGATTTTCCAAGACTTAGGCTCGAAAACAGCCCGCCGGGGGGTCTGGAATGGGAAACAGCCGTGGGGAAAAAGCGGAAACCGAAAAGAGCACTTCGCTCGAGGGTAGAGTAACCTGAAGGAACTGACTGTTCGCAAATAGGACTCCCGGTAAGAGAATTACGAGCGAAACATGAAATTTTCCGACACTTAGGCTCGACAACGGCCTGCCGGGGTCTGAGGAAACGGTCCAAGGAAAAGTAGGAAATTGGCATGAGCACTTCGCTCGAGGGTAGATTAACCTGTAGGTACTGACAGTTCGCAAATAGGACTCCCGGTTAGAGAATTACAAGCGAAACATGGGATTTTCATAGACTTAGGCTCGACAACGGCCCGCCGAGGGTCCGGAACGGGAAACGGCCGCGGGAAAAATTGGAAACCGGCACGAGCACTTCGCTTGGGGGTAGAGTAACTTGTAGGAGCCGACGTTAACAAATAGGACTCGCGGTTAGAGAATTACGAGCAAAAAATGGGATTTTCCAAGACTTTGGCTCGAAAACGGCCCGCCGGGAGTCCGGAATGGGAAAAGGCCGTGGGGAAAAATTGAAAACCGGCACGAGCACTTCGCTAGAGGGTAGCGTAACCTGTAGGAACTAACGGTTCGCAAATAGAACTCTCGGTCAGAGAATTTCGAGCGAAACATGAGATTTTCCAAGACTTAGGCTTGAAAACGGCACACCGTGTGTCCGGAACGGGAAACGGCCGTGGGGAAAAGTCGGAAACTGGCACGAGCACTTCCTTTGAGGATAGAGTACTTTTTTATAGGAACTAACGGTCCACAAATAGGACTCACGGTCAGAGAATTACAAACAAAAAATGAGATTTTCCAACACTTATGCTCGAAAATGACCCGCCGGGAGTCCGGAACCGGAAACGGTCCAAGGAAAAATAGAAAACTAGTACAAGCACTTCGCTCGAGCATTTCGCTCGAGCGTAGATTAACCTGTAGGAACTTACGGTTCGCAAATAGGACTCCCAGTTAGAGAATTACGAGCGAAATATTGGATTTTCCGACACTTAGGCTTGACAACGGACCGCCGGGGGTCCGAAACAGGAAACGGTCGCGTGAAAAATCAGAAACTGGCACGAGCACTTCCCTTGGGGGTAGAGTAGCTTGTAGGAACTGACGGTTCACAAATATGACTCGCGGTTAGAGAATTACGATCGAAATATAGGATTTTCCAAGACTTGGGCTCGAAAACGGCCCTCCGGGGGCCCGGAATGGGAAACGGCCCAGGGAAAGATCGGAAACTGGCACAAGCACTTCGCTCGAGGGTAAAGTAACCTGTAGGAACTAACGGTTCGCAAATAGGACTCCCGGTTAGAGAATTACGAGCAAAACAAGGGATTTTCCAAAACTTAGGCTTGACAACGGCCCGCCGGGTGTCCGGAACAGGAAACGGCCGCGGGAAAAATTAGAAACCGGCACGAGCACTTCGCTCGGGGGTAGAGTAGCTTTTAGGAACTGACGATTCGCAAATATGACTCGCGGTTAGAGAATTATGACCTAAATATAGGATTTTCCAAGAGTTAGGCTCGAAAACGGCCCTCCGGGGGGCCCGGAACGGGAAACGGCCACGGGAAAAATCGGAAACTGGCACAACCACTTCGCTCGAGGGTAGAGTAACCTGTAGCAACTGACGATTCGCAAATAGGACTCCCGGTTAGAGAATTTCGAGTGAAACATGGGATTTTCCAAAACTTAGGTTCGAAAATGGCCCGCCGGGGGTCCGGAATGGGAAACGGCATTAGGGAAAAATCAGAAACCGGCACGAGCACTTCGCTCGAGGGTAGAGTAACATGTAGGAACTGACGGTTCGCAAATAGGACTCCCGGTCAGAGAATTACGAGGTAAACATGAGATTTTCCAACACTTAGGCTCGCAAACGGCCCGCTAGGAGTCCGAAACGGGAAACGGTCCAAGGAAAAATAGGAAACCGGCATGAGCACTTTGCTCGAGGGTAGATTAACCTGTAGGAACTTACGGTTCACAAATAGGACTCCCCGTTAGAGAATTACGAGCGAAACATGGGATTTTCCAATACTTAGGCTCTAAAACGGCCCGCCGGGGGCCCAGAATGGGAAACGGCCGCGGGAAAAATCGAAAACCGATACGAGCACTTTGCTCGAGGGTAGAGTAACATGTAGGAACTTACAGTTCGCAAATAGGATTCCCGGTCTGAGAATTACGAGAGAAACATGGGATTTTCCAACACTAAGGCTCGAAAACGGCCCGCCGGGGGCCCGGAATGGGAAATGGCAGCATGAAAGATTGAAAATCGGCACGAGCACTTCACTCGAGGGTAGATTAACTTGTAGGAACTAACGGTTCGCAAATAGGACTCCCGGTTAGAGAATTACGAGATAAACATGAGATTTTCCAACACTTAGGCTCGAAAACGGCCCGCCGGGGGCCCAGAACGGGAAACGGCCGGCAGAAAAATCGGAAACCTACACGAGTACTTCGTTCGAGGATAGAGTAACTTGTAGGAACTTACAGTTCACAAATAGGACTCCCGGTTTGAGAATTACGAGAGAAACATGGGATTTTCCAACACTTAGGCTCGAAACGGCCGTAGGAAAAATCAGAAACTGGCACGAGCACTTCGTTTGAGGGTAGATTAACCTATAGGAACTGACAGTTCACAAATAGGACTCCCGGTGAGAGAATTACGAGCGAAACATGAGATTTTGCAACACTTAGGCTCGAAAACGTCCCGCCGGGGGTCCGGAACTGGAAACGACCGCGGGAAAAATCAGAAACCGGCACGAGCACTTCGCTTGAGGGTAGAGTAACCTGTAGGAACTGACGGTTCACAAATAGGACTCCCGATTAGAGAATAGAACATAAAAACGTTTAATTTGGAACACCTAGTCTCGAAAATAGGCCATCGTAGGTCGAAAACGGGAAATGGCCATTGAACAGCCCAGAAATCAGCATGGATACCTTGTTCAATGCCAAAGTAACTTGTTGGAATTGGCGGTTAGTGAATCGGACTTCTGGTTAACAAATTAGATGCAAAAGCCGCCTGTTTGTCAACACTTAAGCTGGAAAAAAGTCAGTAGAAAAATGTAGGAAAAGTTTTATATATACATGTTTTTGTTTCATTTATAATTTAATTCATTGAAAAGGTTTTAATGTTGTTTTTGTCATTGCAGATTAATGGATGCTTTGGGGTCAGTTGCAGACTTGTGGGGGTGTTGAACTTCTTTTCGGTTTATTTGTATATATATCTATATATTGGACATTTATACGAGACTGTATCATTATTGATTGTAATATTTGTTTAATGAGATGAATGATTTAATGAAAAATGGAGATGGTTGTTTTTTTATTTAGTAACATTTTTTTCCCTTTTCTTTTCTTTTGATCCTTGAGTCCCCCACTGCCACTTAGAAAACTGTGTCTTAAAATAGGGGAAGACGATATAAAGAGGAGGCCGATATTTTGACACCGTATCGGCCGATATATCCTGATATTTTGGCGATATTTTGTTTGAAATGACTAGTGCAATTCTCACTTTGGTAGGTTTGACAACCGGGCTAAATGTCTCATAATAATCGATGCCATATTGCTGATGATGCCCTTTAATATAACTAATCTAGCTTTTTGTATCTTTCAAGTGACCTTTCAGATTTCGGTTTTACCTCATAAAACCATCTGCACCTAATAATATTCTGATGAGAATTTACTAGCACTAAAGTCCATGTGCCCTGTTGTAGTAGCGCACTAATTTCTTCAGCCATGGCAGCCCACCATTTTGGGCTATTTGAGGCAGTAGAAAAAAGAGGATGTCTCACTAGGAAGCTTCATAGACACGAGCTGTTGGTAATGGAATCGCAGCGGAACAAGACAAGAGAATAGGAAGGAAGAGAGAAGAATGAACAGAAAAAGGAAAAAAAGAACAGATGGGAGATGATTTGTTTAAATGTAGATACCTATCATGACCGATGATATCATGGCTTAACGGGTAAGATCGAGATAAACAAAGGGATCAGAGTTTAATGACTTTGGTGACATTTTCAAAAATATTGTCATTAACTCATGAAAAACATAATTAAGGGGTAGTGATCCGTAAAAATCGCAATATGAAAATTAACAAGGTGCATTGGTTTCTATATAAGTTTAAGTCTAAATATCAAAGGAGATAAATCCAGAGAAAAAAAAAACGATTTTGAGAGATTTTCAGGAGCCTTATAGAAGAGAAAAAGAACTTCAGAAGATTAACATGCCTACAAGTCAAGTGCATTTGTTTTCTAAGTGAAGATGATTCGGTTGTTTACAAGATTGCCACTCCTAAAGTCCATAAATAGGAGTGAACCTTCTTAATTGATACTCCCAGAGTTCAAGCTCATCCAAAGGATACCTTTTGGAACTCCTCAAGAAGAGATGAAGGCTCTCTAAATGGCTCATTATTTATAGTTATTCGGGCTTATTCTTCATCTTTCTTGTGCCTTCTCTCTTGGATTGTCAATAGGATAACAAAAGTCACTACTCATACTCTCAATTTACTGTTGTTCAAATCCTTGTGCCAAGAGAAAACATCATTTGAGTAGTAAAAGAGAAAAAACTACACATTCTTCTTGCTGATTTTGTATAATTAAGGTTGCAAGTTTCACTTGTGCATTCTTCTTGTGCATTCTTCTAGCGCATTTTCGTTGTTTGTTTGCATTTGAACATAATTGGCAACTCCACTTGGAACTAGGCATCTCTTATTCAAGAGACATTGTAAGCCATTCCTCTGATAAGAGGATGATTTTGATCATTGATGAATCTAAATATTGGCATTAGTTGTGAGCAAACTATAATAGGAAGATCCATGAATTGTTGTTGAAGAAGATATGATTTCTTAGATACGTACATAGAATTCATGAAGTCAGGAAACTTCACTGATGATCACCAAAAAAAAAAATTCATTTTGTAAGAAATTATGAGCTGGAAAAGGCACCATGAGGGTGTGTCCTTACTGTTTGGGGTGTCATAGTCTCAGATTAATTAGTCTCAAATTTAAGGCCACGAATGAACAACTAAAAGATAAAATTGGAACTTCTAATTCTCAAATGAAATTTGCAATCAGAAGATAAAGCATGAAACCCAAATATGTAGAGAACTAACCCAAGCCCACTCGTCCCAAGCTGCTTGAAAGTGTAATTTGCCCAATATATCTGCAGACTCTAACAACCGAGGGATGAATTTTGAAGCCCAACTACAATTTGTGCCAGGCTCATGCCTTAGGCACTCAATTTGGGCCCAGGTCTTCTAACTAGTTTAGGGAAACTTTCAAATTGTATAAATTTGCTGGATCATTATAAAAGAAGTATACAAGAACTAAATATTTCATAGCAGAAAAAAAAAATTTCTACATTTCTTTTAGTCAGGTCCTTCCCTCCACCTTCGGCAACTTTACTTAAAAAAAAGGGAAATTCAACTGGCACACAATTTTTTCCTTTTCCCACACAATTTCTCTCCACACACATTATTAAAATTTAAAAATTAAAGTAGTTCTTTCCACACACATCAAAAGTTCCTAAAGTGCCCATATCTCCATTCCCCTCTTTCTTCTTCCCGCACACATCTCCATCCATTTCTTCCCACACACAACTGAGCTACAAAACTCCACCAACGGTATCCTTGATTTTCCGGCGATTCTCTGGCGTGCCTCCGGCGTTCCTATTCCTCTACACATTCTTCTCTTCTAAAGGTAAATGGATCCTTCCAACATTACCATTTATTCTTCTTCCCTATCTATTCTTTACCATTCTTTCCATCTTAGATTACCATTTTTTTCATGAAAACTTATTATTAGGATAGATTCTCATTCAATGTAAGTTTTGAGAAACAATGTTACTGTTTTCTAATGGTTTTGGGTTGCATTTGATCCCTCATCATCGTGGTTTTAGGTTCAGAAATCGCGACTGTTCGGTCTCTGGTTGAACGAACAGACTGCAAATGTTCAGACACTAATGTCCGAGCAAATTGATAATGTTCGGTCAGTAATGTCTGAACAGCTCAATTTTGTTCGGAAACAAAGTTCGGAACAAAAGTAATATGCTCGGACACTCAGGTCCGTACATACAAAGATCCAATCAAATAAAAAAATTATTTTTGTATTTCAAACATGGATCGGCCAAGCTCTTCTAGGGTGCGACCTACCGCTTCAAATAGGAAGCGACGTCAGCTAGTAGAAGAGGTTGTAGAAAAATCAGAGGTATCTGAGGAGGAGGTTGAAGAACAACAAGAGGTGGAAGAGTAACCAGAAGAGCAACTAGCTCCGGGGCCAAAAGATAGGTCATTATTGACCAGCTTTGATACACATATAGCTGGGTTCATTTGGGTTCAACAGGTGTGTTTCACTTGTTTGATATGAAAGTTTTATTTATTTGTTAATTTATTTAATAATGTATTAATGGTTGGATGCAGGACCGAGGACCACTGAAATGTCTAAGTCATGGCCAGAAAGTGCCATTGTGGCAACTGAATGAGTCTGACAGGTTTAGAAATTTAGTCTCGAGGTCCAAATTGGCTCCCTTGTATCTGGTTTTGTAGAAAGATGGTAACCTGAGACTAACACCTTTCACATGCCTTTTGGTGAGATGACCATCACCTTAGATGATGCTGCATCTATCCTAGGCATCCCAGTGATTGGGCAAACTATCTCTTATAATGAAAGAATGTCATATGAAGAAGCTCAAGCACTACTTGTTGATGCACTAGGAGTAGAACCGGTAGAGGCACATGAAGAGCCGATGCAGGTGTGGGGCCAATCAGTTAGATTGGAGTGGTTACGGGAAAGGTTTGCCGGTGTATCTAACGATGATGGTGACGAGATGATGGACTGTGCAGTAAGAGATTACCTTCTGTACTTATTAGGTTGTACGTTGTTCACTGACAAAAGTGGCACATAGGTGCCGATCATTTTTTTTACAAAACTCGTGGATGTAGAGGCCATACGTTCATATGCATGGGGTACTGCTGCACTAGCATACTTATACAGGCAGTTCGGTTTAGCAACCAGGCATGAAGTGAAACAAATAACTCGTTATTTGACTATACTAGAAGCTTAGGTGTACGAACACTTTGAATGTTCGGCTCCGACTCCAAACTTACTCTATGAATCCAATCAGCCCCGGATCCATCGATGGGTTCCTCGTAGAGAGTCTGCTCATTTACAAGGACTACGAGAGAGACTTGATGCCATGAGTACTGACTAGGTAATTAACTTGACGTTTCTTGTACAAATTGTATCGGATTAAGTTATTATTTTGTATTATATACTTTTATATCTTACGCTTGGATTCACTACTTTCAGGTGACTTGGGACCCATATCGTGATGTTAGACAATATCACCCTTTCAATGAAGTGGCATACTACTGTGGGTGCATCAAATGCATGAATGTTGTTGAGCCTTATCATCCAGACAGGCTCAGACAGTTTGGGAGAGTTCAAACTATTCATCCACCGCCATTAGCCCCTATTAGCGCTACGCGAGGTCCGACTGCCCGTGACTATCAAATCGCGTATCAATATATCAATCAAGTTTGGGAGGGATAGCCTAATCACCTACTATCTGCATTGAACTGTAGTCAACCAGTTAGGCATCATGCATATTGCGTTCCCGGGTATATGAATTGGTATGTATGAGTATCCTAGAGGATATTATAGCACCCAAACTTTCATTCTAATTTCGCGCCCCGTCCCTAAGAAAATGAGCCAAGCGGTAGCGGTATGGTTAACTATCAGCAGCGTAATTCATATGCACTGATCATTCTTAATGAAGTGACAGAAAAAGGTGAGGACCATTGGGTTGAAGACCCGCGGGGACTATATACCCATGTGAATCAGGTGGCACATGTGTTACGTGGAGTTTCAATTGACGATGCTCAACGAACCTTTCGACATCCCCACATGAGTTCACAAATCTATAGTCGCACTAGGACTAGGAAGGGAAGGGGCAGTTGAAGAAATCTAAGGACTTGTTTTAATTGACCAAAAACAATTAACCATTGTCATATGTTTTTGCTTAAGTACTTGAATGGTTGTTTTAAGACGATGTTTTTTTTTTAAATTTGAATATGGATGTACTTGTTGACAATTGTGTTTTAGTTAGTTGATGTTATCTTTGATTACTTTGGACTATGCTTGAATTGTTACATATGTAAAGGATGAAATCTTTTCAGTGTATGTGAAGATTGTCAAAATGGGATAACTGAACGTCCGTACAGATACACAGTGCCGAACATTGCCACACTGTTCGGCACTAGTATTTGTAATGTTCGGACACTCAGTACCGAACAGTATGGAAATGTTCGGCACTTTGTGTCCGTACGTAGTTTCAGTTACGAATTTTAATTCCGGAAAGTATCATAACCTATAAAAAATAAACATTCAACGAGCTTGCATGCAATTTAATATACACCCAACCACATTCAACATAAAGGAGCTTGCTATAATAGAATGCAATTAAAAATGTAAAAGACATTTTCTAATTCATTAAATGTTTAAAAAAACAATCCGGTACATTCAACATAAAGGAAGGAACATTTTATGAATTTAATTCAATCCAAATCAATTGTCTCAGCTGTTGATACGTATGGAGTTACGAGCTCTTTGAATTGAACAATTCGATCCCTATATGGAGTCTCTCAACCATTCGCACAAGGATGATGAAACTGTCTCCACTTATTTGCAATAGGCAGAATTGGATAACCGAGTATTAAAAACAATTGTACAAAATGATTTCCATTAACAAAACCTATTGTTCCCTCATTCTGAGAAGGCATCGACACTGGCACAGATCGCAATGGAAGGAAAGTCAAACATTGTTCTATGCTCAAATGGTATAACACCAAATTATAACGAGATGCTATGAGATGTCCCATGTCAGGCATAGTCATCCAATAGTCCATCAATGGGTTGTCTTCCATGTATGATAATGTTTCAACCAATTCCTCAACTCTGTCCTCCACCCCATATAATTGTTTGTAGTGGTCCACATGTGCAAGCAGCTCTTGTAATAAATCTCTCCTGACTTGTCTCCATTCATCCTCAACTAGGCCAACCAATCTAGTGATGTCTCTGAAGCCACAATTACCATCAGCCGCAACGTCCTTTTACAACTTTAAAGTAAGGTCTCAACCCCAGAAAGCACATAATTATTGATGTTCTTTGACCTCGTACGAATCGCCCTTATCTTTTCGTTTCTCTTTGGTTTGCATTTCATTTGTCCTTTATTTTTAACATCTTTCATTGTAACTGATTTATGAGAGTAGCTATCATGTGCAGACGGTACCGACTCAAAAGCGCTTGGATCTCGTTGAGTTGATGTGTCAACTTTCATACTTGGTCTACATCTTGTTCTTGATATTACTTCGGGATCTATCAAATGAGTACTATCTGGCATAGATAGCTCCCGTATCTTCTTTAGAAGTTGCAGTTTTCTCGTGGAATCATACTCATTGAATCGTTTTTCAAGTAACTCCAAATTTGCCTTACAGTCCAAACCCATAGAAGAACTCATCATCGATGGGGCAGTTGGCAACATATTAAGCTTACACCAATGCTAATGTACACAGCTTAGAGGAATAGGCCGCCCTTGACTTATATATTCTGCAATCTCATGCGCACAGGGTAATCCATGTGTGCGTCGAATAACACAACCACAAACACTGGCGTCAATTCCAACTAGGTTGGCTCTCTTGGTTTCTGTTAAGATTTTTTCAAGTGCATTTTTAGAGACATTACCACGAAGCTCTTTGTATTCTGTCGGCTTGAAATTATATTGCACAATTGTCATACTTTTCTCAAACGAAGCTTTGATACTGGTATGCTGCAACTCAAGCAAACTGTGGATTTTAGACCAAACTGCTTCAAAATTTCCTTGACTTGATCCAAGCTGCCTCTTGAGCTGTGCATGTGAACTCTCGGCCCTGCATAGGATTATTAAGAGGTTAGTCGTATTAATTAATAAGCATAAATCAAATAATTAGTATTTTTTAAAAATTACTTGTTCGAGGTAGTATTCCAAAAATGGACACAATTGTCTGTCCATGCGGAGACAAATCTCTCCTTGTAAGCATCCAACCAACTATCTTTCATGTAATTGAGTGCATTAGGATACTTGTTGAATTCATTATTTAGCTTACTGAGTTGTTCACCAAACTCCTCTTCTGTGGATGAAGACACCAACATATTCCAGCTCATAATAAACCTGTCCCATTTTTCTTTCGTTTCGAACAACTTCTTGCATCTCGCCAATATATTTCTATTAATGTACCATTTGCATAATAAATGAGTAGCACCAGGGAATATTCTATTAATGGCGTTCATGAGTGACAATTCTCTATCAGTCACAATGACATCAGGAAGAATACCTTCGCCAATAATAGAACGCAATACACCCAGTGCCCATGCATAATTTTCTTCACGTTCAGCATGAAGGTATGCAAAGCATACAGAAAGAGTCATGTGTGTGGATGTGACTCCAACAATCTCCAAAAGAGACATGCGATAACGATTGGTCTTGTCAGTACAATCCATTATCAAGACATGTGGAAATGCACGCAACAAATCTAAACTTTTTAGGTGCGTCCAAATTAAGTCACTTACAATCTCGCTATCCTCATAATTCTTATGACATTCAATGTAATCATGCCCTGCCAACTTACCAAGCAGTTGTTGCATTTGACTTCTTTCACCCCGCTCATTAACTTTATATCTGTTGCGTGCATTGTCTTCATTGTGGTTACGTTTAATTCACTTCTTTGTTTCAACGTAACCAAAATTTCTTTTGGTCTAACCATGCTCTTCGACATATCAACCAACAACTTTGCTTCCTCCTCTGATAATCTTCCTGCAAATGAATGCCCCTCTAAATATTCCGCGGCCGAATGATTATGCACACCACATATGACCTCCAACATCCAATCATCATTTGAGTCTAACTTTTTACCCTTTAGTGCAAAAGGACATCCACATTTTTTTGAACCGGTTTGTTTGATCCTTTTTCACTTTTGGCCATCTTCTTGTTTATATTGTCCACTTCTTTCGCAAGCAAGGAGTACTCTAGCTTTGACACCTACCCGAGCAGCATTTGAAACCTTTATCACAATGACAAATCCGTTTTTCCTTCCTACTCCACGAGCCCAACTGATCAACGAATCGCGACTGTGAAATATCTACAATAAATAAACAAATTTAATACGAATTTAGTAATAAATAAATGTAATTTGAGTAATAAATTCACTCTTGGTCTTACCTCTTGAGTTATAAACTCACTGGTATAATCCATGACAAAGTCCGATCCAACCTGACTTTCCTGCGTAGAGACCTGCATAATGTATAAATTAAATATCACTGTCCGGATATATACTTCCGAACATATGTATAATATGTTCGGACGTACAGGACCGAACATATGTCACATTATGTCACATGTTCGGATGTACATGTCCGAACATATGTTATATGTTCAGATGTATATGTCTGAACATATGTCATATGTTCGGTCCGAACATATGGTATATGCTCGGTCCTGAAAGACCGTACATATCGGAAGCTTGCAAGTTCTAGACGAGAAAAAAAATTAATAAAAGATACAAAAATGCAAAAAAAAAAAACCAATGAAACCTACCTTTCCACTACTGCTCTGATTAAAAGACACCATTTGATTGTTGTTTTCTTCATTCTCTTCCTTCATTGCACAATCAAATGGAGGAATGTGAGTGAAAGATGAGTTGCCCAAGGAAGATGGAGGAAGTGGAGAGTGAGATAGGCTGCCCAGAAAAAGAAAATGAAAGAATGTGAGTGAAGATGAGTTGCCCAAGGAAGATGGAGGAAGTGGAGAGTGAGGCGGGAGAAGCTCTTTAGGGAAGAAGAATGGAGATTGTGTGTGAAAAGAAAATCTGATTTGAGTTTTTATGGGATAATGGCTATTTTAGTCATTTCATAAAGGGGTAAAAATGTAATAAGAAAAAAGAAAAATTCCTTATGTTTGAAAAGAAAAATTTTGTGTGCCAATAGCAGCACTAAAAAAAAAATTAAAATGATGAAAATACCCTTATGAAAAGCAACAAAAGAGTTATTTTTCTTCTACATAGTAACCTCAATTTGTGCTGATTTTTTTTGCCTGTCTTTGTACCTGAGGGTTTTTGGGTTGATTTTTGAATCAGTAAATAACACATCAACTATTAATAAGTCTTTGCCTTAATTGTCCTAGAGATGATGCCTCGGTTAACTTCTTGGCGATTGGTTCATTCAAATATGTGGTGAGAATCACAGCAACAAAAAAATCAATATATGTAGAGAATGAAATTTTACGTATTATTTTGACTACTACTTAATTTGAGGATTTATCACTAACAATTGATTTTCTTAGAAGAAACTCGGATTCTATTGGATGCAACATTGTTACAACAGTGGTGAAGGGGACAAAATGGGAGGGAGGAATAGGTCTTAGAGGAAGGCAATGGATTTTAGGAAAAAAGAGGGAGAAGAAAAAACAAGAAACCTTCTTTTGTTGCGTTTATAAGGGCAAGGCAATGGATTTTAGGAAAAAAGAGGGAGAAGAAAAAACAAGAAACCTTCTTTTGTTGCTTTTATAAGGGCATTTTCACCATTTTAATTTATATTGATGAAGCACAGTCCTGTTTAGGTATGTGAAAAATCGTTTCCACATAATTTTTCCTCTTCCGTGGGAAAAATATTTCTTACCCCATATGAAAGGGTTTTCCAAGGAATAATGAAAGATTTAGCTCATTTTGTGGAAAAAACGGCCACAATAAACATGGAAAATCCTATTGTGAAAAACTGCTAGATTTCTCCATGCCTTTTCCATGAAAATGCAGCCTCATAAACATACCCGAAGAATTGCAGGTGGTCCGGAGAAACTACCGGAGAGCACTCGATTGAAAGAAGTATAGAAGAGAACTTCTATACTGTTTTGAGATATTCAATTATTTATATATTTTTTGAAAACGAGTAAAAAGCTTTATATTTTTCCTAAGAAATGGAAAAATAGGAAAATCTCAAAAAGGTGTAAAGCTTTTGGTTAATTTTAAAAAAAGTATATAAAGATTTGAATATTTCAAAAGAAGTAAGAAGGTTTTCCACAATTCTTTTAATCAAGTCCCCTCCATAAATTTTATTTTGAAAAATGAGAAAAACACCCTTCCTTTCCTTATGACATGTTTTTGTCTTTTCTTAACCTCTTTCCTCGCTAAAACTGGTCATTTAAATTTGAGGATTTGACAAATAAATAAATAAATTATGTGGCCAGTGCACCAAACATGGAACTTTAGCCAAACTCACACCAAACAGGGAATCTGTACAGAAAAACTAATTTTTCTTTTTACCAGTTTTTTGTGGTCGCTATCGACCTTCATTTTTTGTATCGAGGGTCAACGGCGACCCATGCTATAACAAGTGAGGGTCGCCGTTGACCCTGAACAGGCATAAACTCCTCATCTTCTTTCTTCTTCCTCTCTTCCCCAAACCCAAGCCAATGATAGAGAAGTCCAGATTGGGCCATATATATAGCTTGCAGGATAAAGACCAGTCCTCATTCTGTCCTACCACCAGTCAGGGCCAGATTGGGCCCAGAACATCTTCAGATCCATCTCAATCTCCAAGAGCAGACCATGTTGCTTGGCCCTGTTCGTTAGGCCTAACAATCAGTTGAGCATGCTGCCACATAGTTTTTGTCCTTTTTCTTTTCTTTTCATTTTGTTCTTTAAGTTAATGATAGGGGGTTTTCTTGTATGTTAAGGGCTAAGATTAAGATTGAGTATTTATTTATTTATCATCTCGTTTATGATATGGTCAATTTTATGGTGGAGCCAACTTCTGTTGGAGTAAAATTTAGGAACATTCTAGGGGCTTGGATTTTCAAAAAATGTGCCCCCCCCACTGTGGTTTCCACTCCTTTAACTCAAGAATTCCCCAGGAATTCCCCAAGAGAATCCAAACTCATTTTATTAGTAGTATTCATAAAGTTCCTCTGCCATGCACACCCAGTATAAAAGATTTGTGAGGATTTTACCGGAAAAAATGCTTAATATGGTCATGTTACGCAATCAAGCACTTTAGCATGTGTAGCACCAATTAAAGCAATTGGGCTCGATTTTTATTTTTTTTTACCAAAGAGCACATCGTCGGCGCCTACCTTATTTACACTGAATAAGGTCGGTGATGACCTTCTCTTTGTAAAATAAGGTCATCACCGACGCAGAAATCCTATTTAATTTTCAAAAGTTGTAACTTTCCTTTTGAGTAATTAGATACAGCGTCGGTGATGACCTTCTCTTTGTAAAATAAGGTCATCACCGACGCAGAAATCCTTCATTTTAGAACAAAAGTTGTAATTTTTCGAGGCTTGATTTGTGAAAATTTCTGAGTGAGGTCGGTGATGACAGCTTTGTAAAATAAGGTCATCACCGACGCAGAGTTCCTATTTTATTTTCAAAAGTTGTAACTTTTCTTTTGAGTAATTAGATACAGCATCGGTGATGACCTTCTCTTTGTAAAATAAGGTCATCACCGACGCAGAAATTTTATTTTGTCACCAAAAGTTGTAACTTTTCATACTTTTTCAAATGTATTTAGTGCTAAAGTGTCAGTGATAACCTTATTTTAACAGAGAAAAATAAAAAATTTTGTTGGGACTACTAATTTTCATCAAAATTCAACTATGTGCTTCCAATAAGATTTATATAAGAAAAAAAAATAATGATGGACTTTCTCATCAAGTACAAACAAACGATAGCATTCAATTGACAACCAATCAACATCCCATATACAATTACATCACATCCTATATACAATCAACAAGTATTTCCATCGTGTCAAACCAACAAATAAAATCCCCCAGTAATTCAAAAGTTTACAATTTACATTACAATGCATTTGGAAGAGCACATAACCCGGGAAAGGTTTACTGCAAATCAGGCTGCAAGACCGGTAGTGGATGAAGTTTAAGCTTTGAAGCATTTCTAATCCAGTTTTGTTCAAAAATGTCGATGACAATTCTCCGCCGATAGTAAGGTATGTCTGCCTGGGTGAACTCAATGGGACGATGATATATGCAATGTTTTGCGAATGCACAGGCAAATATCCCGTAGTCATTTCCATTATCCTGAAATAGGATATCCGTCTTACTTGTCAACGTCCACACCATAGGGGCCGACCACCCGTGTTCCATGAATTTCTGTTATAGCCACATGGTTTGTGGAAAAGCATATGTATGTGCCCAACTCATGTGAGAAAAAATACAGTTTCAATAACGTTAGCCATAGATCGAAAGGAAGTTCAATTGATAATAGGTTATGTGGAAGAGAGTATACCAAGCCTTGTTCAATAGCGGCGGAGATGTGATGCTCTCGTCTGGCTGTGGATTTGAGATACTAGCCTCATTGGAGGTAGTAGACTCATTGCGGGGCACTTTAGGATTGCTTGTATTCTCTTTAGACATCTGTGTACATCCAAATTAGACATGATAGCATTGAATGTTATCAAGGCAAGCATGAATATTACTTTGGGCACATCCAAATGCATCCTATGTGGAATAATTCTTAGAGGCTTAGCTAAGTATAAAATGATTGAATTGGTTGTCCAAAGAACTAACAATGTAGTTCATTAATGATCTCTTTCTGAAACAAGCCTTAGTGGTGCAGTGTTGATTATTTAAGTTCCTAGAGTAAATTTGGCACTTTTGCTACACTTGTTTGGGAGTGTGCAGATAATATAGTAGTCACTTTGACAGCTTTAGCAATGAAAGATACTACTGCAAAGGTGAGAGATACTGATTATAAAATATGGATCAAGGTAGATGCTTTTTGCTCTTGGTGGACATAAAACATATGAGACATGAGATTGGAAGATGATCAGTCACATTCAACGTAGAAGTCAGGGAAGAATATATATACACGCATAACCTTTTTGCCAAACTTGGTTGGCCATTGTACAACAACAATTGGAAGAGAACTACTACCCCCTTCAAGTTCGTAAAATCAAATTAAAGAAACACAATGAACAACACATTCACATTGTCAAAATGAAGAAACACAAAAAGGAACGAATGAACAACCACTGCTATTTGACCGCATACAACATCCTCAAGTTTTGAAAACAAAAATAACTCACTCAAACCTTTCTGGTAGTGTTAAAACAAAACACAATCATCAATCATCCTTCTCAACTGAAAATACCCCAAATTTGAAATCTACAAGCCCTAATCAATGGAAATAACAAATGTACAAATTGAATACAACGTTGAAGATAACAAACCATGCACTTAGATATCATATGCAGGAAGGCGGGAAATAAAAGGAAGTGAAAATACAAAAAAATTGACAAAGATTCAAAAAAGGAAGGAGATTCAAAACTCTGGAGCGTCGGTTTCAATCATAGTCGATTGAAATAATAATGGGATTATGAGAAGCAGTTGAGGAATTCAGTTACGATGCTGGTGGTTATGGAAAAATGGAAGCAACCGCTCTTCGCCCTCGTCCAAGGTCAGTCTCAATGCAATGGCGGAAGAGAGGAGAAGAATGAGCAAAAAATAGGGATTTTAGCTCTAATATAAGTCGCGGATAGCGTCATCGCCGACCTTATTCAAGTGTAAATAAGGTCGGCGCCGACCTTATTCAGTGTAAATAAGGTCGGCGCCGACGATGTGCTCTTTTGGTAAAAAAAATTTGAAAATCGGGCCCAATTGCTCTAATTGGTGCCACACATGCTAAAGTGTTTGATTGCGTAACACGACCGGATTAAGTGTTTTTTCCGGTTAAATCCTCAAGATTTGTTTAAAGAAAACTTATTTTACTTTTTGCCAAAGCTTTTCTAATTAACAAAAAGGAAATAGGTTTCTTTCCTGGTGCATTGCTTCTCTTATTTTTATTTCGTGGATCTTGAAGCTTCTCTTATATTTGGATCCGTTCCAATGTGATTATGATATGCCGCTCAGATGGTCATACTTGCATGAGATGATTGAAGGTTGAAAAGACAGCCATTGATCCATCCGACCATGGTTAGTGGGGTTAAGAGCACAATTATAGGAGCCCACTAGATGAGCAGTATGGATGTCATATGAGCAAGCCTACATTGGTATGTAGGCCCACTAGTGTGCCTCGACTGGTGGTAGGACAGAAATGAGGACTGGTCTTTAGCCTGCAAGCTATATATATATGGCCCAATCTTGGACTTCTCCATCATTGGATTTATTTTGGGGAAGAGAGGAAGAATATGAGGATTTTATGCCTGTTTAGGTTCGACGGCGACCCTTACTTGTTATAAGCGAGGGTCACACACAGAAAATGAAGATCGACAGCGACAAAAAAAAAAATGATAAAAAAAACTGATTTTTCTGTACGGATTTCCTATTTGGTGTGAATTTGGCTAAAGTTCCTTGGTGCACTTTCTGCATAAAGTTTTTTTTATTGGTAAAATTCTCTTTTAATTTTGACAATTATAACCATTTAATGAAGCTAGTATTTTGGACTTACTCATTTCTTTTAAATGATTTATAAAAGGAAAAAAATTAAAAACTTGCATCAAGGTATTTTTGTCACTCTTAAAAAAGAAAGACATTTTTTTTTGGAGAGGATTTAATTGAAAGAAATGTAAAAAAACTTTATACCTTCTTGAAACTTTCAAATCTTCATTACTTATTTGAAAATGATCCAAAATTTTTATAGTTTTTTGAAATAAAAAAAAATCAGCCCCGACGCCTGTCCCGCACCTTATTAGCCGTCGTCTCTTTACGATAAACCCTCCCTACACTCCATAAAACCTCTCTTTCAAGAAGCCTGATAAACCCTAAAAATCCTCTCAAAAAAGCAGGCCTCATTGTATTTGAGATATACGATTCCTTCAACGCATACTATCTTCCTTCTTTCTTGCTGTCTATCTCCTGCTGCAGGCATTAGGTACTCTCTCTTCTTCTTCTACTGTTTCTCTCATTAATATTGAATCTGCATTTGTTACTTTGTATCTTCATCTCTGCATCAATCCCTGAATTTATTTGGTGGTGCTTTTTATGGGTATTTGTGTCCATTTATGTTACATGATTTTCTTCGAAACCCCTAGATCTTCATTGCTCAAAGAGGGAAATAAGGGGATAGAATCTCAGATGGGAGATTGCACCAATTAAGAGATCTTTTGCAGAAATTCAATCTTGTTCATTTTATTGAAAAAGCGTTTGTTTAAATACAACCCATGTCAACTGCTGAAAACTAACCACCATCACATGATCTCAGAAATTGCTAACAAACTGCCTAGAAAAAGTAAAAAGTGCTAACAAGTTAACAAACTGCTCCATGTGTAATACTTCTTCAAAGCACCGCCGAGTCAAGAGACTTCAATTATCATGGAGCCACTACAACAGACGTGAATGCTCACCTTTCACGCACCGTGCAAAGTTAACATGTATTAATTTATTTCTCTAGCCAAGGGTTTTGATGGGGTTACTTGAATCCAAACCCTCCATTTCAGTGGGGGCAATGATCATCTCTTGCTCATTGCTTGAACAAGAAAAGCCCACAAATGGTCCAATTGCCGTTCTGTAGTAGCTCTTAATTTTTTTTTTTTTTAATTCTGTTTTCTCCCACATCTGATTCTGGGTTTCTATTGGGGTAAATCTGTGCGGAGTGTTTTCTATGAAAATTTGAAAATATTTTGCAACAGAGAATCATTTCATGCCATTTGGTGTTAACATTTTCTGCAGTATTCGTTCTTCTAAGGTGAAAGCATTTTCAGCAGTTTTTGTGGAAAGAAGATTTGTGCCCAAAAAAGATTCGGACCCAAGAGGTAGAAAACCAATTTCTCCTTTACATAAAGGGAGAAACACATTCCATTGCAGAAAATGTTTTGCTGCACTGAACTATCGAAACTGAAAACCATAGAAAATTAAGCTCTTGAATTTTAAATGCTGCAGAAGCTGTAGTGCACAGATATGCACTGCAAAGTGTTCGAATAATATTTTTCCTCCGGGCTTGAGGCAACTTCTTCCTCACGTGTTATGATTTGAGGCTTTCTATATGCCTTCCCATGGGCTTGCTGACTAGATTCTTTGATGACAATTGTCAAGGATGATTGGCAATTTGAGACAGATTGTTTGCTGGATATCCTTGTAGTAAGGATTTGAGTTGTCATCTTTGATAGGTGGCCATCATGATCTATTTTCGAGGAGATTTTGGTAGTTTCCAGTTACATATCGAACTTTTGCCTACTCCATTTGAAATTAATAGGAATTCATAGTAAAATGATTTTTTTCCCCAAATGAGTGTTAAAGAGGTAGGAGTGAAGGGTTTCAGCCTTTCAGGTGAAGATATAGATGGAACCATCACTTTCTTGTCGCTTGTCATTTTCACATGGGATATGAAAATGGTCCACATGTGTAAATGGTCCACATGTGAGTCATTTTAATATGCAAATGAGTCACATGTGAAATACAATCCATTGTTTGTGATCTTCACACTTCTCTACATGTGAATCTGAGTGGATCCAACAGTTCACCATTTTTCACAAAAACTTCACCATTTTTTCATTATTTTTTACAAATATCTTAAAGGGTAAAGGTCCTGTACGGTCCTTACGGTTCGGAACGCCCACTGAGGCCCACCTCATGATCAATCCAAATTGATCACTCATTCATAACCCCCTTATAGGCAAAGAATCCCATGAATTTGCATGGATTCGGATGAACTAGACCGTTGGATTGAGGGTCAATTTTTTTTCTTTATTATAAAGCTATTAAACTTGTGGACGTTGGATGAAGGGGTTAGAAATATTAGATTGACTTCAAATTTGATATATAAGTTGACCCCACTTGGATCTTTCAATCCCCCCTTGTCCCCATGACAAGTAGGGTCTCACGGTGGGCCCCAATAGGCGGTCCTTACAGTAAACCGTAAGGACGGTCCTTACAGGACCTTTACCCTATCTTAAAATATATGATGACTAAAGGCATGAGACTTGACCACCAAGGAAGAAATGTTGTTCTAAAGTGTTTGGATGGTTCGGATCGTGAAAATGGGCTTCACAGAATTGAGAATATAGAATTTTTTTAGACCTTTTTGCAAATATCTAATAATTCGTGATGGATTAAGACATGAAATTTTGTTCCATGGCTGTTTTGGTCATTTTAAAGAGGATCAACGGTTTAAATCATGAATTTGAGGCCCACATGAATACTAAAATTGAAAGAAAGGACCTAGTTCAATCACACTTCAACATAGTGCAAAATCAGTATAATGGATCCAATGGTTCAGCATTTTTCACCATTTTCTTGAGATCCATGAAGGTTTTTTTCATGAAATTTGGTCCCATAAACGTTTTGGGCTTTTTGAAGGGGATTGGCGGTTTGGATCATGAAAATGGGACCCACAAAATTGTAGAAATGGAGATCCAATGGTTCTGAGTTTTTCATAAATATCTCATAATCCGAGATGATCCAACGACTGAAATTTTGCACCATAGCTGTTTTTGACCTTATAAACATTATTATCAGTTTAGATCATGATGTAGGTACCACTTTAAACTTGAAAATTAAAAAAAAAACCATGCTGGGTACTGTAACATCTCCTTTTTTTGTGTGGTGTGATTCGGTTTCACACCTCAACAGGTGTGAAAATTCCAGCCACTTTTTGTGCACTATTTTCACATTATTTCCAAACTTGATGTGTTTTCACACAAACATGATGCATGTGAAACGGTTTCCTACGAGGGCCATTTACGTATGTAAAATGGTGGAAACAAACGACCCCTTAAGGATTAGATTTACATGGGTAATCATTGCCTACCAAAGAGGAGATTATTTGATGGCCCCTCGAAGATCTTAACCTTTAATAGTTCAGGTTTAGCACCTTTGATAGGAAGGCATTGCTCCATAGGGATTTACCCAAACCCTTTTATCATCATTTTCAAAGAAAGACAATATACCCTCTTTCCTCTCTCATTCCATCTCTCTCTCGATATATATATATATCTCGCACACATAAATTGTTTATGCCTTTTATGTAATTGTAATGAAAATACATTTTGATGTATTTTTTCAATCAGTTCACATCATCTAATAGTAGGGTCCACTTATTAAAATATGAACCACACAAAATAAAGGTCACCCTTTTGCATTGGCTCTCGCCAAATTTCACTTTAGTAGGATTCATCTGTTGTCAGATTTATTATGTATAAAACATTTGAATTAAATTTTATTAAAACTCATGTGCTTGACACATGATCAATTTAATGGTGGGCCCATTTTTATTGGAATGAAATTAGGCCAGAGCCAATACAAGATGGGGACAATTATTTTGAGTAGTTTAGTTTTGAATAAGTGGGCCCTACTCATGCTTTTCCATGTTTTGTGCAATTCCTAAAAAATTAGAGGATCTACAATCTTCATCATACATAAGGGTGGCTGCATATAAGACGTGGCATCTAGGTGGGATCTACTGGTTTGACCATACAAAAGAGGGTTTGTTGGATTAGCTTCTTATAAAAGAGTGGTCTCATTAAGCACTGCTAGCCATTAATCAGAAGTATTGATTTCAATCATTTACTTCTTCCATATTCACCATCCTTTCTCATTTCGTTTATTAAGTGGCTAGTAATACTTGGTAAGGCTGATTTTTTTATAGATAACTAATCTAACAAACCTTCTTTTTTATGGTGGGCCATTAGGTCAGACCTTCATTCCATTTGTCTTATGAACAACTTGTTGTCACTATAAAAATGAGATTTGATTGTTTTGCTAGTTGATTATGCACTTTTAAGGGGTTGTTTGTTTGTATCCATTTACATATGTAAATGGTGGTTGATGTGTAACTGTTGCGCATCACATGCTTGGTTGCACCAATTTATGAATCACATGCGTACATGGCAGTGTGAAAATGATGTGAAAATGGGTCCATTTTGCGCTTGAAATTTTCACACCTCGTACCCTGTGAAGCAGAACCACAAGTTATTGCTACCGTGTGTTGCTACAGTAACTCGAGTGGGAATTTTTGGTAGTTTGCCCTTTTCCATTCTTTTGAATTTGTTGGGCCCCTAATTCATTGTTCTTAGAATCCTACGATTCATAAATTGAATCCCATTCATATCCCGAATCTTAAGGAAAATGATTCGTATCTATGCAACGAATCCCATTTAATGAAGAATCATAGGATTCAGGTGTGAATCTTACGATTTGATACTCATTTCATTGATTCTTACGATTCAAGCGATTCGGCCGAATGAGAATAGCTACAACCAATAAGTTAATATTAATAATCTTTTATTTTATTCCTTTATTCTTTTCTTTCTTTCTTTTAGTTTTTTTTTTTAACTTTTGGAAAGTTTTTTAGTAGTTAATGAAACCTCTTAAGAATTTTTACTGCTTTGTGGAGGTTTTAGAGATTAATAAAGAACGTGCATTTGATTAAAGCGTTCGACTGTAGGCGTCTCTATATCCTTTTTTTTTAAAATCTTTTTTGGTTTTTTTCCCCTCACGAACACTTTCTTAACTTAAAGAGATATCCTATGGTGTAAGATTGATGGCTTTGATTTATCTTTACCTTTATATTTTGATTGAATGATAATAAAAAATAAATAGAATATTGATACCTTAAACTTATTTAATTAGTCGCACATTTCATTTACTATATATTAACATATGCCATGGTGTTCTTGATATTATTATATGATAGACTTATTTGTCATTGTATTTATACTGCTGTGAATGGGAAAAAAACTTTATGGATTATGAATAACTATTTTTTTCTTTTAATTATTTTTCATTTCATAAGAAGTTTTTTTTAAAGAAAATCCTCTAATTCACTATATGATTCACGATTCGATTCGATTGATGGTATGAAGGATTTGCGATACCATTATGATTTTCACAACAATGTCCTAAATCAAGATCCAAACCGTCGGATGTCTTTAAAAGGCCAACAACTGCTCTTAACCAAATTTAGCTGTGGATTCATTATGGATTTTGAGATATCTGCAGAAAAGTCCAGACCGTTAGATGTATCATTTTGGACTTTTGTGGGACCCATTTTCACATCTAAATCGTTTATCCTCTTCATGAGGTCCAAAATGGTTGCGGGACCAAATTTGGTGCCTTGATTCTTAATGGATATCGAGAAATTTGTGAAAAACCATGAATCTTTGGCGTACCTATTGATTTTACGCATGGTTTTCACATCTCTTGAACCCAATGAGTTTTTCTTTTCAACTTTTCTATTCATGTGCGTAGAAGATCATTAGCTGAATTGTTGATCCTCATTAAAATGCCCATAATGGCCATGGGGTTAAACTTTAGGTCTAAATCCATCACGGATTCTTAGATATTTGCAAAAAGGTCTAGAAACTAAAATCCGTGATTTTGACTTCTGTGGGCCCATTTTCAGTATTCGAACCATCGATCCTCTTCATAATGCCAAGAAGGTCTAGAGGGTCAAATCTCGTCTTCATTCATCTTGTATTTTAAGAAATTTGTGAAAAATGGTGAACTGTTGGATGCATTGAGATTCACATGTGAAGAGGTATGTATGTGACAAACAATGGAATGTGTTTCACATGTGACTCATTTGCATATGCAAATGATTGATATGTGAATCATTTGCACATGTGGACCATTTTCTTATCACATGTGAAATTGCCAAATGACCCCTGAATGTTCTTTTTCCACAAGATGCACACTATCGTAATCTATGGGGCCTACTCGACCTAGGAAATGCAAGATGATCGTGGACTAGTCTTCTGCAAAGAAAAAGGGGGCATCAACACACATTCTAAACCATCAAATCCAATTCTTTGGAATTAAGTGAAAAAAAAGTTAACAACTAATAATCATCGTTATTCGTCGAACCACTAAAAATACAAATGAATCTCATGCAATTTTTAGTTATGTGACCTAAAACGATGATTTATTGCTATTAATGAACTATCAGTTATTGAGCCTTTTCATTTAATGTCTTATTATTCCCCTTTTTTGTAGACACCTTGTCCACGCACTCCTTGTACATTCATTCCTATGGGCTCCACTAATTACAATATTATATATGTCCTTGTGTGAGAAGTTAGGTTTTGTGTCATAACTTATTAATGCTACCGTGCCTCTTTCGGAAGGGAAACCTTTGTGTAACTTGGCAAGTTATGCAGCTTTCCATGTTAGTAAATAAATGGAAGGTGGGACCCACTGTCCCCATAAAGTACAAGGGGTGATTGTGGATTAGCCATCTATCATAAGCCAATTGCATCTGGTGTCTTTAGTCATTCACTCTAAGGTTGTAATTGGTAGTTGTTAAATGATTTTTATTTTTACATTGGTTTCAAAGTCTTATATATGATGGTTAAAAACGTGTGATGATGCCTTTTTTTTTGGTAGATGGCTAATCCACAACCTCCTCTTGTAATTCTTGGGTTAAGTGGGCCTCATATTACACTAACATGCCTCTTTTAAAAGAAGAACTCGTTAAAAAGGATGGTTTAAGTGAAGAGTTCCATTAGCACAACGAAAGGCTTCCATCACCGTCATGATAAAGTGATTATAGCTCGTGTGGCATGGAGTTATAGCCTATATTGGCTCATGATAGTTTATAAGATTAGCTATTTGCTTCTCAAAAAAAAAAAAAAAAAGAAAAGAAAAGAAGGATTAGCTATCTACAAAAGTAGCCTCATTGGGCATTGCTTGTCATCCGAGTATAAAAATTGAAATTGAATAGTGAAGGCTTTGAAACTAATGTTTTTTATTTTTTTATGGGATGACTAGCAACGTTCAATGAGAATGATCTTTTGTAGAAAGGTAATCCACCAATTCATCTTTTGCATGTTGGGACTAGTGCTCTCCACTTAGGTGCTACATGTCTTGTACTCAACCCATAGTTGTCAATTTCATTTGTACCTCCTTTTTTGTTTGGCTCCAAACTGAAATGCTTTGACTCTTTTGTTGTGTTGGTATTTCATCCTGGATTACAGTTAAAAAAAATGAAAAATGAAAATCTATGCATAAATTTAGAAAATTATAAACTATTAAAAAGTGAAAATAGCATATAAACTATGTTTTATTTAAAAATAAAAAATATACTTTTATGCCCGGGATGTGGGCTTGGTGTGTGCTGTTGTGGGCTTTGGATTGTCAAGGTGTGTCAGCTCTCTTTGTCCTTTGTGCGCTGCAGGAGGCCATATACTTTTGTATAGCTGGTATCCTTACCGGCATGGGGATCAAGGGTGTTTTGGCGGACCTTTCTTGTGGTATTTTAGGGGTTTTCCTCCCATTTTTTTAGTAATATAAACTCTAATGTTTCAAACAGAAAAAAAAAACGCTATACATCTACATGGCGTATAAATGAATCCCGATCACTATTATGGTGAAAGAAGAAAAAGAAAGAAAGAAAAAGGAAAATCTCACCTTTGTCAAATTTATGAGGAAAAGTCTCACCTGTGTCAAATTTCAGCCAAAATATGGAATTTCGGATTGTTTGGCCGAAATCTCTGAATTTGGAACTGGATTGAGGATTTTGCTGGATGAGGCTTCAGTCAAAACTAAAAATTTTTAGGAGGGTGTTTATTTTAGCCTATTTATTGTAACAAATAGTTCGGCGAGTTCAGCCGAAACAAACTGAAATTGACAACTAGGATTTAGTTGTTGTTATGTAATGCTAGAATTGCATCACTGTTTTCATTAGAATACTGTGAAAGTATGAAATGGTGAGAGTATTTGAGGTATATTTTGTCAGTATGAGAGATGGAAATGGAATAGTAATCTTCAATCCCTTTGAGGGTCGTCTATATCTCATATAAATAGGGACTGAAAGCCCTAATTACGATCAATTAACCAAATCTAATCTAATATAGATCCTAACAATTAGCTAACAACTTTAGTATGCACATGTGGCTGTGACTAATGATAAGTACAATGAATGGGCCTAAATGGGCCTGCGAGTTTGGGCTTGGAACAACGTCATTAACACCCCCCCCCCCCTCTCAAATTGATGCTGATGAGTCAACCAGCATCAATTTGTCTGTCAAGAATTGATGACATGGTCGAGGAAGTGCTTTGGTAAAAATATCAGCAGTCTGGAGGCTGGAGGAGATGAACGGAAGGGAAATAACATTGCGAAGATATTCATCACTGATAAAATGGCAAGCGACCTCGATGTGTTTAGTTCGCTCATGAAAAACTGGATTCTCAGTAATCCGAATGGCACTGGTGTTATCCGCATGTAATGGTGTGGGAGATTTCTGTGAGAAGCCAAGTTCCTCAAGAAGACCCCGAAGCCATATAATTTCTGAGCAGGCGGCAGACATGGCACGATATTCTGCCTCAGTTGAAGATTTTGAAACTCTGTCCTGTTTCTTCACTTTCCAGGAAATAAGAGCATCGCCTAAGAACATGCACCAGCCCGTGGTGGACCGACAAGTATCAGGACAACCCGCCCAATCAGCATCAGAATAGGCAGTCAATGTCATCTTAGAGCCGACAGGAAAAAACAAGCCTCAGTGAGTAGTGCCAAGAAGATAACGAATAATGCGCCGAACTGCTGCTAAATGGAGATGATGAGGCTTGGTCATATACTGACTCATCAAGTTGACTGCATAACTGATGTCAGGATGAGTAGTAGTCAAATATATAAGACTACCGACAAGCTGGCGATAATATGTTGGATCAGAAAGGGGATCACCACTGTCACTATGGAGTTTGAGATTCAGTTCCAGAGGAGTATCCACAGGGGTGGAGTTTGACAAGCCTGCGGATTCAATTAAATCCATAGTATACTTATGTTGATGTAAAATCAACCCCTTCTCAGAGTGATGAACTTCCAATCCTAAAAAATATTGCAGAGGGCCCAGATCCTTCATATGAAAAGATTGATGCAGAGAAAATTGGAGATCTTGAATCGTGGCTGTATCTGTGCCAGTGATGATGATATCGTCTACATAGACGAGAAGGACGGTGATTCCTGTTGATGTGTGATGCAAAAACAACGATGGATCATAAGGACTCTGCTGAAACTGTAGCTTGAGTAAAGCATCTTTGAATTTGTCAAACCATGCTCGTGGTGCTTGTTTTAGCCCATACAATGATCATTTCAGAAGAGCAACTTGATCTTCTGATGGTTTTGTGAAACCTTGAGGCAAACGCATGTAAACTTCCTCTTTAAGATCACCATGAAGGAATGCGTTTTTCACATCAAATTGAAAAAGAGGCCAGGATTGAGATGCAGCTATGGCAAGGATGGTGCGAACAGTAGTCATTTTTGCAACAGATGCAAAAGTTTCTTCATAGTCAATGCCATATTCCTGTCGGTTGCCAAGGGCCACAAGCCTAGCCTTGTATCTATCCAAAGTACCATCTGCCTTTAATTTGATAGAGTAAACCCATTTACTCCCAATAGGTTTCACCGAAGCTAGACATGAAACAGTAACCCAGGTTTGGTTCTGCTGTAGAGCACTAAGTTCTTCTTCCATAGCCTGTCTCCAGCACTCCTGTTTTGCTGCTTGTGAATAAGATGTAGGAATGGATACAGAGGATAAAGTAGCAAAATATGAAGAATGAGAGAAGCCGTATCGATCAGGTGGGCGAGATATACGAGCAGAACGACGAATAGCAAGTTGAGGTGAAGATGATGCTGGAGCAGGATTCGGGACTGGTTCTTGCAAAAGAGGCAAAGTAGTGGCATTTGTTCTTTGTCGACGAGTATACACCTTGTCCGGATGAAATCGCAAAGGTGAAGGAAGACATTCATCATCAAAGGATGGTACTTTAGAAAAGGAGATTTCTGGAGATGAATCAGGATAAGACTGAAAAAGGTACTGATGTTAAAAAAAAACAACATTCCTAGAAATGCGAAGACGCTTGGAGGTGGGGTCATAACAAACAAAACATTTTTGGTGGGAAGCATAACCAAGGAATGCACATTTTACAGATTGTGCGGATAACTTGGATCGTTCATGTGTGGGAAGATGAACAAAACAAACACAACCAAAAGTGTGGAAATTTGTGTATTGTGGTTCAGTTTTGAAAAGACGAAAATGTGGAGATGTGTTTTGAAGTTTTGGAGAAGGAAGTCGGTTGATGATATGAGTAGCAGTGGTTAAAGCTTCTGGCCAAAATCTACGTGGAACGGAGGATTCTAATAATAAACATCTGACCATGTCTAGAAGATGACGATTTTTCCGTTCTGCCACACTATTCTGTTGGGGAGTATAGGGACAAGTCCGTTGGGATATAATCCCTCTGTCTTGTAAAAATTCCTGAAATTGTTTGGACACATATTCCCCCCCTGAGTCGGTTCGAAGAACCTTAATACATGTTGAAAATTGACTTTGAACATAATTCAAGAATTTTTTAAATACATCAAAGACTTCAGATTTGGCATGTATAAAATAAATCCACGTAAAATGGCTATAATCATCAATGAAAGTTACGAAATACTTATACTGTGAATGAGAAATAATTGGTGCAACACCCCAAACATCACTATGTATTAAATCAAAACTTTTTGTAGCAGAAGAGACATGTAATGGAAAAGGCGAAGTTTTACTTTTACCCAGCTTACAAGTGGTGCAATCAAGAGCAACATCTGATGATAAAAACTTCATTTTATTAATATGACCAGAATTTAACAAAGATAACAAAATGGTTGAATTGGGATGGCCTAATCTATTGTGCCACAACTGCACATTATTCCTAGAGACAACTGATAAAGCAAACAAAGACATATCTGGATTTGGTGTTACTATGTGAAGAGGAAACAAACACCCACACTTAGGCCCCTTCACTATTACCTTCCCCGTCTCCTGATCCTGCACCACACAACCAGAGGAGGAAAAACAAACATTGCAGTTATTATCAACCAATTGACCAACAGAGATTAAATTGGTAGAAAGATTTTTGGAACAAAAAACGTCATGTAAAGGTAGAGAATGAGAAATATCACCAACAGATGTAATTGGTATAGTGGTACCATTAGCAGCATGGACCTGAATCTGTCCATCATATGGTTTAATTGTGGAGAAGTTTTTGGAAGATGATGTCATATGATTGGAGGCACCAGAATCAAAATACCAGTGAGAGGGAGATTGATTTTTACCAGATATACCAAGAGTGGACAAGGCCTGGAGAATCATCTGTTGGATCATTTCAGGGGAGACTGGAGCAGCAGAAGCAGGTGCCGAAGAAGATGTGGAAGATGAATCAATAGTGCCAGTAGCAGTAATCGCCTGGTAAACTTTCGGATTTATGTTTTGAGGACGTTTGCGGCATTCATTGATTGAATGTCCAGATGCTTTGCAATAATTGCTGATCCGTTGCTTGCACTGATTTGCATAATGGCCGAAAGTTTGACACTTGAAACACTGCACTTTACTCAGATCTCTGTTCGGTTGCTTCCCTTTGGAAGAATAAGCAACATTGACTGATGAGGTCGGTGATTGAAAGGCAGTGGGTACACTATAGGCAACCTCCATAGCACCCGGACTAGCTTGGTGGAGCACATCAGATTGCGTCAATTGTCGTTGTTCCTCTCACAGTAATTCATTGAGACAGGCATCCAGTGAAGGAGAAGGGACCCTACTCATGAGATTAGATTTGACTGATTCATACTGAGGCCTTAATTTCATAAGAAATTGATTCCGATGACTAGTTGCTAGTATGACTTGTAATTCGGGAAGAGCTTGAGCAGAAATATTGGCATATTTGATTTCATTTAATTCTGTCCACAAAGTCTGAAAACCAGAATAATATTCCTAAATGGAAGAAGTACCTTGCATATAATTCGCAATTTCAAATTCTAACTGATACTGTCGAGCAGAATTCCCCTGATGATACACTGTTTTCAGATATTCCCACATATCTTTGGCAGATTTGTAAGGTCTCAAATTCATGAAGAATTGCGGTTCCATGGAACCGAGAATCCAAGTTTTGACCTTAGCATCTTTTGTGTTCCATGACAGAATTTTTTTTTCATCCTCTGTTGGTTTTGGATCAGTGCCAGAAATATGACCCCATAATTCTTTACCCTCTAGATAAAGTTCAAATTGAAAAGCCCATGAGGGATAATTTTTGCCATTAAACTTGATTAATGTGATTTCAGATTTCTCCATTAATAATGATGCAGATGAACCAGCAGAATTATTAGAAACAATAACAGACAACCCAAACTACAAAAGAGATCCACAGAAGAACTGAACTTGCAGCAGAATAAACCTGAAGAAGTAGCAAGGAGAAGCACTGGCAGTCAGCAACAGCAACTGGAACAGTTTCCGGAAAAGAGCCCCAAAATAGTAGGAGTCGTCCAAGTCGTCTGGTGGAAGAATAGAAGCTGGGCCCCACCTGATGATCTCTTGATAGATCAGAGAGTGGGGATGGTTGAGCAGGATAAGCACGCAGCTAATGGAAGTGGTTGCGAACAAATCAAATCCAGATCCAGGATTTTGAACGGCCGAGATGAAAACAAACCCAAAAAATTGAATTTCCACAAAAATAGATAGAAGGCCCACCTCGGATGATCAATAAATGTTGAAAAAATCTTCAAAAATAAGAGTATATTCGGACGACCAAGATGGAGAAGTCTGCTGAGATGGGCCACGCCTGATCACAGGTGGGCCACGCCTGATCTGAGATGATCAGGGATGATCAGAGCGGATCTGACTGAAGAATATGATCACAGATTGGCTTCCAAGGCATGGAAGATGACTGAGACAATCACAGTTCTTGCTCTGATACCATGTCAGTATGAGAGATGGAAATGGAATAGTAATCTTCGATCCCTTTGAGGGTCGTCTATATTTCATATAAATAGGGACTGAAAGCTCTAATTACAATCAATTAACCAAATCTAATCTAATCTAGATCCTAACAATTAGCTAACAACTTTAGTATGTACATGTGGCTGTGACTAATGATAAGTACAATGAATGGGCCTAAATGGGCCTGCAAGTTTGGGCTTGGAACAGCATCATTAACATATTTGTCTTTTTCGTAAAAGCAAAGTGAGATATCAAAATAGGAATGTGCCAAATCAGGGGCCTTCTTTCTCAAGTAGTACAATTCATATTGGGTTGTAATTACTTGCTGGCTAGGATATCTGATACGTAATCCTGTACAACACAACCCGATTAAGAGAACATTACAGTCATCATCAACAATCTGACCTTTTTAGATAAAAGATTTGCTGATAAAGAAACACATTTTTCAGAGGTAATGGGTGGGAAACATCACCAACAATGGTAATGGGAAGCTTTTCACCACCATTGGTGTGACCTTGCATGTTACGGGTATATGGGTGAATTTTAGAGAAGTCACGCAGATGAAAAGGTCATATGATTAAACGCACCGGAATCAATATACCAAATGGAAGACAAATGTTGATGTGTACCTGAAATACCCAGTGCAGAAAAAGCATTTAGAATAATCTGTTGGATTAGATTTGAATTGATTGGAGGACTAGTACTTGGAGCAGTTGGCTATGAGGGAGTTGACGAGGAAGCGACAACAGAGGTTGCGGCTGAGGAAGCGGCATCAGCCACGGCATGGCAGGCGGGGGGGGGGGGGGGGGGGGGGCTTTCAGGCCTCTTTCTGCATTCACTGATAATGTGACCATCGCTTTGCAGTAATTGCAGGGTTTTCTCTTACGTTGAGAGGCAGTGTGTCCAAAGCTCTTGCAACTGTAGCACTGCATCGTGCTCGTATCCCTTCCTGAAGGCAACCTCCACAGATCTACCGGGTGGCTGAGGGTAACCACTTGTTGCATAAGCAACTTCAAGAGGACCAGCAGCGGCTTGTTGTGTCAAGGCAACTTGAGTTAGTTGTCTTTGTTCTTCACGCAATAGTTCATTTAAATATTCATCTAAAGAGGATGAAGGAACCCTACCTATGAGATCGGATCTGACCGTTTCATACTCTGGTCGTAATTTCATCAGAAACTGGTCTCGATGACTGGTTTCCTGAAGTGTATGTATTTCAGAGAGAAGTGCACCAGAAACAGTAGCATACTTAATCTCATGATATTCAGCCCATAAAATTTGAAATCCAGAGTAGTAATCTTGGATAGAAGAGGCTTCTTGTGTGTAGTTTGCATTCTCAAACTCTAATTGATATTGACGTGCAGAATTGCTTTTGTGATAGACCTTCAAATGGTCCCACAAAGCCTTTGCTGTTCTGTGTGGTTTTAAATATAAGGATAACATGAGGTTCCACTGCTCCAAGGATCCAAGTTTTGATTTTGACATTGTTTGTATTCGAAGCTAAAATTTGTTTCTCATCCTCTGTTGGTTTTTGATCAGATCCAGTGATATGTCCCCACATTCTTTCCCTTCGAGATATAGTTGGAATTGAAAAGCCCATGACAGGTGATTTATCTCAGTAAAATGAACCAGTTTAATTTCAGTTTTATCCATGACAGCAGATTCCCAAAAAATTCTTCAGTTAGCAGAAAATACCACTCAAACAGGAACGTGTAGTATAAATTCCAATCAGTACTCAAGTAGGATAGCCTAACAGGATTTTGCTCTTCACAAACAAATGAAACACACTGCAGAAAACATAAAACAAATCTGAAAGAGTCAGATTTGAATTGCATAATTGTCAAAACTGTGATCGAATCACAGTTTAAAAAAAAAGGTCAGGTGGACAGTCGACTGTGCAGCTGGGGCCCAAATGTTGATCTGATGATTGATCAGATCAGCTAGCAATCAAGAATTCCAATTTCCCTTTCAGAATGTGCAAGTTCGATCTAATTTGGTTGCAAATCTGTGACACTGTGTTCACGCAAAGAAAACTAGTGCTCAAAACTGAGAAACAACAAAATCGATCAGACGACCTACCTCTGATGAGCCAAAAATTCTGAAAAGATGTTCTTAAAAACCAGCATAATCAGTCAACCCTTTTGCTTGCGACTCCTGACGTTGCTGTGATGATTGCAAGTGGGGCACAGTAGATCTCGACTACTTATTGAGTCGTTCTTCACGATCTGACTTCAGAATCTGCTATTCTTCTCGTACAACAATATGCAGAGAGCCAGATGTCGATGGTGGGAGAGGAATTTCAACTAGATTGATGGTGAGAGACCTTCGATATGAATGTTACACGAAAAAAAAAAAAAAAAACTGTGGGCTCTGATACCATGTTATTCTCATCTGACAATACTAAATCATAGGATATGAGAAGGGAATGCTTAGAATTGGTGGTCCTCTTTGAGGATCGACCATAGTTTAAATAGATCCAAGAGTGCCCAATTTTGGGCTACAATCAAGAGAATTTACAATGAAAGAATATTCTAATATAACAACTACTTGCTGTACACGGTTTTAACCTTTGACTCAGTCTTTAGTAGACCATTTGGGTTGGGCCTTTATATTTTACAGATGGGTCATTTACATGGGTCATTAACATGGAGAAACTTCCACCTTTATGTGAAGATTAGGCATAAACACTAGGAAATGAGCTATCCAAAACTCTTTACAGCATTGCTTAATTGAATGGAGCTGCAACTTAACATAAGGGCTATGGCATTTTCTATTTACTACATCTTGAGAATCTTTCCTACAAAAATCTAGGTTATTGGTTTATTATTGGAGGTTGCCATTATATATAAATCAAGGTTTTTAAATCTTTCTTTAAATTGTTGGCGAGAATTCTAAAATTCTAAATGCAAAATTCGAAAATAGGGACAAGAATAATTTCCAGTAGATAGATAGAGAGCCGAGTCACATTAGTGATAGCGTTGTCTTAAAAAGATAGATTTACCCCCACATGGATGATTAGATTTACCCCCACATGGATGATCTTCTGGAGCACTAGGACGCAACTCCTCAGTCTTCAGGATCTAATAGTTCTCCTTTTCATGATAAATGTTTGGATCTAGTGCACATGCAATGCAAACCCCATTGGTGCAATGAGCAGCTCTCTGGTCTGCCGATAATTGTAGAAGAAAAGATGGAGAAAGAGAAAGGATGCTTTGGAAGGGAGAATGCTAGAAAACAGGAGGGAAATTCTTTTAAAGAGAGCAAAAAAGCATCCTGAAGACACTGGATGGCTACAGCTATGTGGCAGCCTCTTGTTCGCTACTTACAACGAGCAGCAATGACGTGAATCACAAGTGTGATATAGTTAGACTCCACGTATTACGGATTATTGAAAAATGAGGAAAACTTGAATTTAATTTAGGCTTTGGAGGTGACAAGAGCCAAGAACTATGAGTGGCTTGCAGATGCACACTACATGTTTGTGTGACTCAAGTTGGCTCCACAAGACTTGACCCTACTTGACCGGCCATTTTTGGCTTTTTTTATTTGGAAGTGCCACATATGTGAGTTGCAAACGCCCAGTCCACGCTCTCCTGACTCAACTTGGCTCTACTCAACTTGACTGGCCCGTTTTGGCTTGGTGCACATGTATGTGAAAGAATTTTTCGTAATTCCCACCATATTTGAATCCTTAGATTTGCTGACAAACACCGACAGATAAACTTATTATACAAGAAGTTAAACTCCATTGAGCCTCACCAATGTGGGACTAGAAAAGGCACTGTCACAGGGGAAGTCCTAGAAACCAAATTTTCTATATTTTAAATCCCTTTAATCCCAACGTTGGATTGAATAATGTGTGCGCTAACCCTTTGAATGAGTTGCTAACTCAATTCTATGGTGTAACTGGCTCCTATCATCCCATGTTTGGGAGCTGATGGTACTGTTCAACACAACGGGGTTACCCTCTTGGATTATGTCTACTGGCGATCAGAGCTCTCCAAGAGGCAGAACCCATCATATGCACAAAAATAAATAAATAAACAATCACAAGGTAAGTGATTGAACAGTTGAAGGGAACAACATTTACAAATATGGTAAATGCCCTTAAATTGAAGGGTTAAAGTTGGTTGCTGTTTTTTCCTTTTTCTTTCTTTCTTTCTTTCTTCTCCTCTCGTACGTACTCACATTCCCACCCAGTCATACTACCCAAGTATCTATCCAAATCGAATGGTCAAGGTTGTTTTTGATAAGCTGACTGTCTTTGGCAGTTGGTTTTGTTGGTCTGTGCTCTTGATGATTTCATCTGATATATACACACATACAAGAACCGTTAGCACATAAGGATGGTGTAGTCAGGCCTGTGGGCTCACCTAGGGCCATGCCAATCATGGTGAAGGGAAGGGGAAGATCCCGATGAGACCTAGGAGTGTGCAAAATATCAGTGCCATCAGATCATCCTAATCTCCTTATTTAAAGCCCTCAAATTTGAGCTTTGTGGCAATTTGGGGGGGGGGGGGGGGGGGGGGGGGGGGGGGGGGGGGGGGGGGGGTTTCTGTGGTTGAGAGAGGGTGTGAGGAGGGTAACTTTATCATAGGTAGGCTGAGTGATCCAAAGCCAAGTGAGAGTGCACTGTTCTTACATCTGGACAGTTCTCGGTGGAATATGTTTGTGTGCATTGCACATTTCCACTGCATCATATCCATGGATCAAAATAGGTGGCCGGTATATTGGGTGTGGCGGCCAATACCGCTTCGCTAAATTGTATTTTGCTCCTCTCTCAACCGTAGCGGCTGCTACACCCGCTACGTAGCTGCTACAGTCCGCTACGGTGTGAGACTAGCTGCTACATTTAAAATTTTTTAAAATGCATAATAAACCTTATTTTTTTTCTTCTCTCCAAACAACTTTTTTATGCATCTCTTCTACCCTTCTATGCTTAAAAGAACACAAAAAAGTGCAAGATCTTGCCGAACTGAAGTCGATACAGAGAGTTACTCTCAAGGGCTCTTCTCTAGGTATTACCTGTTAAGTTTGGCCCATGATCCATTAAGGAGTCCAAGGCCCATCAGTCCAACAAGCTCCTTAAGTCTCGTGGATTTGATTTAGTCAACAATTGATATGGCTGTAAATATGTAATTAGTTTCTTTCCTATCTTAGTTAATTGATTAGCTAATTCCCTTTGTATAGAGCTTTGATTTAGGCTTAATTAAGGTTTGTAATATCTTTATATATGTGGTCATTCTCCAAGAGAAAGACAGAGAATATACGTTCTGAGAAAGAACTTCATTTCATTCTTCCCTTTGTGATTGAAAGATTGTTATGGTATCAGAGCAGGTTCAAGCAAATCATATTCTTGATCTTGATATAGAATCAAGATATTCAAGATAGAGAGAAATCAATCTCTCTCGTGAAGATCGACAGATCAGGGATCTGTTTCAAGGAATTCCGTCTCTAAGCCATCCCATCTTCATGGTGGCCCACCTCTGATCATCAAACCATCATCAGAGTTCTTTCCAGTCATGGTCGCCTGGAACTTCTAGGAATATTGGAGATTTTTTCTCAATTTTTCAGCACTCCCAGGTTGGTGATTTTCCCATTTTCGTCATTATCCAGAAAATTATTATTGTTTTCATCTGGACCGTCCAGAATCTTGGATCTGTGGTGGATTTTGGTCATTCTTCTTTCAGTAGAAAGCAATTTTCTCAGCTTCATCAGATCAGTGATCTGATCTTGGTCCAGATTTATCAGTGGGGCCCACGTACAAGATCAGTGGCCAAATTCATTGACGCCTGGGGTTATTTTTTGTGATTTTTTGGTTCTGTGCTGTTTTTCTTCTTATCTGTTGATCGGATCTTGGCTGCTGCTACAGTTCAAGTGTTCTTATCTTTTAGCCTTCATCTCTTCACAGTTGCTGGTCTTCTTTGCTATCTTTTGTTTTTCATTTTTTTTGATTAAAAATGGAAAAATCTGAGGTTACCTTGATCCGGTTCACCGGGAAAAATTACCCTGCTTGGTCATTTCAATTCCAAATTTACCTTGAGGCTAAGGAATTATGGGGCTATATTTCTGGGTCCGACACCAAACCAACAGATGATGAGAAGAAGATATCCACCTGGCTTACTAAAGATGCAAAAATAAAAACATGGATCCTGGGTTCTGTTGAACAACACCTGCTAATGAACCTCAAACCTTACCCCACCTCGAGAGACATGTGGGGATATCTGAAGCAAGTATACCATCAAGATAACTCAGCACGACAATTTCACCTTGAATGTGCAATTGCTGAATATGCACAAGGGACCTTGTCAATCCAAGACTACTATTCAGGATTTCGGACCCTCTGGTCGGAATATGATAGTATTGAGTATGCAGATGTGGCTGCAGATGTTCTGATCGTGATTCGTGATCTTCAGGCCTCTAGTCAGCGGGATCAATTTTTAATGAAATTACGTCCTGAGTATGACAGTGTCCGATCAGCCCTGATGAATCGGATGCCTTTACCTTCTTTAAATATATGCCTGAATGAACTCTTACGCGAGGAACAGCGTATTTCAACTACAGCTCATATAGCTCAACATAAGGCTGAGACCTATTCTGTCGCGTTTTCAGCTACTAAGGCTTCTCAGCCTCCACCTCGGGACATGAGCCTCCACCTCGGGACATGAGCAAAACTCAATGCTACAGCTGTCAACAATTTGGGCATCTTGCATCCCAATGCCAACAGAAAGTCTGTCGTTACTGCAAAAAGTCAGGACATGTCATCTCTGAATGTCGCCGCCGCCCTCCACGTCAGATTCCACAGCAGCAGACTCCTCAGCATCAGGTTTTTCAGCATCCGGCTTCACAGTATCAAGCTCCGCAGTATCCGCCTACACAGTCTCCGACTCCACATGCTTATGTTGCTTCTTCCGCTATGCCTGCTTCCACATCTACATCCTCACAGTCTGGGTCCTCCTCCTCTTCTCTGACTCCTGAATTGGTACAACAAATGATTGTCAATGCCCTTTCTGCTTTCAGTCTCTCAGGTACATCACCCCTATCTTCTACTTGGTTTCTTGATTCCGGGGCATCTAATCATATGACTCCTTCCAGTCATTCTCTGTCCAATGTGACAAACTATACTGGTAATCTTCAGATCCAAACAGCTAATGGCGGCACTGTTCCCATTACTGCCCTTGGAGACATCCCTGGTTCAATACCATTGAAAAATGTTTTCCTTTGTCCAAATTTAACTTCAAACCTTTTGTCAGTTGGGCAACTTGTTGAAAATAATTATAACATCTCCTTTTCTTCTTCTGGTTGTGTTGTGCAGGACCAGATGTCCGGGAAGGAGATCGCGAGGGGACCTAAGTGTGGACGCTTGTTTCCGCTGGATTTTTCTAATCTTTCTAGGACTAGAATTGCCAATGATGTGTTTTGTCTTTCTATTAGAGATAATTGCCACTTATGGCATAAAAAACTCGGACACCCTAATTCCAAGGTTTTGTCCCTTATGTTAAATTCTGGTTTGAATAAAACTATTGGCTTATCTTCTTGTGTTCCTTTTGATTGTGCTGCTTGTAAAATGGGAAAAAGCAAAACTCTTCCTTTTCCTATTTCCACTTCACATAGCACTCGGTGTTTTGATTTGGTTCATAGCGATGTATGGGGAATTGCTCCAGCTCTTTCTCATGCTCACTACAAATACTTTGTGACTTTTATTGATGATTTCAGTCGGTTCACATGGGTTTATTTTTTACATTCTAAATCTGATGTTTTCAACATGTTTAAAATTTTTTTAGCTTATGTTGAGAATCAATTTTCCACCTGCATCAAAATCTTGCGATCTGATTCGGGCGGGGAATATGTGTCTTCTGATTTTCAACATTTTTTGCAAACCAAAGGCATTATTTCTCAGAGAACTTGTCCTTATACTCCACAGCAGAATGGAGTTGCTGAAAGAAAAAATAGACATTTGCTTGATGTCACTCGTTCTCTTCTTCTTGAATCATCCGTTCCTACTCGTTTTTGGATTGAGGCACTAGCTACAGCTGCTTACCTTATCAATCGTCTGCCTTCCACCTCTCTTCAAAATCAAAGCCCATATTACCGATTACACCAGACATCTCCATCTTATGATGATCTTCATGTTTTCGGCTCTGTTTGTTTTGTGCACTTACCTTCTTCTGAGCGGACCAAACTAACCGCACAATCTGCTGAATGTGTGTTTTTAGGCTATGCGCCCTTCCAGAAAGGGTTCCTCTGCTACGATCCTCACATTCGTCGCTTGCGCACCTCGAGGAATGTGATTTTTTTTTAACATCAATATTATTTTCAAAAACACATTGAACTGCCTGACTCATCACCCTTGGTGTCTTTACCTGGTTTTTCGGACACCACTTCAGTTGTTCGCTTTAATCCTAACTTTGTGTATCATAGACGGAACAAAGAAGCGCCTCCCAGGGATCCCCCTCCTGATCTATCTCCTGCATCTGGTCCACCTCCGGCAATTGATCTTTCCTTGCGACGCTCCTCTCGCATTTCGATACCTCCTGACCGCTATGGGTTCTCCCACACTTCCTTAATGGCCACTTTGTCATCTTCTTCCATTCCCCAATCCTATTCTCAGGCTGTGCAGGACAAATGTTGGAACCAGGCTATGCAAGAAGAATTGGATGCTTTGGACAAAAATCATACGTGGGATGTTGTCTCTTCACCTGTGGGTATAAAACCAATTGGCTGCAAGTGGATTTTTTCTCTAAAGTTAAAATCAGATGGCTCTCTTGATCGATATAAGGCGCGCCTGGTTGCTCTCGGAAATCGGCAGGAATATGGCATTGATTATGATGCAACTTTTGCTCCCGTCGCTAAGATGACCACCGTTCGCTTAATTCTTGCTGTTGCTGCTTCTCAGTCTTGGCCTCTCTATCAAATGGATGTAAAAAATGCGTTTCTTCATGGTGATCTCAAAGAAGACGTTTATATGCGTCTGCCTCCGGGGTCAACATCGGGGAAGGGTATGGTTGCTAAGCTCCGTCGCTCTCTCTATGGTCTAAAGCAAGCTCCTCGTGCATGGTTTGAGAAATTTCAGGATGCCCTTCTACACTTGGATTTTCATCCCAGCCAGTATGATCCTTCCATGTTCTTACATCATGATCCATCTGGGATTACTGTACTGTTGGTCTACGTTGATGACATTGTCATTACTGGTCCTAATGCAAAAATGATTCAGGTACTCCAAGCTTCTCTTCATCGGACATTTCAAATGAAGGATCTAGGCCCCTTACACTATTTCCTTGGACTTGAAGTTCATCAATCCCCTAAAGGTATAGTTCTCAATCAGCACAAATATACAGTTGATCTTATTGACTTGGCTGGGCTTACTTCTTCAGCCCCCGTTGATACGCCGATCGAACTGAATGTTAAACTCAGTAAAGAGGAAGGTGATCTTCTTTCGGATCCTACCGCATATCGCCAGTTAGTGGGTAGCTTGATCTACCTCACGATCACGCGTCCTGATATCTCATTTGCGGTCAATCTCATGAGTCAGTTCATGACTACTCCTCGTCATCTTCATCTGGCTGCTGTTCGTCGCATCATTCGGTACCTTCTTCGTACTCCGTCTCGCGGACTGTTTTTTCCATCAGCTAATCCTATTTCTCTCAAAGCTTATTCCGATGCTGATTGGGCCGGTTGTCTGGATACTCGCCGATCAACTACAGGATGGTGCATGTTCCTGGGTGATAGTCTGATTTCATGGAAATGCAAGAAACAAGACAAAGTTTCCAGATCTTCTACCGAGGCTGAGTATCGAGCTATGTCTGCTGCATGCTCTGAAATACTTTGGCTCCGCGGTCTGCTCTCTGCCATTGGATTTCCTGCAGACGGAGCTACCCCCCTCTATGCTGATAATACGAGTGCAATTCGGATTACTGAGAATCCGATTTTTCATGAACGTACTAAACATATCGAGGTTGATCAACACTTCATCCGTGATGAATTCAAGCGTGATGTCATCAGCCTTCCACATGTCTCCACTGAACTTCAACTTGCTGACATTTTTACTAAAGGTCTTCCCAGACCACGTCATCAATTCTTGGTTGGCAAATTGATGCTTGTTGATTCTCCCGCATCAATTTGAGGGGGGGTGTTAAGTTTGGCCCATGATCCATTAAGGAGTCCAAGGCCCATCAGTCCAACAAGCTCCTTAAGTCTCGTGGATTTGATTTAGTCAACAATTGATATGGCTGTAAATATGTAATTAGTTTCTTTCCTATCTTAGTTAATTGATTAGCTAATTCCCTTTGTATAGAGCTTTGATTTAGGCTTAATTAAGGTTTGTAATATCTTTATATATGTGATCATTCTCCAAGAGAAAGACACAGAGAATATACGTTCTGAGAAAGAACTTCATTTCATTCTTCCCTTTGTGATTGAAAGATTGTTATTACCTGGTAGAGACCCCCTTTGGTAGAGGTATTCTTTTCTCTACTCGCAACAAAAATACATTCTTTATTTTGATGAAAGTTAATTTGTTATTTGGTTTCAACTTTGAACTTTATTTAAGCATTATTTATAATTTATATACCCTTTGTTATGTACAATTGTACTAAATTGCTTCTTTGAATTATGAATTTAGAAATTCATAATAGTTTCTAACTTAGTAAAGAAAACCAACATGAAAACATGGGAAGAATTAGGTAAACACTATTTTTTTTTATAATCATTTAGCGATACAGAACTTCCATATACAGAAGGGACCACTACACCCCCCATCTTTGTTATTATAGGAAAAAAGCTTCAAATTCTAATATTTTCCAAAATTCTGGACTTTTTGAATATTTTTTCAAAAAATTTTAACAACTTTTTTTATTCACACTACCGGTGCTTTTATAAAGCGAGAGGCGCATCAAGGTGCTAAGGTCTCCTAGGGCCTAGGCGCGAGGCGAGGTGTGGACTTCATTGAAGTAAGGCGCACATTGTAGATAAAAAATAGATATTTTTGTATAGACAGATAATTCAAAATTCAATAGTGGCAAAGTAAAAATAATTCATGAATTATAACAAAAAGGGCAAGGAATATTAGAAGAATTCTAAAAGTCATAAAAGCATCCATGACTCTAAATGCTAAACATTCAACAAAAGAACCAAAAACCATCAAACACCAATACAACTTCAAAGTCAAAGCAACAACACAAATGGTCCTAACGAGGACCTAACAGTCATCCTCAACATCTACACCAAGTAAGTCATAATCTTCTTCTTCATCATTGGATTTATATCCATCCACGCCTTCCTCGTTTGTCTCCTTTGAACCTGCCTCTTCCTCGACTACCAGTTGAAGAACATTTGATGATTTAGAATCTCTTGGTGTTGCCCTTGCCCTTGAAGTTGATGTTGCTCTAGTTGTTTGACTACTTTCTCCAACTCCAGAAGCTGTAGCAATATCACCCCATGTCAAAATATCATCATCAAAGACTAGCTCATCATCTTCATTCAATTCTCTATCCATCCTCCCAAGCAACCACTCATTGCTTTCATCAATATTCTTCAAAGAAATGGAATCAAGTATGTCACGCATATCATATCGATGTTTCAGTGCTATGTTGTACTCAACAAATACCAAATCATTGAGATGTTTTTTATCCAACCTATTTCTTTTTTTGCTATGAATCCGCAACAATTAAAAAAGATATTAAACTTTATATCTATAGAATAAAAATATTTTAAATTCACTAGACTTGAGATAAATACTCACATGCTCAAATACACTCCAAGTCCGCTCACAACTAGATGAACTACACGTCTGGCTAAGAACTTTGCAAATTTTTGCAAATATGGGGTTTTGGAACCATATGCAGCCCACCAATCAGCTATTAATTATACGTAATTAGCATAAATTTATGGGATAAATTAAAAAAAATTAATTGTGTAATATAATGGAATAAACTTATGGGATAAAATAGTTTACCCAGTGCCCTTGTCGCCCTTTGCCCGATCACCATAGGCAACCCAAATAAATTCTCAGCTTTCGTATAAACAAACAACTCTTTACCGATCTTATCTTGTACATCAATAATTGGGACCAGCTTTGATATGCAATTATACAACCCTGTCATAACTTCATAATCTTGCTCAACATTGGGATTTGAATAAAGAACTCTGGGTTCAAAAAATGTCCAGCTGCATGCAAAGGACGATGCAATTGAACATCCCACCTTCTGTCAATGATTTCAAAGATATTATTATATCTGTCTTCTTTTCCACTTTTCCACCAAAAGCATTTGAAATGGCTTCTATAGCCCGATCCATAGCTTCATAAATGTATCCCATGGGAGGCTTTTTCTCACCATCAACCAATCTAAGTACACAAAGAAGAGGACCCGAGACCTTAAGGACATAGACAACACTGTTCCAAAATGAACGCATTAACATAATTTGTGCAGCCCTTTTACCCTGTTGCTCCTTTGCCCATTTGCTTGTTGTCCATTCCTCTGAAGTGAACAACTTCCTCAACTTGTTTTTTTTGTTGATGAGTCCTTGCTAAAGTGAGAAAGGCAGTTGCAAATCGGGTTTTTGCAGGCTTGATCAAATCTTTCATTTGTGTAAACCTTAACCGCCTTATCATATTTAGCAAAGTTGGGCGGTTACGAATGAACTCATGTACTGCAATACCCCATTCAAATGTTCTCTTGAGGCTTGGTATCTTAAAACTGTCTTCCAACATCAAGTTCAAACAGTGGGCAGCACATGGTGTCCAATACAAGTGTGCATACTTTGCCTCCAAAAACTTTCCTGTTAGAACCAAAACAAAGAAAGAGAAAAACAAGAGTTTTAGATGACTAATTCTTTTAATACTCCTAAATAAATAAGTTTTTTCCAATAACCACTAATTCTTACCCGCCAACACATTAGCTGCAACACTGTCTGTGACAACTTGGACCACATTAGCTTCTCCAATACGCTCCACAAACTTGTTAATTAGTTGAAACATTTTTTTCTGCATCCTTTGAGTAGCTAGAAGCGTCAATTGACTCCACAAACATGGTTCCTCTGGGACAATTCACTAAAAAATTAAGCAATGTCCTCACTTTCTTGTCGGTCCACCCATCAACCATTATAGAACATCCGTACTTTACCCAAGCCTCCCGGTGACCCTTCATCAAATTATTAGTATGCTCTATCTCTTTTTTGAGAAGAGGAACTCGCACCTCATGGTAAGTTGGTGGTTTCATACCAGAACCATATTGCCTAGTAGCTTCAATCATTGGTCCAAAACTGTCATAATTAACCGCATTAAAAGGAATCCCAGCATCATACATCCACCTTGCAAATCTTAAACATGCCCGCTCTCTTAATTCTTTTCTATATTGGTCATTATCATCAATTCTTGTTTGTTTCCCCTGGGCTTTTCGATTTTTCACAACAACGTCCGGATTGGGAGCGAAGAATACATCAATAGGCCCGTTTTCTTTGGCTTTTTAGGTTTGGATGCAGTGGAAATAGTAGTACTTCCATGAGCTCTAGAAACTTGACTATGATGAGTCAAGGGTCTTTTACCACGTTCATTGACCTCTACATCATCATCTTCATCCTCTTCAAACGCATTAGCCTAGCCAAACCAAACCAAGCCTTTTCCCACTAGGTGGGGTCGGCTATATGGATTTGACGACGCCAATCAAATCTGTTTAGGGCCACGTCCTTCGTTAGATCCATGTAGGCAATGTCATGTTTAATAGTTTCTTTCCAATTTCTCTTGGGTCTCCCTCTCCCTCTCCTACTCCTGGCAATCTCCATGCTTTCACACCTTTTAATAGGTGCCTCCGTTGGATGCCTTCTAACATGGCCGAACCATCTCAGTCGATTTTTTCTCATTTTATCTCCAATCGGTGCTATTCCGACTTTGCCCCTAATCTCCTCATTCCTAATCCTATCTCTCCTTGTGATCCCGCACATCCATCTTAGCATTCTCATCTCCACAACTTCCATATTCTTAACATAATTATGCTTTACTGCCCAACACTCTGATCCATATAACAACGCTGGTCGTACCGCTACCTTATAATACTTTCCTTTAACCTTGAGGGAGACTTTCCGATCACACAAGACCCCAGAAGCACTCCTCCATTTGGTCCACCCGGCCTAAATCCTTTGACTTACATCAGTATCAATCCCTCCATCCTGTTGCACCATAGATCCAAGGCACCTAAAGTTTTCTTTCTCTACAATCTTTTTTATGCCCAAACTTACTTTTATGTTACCAGGTGTCCTACTTTGACTAAACTTGCATTCCATATATTCCGTTTTGCATCGACTTAGCCTAAACCCTTTTGTCTCTAATGTTTTCCGCCACAATTCCAGTTTAGCATTCACTCCTTCTCTCGTCTCATCCACTATTCATCAAAATGAGGCAACATATTCATTTGTTCCTTTTCTCTCTCTTTTTTTGCCACGTATTCTTTAATCTCTTCTCTAACTTCAGGTGGACATTTTGGACAAGCATTAACATTCCTGTAACCCCCAATAAGATATTGCTTCACCCGATAAACACCTCCATTTGAATTTTTGCTATTGTTGTTTTTAATTTAGTTTTTTCAATTGTTGTTGCTTTGAACCTATTTATATTCTGGGGGTTTTCCAAGTGTGCATACCGCCATGCTGGGTCTTTTTTATTACTTCCTTCAGATGCCATCTAAAACAATTACTGCAATTTCAAAGCAACAACAATTGAAAAAACTAAATTAAAAACAACAATGAGCAATGTGTAATCAAATTCCAGCCCAACAGACATCATTTGATTAAAAAAAGAACAAAAAATATGACAACAGCATTCAATTTTGTTGTGTATGCATACAACAACAAAAAAATCACCTTCATTGCAAATTCCAATCACAAAAGTACCCCCACAACAAAGAAGCCATACAGTTATACGATACTGACTAACAAAGGGAAAAGATGCGAGTGGAAGTTGGCCAAAGAAGCATTAAAACCCAATTCAATTCAAAGTTTTCTCCTCAAACCTTGAATGCCACAAATGAGTAAAAACAACAAAAAGATGTCCTGCAGCAGTACATAAAAAAAAAAAAAAAAAACCCATCTGAGAAAAAAAAGTTGTGTGGGGGGGGGGGAGCACCGTCTGAGAAAAAAAAAGTACCTGATGTGTAGAAAAAAATAGATGACCCCTCAATCTTGATCAATCTGCAGTGCTGTTGCTATTTTCTGGGCCTGAGAAGGAGGCGTTGCTGCTATTTTCTGCTGCTTCTCTTGGTCAATGAAGACCAGGTATGCTTCGCCCCACTGCCATCACTTTTCTTCCTCTTTTTTTTTTCCTGTTTGTTTGAATGGGTCTTGGGGCAAAGGAGTATGCTTCGGTGGAGATGACTGGAGGAGACCAGGTATGCTTCGCTCCACTGCCTTCACTCTTTTTCTTCTAAATTTTCTTCGTTCGATGCTGCTGCTGCAGCCTTTTTTTTTTGTTTCGCTGGAAATAAAGGTTAGGGCCCCACTGCCTTCACTCCTCCTCCTCCTTCTTTTTCTCCTTCTCCTTCTCCTCCTCCTTCTCTTTCTCCTTCTCCTCTTCAACTTCTTCTTCGTTCGATGCGTGCTGCAGCGTTTTTTTTTCCTGTTTCAATGGAAACAAAGATTAGGGCTTTCGATGCCCTTTAAAAAGAGTAAAAAGAAATTACATTTAGCCCCCTTAATAATTTTTTTTCTAATTTTAAGACAAATTACGTTTAACCCCTTAGAAGTTTTTTTTTTTTTTTTCTAATTTTAATTCAACCACTTGACTGTGAAGAGGCTCACGCTTCGTGAGCCTTCCGCCTGGAGCCAAGGTGCGCGCCTTGCTTCTAGGTATTAGAGGCGCACTGGTGGGGCTTCGCTGCACCTTGCGCCTAGGCGCGCCTTTGACAACCCTGCACATTGCTACGTATCGCCTGCTACGTAGCGTTTTGGCCACCGGCCGTTATGCCCGCCGCAATCACTATTTAAGTCATGCGTCTTCTTTTTGTATAGTGTGCATTTGTGCATTTCCACCACATTGAATCTATGCACATCAGAAAATAGAAGTAATGCATTCTTTCTGTCATTTTTTTTTTGTGCGCGTGTCCTGGGCATGTTTGGATCTTTGTATTGGTAATCTAGGTACTTGTACAAGCCCAACGTATCCATATCAGACCAATACGACACTTGTATTGGTACCTAATACTGCACCAACACTGATAGAGAACAAGTTTAACATATCCTACTTATAAAGTCCTTTATTTCATATAGTTCTTTTAATATTTTTACTTCTCACCATAAAAAATGCTTCAAATGGATGAAACCAATGATAATTTCATTGATTCAAAAATGTTCTGAAGAAAAAAAAATTAAGAAACCCGTATCCGTATCGGTGTCCTATATTTTCAAAGGCGAGGAGTCATGTCCCGATCCCAGCATCAGTGTTCGTATGCATATCCGTATCTGGGCATTAGAGCTGGTAACTCAGTTTACATGATGGAAGTACATGCATTTGGATAATCTGACTTACCGATAAGTCACAGTATGTTCATTACCATAACCAATTACAAGTAATCAGAGTTTTATCCAATTAGAGGTACATGTAATCTGAGCACAGGGAATTAAGTTGAAGGATCCAAATGAGATCTTTGCAGTTTTGAGTTGTTTATGATAGATTGCATGAATCTATTTGGCTAAACTCTTGACAACCTGCAATGTGGTATAACTGGATTGGAATGGAATCTGGAACATGTACCTGTTCCACTATGGATTGCATTTTTGCCTTTATATGCTGAGTTGTACTTCTTTCTTTTTGAAATAAAATTTACTGTTACCAATAAAAAAAATGGAATTTGGAACATCCTACATGATTTTCCCTAAATTTGTAAAATGATTCCTATTTTTTGGACAATTTCTGATACCCTCTCTGCCTGTATAGTTGATATCATCCAGAATAGCATAATTTGTAGGCCCACCTTCTCCTCTGTATTGGCCAATCAAGTTTAGCACTTGTCACATCCCGGTCCCAAATCACCCTGGCCTTGGGTAATCTCCGAGGTGTGGCACACGTACTCCCGTAATATTATACCTGTCTAGAGTCAAGTACGACATTACGAATGAGAAAATTTCATGTTTCCACTTGTGAGTCTAGCTCACTAACCTGTCAATCACATTTAATAGCGGAAGCATCTCGAATAATAAGCCACTCGGTACCATTTCATTGAACTGTTCTATTTAAAGTTAAGTGTCAAGTTTATACAAAACATAATTACATATTAGAACCAAAGTAGGGGTTACAAAAATCACCCTACAACCCTATACAAAACATATATCCAATAGTATTTTATGTATCTATCTATCTAGTGTGACCCACACAAAAAGGAGTCGGTCACACTCTCCACTTAAACTCTCAAAAGAATTAGTCCATCGCTCTCCGTGGACCGGATTACATAGGGCCGTTGCCTGGCCACTCTTCTAATCCAGGAGGAACCTCTTCGGTCTCCTCCTCTCCCTCCTGGGCCTCTTCAGGACCGGAAGCTGCACCTGCGTCTGATCAAGAATAGTATCTCAAATACGAGGAATTGGCAAGTATAGGCATTAATAAGCAAGTACATAATGTATCAAATCGAATTTAAATGACAATTGATTAAAAGATGTCAATATCCAATAATAACTGGGCAATTGTGCCAATCGAATAAATCCGAGTCAAATAAAGAATAAACATATTGATTTGGCTATTACATTGAGCTCATCCTCTCAAAAGAGAGCGAATCTAGTTGGGATGTCACCAGCGGCCCGGCCAAAGGCAGCTTTAGATGACTTATTGTAGTGGTCTCGAATAATAAACCGAGTTTAATCCCGTCGGGTATCACAAGGTTGAAGCTAAGGAGTGCCAACTCAATCGAATCAAATAACAAATGAATGTGAATAAAGTTTCATAAATATAATCTCATAATCTCAAATCGAATCGAATGATAATGATCACATTCATATTTTTTAAACGAAATAAATTCCGCATAGTAAATTCCGAATAGTAATCGAATTAAAACATTCATTGTATCAAGTCTAAAACTCCGAATAGAAATCGAATTAAAAACATTCTTAGTATCAAGTCTAAAACAAAGCATCATAGGTTACAAAGGTCCCACCTAGGTCAGCAACTAGGGAAAGAAATTCTTTTTCAAAAAGGACTTGAAACTACCCTACTACGGCCACCTTACGGCTAGCCGTGAGGTTACCTTAGGCACTAGGTTGTAACTTCCTGTAGATTTTCTCAGTCAAGTTCCCAGACAGAACCTAAGCCAGGATTCGCGGCTAGCCAAGGGCTCGCCGTGAGGTCACCGTGGAGCAAAGTTGTAAAATAAAAAGCCTTGAGCTCAGGCTCAAACGCTTCTACGGTTAGCTTCATGGCTATCCGTACAGGCCTTCACGGCTAGCCATAGAGCAATCTACGGCTCGCCGTGAAGCTTTAGAATTCACATCAGAATTCCGTTTCAGTTCAGAATTTTGGGAAAATTCATTCCCCTTTATCCACACCTGCAGACAAACATTAGGGCCTTGCCCTCTTCACATACAACATGCATCCCCCTCTTAATCATGCATAATTAACCTCACTAATTACATTTCCATTAATGATACTAATTAACATTAATTACCATAAGTAGTAACTAAGTATAATTAAATTAGCTAAATCATCATTAATTAGTACTAAACAAGATTAACTTGGGTCAGGGTGTAACAGCACTCATCTGAGTTCTGTTCTTCCTTTGATTGATCATGCAGAAAATGCTAAATGGGACACTTCATCTAACAACTAATATTATAAACTCAGGCGGGCCCCACTTGACTAGCTTTGATCTGCTCCAGGCCATTTTGGAACAAAACTCCATAGTTGGAGGCTTCAACCATGTTTCGATATGTATTTGCTAAAATGGAAAAGAGAAGTGCAGGAGAGAGATGTATTCATAGATCATGTTTGCCCTGTCAGATGGTGATTTTTTCATCCACCACCCAAATTTACATGTGCAAACTTCATACTGATCCCTCACGGATATTACCTGTGTTGTGCATGGTCTATGACCTCTATGTTCAGGAAATAACATCATTTGAATAAGACGATTCATAATATAGAAAACTCTTTCAAATCCATTGAATGGGAATAAAAACATGATTTTTAATTGTTAGTAGTTTGCTAGGTTCGACGTTGAACTAAGAAAAATGCTTTTTGTTGAGGGAAACACATAATTGTACCCAAGTGAAAAAAATGAGAATGGAGGGAAAATGACTTCGAAATTTATCTCAAAAGCGGAAATCATGAAAGAAAATCTTTCAGGTTAATTAGCCTAAAAGAATGCCCTAAAGCTTCTTGTAATACCTTAACTAATCTGTAAATGGCAGAATTTACTGTAGCAACTTATCTTTGGTTGATTCTCGGTTTGACTTTTGATGTAGGCCCATGTTTTCTCTTGGCAAAATCGAGCATAAAATGATTTTGCCACCTCATCTCCTAAGTCTTCCCCTGGTCGAGGCACTCAAAGGAGAGCTTGAGAGGCTCTTCTTGGACAAGGTTTTTCCCTCTTAAAATTTTGATTGTTTTAGTTTCACAATTTTATGCTGCGACATGTCTAAGCAAGTGTTTTCATGGGTTCTAGGTTATCCCCAATTTAGGGCTTTGCATCTCAGTATATGATATCCTAAAGGTGGAAGATGGCTTCATTGTTCCTGGAGAAGGTGCTCCTACCTATAAAGTATGTCTGCATTTTGTATCCATATTGTGTTAGCTTCTATGCATGAACTTTTTTCCCTTCTTTGTAGTCAATTCTTTGAACCATTTTAGCACAATTGGTTTATTAGCAATGGCCAATAAATATAGGTTGTTGTTTATAGTAATCTTGTAAGGGTGATCGTTAGTAGCAAAATGATGTTTGTGGTGATTGTAAATTTTTGGGGATGTGGATAGCAAAATTTTTATTAATTAAACAAGAAGCCACCAATTTCCCCACTAATGTTTCCCTATTTATCCCTAATTCTCGCAAAGATACCAATGGATCCATTTGTTTCTCAAAGAGATCAATGCTGTCAAATAGGAGATTTACACGAGGAACCAAGGAATAACTTTTCACCTGTACCCGAAATAAGCTTCCTTCACCTTGGTGGTTTTTATCTTCTTTTTTTTTTTTTGTTCTTTTTTTTTTTTTTCTGGTGAAATTCTTTTAGAAACCAATTGAGGGATGTTGGTTTTGCTTTGACCTTTTGATTTTTGCCTAAAAGGACTTTATAATATCACTTAAGAGTTTCTTGGTGTTTCGTGGGGTTTGACTTGGGAAGGGCCACCTGCCTCTATCGCGCCGAGGAGGTTGAAGATGTAGGTGGTGTTTATCTTTGGAACTCTATGGGTTGTCCTAGGATGAAGGCTTGCCTTCTCAACTTGTGAGGAGATGATCAAGTTCATAGGTATCTATTTTCCTTCTCAGTCGTGGGAGATTCTCTTGGATGACTGTTCTGGTCTTGGACTTTATTTGTTGCAAGTATTCTAGAAATGATTTCTTCTTAAGGATTCATGGGCAGCTTTGAACGACACTGGGCTAGTTGTTGATGTTTTCATTCCTTTGGATTGAATTACTAGTCAAAATTATGGTTTTTCTTTTGTGAAGTTAAAAAAAAAAGGATTGAATGAGATGAAGGGTCGTAGAAAGAATCGAAAAAAGATTAATAGGAAATATGAGGAATCAAAGGTGCAAGTGTTTATGAAAGAAATCCTAGTAAGAAGAGCCCAATGCAATATTTCAAGGAAGTTGTAGTAAGAGGTTGATCATAAAAGTGAGTTTCTTTAATCATAAGCGGGATCTAATAAAAGGAAATGGAGGGAATTGGTGGCGAAGCCCCGGATCCTCGATTGGAAAAGATCAATCTCCCTGGAGATTGATCAGATCCAGAGATAGATTCAGCCATTAGGGCACTCTCATGATAATGATAAACACCATGGCTGAAGATAAAACTCAGACATAAATTGATTTATAATAAGCATGATATTACAACTGAGGTATCCTCTATATATAGGATCGATTCTCTTTCTTAGCAACTAAGACTTTCCTAATTAAAAGAGAACTTAGAAATTAGCAATCCTACTCAATCGGGGTTCACCCGGTGCACAAAGTGCTCCCCGGCTAAGCGGGGGTAGGGGGAGGGTGGGCGCATGTGTACGCAGCCTTACCCTTGCATTTTTGCAAAGAGGCTGTTTCCATGCCTCGAACCCATGACCTCGAGGTCACCAAAGGAGCAACTCTACCGTTGCGCCAAGGCTCGCCCTCCTACTCAATAACAACAAAAAATAGAAATAGGAATAGGAATAGAAGTCTACAATAAATCTTGGTCAAATTGGGCTTGTGGGCTGAACCCAATGGACCGGGTTGACCAATGGGTCAATGGGCTGGCCTAGTTGGCTTGGGCCTGGTCTGTACTGCACCAACTCTCCCTGGCTTTGAAAAACTTGACTTCGGCTAGTTAATAGTTTGGTAGTGCTCATAGAGTTCTGGAGTCAAGTGATGGAAGTCGGATGTGGTAATCCATGTAGCATCAGAGAGCGTATGGTTCTTTCATCAAAGCTGACATATGGTCTGGCTTGCAATAGTTCTCCCAGTCTTGGAGAGAACTTGACATCTAAGCTTGGTAAATGTCCACCTGGATCAAGAATTAATCACACAAACTTCTGATTTTTCTTTTGCTCTTTATTCTCTTGACATGTTATGGAAGCTTGACTCAATCTTTTTCACCATGTAGAAGTAAATTGGAGGTGTCGCTTCTACTGATGTCTACAATTAGCTTGAATTTGGTATCTAATGATTAGATACTTCACTTGCTCTCTTTGTACCGCCAGATCATGTTCTATTGAATATCCATCGTTGATTCCCCAAAGATGAAGTCAATGTGGGGAACTTCAACGATTGGTTCTTCTTTTGATGCCTTCTGAATAATGTAATTGTTTTATGATGATCTAGTTGACTTTTCTGAAACTAACATTATGATTAGATCCATCGGATATGATTAGTCTCCTTGCTAACCAAATCACAGTCTTCAATGACTGTTTGTCCATGTTCTTCCTCAACATTTTGTGGCATGTGATTAACACTGCCTTCATCAATATCATCTGCAGAGATCAATTCGTTACCTTTATCTTCTACTCCTTCCAAAAGGTGATCTTTTGTAGGAGTTATGCATGATACATCTTCTGAATTATTCGTGACATCGTTGTTGCTTTGATTTTTCATTGGAGTGCTATATTTGATGTCCTATGCAATGAATTTCAATTCTGCAGTGCATGCATAACTTCTTTAGGTTCTTTTCCTTTGACTCTCCTTGGTGATAAGCCATAAATAACATAGGGTCTATATCTTATAGTTCTCTTTCTGGGTAAGTGTCAGTTATAGGCAGTTCACCAGAAGATTCACTTTGGAGAATAGGTTCCATATGTATTTGGAACTGAGATTGTCCCATGTGAGACCGTCTAAGCATATACTCAACATGGAATACTTCTAAGCATGGATCAAAATAGCGGCTGCTACGCCGCTATATCGGGCATAGCGGCCAAGACCGCTATGCTAAATTGAATTTAGCGCCGCTCTCTTCCATAGCGGCCGCTACGGGGCTGCTACGGAGTGTGATTGATAGCTACTTTTCAAGATTTTTTGAAATACATAGTAAGTCTTATTTCTTTCCTTTTTCTCTCCAAACAACATTTTTACAGAACTCTTCTAACCTTCTATGGTTAAAAGAACACCAAAACACACTTGATCTCGTTGAATTGAAGCTATTGAACTCCTAAGTACTAACTCCTAAGTCTTGAGTCTTGACTTCAAGTTCAGTACATTTTTTATTTTGATGGTATTTCTTCATGACAGTTTTTTACATTTTTTATTTTGATGGTATTTCTTCATGACAGTTTTTTTCATTAGTTTCTAAGTTATAGCATAACTAAACAACATGAATACATGTGAAAAAAATGATCATTACTATTATTTTTTATTCATACAGCGATACAGGAGCTTACACAATGAGGGGACCGCTACACCCCCTTATCTTAGTTTTTTTTTTACAAGAAAAGCACATATTCTGTCTTTCAATATTATGGATTTTCTGGATTTTTTTTCAGATTTTTTCAAATCGCACCGCTAAGCCTGCCGCTCCCGCTATTTTCATCCATGGATGAAAACATCGACGTAGCAGCCGCTATGGGCCGCTACGGAGACGCTACGGGACCGTTACGGGTTGAGAAAAATTCCTACTTTCCAAATTTTTAAAAAATGCATAATAAGACTTATTTCTTTTCTTCTTCTCTCCAAATAACATTTCTACACAACTTCTTCTACCATTTATGTTTAAAAAAAACACCAAAAAACACATGATCTCGCCGATACAGTCGATACGGAGAGTTCTTCTCAAGGATTCTTCTCTAAGTACAATCCTATTAGACACCCCCTTTGGTAGATGTATTTTTTCTCTAGGTACTCTTAAGTCTTGACTTCATGACATAGTTTTTCCTTTTACGAGCCTTTCCTTAGTTTTTAAGTTAGCTAAAATAAGAAACATGAACACATGTGAATTAAATGATCAGTACTATTATTTTTCTATTTATACAGCGTACAGGACCTCATGACAATGAGGGGACCACTACCCCCCCCCCCTCCCCGCCGCCCCCCTCCGCCCCCCCCCCCCCCCCCCCTCCCCCCCCCCCCCCCCCCCCCCCCCCCCCTCCTCCCCCCCCCCCCCTATCTTAGTTACTTTTGCAAAAAACAAAAAAAAAAAAAAAAAAAAAAAAAAAAAAAAAAAAAACAATTTCTCTCATTTTCCAATATTCTAGATTTTCTACAATTTTTTCATATTATTTTGACGATTTTTTCAAATCGCACCGCTACGTAGCGCCCGCTATTTTCATCCTTGTTTCTATGTATGCCTCTTGACCAGTATGATAGTGATTCATATACTCCAATATGTCCGGCTACAATCCTCTGATATAACGAACCAAATCATATATCTCGTCCTCCTCTATTTCACATATGTCCTGCAACTCTCGAAATTGGCAGGTATATTCATCCACTATCATGTCCTTTTGCTTTAAATTAAGAAGTTATTCAAAGTATAACTCATTCTCAAAATACCAATCTCCATATTTGTGCTCATACAAGATTCTTTGAATTTCATTCGAGTTTCCAAAATTCTTCATATTGGTTTTTATGCAAGAGGAACAAAAATATACTTTCACAGGAATGAGTAACTTGCAGGCGAAATAAACCGTCAATTAGAGTCCGGATCGGATGGCTTTGAAGTTTTTGTATAAATACTTCTGGCTGTTGGATTGGTCAAATCCACTTTTGACAGTGCACTCTAGACTTACCCTACTTTAAAATCTGGGCTTGGGCTCTTAAAGCAGGTCAGGTCTGGCTCGAGTTCATGAAGTGTGCAATAGATTCTATCAGGCTGGATCAACTCTCTCTCTCTCTCTAGTTTCTTGTTTAAGTTTTCAATCAATTCCAGGATGGCAATATGGAGGTTTGAGGGAGTGGCTGCTAATTGTAATTTGTTTTCCATCAAAGTTGAATGTCAATATAGTGTAGCCATGGTGGTGAGGACCACAAATTGGTATCCTGTACATGGTCTTTGGGATTAAACAAGAACGTGAAACTTGGAAGGGATTTTTGGACAGGATGTGGTTGTAGAGATATTATTTATAGTGAACTTCACAATCACATTGAACAAGAATTTACTCGTATTCTAGGGTTGATCCTAATCTATATTCACTATTTGATGCTCGATTGCAAAAAAAAATGTTCTTTTTTTTTTTTCTACTCTCTCAACCTAATGATAGCCTAAAAGAGTGCAACATGCCATTGGAGGGCAACATGCCCAATATATCGAGGCTGTGCACCATTCCATAGTCAATAGCTCTCTCTCTCTTAATAGATAAATAATTCTAAACTGTTCAGTGATCATTGAACTTCCCTCAATTCTGCCTGAAGAACTTGTTGCATTTCCAAGGTTTCAAGGAAATTTTCATGGGTTTTCAGTTGTGTGGCTGCAGTCAGGTTTGTTTGTTCAATATTTGTATCGGATAGATCCAGAAAATTTAAATTTAATTGCATGCCATTCGGGATTTAATCTATTCTCACTATTTCATTATGATTTTTTGGATTCTAAAATCTGTGTTAGGCTTGATTGCAAGTCAAGAACCCAACTATAGTTCAAAGGGGCCAGCCTTTGGATAATATAAGCACCGATACCCAGGCTATCAAGAACTGCAACATTCCCCAATACCTCTTCCTATCAAAAGAAAAGTCCTGGAGTTTGCAGTGTTCAACTAGCTAGCCAACTACTCCATATTGTACCCTTCACACAGTTATATTTAGAGAGCTTATTTATTTCCATCTTTATATTTGGAAGTTCTTTCAGACTTTAATATATTCTCAAACAAAACAAATTTGGAATTTTTTTTACAATCATTAGTTTTTTCCATGTCTATCTATTTAACTCATTATGTATAATGGTCTTCTTGCAGGTAATATTTAGATTAGTTATGTTTCGGCCATTTGTGGGAGAGATTCTCGATGGGAAAATTGAAAAATCTGGGTCAGATGGCTTACGTTGTACGTAATACAAATGACTTTATATTTAGTGTTCTACAGTATATAAGTTTTGGTAAATAGCAGAATGCATGGAGTTTACTTTGATTTAAAAGAATTATATGATCCTTATATCGTGGATATGCATGGTATTCTTGGACCTAAAACTTGTAAAAAGGGAGTCTTTTTTTCTTGACAATTGATTTGATAGGCCCCATTGTGGATAGAGCTCAAGTGGGATATGGCTTTGATGGTGATGATGTATAGACCATGTCAGTGACAAAGGTCTTAGCCATTCAATGAATGGACTTGATCTATTAAATTGTAGACCATTGCTATAATTATTTTACATCTCTACCTATTTACAAGTTGCCATGGAAAAATTCTGCTTGTTGCATCAGACATACTATAAGCACAATCTATCAAAGACTGCTTGACAACTTTCCTCGAACTCGACTGGTGGGCAAAGATTGGAGCAGCTTGGCAACTCAGGGAGTCGAGTCAAATTTGTTTAAATTGTGAATCAACAATTTGAAGCGAGAAATCTTTTCTTGCTCCTTGTCGTTCAACCAGCTTGGTCTTTGCAGCCTCAACTATTCCCAACCTTTCCTGTTGACCAACCATGATGTGGGACTAAGGGATCTAGCCCATATGATGCAAATCTGTGATCAAAAGGAGTAATTAACAATGACCATGAATCTACAAAATTAAAGCCAAGCACACCATCATATGTAAATTGAATTAAAGCAACCACTAGTTGATCCAAGGTCGTGTAACTCGTGTTATACTGTTATAGAGTCCTGCAATCAGAACCTCAAAGAAGTAAGGAAAGGACCGATGGAAAGCTAGGACTTCCAACTTGTCTAGGGAGTCACTGACATAAGTAGATTTGCCGTGCCCTTTTAGGATTACACGAAGGCCTTGGTTCAAAGGGTTAGCAATTGATATAATCGGAATGTGAGTGGGGAAAATATAATTTCAGATTTAGAAAACGAATTCCCACCATGGTTCAAAATAGTATGTAACGGCTGCATTATTGGTCATAGTGGTTGAGGTGCTACGCTATTTTGAAAATAGTGGCGCTATGGTCTAAAAACTAGTAGAGCCAAACAATTTTAATTTAAAACATTGTTTTTTCTATTTCTCCCAAAAGCCTTTTCCTACAGTTGTCTCTCCCTTAAATGATTCCAAATCATTAAAAAAAACACAAGATTGACTGCCACACAAGATTCAAAAATTTTAGGCCACTTAAAAAATTCTCACTGCTACACCTCTACATATCGCCACAACCGCTACCTATCGCCCGTAGTAGCACTTTAGCCACTGGCCACTACGCCCACTGCAACTGCTATTTTGATCCTTGATTTTCACAACTGTTTATAGTCTCAAAATACAATTCAGATCTGGAACTACTTAAATTGGGAGCTTCCACAATGCATACAGACATAAAATGGGGAAAATTGGAGCACCAATGCGGGTCGACCTATGTAGGTTGGTCCATAGTGGTTGTCGGCCAGATCTGAAGTGTTTTCAGGTTGGGTTTTGTGGCTGATGTAGATCTGGGTCTGGTATTTGGCAAGGATTTGTGGTTGATCTAAGGTTTGGATTTGTGGTTTGGGCTAGATCTATTGTGCAGAGGCTAATGGGTACCTAGATCTATTGGATAATGGTTACTAAAGGTGGTGGAAATATGGGGAAGTGGATTGACCAGCAGGGGAAAGGGGAAAAGGTGATGGCAAGATGCGATTTGGGCCTTGGGATGCGTGCGCATGAATCCATGGCTGGGTTTTACTCTTTGATAGCTGATTTCTGAAGTTGAAGGTTAATTTGATTTGTGATTTAACTAAAAGAGAGAGAAAGTGATGGAGTACCTTTAGATGATGGTGTAGAACTTTGGCCTCATGCCAAACTCCCCATCGCGGGTGAGGATGAAGACGAGCTTATAAGAGAGAGGATCTCTAGAAGAACCTCTCAGAGAGACACATTAAAAGAAGAGCAAACATGAACCCCAACATCCAACGACTAAGATCAACCCATCTTAAAAATATCCAAAAATAATGAAGAAAAGAAAATTACTAAAATAAACAAAGAAAACCCCAAAAGGGTTGTATGCAAGCCTTGCGCAAGGCTTTTCACGTATTCCCATGTGTGGTTTAAGTTGTGGGCCCTCCTTTGGTAATATTCCTTAAATCTTTCTCGGGCCCCTGTTCATAACTTGAGCCTTCTTTTAATATTTTTTGGGCCTCAGATTTTCTATTTAAGAACATCATTATTACTTCTCCTATGGACCATCCCGTAGAATGGTCTTCCGTCAACAACCCACAAGAGACTATGTTAAACCTGGATGTAATCTTGGGTTTTCTCCCTAGAGACCCGAAAAACCTAAAATACGAAGAAACTTAAAAGGAAGAAATAAAACATATTTAGGGGAAAATAAGAATACGGCTTGGCTACTTCTCCTTTGGAGTACTACAAGAAACTCCTCTAAGTATTTCTAAATTATAGACCTTGAGATTCATCTAATTACAATCAAGTCCCCTCTTCGTCCCCCCCCACCCCACCCCACCCCACCCCACCCCCCCACCCAACCAAAAGCATAGATATTTACTATGCCCAGCTTGAACAAGACATCATTTAACTGTTTCCTGCCAACTGATTTTGTTAGAAAGTTTTCCATTTGTTCATACGTATTTATATATGACAATACCGCATCTTCGCTTTTGAATTTTTTCTCTTATGAAATGACAATCAACCTCCACATGTTTTGTTCTTTCATGACATATTGGATTCTTGGCTAGCTTAATTGTTCATGTCACTATATATAACCATTGGCCCACCTTGCTTGAAACTCATTTCTCTTAACAAAATCTTCAGCCATAACAGCTTACAACATCCATGAGCCACAGCCCGATACTCCGCTTCTGCACTCGATTTTGCAGTAACAACTGCTTGCTTCTTACTTTTCCAAGAAACAAGATTCCCACCAGTCGGTACAATATCCTGTAGTTGATTTCATGTCTGTCTTGGATCCAGCCCAATCAACATCAGTATATGTTTCTGCTCTAAGGTGCCCATGTGATCTGTATAAAATACATTGTCCGGGTGATCCTTTTAGGTATTTTAGAATTTTGTGGACGGCATTCAAATGACCTGTCCTAGGAGCATGGATAATTTATTAAATTGACTAACTAAATTGACAACATAAGAAATATCTAGCCCGGTGATAGTTAGATAAATCAACCTTCCCGCTATCCGTTGATATGACTTTTTGTCATGAAGTGGTTCTCCACTATGACAATGAAGCCCATGATTCTGTTAAATCGGAGTATCAGCTGGCTTAGCTCCTAACTTTCCTGTTTCTTCAAGAAGATCCATGTACCGTTCTTTTCTAGTGCCTGCATTTCATCAATCATGGCATCTTTCCACCCAGAGTGAGATAATGCTCCAGACATGTGTGGCTAAGCGTTCTGATGATAACTTACTAATGAAAGCATGTAAATCAGGTTACAGATAATAATATGATACAAAATTTTGAATGTGATGCCTAGTGAGTAGTGACACATGAACGAGTGCCTTTACGTAATGCAATAGGAACATCAAGGTCAGACATTGGATCACCTGATAGAGAGTTTTGATCGGTACCTGGATCTAGGGCATCTGCCTGTGATGTGCCAGATGAAAGCAATGGTCTAGTTTTCTTCTTTTTCCTAGAGTAAACCTGCATTGGTTTTTCTGGAGCTTATGTTGAATTATTTTTTCTTAGAGTTTGATTCTCTTGTTCTTCATCAATTTCATTTGGTGGGTCTTAAACTTCGTGGCCACCTTTTTCACTAACAAATTCTTCTTCAGCATTAGTAGCGTGATAAGATGGTGGAGATAATGTTTGTGCAAGGGGAGAAATCTCCTCATATGAAATTTCCTCATGGCTTCTTGTCTGATCACTTTATTCTTGGGAGGATAATACGATATACTTTCATGAAATGACACATCCATGGTAACAAATACTTTCCTTTTTTCCGGAGAATAGCACTTGTACCCTTTTTGTGTACTTGGATACCCAACAAAAATACACTTATGGATTTTTCATGGAATCCAACTTATCACATTGCTGCTTAGGGATGTGAACAAAATATGTACGCTCAAATACTTTTGGAGGAATCGGAAACAGTTGCACTTCTGGGAGTAGAGTTTGCAATGGACTCTTTCCTCCCAAAACTTTTGATGGCATCTGATTTATCAGAAATGCTGCAGTCAACACATCATCTGACCAATAGGCTTTAGGCACATTCATCTCTATCATAAGGGACCTCGCTACTTCCAAGAGATCTCTATTCTTACGTTCAGCTATACCATTTTGCTCAGGTGTATATGCACAAGACATCTGAGATTCAACTCCTCTTTCTGACACAAAGGACCTAAATTCCTTTGACATATATTCTTCACCATTGTCAGACCTTTGTACTTTTATTTTCCTGCCAAATTTGTTCTCAACCATCTTACAAAAATCTGTAAAATGGGTAATACTTCATCTTTTGACTTCATGAGGTATGCCCATGTGCATCTGGTAGCGTCATCAATATTTATGTCCATACACAGATGTAAGAGGAGCACACCACACATCAGAATGCATTAAGTCAATACAAATGCTGCTTTTCTTATGAATACTGACGGAATAAGTGTTTATACATTTTCTTTGCAAATTGACAAGTCTCACAATTTAATTCTCTAACATTGTTTCCAATATCAAAAATAGAAAGACTCCGAAGACTCTGAGGAGGTGCATGCCCAAGACGTCGATGCCACAATATAGCCTTCTCCCATTCTATTGTTGACTGGAATACTCTTGACTCCCTTCGAATAGGCTCTAAGATATATAGACCATTGCTCTTATGGCCACCACCAATCTTTTGCCCTGTCCTCAGGTCCTGAAACACACAGTGAGATGGGAAAAAGGTAACAAAACAATTATGAGCTTTTTTGTCAGAGAATTGACGGAAACAAGATTAAATGAAAATTGTGGAACATGGAGGACAGATGCCAATGATAAGTTAGACAACATTAATGGATCCTTCCCCAGCTACTCATGTAAAGGTCCTATTAGCAATTCTAATTCTCCTATTAGAGGACTGAGCATATGAGTGAAAAATAGACCACATACCTGTCACATGGTCTGTTGCACCTGAATCAATTACCCAAGCAGGAGTAGATGAGGAAGAAGCCAAGGCAGTAGAATTATGGAAATCAGTAGTGACCCTACTAGCTTCCCTCCTTCTAATGTTCGGAGCCTTTGGCGTAGACTCATCAATTCATCTTTCAAGTTTTGTGACTCATCTTTGCCCACTACTCTTTCTTTATCATTAATATCGGCATTCCATTTGGTTGATTCTGCAGGAGATGCAGTCGCAGTAGCATTGCAAAAATCTCGAGGCTTACCCACAAGTTCCCAGCATGTTTCACTAGTGTGTCTAGATTTCCCACAGTGTGTACAATAGAGCTTATCCCGATCAACATTGGATTGTCTACCACGACCTCCTATTTGGGCACCCCCCATCTGCACTTCGGCCACAACCTTTACCACCACCAATTGAAGCATTTCCAACCAGGGCAAACTGATCAAGAGATGTATTTGAAGGAATTTTTACTGACATTACTCTTCGTCTATTCTCCTCTCCTTGAAGGAGAGAAAATACTGTTCCAATTGGTGGTAATGGATCTTGACTGGTCACCTGTGCACACAGTTTCATCGTCTGGATTTACCCCACTCAAGAGTTCAAATATGTGTTGCTCTTCTAACTGCTTCGCTTGTTTTTTCGCACAACATGGTTCAAGTGGCCGATACACCTCTAATTCATGCCACAGAGCTCTTAATTTGGAATAGTAGTTTCCAATAGAGAGGTCTCCCTGTTTAAAAGCTGCAATTTCTTTTTGTTAATTCTAGTATTCTAGCACTCTTCTTTTTATGAGCATAGGCAGCCTCGATGGATTCCCACACTTCCTTTCCAGTGTCACAGTACTTGAAACTTGCAGCTATATCCTTCTCATTGGATTAAGAATCCAATTAATGACTAACATGTTCTCAGACTCCCAATCTGAGTATTTTGGATCCATTTTTGAAGGCTCCTTAGTCCTTAATACTTCCAGTAATGTAGCCTAACCTCTTGGCCCTTCCAATTGCCATTTTGGCCGAATAGGCCCAATCCTTGTAGTTATCTCCATTAAATTTTCGTCAGAGCAATGAAACTGAGTGCCCTCTAGGTTCTGTTAGGACTACTCTCCAAGGTCCTAGCCGAATAGTTGCTATGTTTTAATGCTATAAACTGGTGCATATATTCAGATTTAATTAATGAGAGATGTTTTCAGGCACTTTAGTCACTCCAAGAAGCAGCAGCAAAGACTGTCGACTGCAATATAGACTGACGACTGCAACAAAGAGAGAAAAGGTTCTGCTAAAGCAGCAACAAAGACTGACGACTGCAATATAGACTGCCGACTGCAACAAAGAGAGAAAAGGTTCTGCTAGGGACTGCTGGTCGTGTTCATAACCCAGACAAGACAGAGCACCGGTTCGTCTACGGTTAAATCTTCTCAAACAGTTGCAAACTGCTACATCTGCTCTACCAGATCTTTTCATATGATAGTCTCCGGACAGATTCTCAGCTCTGATACCAACTTGAATGTAATCTAGGGTTTTCTCCCTAGAGACCCGAAAAACCTAAAATATGAAGAAACTTAAAAGGAAGAAATAGAAGCATATTTAGGGGAAAATAAGAATATGGCTTGGCTGCTACTCCTTGGGCGACCATGCCAATATATATTTGCTATATTTTTCAATATTACAAAAAGCTCCTCTTAAGTATTTCTAAATTAGAAAGACACCGCTGAGATTCATCTAATTACAATTAAGTCCCCTCTTTCTCACAACAAAGAGGACAGTTTAGTAACCCCGACACCAGATCTAACGGTTGATTTTCCTCTGGAGGCAGATCCAAAGGTGGATCTCCATGAATTTGATGGATTAAGCCTATAAAAGGCTGATCCATCCACAATGGAGTTATATGTGCTGTTTTCTTCCTACGCCTCGGATGTCTTGATGGGCTTGGATCTGATGTCCCCATCAAATCACCATGGCAAAATTCCCAAGGCGCCCATACCTTTCTTAGTCGGACCAATCTAAGGCCTTATACAAAAGCACTGGATACAAGAAAAATACATATAACTGTAGCTCATTGATATGTGACTTTATTTGTATGTTTGAGGTTTATAGTTTGAATCTTGGTAGGCTTATATAATTTCAACAATATCTTAAAGCTCGTTAATACACATGATTTTGATGGCGTGCGACCTTTACCTTCCGGTAGACTGCACCTTAAGCACATTCTTTGAGTAATACCAGCCCTGCAAATACATCAAGATTGTCGTCATGCTTCACTGAAACCTCGTGGCCCCTAGATGCTCTATAACTTTATGTTGTGTCACCATATTGGAAGTCACAATCAATCCTTTCGCTACCATTCATATGTGAATATACTTTATGTATTTATGATAGGACCCACTGATGGATGGAGTCTTCACACATTCATCATGGATACCTGGCCTTTAGAGTCGTCACCGTTGGCAACCCAAAGGAGTCTTCCCTCAAGGGGAAACACTTTGCATTCACAATAGTTAAGAGGAAAAGAGAGACTTTCATTGAGTTGAAAATGAGAGATTATAAGGTATTTATAGAAGAGGGCATGAAAATCTTGCGAATTAGGTATCCAGATAGGATTTTCTTTCCCTTTCATGAAATTGATCACATGCCAATCTCTTTATTCTTGATGGTATTTTCTTTCCTCTTTTATCGATTACATGTGGTTCAGTTATCACCTAAATTTAAGATATCTAGATCTAGGAAACTTTATTATAAGGTTACATACTTTAAAAGTAGATACTGGTGGGCTGGCTGTCCATGGGTCAGACCCAATGGATCAGTCATCTATGGGCTGACCCGATATGTTTAGCCTGATGATCTGGCCCATTATGGATTGAGCCCAATGGGATGGCTGTGGGCCTATTTTTAGGCCTCCTTTTTGTAGGTCTTGAGTTGAGGTCCAGGCTGCATCAATTTTTCTTACTCAAAGAAATAGATTATCAGACTTGATTTGTTTCGTTATCTTCGACTAAATTTTCTTTATTAATATTAATGAAGTGGGGTTGTTCTGATATGCATACTGATTTCAAACATTCGGTACTGTACTTATTAACTGATCATTACATTAACCCACACTGTTGTTTAACCCTTCACTGCAGTGACTCTTGGCTTTTTCAGTGACATTCATGTACCTGTCCATCTTATACCATCTCCAAACAGGATGTAAGAATCATTGCATTTGTTATTTATCTTTTCCGCTACCACCAATCAGATCTGTTGAAGGTCCTCAACTTTCCAAGTTTATTACTTCCATTCATATTTTTTACACTCTAATGTCATTCTTGAATATTGTTCGGAGGGCACAGGGAAAATGGCATTTGGGTTTGGCTTTACGGATCCTCAGAAGAAGGTGTAAATGAAATGTTTTTGGATCTAAATCAGCAGGTTTGTTTGTTATGCTTGTATACTAGCTAGAAATTCAAGCCAATCAGTCTGCACTTTGCATATTAGGTATTGATGGCATGTTATTCATTCATTTATTACCATTGATTGGATATGATCAGATTTGCTAGTCCTTGATTTGGGAACACGTATGGATGGATTAACGATGTGCCTTAATTTGGTTTCCATTGTGTGATGGTCCCTTAGTTGATCCTTGGGCAGCTTCAATCCATTCATTTGACTATCTTAGAGATACCCTGTCTTTGATGGCCATTTATTTAGTTGTCCCATTCTCCAAAAAAACACTATACGAGAATTATGTCAATGGCTTGTTTGCCTTCTGTTGTTCCATTTGATTTTCTCGCTTTTGAATTGATTGGTAGAGGGTTGACTTCGAGCAGGTAACCCACTATAAATTCTGTAAAACTAACTAGGTCTACATTTTAAAGTAATACTCTACCTACCCTGTATTGTCAAGAATCAGTGAGGAAATGATGTTGATATAAGGTGTTGATCCTAATTTGCATCCATTCTACTTGCAGATTCGTTTCCGTGTACTGAGTATTAAATATCCCCCCATCCCAAATGAACCTAATAAAGATGCGGAGCCATTTGCACCTATGGAGATCACTGTAAGTTTTGCAATACTTTGACATTTATGAACACAATGGATTCTTGTTCCCCTCTCAGCAGCGATCAACGTGATCCTTGTTGTCAAGGTTTAGTTAATATTGGATCGAATGTGTTTAATGCCAATCCTATAGTATTCCAAGTAAAGGTATGAGGCCCCTTTTAGATCCGATGAGTAGGGTCAAAGTCTAAACCTGAAGATGCAATGTACCAAACTGATTCCAAATATAATAATGATGATAGTGAGTCTAGTTGCATGCTTCTCATTGTTGCAGCCACAAATTTGTTGGTTAGATTCAATCGTGATCTTAATATAACCCCGAATTGATGGATAAGGTTAAGAGGAATCATCATTATTATCATCAAGGCCTCGTTCCATTATCTATTTGGTGTTTAGCTGTGTGAGATCTACTTTTCACATAATGCAAGCGTGAAAAGTTCTTTTTAATATTAACAATAATAGTATTTTATGATTTATAATTTTTTTTAGCTTTCAACCATGAATCTGGACTAGACAAATCTGAATATTATCAGGTTTTGGTCCAACATGACCAACCCCTAAGTAACCCAAGACGATCACAGCTGTAGGTGGACCCCACCAGCTAATGAAGTAGATTTTTCTATGCATCATCATCTAACTATTTATTTTATAACTATTTAGTTTATGTTATTATCCCATTTGGGTGATTATATCAAATTAGCAATCATAAAAAAGTATGGTTAATGAACTACATTCCCAATGAGCTTCAAAACAAAATTTTAAATATACATCCAGGGCTATTAAATTGTATATATGATTAAAGCTAAGAAACTCTCAAATATAAATATAACTCAAGCTATGTAGGCTCTTAAAACCTGTGTATATTTTTAATGCGTATTTAATCGCCGTGGATCCGGATCGCTGGGTCAGAACTTACGGAGATCTGATTCCAGATTCTAAATGCATGGATCTAATTTCTCCCAGATCCAAAAATAGGTTCCTTACAGACTTCAGATACTTAGATTTTTATGTATTGATTATTATTATGTTTTTTGCTACAATGGGGACTTGGAACTTATGCACTCACAAACCCATGTCCCTTACCATCTGAGCTATGCCTTTGGGATACTTAGACAATTGGATACCCGCTTGCAACCCTAGACTTGGACTGAAGAAGACCCTCTTTAGCAGGTCAAAAGGCTCTTGTGACAGCTACAGGTGCCTTGTAGATGGGAGTTGCATTGTGGATCCATGCAGCTAACAAAAAGTTGGATCTGGGCCTCGCTCAAACAACAAGACCACTTTATTAGCAGAGCCTAGCCAAGTAGGACCAATACATTAGATATGTAATACTTTTTAATATAAATATTTAGTGGGGAGTTGAATAGTTTGGACTACAAAGTCTTAGACAAGATGGGTTTAAGAAGAAAAAGAGCATGCGTAATCTTAGACAAGATGGGTCTATGGTGAAAAAGAGCATGCACAAGCAAATCATCTCAAGATCTTTAAAAAAGACTAAATACCATGTCACACATTTTAGTCAAAATGAGATAATTTAATGGACAAAAATATTTGGCATGGTCTAAAATTGGACTGGAAAAATAGAAGCATGGTCTTTATAGTTGTAGATGCAGACATGTTCATACAATTGCTTGACTCCTCAAGGCTCCAATAAAATTTCATTTACCTCTACTGTTGGCATATCTATGATCATTAAGGATTGTTTTTTACCGAACGGTCTATAATCATCAAAATCAATTTCTCTTGAATTTTCGTTTCTGGTAGTAACCCATTTTGAGGCAAAGTCACAATCAGCCAATCTCCACAAATCCAAGAGAACCATCATCTTGTTCTATGGTTTAATCACAGACCCTATGGGCCTTATATTTTATATAATGAATTTGCAGAAATAAGAAGATAAATTGATAGGGGGTAAGAAGGGGAAAAATAAAGAAACCGACATAAGGAGGAAGGAAACCTCTAGTTGTCAAGGGAAGATTTTTGGTCAGCAAAAGACAAGCTTGACTGAGGCTAGAATGATAGGAAAATGAGGGGAGCAGCATGAGAGTCACTGAAGCAAGGTGGCTTGGTTTGGTAGGACAGTGTGATGAATATCTAGACGATATTGAGCCTTGTTTGTTTGGTTCCCTTGGCTGAAGACTTTCTAAATCAGCTTGATTGATTTAAAGAATTTGAGGAGCAAGATCAACTGTTGACCATGGGTGGAAGTGGTGGAAGTGGTGGAAGCGGCCCTCATGGGACCCAACTTGGGTGCTAGTTTCATGTGCAGGACATGGAGTTGTTCCATGCTTTCGTCGACTTAATGCGAACTCAGTTAATGGTATATTTGCTTGAGTTATAATGAACAAGATTAGAGCATCCATTGATAGATCCAGTGGCAACAAATTGTTTCAAGACTTCTAATTTGAACAAATAGAAACATAACTAGGGTTGGATGCATAGTTGTCAAGTTTGTTTCGGACCCGTTTCGGTTTGACTCCGGAGTGAAACATCTCGGCCGATTTGGGAATTTCTCTTTCCAATTCGGAAATTCATTTTGGAATAGATAAAAAAATTAAAAAATATATATGTATTAAAAGATATAGAAAATTTCATTCTACTAAGCATCACAAATATAATTTCCAAAAGATGATGAGCATTGGGACCATTGGAAGTTTAATTAATACTGTTTAGTACTGTTTATGGGGGCCACTAAAAGTTTAATTACTACTTTTTAATTAGCACTACTCGATTTGCTAATCAAATTTCCCAGTGGGACACTTAGAAAAAATTAAAACCATTTAATTCTAGTTAAACCGTACCAAATAAACTTTAGTACTCTGCTCAAATATTATGGCCCAGTTTAGATTGATATTTCTTAAAATGGTTTCATAAAATAAATGATAAGTTCAAATATTACTGTATGCGTAACGCACGACTTGGCTCAAGTCGTATATCCGAAGGCCCTAGCTATATGTACGGAACTCGTGATGGGCCTCGGTATTTCGAATAATAACTTTCAATTGAAGATTCGTCTTCAACAATGATTACAATTAAGTGGGCCTCTGATCAATTTCAGCGATTAGAAATAGGTGGGCCTTACTTTCAATTACTCATCATGATTCTCAGAACCTTTATAAAAGGAGTTGTCGTCATAAAAAAACTGAAAGAGACTCTTTCCCAAACCCTCTTCTCAAAACGAAGAAGAAATGGAAAAAGGAGGAGCGATCGGGCATACTTGGTGCTCCAGCAAGATGTTTTGCAAGGTCGTCGGCAGCAGCGACAATCTCTAGCGAGGGACGAAATGCTCCCAACAATTGCAGTGAGGGAGGAAATGCACCCAAAGCCGTCTGATGCAGTCCTAGGGTTAGGATGCAAGTGCTAGGGCACAATTAGGGTTCCCAGGGAACAATCACACGAGGAAGAAACAGTCTTCGACGATAAATCTTCTCTTAATTCAATTCTCTCTATGAGATTACCAATCTCTACAATGTCATATTTATAGGAAAAGATACTTAAGGCCTAAGAAAACAACCAAACTAGGAAACCAAATAATAATTAGAAACTAATCCTAATTATACTCTTACTAAAATAAAACTAATTAAAATTAGAATTTCATGGGTCCCACATGTGGCCCACGAGTCTTGTTGCAATGATATGGTATTGCTGCTGCATCATTCTCCCCAGGTTGGAAAAGAGTTCGACCTCGAACTCGGCTCTTCTTCTTGATGTTACTTCTGTAGATAGTGTGCACGTGAAGCGCATCCTTGGTGAGACGAGAACTTGACCCTTGCTTCGGTGGCATCGGCTTCATAGGACGGAGTGTGACTTTCTTGGTACCATGCATGAATGTGTATGTGTTGTCGTGCATGCTATTAGTTCCATTCTTGTCATACATCCACGGACGACCCAATAAGATATCACAACTATCCATGGGTACCACATTATACCAAACTGTATCTGTATAATCTGCACCAATGGAAAAGGTAACTGGACATGCGTAGCGGACTTGCACTTCATCACCTGTCATTAACCATCTAGCAAAATAAGGACGATGATGCTTCCGAACTTTCAGCTGTAAGCGATCCACAAAAGCTTGGGATATAATATTCTGACAACTGCCTCCATCAATGACTACCGTGCATTCATGATCATTGACTGTTCCACCGAAATCCCCAACCCAGCCCAAAACCCACTCCATCTCCTTCGCCGATCTCAGCCATAACCCAACACCACCGGAACAGAAATAGAAAAAGAAAGCAGATTGACGAAGAAGAAGAACAGAAGTAGCAGAAAGGAAGGAGATTCAGGAAGAAGTGAGTACCTGGCACCGTCGTCGCCGCTACTCCACTTCACTGCCAACCGGTCGATCGTCGCCATCGTCAACGCTTCCCATTCCTCCTCACTGTTCCTCTGTCGACAAAGAGAAACAGGAAGGGTTTCGAAAACCTTTTTTTTCTTCTCCTCAAGAAGCACGTGTGCCTGACTTACAGTCAGATCGGGCCTAAGTCAGGTTGGGCTTGAATTTCCAGATCCGGGCCAAGTAGATTCTGGACCAGGTCCGTTCGGCTTGAATTTCCAGATCCGGGCCAAGTAGATTCTGGACCAGGTCCGTTCCGACCCAGGTGTACTTACAGCCCATTGCTTCAAACAATTTGATTGGCTAATTGGTGACATCTGCATTTGGGCCCACTCCATCCCAGGCCTAGTTCAAGTTGATTTCTGTGATCCTGACCCATTCACGCAAGAGACCCAGTACCATCAGTAGAACTCGGTCAGCAGCCGCTTTGACCAATATCAACCATTGGATCTTGTTTTTGCACTATTACAACCATCCGTGGTCCGATTTCCGATCCGTTTTCGCCAGCGTGATCGGAGAGAGCAGATCTACACATCAGGTCAGTCAGAAATTTTCAATTTGCATTAAACAAAAATGCCTCCAAAGAAGCAGGTTGACGCGGAGTCTTCCTCTCACAATGATGATGATTTGAGGGGAACCGTTGCACAATTATCGGTAACTGTTAATCAATTATCTGCAACGATGGTTCAAATGCAAGTTCAAATGCAAGCGACTCTGGAAAGGATTGAGACCAGATTAACCAATTTGGAAACTAATCGGCGTGATGATCATCATCGCGATGATGGAGGACATCCTCGAAATCAACGAGATCCACATGTAGTCAACGTTGATCGTGATTTGGGTATTAAACTTGTGATTCCCGAATATGATGGGAAATTGAACCCCGATGAATTCTTGGATTGGTTAGTGTGCGTTGAAAATATTTTTGCACATAAACCAATGACGGATGGTCATAAGATTACACTGGTAGCAACTCGATTTCGCAATTATGCTGCGATATGGTGGGCCGAGTTGCAAAAGAAGCGAAGATACCAGCAAATTGACCCTGTTGACACGTGGGCCGAGATGAAAAATTTGTTAAAGCAAAAATTTTTGCCTGTCAATTACTCAAGAGATCTGCGTTCACGTTTTCAATACTTGAAACAAGGATCTAAGACAGTTGTTGAGTATTCTGAGGAATTTATGACCATGCAAGCTCGTTGTGGTTTGACTGAAGATGAGGATGTATTAGTTGACAGATACTTTAATGGGCTGACACTTGACATACAAGATATCCTCACATTTCAGCATTTTGAGAATGTTGATGAGATTGTTCAGCATGCTATCAAAGCTGAAGGAATTGCACATCATCAAGCCAGAAAACTTAATGCCTCTAAATGGGTTATGCAGAAGAATTCTTCACTTGCAGGTTCTAAACTGATTGATTCATCGGAGAAAGAATTCACCAAGCCCGAAGGTCAAAATAGGATCACATGCTTTAATTGTCATCAACCAGGGCATCGTGCAAGGGAATGTCCCAAACGTATCCACTTGATTGAAAATGAAAGTGACGAGAAGGATGTACCAGATGATCCTAAAGAAACAGAGGTTGCAGCTGAGACAGAAGAATTAGAGATTTACACTGCAGTTGACGGTGAATCTCTCATGGTCATCACCGATGCTCCATCAACTACTGCGACGAAGTAGTTGCGAGAAAATATTTTTCGCTCCAAAGGAACAGTCAATGCTCAGGAATGCACGGTAGTCATTGATGGCGGCAGTTGTCAGAATATTATCTCCCAGGCTTTTGTGCATCGCTTACAACTGAAAGTTCGGAAGCATCATCGTCCTTATTTTGCTAGATGGTTAATGACAGGTGATGAAGTGCAAGTCCGATATGCATGTCCAGTTACCTTTTCCATTGGTACAGATTATACAGATACAGTTTGGTGTAATGTGGTACCCATGGATAGTTGTGATATCTTATTGGGTCGTCCGTGGATGTATGACAAGAATGGAACTAATAGCATGCGCGACAACACATACACATTCATGCATGGTACCAAGAGAGTCACACTCCATCCTATGAAGCCGATGCCACCGAAGCAAGGGTCAAGTTCTCGTCTCACCAAGGATGCACTTCACGTGCACACTATCTACAGAAGTAACATCAAGAAGAAGAGCCGAGTTCGAGGTCGAACTCTTTTCCAACCTGGGGAGAATGATGCAGCAGCAATACCATATTGTTGCAACAAGACTCGTGGGCCACATGTGGGACCCATGAAATTCTAATTTTAATTAGTTTTATTTTAGTAAGAGTATAATTAGGATTAGTTTCTAATTATTATTTGGTTTCCTAGTTTGGTTGTTTTCTTAGGCCTTAAGTATCTTTTCTTATAAATATGACATTGTAGAGATTGGTAATCTCATAGAGAGAATTGAGTTAATAGAAGAATTATCGTTGAAGACTGTTTCTTCCTCGTGTGATTGTTCCCTGGGAACCCTAATTGTGCCCTAGCACTTGCATCCTAACCCTAGGACTGCATCAATTGGTATCAGAGCCCAACGATCCCAATCGTTGGCGTGTTACCCCTATCCATCGTCCATCCACTCTGTCCGTTCCCTGTTCCCATCCCCGACAACCCCATCATCTTCCCACGACCCTTTCCGCAACCAGAGGATACCACTGCCTGTACCACTGATCCACTACCAATCGCCAAACCCATCTTGACCTTTCCAATCGTCCAAAACCCATCCCTCACCAAAACCCATCCCGTCAAATTCCCCCTTCCCAGACGCAACTGAATCCCCAAAGTAGCCACCCTCTTCAAGAGACCCTGCTCCACAGAACCCTATCCCAGCCCTTCACTGGAAATTCCTCGTCCAAACCCCTTTCGGTCTACCCCTTCTAGACCACCATCGCCATTCCAAACCCCTTTCGGCCTAGCCCTTGCATCGCCCACCCACATCGGCCAAACCAGACCACCAAAATTAAAACCCTAAACCCATCTCACCAAATTATCGACTTCCAGAACTCCATTAGTCAAAAAAAAAAACACCCATTCGACATAACCCTGCTGAAGCCCAAATCCACCGAAGGGCTGGAATAGGGTTCTGTGGAGCAGGGTCTCTTGAAGAGGGTGGCTACTTTGGGGATTCAGTTGCTTCTGGGAAGGGGAATTTGACGGGATGGGTTTTGGTGAGGGATGGGTTTTGGACGATTGGAAAGGTCAAGATGGGTTTGGCGATTGGTAGTGGATCAGTGGTACAGGCAGTGGTATCCTCTGGTTGCGGAAAGGGTCGTGGGAAGATGGTGGGGTTGTCGGGGATGGGAACAGGGAACGGACAGAGTGGATGGACGATGGATAGGGGTAACACGCCAACGATTGGGATCGTTGGGCTCTGATACCAATTGATGCAGTCCTAGGGTTAGGATGCAAGTGCTAGGGCACAATTAGGGTTCCCAGGGAATAATCACACGAGGAAGAAACAGTCTTCGACGATAAATCTTCTCTTAATTCAATTCTCTCTATGAGATTACCAATCTCTACAATGTCATATTTATAGGAAAAGATACTTAAGGCCTAAGAAAACAACCAAACTAGGAAACCAAATAATAATTAGAAACTAATCCTAATTATACTCTTACTAAAATAAAACTAATTAAAATTAGAATTTCATGGGTCCCACATGTGGCCTACGAGTCTTGTTGCAATGATATGGTATTGCTGCTGCATCACCGTCAGAAAAGGAACAATTTCAAAATAATGGAAGGGAAATGGGGGCAAGAGAAGATCTTGGGGTTGATATTTGCAGTTTGGAGTCCAGTTTATGGATGGATTGGAATTTTGAAGGTTGCATTATGTCGAAGAAGATGGAACGAGCAGTCGTTGACTCCGTCGAAGGCTCAAAGCTCTCCTTGATGAGAAAAGGCATGTAGAATAATTTCATTTTTTCTTTTCAGATTCATCCGAATCCCAAATACGTTTCTTCATTTATTTCTTCTTTCCACGATTGACTCCTGGATTCATCCGAATCTATCAATTCGGTTACTGTTTGCCCGAAACCCTATTGTTCGGGCGAAATCTGAATCGAACATCTTCAGGCGAGATGTTCGGTTCGGTTTTAGCTCTGAAACGAGATAAATAGGACATTTCATCCGAACCGAAACGAACTTGACAACTATGGTTGGATGACCATAACAATATTGGATGTTTTGTGCAAATTTGCTTTATTTATTCTCCCAACTCAGGGTTTCCTCCATTGGAGAACCTTTTAGTTGAGTTTGGGCCTAGAAAATCAAGACTTTTGTGGCTATTTACTGGTGACTATCACTTGGTTTTCTGTGTCTTTATCGTGGTCATCGTCGTCGTCATCATCATCATCAAAGTCTTGTCCCAACTATGTTTGGGTTGGGCTACATGAATTCTGCTTCTCCATTCCGATCTATTCTTATTCTTGAGCCAAATCCTTGGGTAGGTTGTACTTCTTCAGATCTATTGTTATTATTTCCATCCACATGCTCTTCGGCCTCCCCCTTCCCCTTCATTGGCCATCAATTTGCATAGAAAAACTTCTCACCGGCACTGTTGCTGGCCTACAATGAACATGTCCAAACCATCTCAAATGAGTTTTTCTTATTTTATCACCTATTGATGTTGCCCCTAAATGCTTCTGAAAGTGTTCATTTCAAATTCTCTCGTTCCTAGTTTTACCATATAAAGCTATGAGGTCCGTTAAGAGAAAAGATAACCATATAAACCACTTTGATATGGGATGCTACACAACCCATTGCTGAGCTTGGTGGGAACAAAACTTTGTCAATGTGACCTCTTGCTACCCAATATTGAGTTTGCATACAACAGCTCACAGAGTCAATCTATGAAGCAGAGCACATCTAATAGTGTACAGATGTGGCACAAACAATGTCATGAAAAATTGTGTCGATCAAGAAGTCAGGACCAGTCTGATGATACAGATGAGTTAGCCAAGAAGATGAAAACAACTCATGAAGAAGATTGTCGAAAGCAATTCCAAGTATGAAGAATCAACAAAAAATAGTATGCGACCCTTGATCTTCGAGAGAGGTGACCTTTTATGGGCATTTATAAAGAAGAAAATATTTGGCTCAGGATTGATTGGAATGGAGAAACAAAATTCACGTAGTCAACCCAAATATAGTTGGGACAAGGCTTTGATCATGATGATGGGCTAAATCATTGAAAGATTGGGCCATGTCGGATCCTGAAAAAGATCAATGATAATGCCAATCAATGGTTGCCATATAGTGTCAGACATCTATCTTTTCAGTGTGGAGATTTGATGCCACAGAAGGGAGATCTCCTGTTCATTGATGTCTTTGAAGGCGACAGTGCAAACTCCAGGTCAGTGGAGATTGGCATTTCATATGAATGACAGACTTGTTAGAGAGGATGACTCTTGTTAATGAAGGATCATCAAGCATGACCATATATATCATGTATGCTTTGCCCATTTTGTAAAATGTGCTTTTCCTTGATTTCAGTAACAAAAACAGAAGCAATATATGCTCTGTCAAGAAAAAAATCTTGGGAGTCAGTTATAATTTATCATGCTAGTTGCTACCTTGGCTTCTAAGGTTTCCCAGAAAATTCTAATAGGTCTCTCTAATCATGTGGGTTTGGGGATAATTTTGGCGACTGAGATGAGGGATTATTCTCATTGTTTCAACCCATTTCAACCAGGGATTTGCTTCCTGGATATATGATTCATCATTCTAATTTAGTCACGCAACAAAAGTTTGCAGGATTTTGTATTTTTAATATTTTATTTTGTAGATTAGATATGAAAGGAAATGATTTTTTTTCCAATTGTGTTCATATACTATAACTTAAACATTGTGTGCATTGCTATTGGCAGGCAAGTATTTTTGAAGACGGATTGGGTCCTGTGTCTTGGTGGGAGTAATTTAGAGCTTCATGCAGTCTCAGGAACCTAGTCAGACATATTTCTTCCGATAATGAATCAGTATATCAATAGTCAAAAGCAGATATGGTTTATCCTTAATTTGTCAGATCAGCAAAGATTTGACAGCATGGGACCTTGAAGTCTCATATGGAGCCGCTGTATAGATGGCATCTGGTTTAAAGCATCCACTTCCATGAGTTGAAATTTTGTAGCATATGGGGCGTTTGTTTTGTAAGAATTTGTTCAGGCAATTCCAGCTGTTCGAAATTTGTCTCCCAGCATTTTTAATTCCTTGTTTAATTTGTAAGTTTCAAAAAATTCAGTTCTGTGAATTGGCACTTTTGGCTTAGAGAGTTTTCCAAATTCCAACTTCCAAAATGCTTTGTGAATCCAGGTCAGGGACAGTATTTTGGGGGAATTAAGATATCTGAGAAATCCTGCAAACAAACAGAACCATAAAGATCCACACTAGAACCCACTCTCAGTTGCTCCAGTACAGACCTATTGATGTTATATGTTCGTTCTTTCTGTTTTAAAGACCTATTGATCCACACTAGAGCCCATGGCTCGGCAGTTGACCGCATTATAGGCCACTGTTCATAGAAAATGCCCTCTTAATTCTCCTAACATACAGATTCTGTATATTTCCAGCCAGTGCTTGGAGAGTATGATATTCAAATCTGGAGGATCTCATGGACTTGTCATCCAGGGTTGGCCATGGGATCATCGGCATGGATTGCTAAATCATGGGTCACCTCATGTCCGAGCTCCATTCTGGTGAGAACCATCAACATAGTAACCATGTGAACTCAATCTATGAGGCTCACCTGACCTCGGGCCAATCCAGCCTTGAGAGGGTGCGAGATGCAAAATATCAACTGCATTAGATCATCCTAAGTTCCTAACCCCTTCACCTTCATGTTTCATAGTTTTACAAGGCATCATTTTTCGAACTTCAATCCAACAGTGAGTAACAATTAGATGAGGTGCACGTACTTTACATAGATTGGCCAGGGCAGCTCAGGAAATAGGATGGACTGCACACAACAACCGCGCATATTGGACTTAGCTGCGTGTTATATCGTCATATCTAGAACACATGTAAGGCAGCAGCAATCTGCACTGCAGCAACAACCCTTTTAGGAAGAGCTAGGACATCCTAAAGCACCCGACTAATCCCCGGGCACGTGCGTGCTGATTAAATGCGGAACCTCTGCTTCTTGAGTTGTGGTCCTGGCCAACTGATTATACACATTTTGGGACATCCGAACCAAGCTCTAGTGTCACGTTAGAGTTTTTCTAAAGTGGAAGAGGGGTGGGGTCAAATGGTGGAGATATGTAGCTGGTCTTTTTTGAAATATCACAGGGAAGCAAGATGGAGATCTATGCATGATATGATCAAAATTGACTACCCACTTCATTCATGATTTAACAAATGCTATAGCACTGTTTTACTCTACTTCTTTTTTGAACAAAGAACACTGTTTTACATGCCATTTACATTCCAGCCTCCCCTCCATTACCACCAAACCAGGAAATGTACAAACATGCCCTAATAGCACAAGGTCAGAGAGCTCAATGGGCTGAATGATGTCAAAATCTGGCCCATTTAGTTTTATTTGTTCTAATGTCCATGCCTGGACCCAGCCCATGGGCCACAGATCCAGGCCCTGGCCCAGCTTATTGCGAAATATGCATGACACTTGTCTACATCTAGGCATGTCAAACGTGCCGTGCCGGCACGCTCTTACAACCATTAGGATGTGAAAGATAAACACAACCACTAGACTACTTAACTTTTGTATACTAATATTTATTCAAACAATATTAAAACTAGTTAGATGAGGATGTGAACCTAACCACGAATATTAAACTATTAGTTACATTAGGATGAGAACTTAACCACTTTAGATGATGATGAGAAGCTAACACATTTTTTATCCAACTTTTCACTTTTTCATTCAAACAACCTGAAATATAAAAAAAACATATCATGTCCTTTTTTCTACTAATTTTTCAGCCAAATTGAAATGCCATGGTTAAGGATATTTCAATTGAGATGACAAACTCAATTTCTATTTTTTGGCTTAATTATCATACTTTAAATGAGAACTTAGCGCGGTTAAATATTTCTACCTTTATCAACAATCATTTCAAGTCTTCCAAATGACCCACCATGAAACCACAACCTTGGACTTCATTTTATTTAGATTTGCATCAATTTCTTTATTTTTTAGTTATGGGTTTTTAGTCTTAGTCAATAATTCTCATTATCTTTATCATGGCTACATATTTTTTACTTCTTTTTCCTAGTGTTCATATCAATGTAAATATATGGCTTCATGTGATGTGATCGAGAGTGGAGTTATAGGTACATGTGACGAGATTATATTGAACATAAATGACTGAATTATGAACATATTCCTGTGTTTAATTCTGAGCTTTCCAACCTATAAAGAATCTCAACTTCTCAAATGCTCAGGGGTTCTTGAACATAGATGAATCCAGGTAGGGAATTTCATTTGAGATTCTCAAATATCTCTGAAGACAACAAAATTAGTGAAGGCAAGGGGGCAAATTTAGTGAAGGTAAGTGTGTCACACCAAAACATTCCCCTTATTACTTCTCCCAAAAAACACATTGCCCCTCATTATTAGTGTGACTAATTTACACTAAAGTCCTACCTTACCAAGTTATGTAAGTGTTTTTTTATTAGAAAATGCTTAGGGTTGTTAGTTGGCTGGGAATTAGATTTTTATAAATTAAAAAAATATATAAAAAAATAATTTTCTTGGAGGGCCAGGCGGGCCTGGCGGGCCGATCCTGGCGGGCCACAGGGGCTGGCCCACTAGGCTGGCGGGCCTGGCGGGCCGTGCCTAACGGGCCAGCGGGCCTGCGCAGCTCGGCCCAGCACGGCCCGCGTCATGGGCCGTGCCCAGTGGGCCGTGCCGTTGACCGGGCCGTGCCATGCCACAGCCCGTTCACTAGCGGGCCGGCCCGGCACGGCCCACTTGACATCTCTATCTACATCTGATGATAAAATGCACAGGCCTGGCCCTTTTTAACTATTGGAACAGAAAATTAGGTCTGGATCCATCTTGTTGCCTAAAAACACTGCTCAAATCCAACCATGCGCACCCTTCGTTTGGCTGGACCCTCAGAAAGTGTGTGATCCATTGACCACTTTTCCTTTTCTAGGGGGTGTTTGTTTGCTGGAATTCAGAGAATTCTTATTGGAAAGAAAAATAAATTCTCAATATGTTGTAGTTCAACAAGTTTCTAAAATCCTCCCCAATACCCAGCATCCAGGATGCTGAAATTTGGATAATTAAAATTCTCAGAAGGCTGGATTTTTTAAATTCCACTAGTCAAACCAAAAACTGAATAGACAGAGACTGACATTGCAGTCAAAATCTCCCAGCATATAGAATTTGCATCAGAACTTCTTGCAAACAAAAGCACCCCGTTATTGTGAATTGCAACTTTCCAAACTACAATCTTCAATTAGAGCTTACTGATATTAGATGTCATGTTGTGATTTCTACTAGAGCCCAAATATTATTCATGACAAAAAAAATTCTACCTCTCAAGGGGAAGCAAAAAGGAAAGGATACTTAATAACAACCACAGCTTTGAAGGTTCTCAAGAAGACATACAAAGGGGCCAACTCTTTTTCCCCTTTCTACCAATGCATTTTACACAAGTGGGGTGAGGATCTTGCCATTTAAAGGGACAACCCTGACTCCTCATCCTCTTCAAGGGTGGAAGTGTAAACAAAGTAGAGAGCCCAGATGAGACCAAACACACCCAAAAGGATCCACCCAAGAACGTTGTTGCTCACGCCCAAACTCAGCCCTGTTCCTTCTGTGCTCATCCTCTCATCCACTAAGGCCAACGCCGGGCTCGATGCGGTCACCGCACACACGGCCGCCGTGAGTGATGCTCCCATGCCCACATTCTTGCTTGTGTTGCATGTTGAAGGCTTCTCATCTGAAGAACAACTGACTCTCGCCTTCCTTGCAATTGCAGGCAAGCCTAAATCCATTGTAAATAAATTTTAGTAACACATTTGGGCCACTTTTGAAAAATCTCTATTGAATTTCTTTTACTTTCAAATGTGGACATCTACAAGGGAACATCAAATTCTTAGAACTCACACTAAGATCTGATAGAGTTAGCTACCAGACACATGGACTCCCCCACATCTCCCCTTTTAATTGAATCCACTGTCAAGCCTTCCACAATCTAATCCTAGTTTAATTATGATTAGGCAAGATGGATAGAACAGCAAGTTCTACTATGACAAGGTGATAAGAATCGCATTCTCAATCCCCTGAGTCACAAATAATATACATATTAGCACTTGGGTGTTGTATGTATGTATGTCAGGGTGGTGATCTGTGTATCATGTTATATGTCAGTATATCACTTCAGAGAATCCGTACCATCAAAATCAATCTAAACGGTTGAGATGTGATGAGTAAATTACCTAGAGCAGGTGCTGAAGAGACCCCCACTGCCTTCTTAAGCACAAGGGTTGAACCTGCTATGGATGAAGTGGGTGCACTTGCGGTGATGGAGGCCATTTTTCTCCAATATGCAGAGAGGAGGAGATAGAAAGGGAGGGAGAATAATAACTGATGTGGTGTTGTTGCAAGGACCAGTTGTAGCTTATTTCATGGACTTAAAACAGATTATTACAAAGGCTATGGTCATGCACCACACAAACATGGATAGAGGGATAGCAGGCCTTCAAAACCTCATCCACACATGCCCAACCAGCTTCCTCCACGTAGCTAAAAATCCATCAGTTTCCCTTTCTAGATATACCAAATTCCAATTAGCAAAAAAGATATACCAAATTCTCCACAGAAAGCCTAGTTCTAGAAGCATGTGAAGTGTGAACCAACCAAGTAGAACTGCCATTGGATGTGGGTCCGGCTCGGACCTCCTAACATTGATTTGGACTGCTGTTTGATAGGTCCAACAAGCCGAGCTAGGACCAACTTTTGGGCTAGAATCAGATTCTGACTTGTCTAACCCTCATGTTCCACCATGTGAGCTAAGTTGATGGTAGTAGGGTAGACTAGGCCTGACTCCACTGAGTCAATTCAGATCCTCAGTCATAACTCATAAGATCAAGTGCAGTTCTTAACAAGCTTTGGCCAAACCCAGGTTGACTCGATGAAGACCAGTCACTAAAATGGAATGGATATTAAAATAACTTTACTTTATTTTTAAACATTTTCGTTTCGATTCAGGATCCTCTAAGTGGATATACGCACGATGACTATGAGTGGACCACTCAGGGTCCACTACGTCACCGCTGGCCGCCCCTGTTTGGATGCATGGCAGGATGCCTGTAGTGACATGGCGGACCGTGAATGGTCCACTCATGGTCACCGTGGGGTTTTACCTCATTAGAGCTCGACTCGTTTGTATATCATTTATGTGGAAGTGCGAAATGAATGCGTGGAATGTAGCATCTTTTTCGTAGAATGCAAATTCTTTTTCTTTTTTTTCTCTTTTTTTTTTTTCAGTGCAGGAGAAATCAAAGTTGGAAAACTTGGGGCTCGGACTCAACTTGTCCAATGTGAAAAAATACACTCAAATAGAGTCAACACAAAGACTCAAGAGAGTCATGTTTTTTTTAGTATTTCAAATATATTTAAAAATGAGTTAAATACTTATAAAATGTAAATATATATTTATTTACATACATTCATTATAATAAACTCAAATGAATAAATTTATATATGCAAGAAAATACTATTATAAGGAAAAGAAGAAAAATATCGCACATCCCGTAGTTTGTTAGGCCAAATATTGAATCTAAAAGATCAAAGATACATTTCCTAGTACATTATACACATTATTTTTAAATTGCTAACTCCCAAACCTAGTGCATAATTACTTAAATTTTTTTAAATTGGTATCACCCAAACCTTGTGCATAATTACTTAAAAATAAACATTAATCGTTTAAAACCAGGTATACCTATAAAATGACTCAAAATGCAAACAACTTATTATAATGTGGTAACTCAGTCTAGTCTCTCATGTATTTGGCTCGGTCTTTCATCACAATGAGATAGCTTGAGAGAGTCAAGAATCAACTTGGAGAGTTTTCCAACCTTGGTAAAAATGAGTTTTCTATAGCACCCTCGTCAAGGTTCAATTGGTTTGGTCAAGACTCGGTTGATTCAACAAGACAAGTCAAGAGTCATTCAGAATTCAAGAAAATTTGTTAAAATATATTTCTATCTTCCATATTTACATATTCATCATATTGATTTTTTTTCCCTTTGACTTGATTAAAGCTCAGGTTAGTAACTTTGCAGGCTAAATCAGACTTTCTAGCTTTGAAACCCTCATTGCAGGTATCATATTAAAAGGGGCTAACTATTGAATCCTTGAGGCTGCGAGTTCAAGTTATGTTACCAATCCAAAACAAGAAAAAAAAAAAAAAAAGGAAATAATCTTGTATACAATTAGATAGTTAATCTCTTGCCCCTTCACAACAATACCAGTCAGGCATTGATCATTGGGGAATACAAAAATCAAAGAGGGTCTTGGTCATTGGGTTATTGTCTCGATTTTTTTTTTCAAGTTGGTAAAAGTTAAAATTGTATTAACTTTGAGGTCATAAAATCAAATGGTTTTTTTTTTTTTGGTAGAAAGTCATAAAATGGCCCCTACTTTATGTCAATGGGTCACATAAGCCTGGCCCCTATTTGCAAAATAACAACCTGCACTGACTTTGTAGAACATTATTCTGTATATTATGATAATACTTGGTACAGAAAAGAAAAAAAGACTGGTGAGAATTCTGACCAGCGTACCATCCCAACGACACACTAATTTTTAGTGTTTGGATTGTCACTTTGTAACCAGATGTATGAATGAATTGGTTCAGATTCGGTCCATACAGTCCAATCCGCCGACCCAACCAGGTAATTCATAGTTCAGGTAGACCCATTACTTTTGGGTTGGGTTCAGCTTGGCATTTCCAACCTGATCAATCAATCAGTTTGATTGGGGTTGGGAATGCTTGCCAACCCGACCTGACTCATTGCCAACCCTATTTAACCAACGCATAATGTGAATGAATGAGAATACAGAACAGTGACCAAGGTACCTTTTTTTTTTTTTTTTTTTGTCATCACAAAATTGACCCAGACAAGGCCAACCATTACAGGGTCTGCATTCAAAACTCTGGTTACAAGAAACATTATATGAGAAATAACATCCATGATCAGGCACATGACAAACACCAATCACTTCAATGCAGTGTGTCCAAATGGTCAAGGCATCTCCTCAAAATCATATTTTGATTAGATAATCATAAAATTGAATCAATTGGGCATTTCTTAGATAAATTTTTCCTGTTAGAATGTTCTACACTTTCAACTATGCATTTGACAACCCACCCATAGGAAGGCTAGGATTATCAGTCATGTGCATGTTTTTCAAAAGTGAAACAAAGGCCAACTGCAGAAGGGCATGGTTTGTCTGACCTGTTTTCAATGATTTCAAAACGATGCAAATGGGTTGAAAGATTACTTTCAAGTGTCAAGAAGCTTTTTTAACATTCAATACTCATTGGTCAAACCAGTCAGAGCACCAGTTCATACCAGTTTTTTGCTGTTTCAGTTTTGGACCGGACTCTGAGTCTCAGTTTTCGAAATCAGTTCACTGTGATTTTTGGGCTAACGCCCATAGATAGTAGAGCCAGAGGTTGGATTTAGGTGCGTGTCTAGTGATGTGGTGGTGTACATGTGTCTTATATTATTACTCTGCTGCAGTATCAAACTATCACTCAGATCATAGGCTCCTCTAGCCAATCCACTGGTAGCTTGGTGAGGCACTTCCCTTCTACATAAACAACTACGGATCACAGTTTGGCAACTCTGCTAATAGAGTCAAGTGAAGTAGAGTTAATTTTGAAGAAAGAATAAAATATAAGTGGATTATGATGATATTTTGTTTTTAATTGTTTGTTATGGAATCTTTTTGACTTTTTTTATGGAAAAGTGGAGTTTTTTTGTATTTTAGTGGATAAAGGTAGTTGCTTTTTTACTTTTTTTTTTACAAAGATAGAGGGAGTTCTAAATTAAAGTGCTTTTGATGTGACATATTGTCTGAAAAATGAAGGCTTTACTTAGACTTTTACTATATTAGTAAAGTGCCAAACTAGCCCGGGACTTTAGTGAGTGTGTGAGAACTAACTTTTCAATAACAAAAAATAAAAAAATAGAAACTAATAAAATAATAAAATCATAGGCTAAAGCTAAAGCTAGTATAAGTGAATCAGCAACTTGATCAGGTGTTTCATGTTAAAAACTATAAGATGCATGTGAAGATCTTTGTACAGATAGCTCACTTGCCGGTACTACAAACAATACCCCCCAGTGACTTATTCCTCTACATCTACTAATAAAATTTGCTGCTCATCTCTACGAGATTTCTTTTTATCAGTAATTCATCTCAAAAAGATTATGGCCGGTAAGAGGGAAAAATTGAACAGAAAACAAGAAATTACAAATGAAATAGAATGGAAGAATATTGAAGAGGTTCAAAAGATGTGGACATCTGCAACTCTAAGTGAAAGAATAGCTGCAGCAAGGGGGCAATTACCCCGATTGTTACTATGGATGGACGTTGCACTGTTGCAAGTAAGGATGATCATACTTAACAAACTTGCTCCAGTATCCCCTGTACTTCACAATCCCAGTTTCCAGCCATGGCTTCATGCTTCCATCATAATGGATGACTGCTGCCCTCTCAATCGTTCCCCGGCTCACATCTGGGTTATGACCTAGGCCAACTACATGCCATCGCTTATCAATACCCACAGTAAGGTTATAAAATGTGATCAGACCCAATGGAAAACTCCCTGCCTTCCATAATTGCCTCCTCTTCCCCTGCAGCAATGTTTCTTGTTATTAGTTCATGCATACAAAAAAACAATGGAAAATGCACTGCACGCATGAATTCACTCACTGAAAAGATCTTTTTCACATATGGCTCCACTCCAGCCTGCCCGCCCATATCAGGCTATGCACATGCATGAACAATACATAAATATATAAATAGACAAATATATGTACATATTCAGTCCATATATTCATATATGAAAAAAAAATTATACTTATGTCTTAAAAGATGTTCTTAGAATAAAGTTAGATATGACATTTTAAAGAAAGAGCCAATGTGCTCATCATTAGTCAGATTAGATATAATATTAATTTCCTTAAGGTAGATGGGGTAAGGCTTTAGTGGTGATGATGACTAATTTAGTTATGGTCTATGACGATTAACGAGTACACTTTCATTTAAAAAAAATAAAACAACCTTCTTTTCAAAGTTGAGGTATTCCAACAAAGAGCATGGCCAATCAAAAGATTATTGGTAACAAGTGTAAAGGGAAAAAAAAAAAAGGAACTAAAAGCAAGTGCAAATTTTGAAACAAAATGAAAAAGTAGGACCAACACCAAAAACTTGTTGCTGAAGGAAATGTAATCAATCTCTAAAACCAATTTCATTAGACCGCTGTGACTTTCCTGCCTTGTGAAACACCAAAACACATGTTTTAAAGATTCAATGAACCAGAAGCTCAAAATTCCAACACAAGATTTGTAATATCAGGGACGGAGCTAGGATGTTCTTCTAGTGGGGGCAAAGTCGGTTGACCAATAATATTAGTAGGCCCACTTATGAAAAATCTAAATCGGTCAAGAAATGACCCCTTCCCTTATTATCTACATAAAATTCACTCAAAGAAAATTGTTTGTTACATGTTGATCACATGTAAAATCCAACTCTATGGGGCCTACTTGAACCAACCTTTGATCAATTTAGCTCCTTTTATACTTATATCCCCACCTTGATTTGGCACCATGCCAAGTTTTGATGCTCATCGATCCTTTACCCACTAATGGATTGGATCTCATAATAAAAATATAAATTATTATTAAAATAGTATTAGATTTTAAGGTTGTTAAATCAAGAGCTAGGATGATTTCGATGTCCTTGGATGCCATCTACATAGTAGAGAAGGTAAAAAGAGAAGAAAAAAAAAAGCATAATAGAAGAGTTCCACAACAATAGGCCCACTTATAAAACATCTAAATTGTTAAAAACAATTTCCTCATATAGTGTATAGAGATTATCAGATTTCCTCAAACAACCCAACTTAAGATTGTTAAATTAAAAAAATAATATTCCATAAAATTCTAATAAACAAGTTCAATTTTTTCATATAGATCAATTTGACTTGGGCCGAGATCATATTGAGTTATATTTTTCATAGAGAATTAGAGCATTTATTTTATGGGGTTTATGTTTTTCCAAAATATGCCCCACTCAAGAGCATCAACCCAAAAGGACCCACATTCCGAGCCTGTTTAATTTTTTTAAGTGGACTCCACTCAAGAGCTTCATAAATACTCTCTAAACGTGGTTGGATGTGGGATGGGACATCATTGGCAATGGATGAGATGAGGATGATGACATTGCAGAGAGAGATAACCATAAGATCCTATGTTTTAGAAAAAGGAAAGGTCAATAATACACTTATTAAGACAAGAATACCCTTCTTGCTCTCTAAAATTCTCAAAGAGTATAGAAAGTTGAGGGGGTAAGAGGGCATAAAATAAAAGTGCCTAAACACACTCCTATATTTTCTCTTGTTTATAAAAATGAAAGGGAAAAGTGACTGGGGACAAGTGCCCCCCCCCCCCCCCCCAACACATGTAATATGGTAAAGAAGGCCTTCGGAATGAACTGGGCCAATTCACGAATTGGATAGACCATTTAATAGAAGAGGCCCACTAATTACCACTAGGTTTCCCTCTCTCACTTTGGCCGGCTTTTCCTAAATGTCCATCAAGAGATAAGAAAATCTACGGTTCTAACAAAATTGATCCAAACACCTACAGGTAAAAATAGTCCAACGAGGCAACTGTCCTTTCACATGCTCTTAGACAGTTTGGATCATCTGAATGAAGTGATGGAGGTGGGCTTAGGCATCCTAGACCCTTTCTATCCACCAGCCCTTGTACAGTAAATGCTGTCAATCTTCACTGACGAGGCCTTAGCACCTTGCAAAGCTTTCACACTAGAACAATCCTCCATATGATCTGAACGGTCACCTAGCAGAACAGCAGGGATCAACTTCAAAAGGGATGTGTCGGTTATGATCTTGCCTTGACCATTTTTTAATGACAAAAGTAATGAACTCCCTTTAGCAGATATGACCATCCAACAGTTTCTATCTATGATGCACGGATACTTCAAAATGGGCAACGTATCGTGTCGTATCGTATCCGATACTTCACTTTTTATGTGTTAAATCCGTGTCCTACCGTGTCTATGGCGTGTCCTAGCCGTATCTGTGCATCACAGGTTTCTATGATAAAGAGAAAGTTTAGAGGGACGGTAGTACAATTTTAATGTTTTACGTAATGTGCATACAGATTAATAACTATATAGATAAAGTAAAGATGCATTGGAGAGTCCCAAATTAGACCATTCAGGTCCAAATACACACATGGATATATATAAGTAAATGCAAAACAATCCTTACCTGTTGCACCCATTTATGGTAGACGGATGTCAAATTTCGCCGCCTCCATTCTCGTAGATTAAACATGTTCATTCCAAAGGCCCATGTGCATGCATTCACATCAAACCTCCTTGCTATGGTTGGATTTGAGAAGTTGATGAACGTATCCATTCGTAGAGATGAATCACTATTCCCACATGTTTCAACAGCTCCATTCACTTTACCCTTCATATCAGCATGCCACAATCCCTGTAGATCCCTTTGCACTACCACATCATGGTCAAGAAGCACAATCTTATTCAGATAGGGAAAGATCTCTGGTAGATAAAAACGCAGGTGGTTCAAAGCTGAAGAGAATCTTGGATCCCGGGGGTTTGGTTGCTTTAACATTGTGAAGTAACTAGAAGGAAGAAATTTAAAATCATCCATTCTCTCAGCTTGAATTGTTGCATGACCAGGCGGGTTTAGCAAGAACCACATCGTTATTGCTGGGTGATTGAGCACATCAGTCACTATATGAAACACAATCTTTTCTGGTTCCTGAAAAATAAATGCTACTGCTATTATATCTTGATAAATATACAAAGCTTTTGTACTCATGTTGGACTGATAAAATACCAATACTGGTACTCAATAATGAACCGATACCTCTAGGGTACAAGTTTTTCATATCCTATGGTACCTATGATACCCGAATACTTCAAACCAGGCAACATATTGTATTGTATCGTATCCAATCCAATACTTCACCTTTTATGTGCAAGATCCGTGTCCCTGCCATTTCCATGGTGTTGTCCCTACCATATAGATGCCGTATCTCAGCGTACAGAGTCCATGATTTCATATAGTCTTAACTGCTTTTTGTACTTTTCATGATAAGATGAGTCAAAGGAAAGTAAATAAGGAGAATTTTTTCCTACAAGTAGAGTGCATGTGCAGTCCAGCTCTATGGGGCCCACTTGGGCCAACCTTTGATAAGTGCAACTCTTTCTTCATTCTTAACCACCCCCAAACCCAAAAAAAAAAAAAAAATTCACCCATCTGGCACCATGCCCAGTTTTATACTCATCAACACTTGACCCACTGTTGGATTGCATCTCAAAAAATTCTATGGTTAAAAGACCATTGAACTTTTAAGACAGTTGAATCAAAAGCTAGAATGATTGGATGGGGCTGATTTTTTGCATCACTCTCATCCATAAACAGACCTTTCCATCCATCATATCCCCAATGATAGGAAAAGCATCCAAGTGGCCCACAAGACAGAGAGCTTATTGTAGACAGAGAGCATATTGTGCATATGCAGTCATATGCAGTCCGCTCGTAGGCGAATATCTTCCGAGTAACTAATGATTTTATTAGTTAAGAAATGTTCTACTAAAGAAAATTAATACTATAAAAATCTTAATATAAAATACGGAACTTCATGCTATTGATAAAAAAAAAAGCTGTATTTGTATCCTCTCTTGGATTTCCATAAGTGCAGTCTCATCCCCGATCCACATCCATATCTGTGCATCATAGTGCCACTATTAAGGGTTTTGTTCCCCCACTAAGAACAGTACACAGAAGAGCTTCCTATTTCACCATGTTTCTGCAGAAGTGTATACACAATGCAAAGCATTTACTCAGTAGAATGCACCATGATGTTTGCATGCATATATGAAATACTTCGCACGTCCATGCTTGTGTGTCTGGCATTCTAACATGCTTTGCACATGGTAAGAACTATTTTGACTCGCATGAAAGTGTCCGCACATGTAAAAAAGGACCTCTTTTTTTATTGTATTAAAGAGGAGGACCTGTTTCAGTCAAACTACTAATATTGACATACTAATGTAGGACATGAATGGTTTACCAAAATGTGCATGTCACATGAGCTGCTTAAAACCAATCTTCACATGCATGCAGGTACCAGAATGCATTTCTACAAAGCAACAGTTTCAATCAAGCAACAAATGTTCACGCACTGCAAAATAAAGAGGGGGTGGCTCTCACCCTAGATGTGGAAGTTGTAGAGTTGACAACTACTGCACATGCAAGGACATTGTTAGAGAAGAGAGCATAATGGTAGAGATTTTTCTGCTGCAACCTTTGTTTATTGGGAAGTTCCCGCTCCTCTGGCTGCAGAGAGAAATAGTCAGCAGTGAGCTGCATGGACAAGCAGTGAAGCCCTTTGGGCAATGTTCTTGCAGCAAGCTTGGTAAGATATGTGGCCTCCTTCCTCTGTGACAAAACCTCCTCTTCAGAGTTGTAAGTCATGGCACGAAGCTTCATTGCCATTTCAGAGCAGTCAGAATAAACCCTGCTAGCTTTGGATAACACAATCTCCATATTTCTCATCCTCTGCAAAGCTCTGCAAAAATTTTCTCGTCGGAATCAGTAGTAGTGTAGTTGGATAAACTGTTTCCTTTTGTGTCCTTACTGAAATGATTTTGAAGTGGTCATTAATTATATATAAACAAGATTTTTTTCCTCAAGTTTCTTCCAGAAACAGTTAAGAATGCAAGATAGATGATAACACTAAATTTATTGGTTTACCTCTTAGACAGATCTGAATCCTTTCTAGCATCACCAAATGCACGTTCTAAGTCTCTTGTGCGCAGCCTCAGCTCTTTCACTAAGTGAGAGTTGCTATTAGGTGGAGCAAAATTCAAGTATGACTTTGCTGTGAGCAGTTGATCTTTTATCACTCTCACTTTCTCATATGTTGCTATTTGAGAACGAGAAGGTTCACTTCGTTGTGTTCTACCAACTTGATGAGATGGGCCCTGCTTCAAATACCAAAATAAATCGCTACACAGATGTCAATGTCCAAAGAATTTCTCCATTCACAAAAGTGGTAGTTTCTATATATTTCTTTCTCTACAATACTGGCATCCATTTTGGACAGATGGGAACATCTAGACACTTCACATCAGGAGGGAAAAAGGGAAAACATAAATAATTGCCATTTTGATACCTCCACTATGTTGACAACCACTTACTCTAAAAGCTTAAGCTGATAGAGACCGACATAACAATGCATATCAAATGGCAGTAGGGCACAACGCCCCCTGCAAGCGCGGGCTCTGTACAGGAAAATACAGACAACACCCTCCGTGGGAGAATATAGGGCACCAAGTGACAGTCCCGATTTGACGCAATCGGACTGTCTAGGGCCCAAATAAATCAAATCCAGAAATTTTCAAACACCACACCTAAATATAGTAAGAAAACAGAAATAGAGAAATTAATGGCGAATGAACAATGCTGCAAAAACCCAAAATCAGACCATAAAGAGCCTTCTCAATCTCCTAACATCCACATGATACAAGAGAGAGGTAAAATAAAGCCTAAGCAATGCTTTATTGATAATATTGAAAATCTGTACTGTAGCTGCTACAGTAATGAAGAAAACAACATCTATTTATAAGACTTAAAACACTCATAAAACCCTTAGGAACCATACTAATTAGAGTCTCAACACTAATAGAAGTCTCTAGATACAATTTCTAAAAAAAAGAAGGAATCAAATCTAAAAATAAATAAAGAAGAGGAATTTACGGGAAAAATCCCCGTAGGACCCCATACATCCTACCAAGACCCCATATCATGTTGGACACGGGAGGTGACAAATTTAGAGAGAGAGAGAGATGAAACACAGAACAAGAGAAAGAGAGATGAATCTGCTCTCCTCCTTGGATCAACTGATGTATATATAAGGGCTTAATACCCTAATTACAATCAATTACAAATCTTAGATCTTAAAATTAAGGAACAACTTTGACTAACAACTTTGACTAATTACAAAGCAATAAGTGGGTAGTAGGTATAGCTTTGACTAATTACAAAGCAAGAAATGGGCCAAAATGGATGGGCCTGGATTGACACCCCCCCTCAAATTGATGCTGGGGAGTCATAAAGCAGCAATTTGGAGACAAGAAATTGATGTCGAGGCCGAGGAAGTCCCTTAGTAAAGATATCAGCAAACTGAAACTCTGTAGGGACATGAGGTAGCCGAATGACATCACGCTTATATTCATCTCGAATAAAGTGGCAGTCGACTTCGATATGTTTGGTGCGTTCATGAAAGACTGGATTTGCAGTGATGCGGATAGCCCCAGTATTATCAGCATGCAATGGAGTAGGAGCAGTTTGAGCGAACCCGAGTTCTGAAAGAAGTCCACGTAACCATAAGATCCCAGAACAAGCAGAAGACATGGCCCTATATTCAGCTTCCGTGGAAGATCTGGACACACGTTCTTGTTTCTTGCATTTCCAAGAAATGAGAGAATTGCCAAGGTACATGCACCAACCAGTAGTAGAACGGCGTGTGTCTGGACAGCCCGCCCAGTCAGCATCCGCATAAGCGGTCAGATGAAGACGATTATCCTTTGGGTAATATAGACCACGAGGGACAGTTCGCAGTAGATAGCGAATAATCCGCTTTACAGCTATCAAATGAAGGTGACGAGGAGCTGTCATGAACTGGCTCACAAGATTAACAGCATAGGAGATGTCAGGTCTAGTGATGGTAAGATATATAAGACTGCCCACCAGGCGCCGATATATATGAGGATCAGGAAGGAAATCGCCGTCATCTTTACTTAGTTTAAGATTTACCTCAACAGGAGTATCAACAGGCGAAGAATCATGGAGGTCAGCCAACTCTATAAGGTCTGATGTGTATTTTTGTTGATTAAGAAAGAGACCGTTGGGAGATTGATGCACCTCTAAGCCCAAGAAATAATGCAAAGGGCCCAAATCCTTCGTATTGAAGTAAGTCTGGAGAGAATCTTGGAGAGATTTGATCATACCATCATCCGTGCCAGTGATAATAATATCGTCAACATACACCAGAAGCACAGTAACCCCAGTAGATGTGTGGCAGAGAAAGAGAGAGGAATCGTAAGGGCTCTAAGTAAAGCCAATATCGCATAAGCGACCCTTGAAGGTATCGAACCATGCCCGAGGAGCTTGCTTGAGTCCATAAAGAGATTTTCGCAGCCGACAGACAGACTTCTTGGAGGGAGAGGGTATGCCTTGTGGTATACGCATATAGATTTCTTCCTGCAAATCCCCATAGAGAAATGCATTTTTGACATCCATTTGGTATAATGGCCAAGACTGAGATGCAGCAATGGCGATAAGTAACCTAACAGATGTCATCTTTGCCACAGGGGCAAACGTCTCCTCATAGTTAATGCCATACTCCTGTCTGTTTCTGAGTGCCACAAGTCGAGCTTTGTGTCTATCCAACGACCCATCAGATTTAAGTTTGACCTAGTATTTGCAACCAATGGGTTTAACTGCTGAAGGACACTCCACAATATCCCATGTGTGATTCAGATCCAATGCATTTAATTCCTCCTTCATGGCCTGGTTCCAGCAATCTTGTTGGACAGCCTGCAAATAAGAACTTGGGATAGAGAGAGAAGATAAAGTGGTCATCAAAGAAGTATGGGTAAACCCATATCGCGCAGGCGGTCTAGAATTTCTGGAGGAGCGACATAAGGCAGGAGTAGGCGTGGAACCAGTTGTAGGTGGAGGATCAGGGAAAGGGCCATCGGCAGTGGGAGGTTACTCCCGTCGGCTGTATACAAAAGCAGGATTAAACCTAGGAATAGAGAGTGGTTCTGAAAAACCTGGTAATAGAGCTGGTGAAGAGGAATGAGGACAGTCCACGTGAGTGTGGAAGAAATATTGATTTTCAAAGAAAATAACATTTCGAGAAACCCTGATGCGACGACCAATGGAATCATAACAAACAAAACCTTTTTTATTAGTGGCATAACCCAAAAAGGTACACCGGCGAGATTGAGCTGTTAGTTTCGTCCTTTCTGTGGGGGGGAGATGAACGAAGCAAACACAGCCAATGGTAGGGGATGGAAGGCGGTTAATGAGATAGACAGCCGTGGTTAGAGCTTCAGTCCAAAAACGAGGGGGAACGGATGATTCAAGCAAAAGAGTCCTAGTGACATCAAGAAGATGTCTATTTTTCCATTCCGCGACTCCATTTTGTTGTGGGGTGTACGGATATGTACGTTGAGAAATTATTCCTTTATGGTTTAAAAAGGATTGAAAATCCTTGGAAACATACTCCCCCCCTAAGTCTGAGTGCAAAGTTTTAATGCATTTAGAGAATTGGTTTTCAACATATTGAACAAAAAATTTAAATGCATTAAGAACATCAGACTTCGAATGTAATAAATAAATCCAAGTAAATCTGCTGTAGTCATCAATGAATGTTACAAAATACTTGAAATGACTATGTGAAAGAGTTGGAGCAATGCCCCAAACATCACTGTGAACTAAATCAAAACATGCAGTGCTCCGAGTGTGAGAGTTTGCAAAGGGTAAAGTTTTACTTTTACCTAATTTACAAGCATCACATTCAAAAGAAGCAAAATGAACAGGTTTATTTATTAATCCAGATTGAAACAATGTAGACATAGTAGAAGCATTCGGATGACCAAGTCTATTATGCCACAGACGACAATTATTCTGAATAAAAAAATAAAATAACTGATGTAAAGTATTTTTCTCAATAACGGAAGATAGTGGTAAGGAAAAAAGTCTGCCACGCTTAGGCCCCCTCGCGATCACTTCCCCCGACTCCTGGTCCTGCACAACACAGCCAGAAGAAGAAAATGAGACAGTGTAATTATTGTCAACAAGTTGACCCATAGAAACCAAATTAGTAGCAAGATGAGGAGAAACCAAAACATTGGTTGAAGGTAAGGGGCCAGGGGTATCACCAACAGAGGTGATGGGGAGATGATCTCCGTTGGCAGCTTGAACAGTGAGATTCCCAGTGTAAGGAACAACATTCTGTAGAGGTCATATGATTACTTGCTCCAGAATCTAAGTACCATGTATTAGAAAGAGAGGAATCCGTACCGGCGATGTTCATGGATGCTAAGGCATTGATGATCATTTGGTTAACCATCTCAGGGGTGAGAGGAGCAGGAGACGTAGATTGTGATGAGGAACCAGGCTGTGAGGAGGAATCATACTGCAGAGAACCACTGAAGTCAGATGATGCATATGGAGGAGTGGTCACAGTGTAAGCAGTAGGAGGTGATGACACAGTGGAAGGGCCGGACTGCACATAATTGCGGGAAGTAGAATTGCGAGCCTTCTTCCGACATTCTTCAATGACATGTCCAGTGGCCTTACAATATCTGCAAATTTTTGCATTGCATTGATTTGCATAGTATCCATATTTTTTGCAGTTATGGCACTGAACTTTACTGATGTCCCGAGGAGGTTGTTTGGCTGTTGCAACATAGGCAAACGGAGCCTCAGCAGATTTCTGTTGTTCCAGAGTAGTTTTAGTAAGTAGACGTTGTTCTTCCCGCAGAAGTTCCTGAAAACAGGCATCCAGGCTGGGAAGAGGAGCCCTGCTCATAAAGTTCGATCTAACTGTCTCAAACTCCAGACGAAGGTTCATAAGAAGCTGATCCCGATGACTACTTTGCTGCAATGGAAGCAAATCCGGTAAAAGTGCGGCAGATACCGTGGCAAACTTAATCTCATCATATTCAGACCACAGGCGGCGGAAGCCATTGTAATACTCCTGAATAGTCTCGGTGCCTTGAGTGAATTGAGAGATTTCAAGTTCCAATTGAAACTGCCGAGCAGCATTGCCTTGTTGATAAATTTTCTTAAGATAGTCCCACATTTCACGGGCAGTTTTGCAGGGTTTTAAGTTGAGAATAAAATGTGACTCAACAGATCCCAGCAACCAAGTCTTGATTTTAGCATCCTTTGTCTTCCAAGCTAAAATCTTTTTATCATCTTCCATAGGTTGAGGTTCAGATCCATCGATGTGTGCCCAGAGTTCTTTTCCTTTCAAGTAAATTTGAAATTGGAAGGCCCATGAGGTATAATTTGTTCCATCAAAACGAATCAGGGCTATCTCATTTTTTTCCATTACTAAAAACTAGTAAGTACACAGAAATAAGTCCTGAAAGAAGACAGACAAGGAGAACAAGTGGAGATCCTCTATGTTCACCGTGGTAGTCCAATAGAAAATAGACCACGGCCAAGATTTAAGGAATAAGGATGGCCAGAACAGTGCCCAGACAACACAGGGCAGAAACCAGAACAGTAGATAAAGGAAAAGAAAAAAACAGCAGCAATCTGTAGATAGAAACCTCAGCAATCCAGTAGCAAACACTAATAAATAGCAGGAAATAACAGCAGCATGCAATAGAAGTCACCAGAAGTTGTTAGCGACATCAACCGCAAGTAGCCACAGTACAGGAAGCCAAAGTCGTCCCTGTCGTCAGTGTGTAGATGCACACGTGGGCCCCACTTGATGATCTTGGCATAGATCAGAGTGTGGGGATGGAATGAGAGTAGTTTTATACAACTACTGGCTCTGGTCGCATGAAGATCAAATCCAGATCCAGGATTTTGGCCGGCCAAGATGAAAAGTATTGAAAAAGAATGAATATTCACAAAAATTGGTAGAAGACCTACCTCTGATGATCAATAAATCATGAAAAAATCGTCATAAATCCAAGAACCTCCAGGCGAACAAGATGGTAGTCTTCCGCTGAGGAATTGGTGATGATCTCGAGTGGGCCACGTCTGATCTGAGATGATCAGGGATAATCCGACTGAAGAGAATGATCACAGATGATCATATACTGGGCTTCCAATGTTTGGAAGATGATTTAAGAGAAGATCATAGATCACAGATGATCGATCTAGCTCTAATACCATGACAAATTTAGAGAGAGAGAGATGAAACACAGAACAAGAGAGAGAGATGAATCTGCTCTCCTCCTTGGATCAACTGATGTATATATAAGGGCTTAATACCCTAATTACAATCAATTACAAATCTTAGATCCTAAATTAAGAAACAACTTTGACTAATTACAAAGCAATAAGTGGGTAGTAGGTATAGCTTTGACTAATTACAAAGCAAGAAATGGGCCAAAATGGATGGGCCTGGATTGACAGGAGGGGTTCTCATGTGGCCCTTTTAAATTTTTTTTGTTGTTTTGTGATATGGTCAGTATCAACCATTCTGTCAATCTGACTTTTTTCACCCTGTAACTATCTTATTTGCTAAATACAACATAATGGATGGTCAATATCGACCATTCTATCAGTCAGATTTTCTTCAACATGTAACTGTCTTATTTGCTGAACACAATAGAATGGTCAATATGGACCATATCCCGAAACAAGGAAAAAAAAAAGAGGAATCTGCTAGAACTTTTGTACTTTTTTTTGCTCCTTTCCTTGCTCTTACCTCATTTTTTTAAACAATCAAAGAAATGATTATGTTAGAGAATAAGACCTAAAAACTTCAATCAAATTAGGTAGAAGATTCAAAGTGCAATATCATCCAAATCCATAAAAACCCACATAGAAAATCAATCCAAGATATGATTTTTAAGAGAAATGGGTGAGGACTGAAATCTTGATTTCATGGAAAAGGAGACATCCAATCATCGTCAAATAGAGGAAATCGAAATGGGGGAAGAGAGAGGGAGAAACTGACGCCTCATGAAGGGTAGTTTTCTAAGGGCGTTTGAGTAAATCTGAGTACCCAAACCCATACGATCTCCAATCATCGTAGATGTGGCCGGCATCTCTCTATCTTCTTCTTCTTCTTCTCCCTCCATGGCGATCCTCCCTCCTCCGACGAAGACGACCCCATGCTCGCCGCCCTCCATTCCTTCGTATCATCCCTCTCCCTGCCTCCCCTGGCCGCATCCACCGCTATGGAGCAGCATCAACAACCAAGAGAGAAAAACCCAGTTTTTATTTGGGTTCTGCAAATCGAGAGCAACCACCACAGAAAGGTTGATATCGATCATATCGCTAAATGACAAAAAAAAAGAACAAAAACGCACCAAGAGGACCCCTCCCGTCTATACGGTGCTACTAGGACCTCATCAGTGGTATGGGATCCTATGGGGCTTTTACCTGTAAAATCCTCAATAAAGAAAATCAGCGCTCAAATTAGATCTGGCCGTCAAAGATACTTTGGAATAGATTGGCGTGCTTCCACTGTCGTTAACCGGGGCATCAATCATTTGAATGTCCATAAATCTCATCAAAAGTGAAAGTGAAGGATACAATAGCTGATCCTAATTTTAAAGAAATAGAAGATGTAGAGGAAATAGAAGCCGAAAAGGATGGAGAAGCTCTCATGGAGTCATGGTCCTCAAGGAGACTACACCAACCGTTAAGAAGAAATGGATGCGGAAAAATATTTTTCATTCAACAGGTGCAGTACATGGGCAAATTTGCACAACTGTGATTGATGGCAGAAGTTGGGAAAACACCATCTCTCAAACTCTTGTTGATCACTTGAAGCTGAAGGTTTATAAGCATAATCGTTCGTACTTCATCAAATGGCTAATGACGAGTGATGGAGTGCAAGTGCGACATACATGCCAAGTCACTTTTGCCATTGGTGATGATTATAAAGATATAGTTTGGTGCAATGTGCTACGAATGGATAGCGGTGATATTTTATTGAGTCACCCATGGATATATGACAAAAATGAAACTCGTGTTATGTGCGACAATGCATGCATATTCATGCACGGTGGAAAGCAAGTCACACTCCATCCAAAAAGCCAGAACCACCAAAGATAGGATCAAGATCCAGTGTTACAAAGGAAGCTCTTCAAATACATCATGTCTACAAAGGCAACGTGAAGAAGACCCAGGTTCGAGGTTGAACTCGTCTTTCAACCTGGGGGGAATGTCGCAAAATGGATGGGCCCACAAGCGGTCCCACCCAAGATAGTTTAGGAACATTTTTTATTTCCTTTTATTTTTCTAATTATTTGATAGTAAGTTTCTAATTTCATTGAAAGAGTTGTAATTAGGATAGTTTCTATTGTTGGATTAGGTTTTCTTAGCCGCTAAGTTTGCTTTTCCCATTATATGGCATTGTAAAGAAGGAATTCTCAGAGACTTATCATTAGAATAAAATTATCGTGGGTTTTCCTCCCTCGAAGAGGTGCATCCTTGTGTTTAAGTCTTTGTGGAGATGTGTTTGAAGTGTCTGCGGACACATGTTTCAGCACCCACGCAAGCCCTAACCCTAGGGCCTGCATCAGGGCGTGCGCAATTCAGGGTGTGTGTGTGTGGTCTAGTCGGATAGACCATCAAGTGGGCCCCACTATAGGTGCGCACAATGCACAAAGTGCGCATAGGATAATTTTTAATATAAATATGTGTGTTCGTGCATGATTAATATATTTATATGTCATTCTATGCAACTCGATGGCCCGCCAAGGAAAAGGGGTAGGCCGAAGAGGACATAGATGGAAGTAGTAAGGTTGCATTTGAATAAGTGCAACCTATCCGAGGATTTGGCCCATGATAGACCAAAACAAAGAGTTGAGTTGCTCCACTCACAAATAGGATTAGAGAGGTGGGTAGATGAAACAAGCCTGTGGTGCATTGTCAAATTGTCAAACAAGCCTGTGGTGCTACCTAAACTGAACGACACATTTCCAAGGAGACAATTAGACCTACTTTGGCATATGATGCTGACTGTTAGACAATGAAGGAACAATTATGGATGTATGGAGTTACAGTTAAAATCCGCATTGCTAGATATCAAGTGTTTTCATGAGAATGTCAAAAATCCCTAGACTAGAAGAAAAGAGAGAGAAGAGGAAGAAGAGGTCGCACCATCAGGTGGGACTACCATGTCTATTATTAATATCTCGATTTTGGAAAGTTACAAAAAATTCCTATTAATAACATAAGAACCCCTTGAACTAATAAATAAACCCTATTTTCTAACTCTTAACACTCCCCCTTCAAGCTGGTGCATATATATTCAATATGAGTTATAAGCAGCTTGGACAAAAAAATCATTTAACTGTTTCCTGAGAAAATCTGCAATTTGATCAACTGTACTTTTATATGCCAGCACCAGGTCTTTTCCTTCGATTTTTTCACTGAAGAGGTGACGGTCAACTCCCACATGTTGTGTGTTCTCATAATATACTAGATTATTGGCCAGTTTAACTGTTAAATCACCACCCCAATGCAGAAGCATAGCTCTTCCTTTGCTTGAAACCATTCTTCTAATAGTATCCTCAGCTATAACAACTCATAGTCTCATACCATCCACGGGCCATAGCCCAATACTTAGCGTCAGAGCTTGATTTTGCAATAACCACTTGTTGCTTACTTTTCCTGACCTGATTTTTCAAGGTTGTCGAACCCAGATAATGAATGCTGAACTCGACCAAGGATTCAGCAGTTTCAAAAATCCTTTTTAAGCCTTCAATTTTTCTTCAATCAAATCAGGTTAACACTCAGATTTGATTCTAAGAAACACTGGATCCCTGTTTACTAAATAAAGAATGGCAAAAAATATGCCCTTACTTGATTTTTTTTTTTTTTTTTTAATGGTTAACTGACCTGAATTTTCAGGGTTGTCGAACTGAGTTAATGGATGATAAACTCAATCAAGGATTCAAAAGCTTTGAATCCCTTGAAGTCTTCCATTTTTTCTTCAATCCTCGCCAGTAGACTTCTTCAATGATCGGTCTCCTCCCTCCTGGGATCTCTGATACTAGGTTAAAATCCCCAATGCCAAGATATCTAGGGTATGAATGTCAGAAAATTTCAACTAATTCAATTACAAATAATCCTCCTTTCTAACTCTTAACAATTATAAGGATAACTCACTAGTTAACTGTTCCTAAGCCCGATAAAGGAGGGTAGTTGTGTGTCAAGTTAAAAGCAGGAGTAAAGCTTTTGTTACATTTGCATTATGAATTCTAGGACACTGAGGAAAAGTCTCTATACAAGTTGATGGCTCCAGGGCTTAAGGGTAGGCCGCAGGATAGATTTGAATATTTGAGGATTTGGTCTAAGATAGACATGCACAGCGAAACAGAATTTACAGAGCTAACCGCAACATAGTTGGGACAAGGCTTCGATCATGGTGATGATGATAGAGTTACAAGAACATACCAAGAATGAGTACGTAAGAGGAAACTGGTAGCCCCGCTAAAGGAATAAGTACGTAAGAGGAAACTGGTGGCCCCACTAATAGAGGAAATAAAGGTATTCTGCATGATATGCTTTATACACATACAAAAGATTGGAAACATCTGTACTAAGTATGAAAGTGTGAAGACTTCAAAGAACTAGGGCAAAGGGGAGGCCTAAATAACTTGGAATGAGGTAGTGGGAAAGGACATTCTCCATTGTGGAGTTACAGAGAACATGGCTTTAATGGAGTCGAGTGGAAAGTATAACACAGCTAATCTAAAACTATCAGATAAGGCTTCAATAATGGCAATAATGATGCTATCAGTCATAAATATTTTGATGCATGAACATGGGTGCGTCAGTGTATTTTACTTCTTTAAGTATTTTTTATCAATGTCCAAGTAACAAAAGAAACTCTATTAAGAGACAGATAGAATATATTTCTACGACATTAGCCCCTTGTGTAATAAATGAACCCGAGATCTCTCTCTCATCATTCTTCCTTTCACCAATGTTAGCACTTTTCAAGATATGAATAATGGTTTTTTTATGCAATCTCCAATCTCAATCCATCATATAATAATGATCAAATGTTTGATACATCCCATGACAAGTATATGGTATAGTAATTGTAGCCTGCAAATTGAAATTGGATACTATGGTTACATAATACTAACAGTACTATCATAGTCTGAGGGGCAAGTTAGCAAGCACTCTGTGTGGTTATGTTCAGGACAATTAACTGGACTTTTACAAAGAAGATATTAGAAAAACCAGGGCCCCATCAAGCAGATGAAATGACCTGATATGTTTTTACATCCAATGATGCCCACATTTACATATTACTAACAGTACTATCATAGTCTGAGGGGCAAGTTAGCAAGCACTCTGTGTGGTTATGTTTGGGACAATCAACTAGACTTTTACAAAGAAGATATTAGAAAAACCAGGGCCCCATCAAGCAGATGAAATGACGTGATATGCTTTTACATCCAATGATGCCCACATCTATAGCCAAGAAATTACGCCACATGCAAACAAATCACTTTTCTTTTCAATTCTCACTCCAGCCAACCACTTCTTCATTTGATTCTCCACTTACATATTTCATAGTTGTCAAATTCATTTTGCACCCTATTTCGGTTTGACCCCAGACTGAAATGTTGAGGCAGGTCTAGTGTTCTTCATTTTGGAGTTCCAATTCAGTAAAATCTTTAAAAAATAAAAACATATATAATTAGAAAAATATGAAAAAATGAAATTAATAAACAGATATAATTAGAAAAATATGAAAAAGTGAATTTAATATATATACTATTTATTTAATTGAGTCTACTATATCAACACTGGAATATATTATTTTTACATGCCAAATAAATAATTTGAAAGAAATATTGTGTCTGTGGACCATTGTTCTGAAAACTGAAATCTTATCGAGAATTGTTTGAGGGGATCAAATCAAAACGTGAATCATATTGAATAAATAATAAAATCTTAAAAAAAGGAAAAGAAAGTAATTATTCGCAATTTATCCATTTTCACCTATAGCAAGACAAAATAAGACTATGATTGTGTGCGCGTGTGTGAAATATTGTTAAATAGTTCAAAAAATTTAAGATATCAATGTTAACAAGGAAAAATAAGCAAACACTTCCAATTTTAAAATGAAATATAGTGTCTTCATTTTATCATGATATATTCATTGTGGCTACCATCATCCGATATTTTGACCTATACAGTGAGAAGAATTGAAGTGCTGCAAGCCCAGGGAACCAATATAAGCAAACTAGCATTTTGACATGTTGAAAAGTGAAAGTGGGCCCACATGTTTCGTGTCTCTGTCTTAGAACTGATGAAGGCCACAAAGAGGTAATGACCTGCTTTTCAATCTTACATAATATTTCATATTCCCATGGATGGTCGGGCAGCCATTTCTTGATTGAAGGCATATTTAACTTGAGCAAGAATTTGTTAAGGAATTTGTTCCTATAAAGCATGTATATGGCATAAGGTCCTTGAAATTTTGTAATGGGTTGGAAGGGACCATTATAATTGTCATAATTGAGGAACGCATACGACCTTTGGCGACATAAAAAAACTGTTGCTTTTAGCAGTTATATATATAGATAAAACTGAAATTCCAGTTGCATAAGACGGTAAAAGATAATAAATAAATAAAACCTGGTTCCCTAAGACCATACCTTTGCTGCAAAAGGAACTGCTGTAGTATTTTGCTTATTCTTTACACCAACAGTTTCTGAACCTACAGTTTCTGAGCCTCCAAAATTCAAATACAAGAACGAAAAAATAGGGGGAAAAAGAGATTGAGTACATCATTCAAATATATTATAGACAAATAACAAATAAATCCAACGTAAAAAATACCAACCATTTCTTTTCAATTTCCCATCACCATCACCAGCACTTTTGACCAAATTATTATCAAAAGACTTCCTAGTAACTATAGAATTATGATCCCTGTCTTCATAAACAAAAAAATCTGGCTCTTTCAAGAACTCCTCTACTTCCTGAATTACAAAAAACATAGACAATTTCAGAAAATGCAAACCCAAATCTCTAAAGCAACAGGATAATGGGAAAATAAATAACAGACACTTCCAATCTGAAAATGATATATAGTATCTTTATTTTATCATGATACATTTTTTGTGGGTACTGATGTCCGATATTTTGACCCATACAGCAAGAAGAATTGAAGTGCTGCAAGTGCAAGGAACCAAGAGAAGTAAGCTAGCATTTAGACATGTTGAATGTGAGGCCCCACCCCTTGTGGGCCCTCAATTTGAATTTGAATACTATATTTTATCTTATAGTATCTATTTATACTAATTAATAGGGTTTAGTAGGGGTAGATAGGTATTTTCCTAGGTTTTAGCTTGATTAGCCTTGTGTAATTTATAGAGTCCTTAGGGTGTCTTTTATAATTTCTAGAGTAAGTTAGTTAGAGGCCCTAGCTAGGAATTAGAAATTACCATAGGGGGGTCTCCACTTGAGAAGCTTCTAGAAATCCTACCCAAAGACCAAACTACCCATGGCCTTAACCCTAATCCTATTTGAACTAAAAGGGCCCTTTGGTCATTAGCCACCCAACCCCAACCTATATAACCCTTTTCCCTCCCATGCCATACGTTGGCTATCATCTCCAGAGACGGACTAGCAGTGGATCCAGCGAAGATAGAAGCAGTGGTGAACTAGGTGAGACCGAAGAATGTCACAGAGATTCAAAGTTTCCTTGGCTTAGCAGGCTACTACCGCAGATTCGTCAAGAGCTTCTCCACGATTTCGGCGCCATTGACTAAGCTGACGAGGAAGGACGTACCGTTCGTATGGTCAGATGCTTGCAAGGACAGTTTCCAAGAGCTGAAGGAGAGACTGACGGCAGCACCGATCTTGTCTTTGCCTACCGTTATTGGTGGTTTTGTTGTCTTCACCGACGCTTCAGGGACCGGTCTTAGTTGTGTTTTGATGCAGGAGGGGAAAGCCATTGCCTATGGATCACGCCAGCAGAAGGAACACGAGAAGAAGTACGCTACTCACGACTTAGAGCTTGCAGAAGTTGTGTTTGCATTGAAGATGTGGCGACATTACCTCTACGGAGAGAAGTTCGAAGTTCATTCAGACAATCGTAGCTTGTAGTACCTGTTTACTCAGAGTGATCTCAACAACCGTCAAAGGCATTGGATGAAGTACATCAAGGATTGCGACTTCCCTATCAAATACCATCCGAGTAAAGCGAATGTTGTAGCAAACGTTTTGAGCAGGAAGACCGCCCTAGTCAGTTTTCTAGCAGCAGAGGGCGTGTGGACCGATGTCTTCAGTGACTTGGATGTTCAGTTTCAGCCGCTCAACGACAGAGTTATGCTTGCTACCATGTCCTCATGGGAACCAGAGTTGCTTGGAAAGGTCAAGGCCAGTCAACGCAGCGATCCCGAGCTTGTCAGAGTGATCAAGCAGATTGACCAGAGGCCAGAGTTCAGATTGATTGGTGGAGTGCTATACTATCAGGACAGATTGTGTGTGCCAGATATTCAGGAGCTGAAGGACAAGATCTTAGCAGATGCGCACCACAGCAGATACTCGATTCACCCAGGCAACACCAAGATGTACCAGAACCTGAGGAGCTACTACTGGTAGAACAACATGAATAAAGAGATTGCAGGCTATGTTTCCATATGCTTGATGTGTCAGCAGATCAAGGCCGAACATCAAAAGCCACCAGGGCGACTTCATCAGCTTGAGATACCCCAGTGGAAATGGGAGCACATTACCATGCATTTCATCGCAGGGCTTCCAGCTACCAGGAGACGGAGTGATGGCATTTGGGTGATAGTGGATAGGCTGACCAAGTCAACTCACTTCTTACCAGTGTCAATGAGAGCAGGACTCGACGTCCTTGCTAAGTTGTATGTGGACGAGATCGTCTCATTGCACGGAGTTCCAGCTTCAATAGTTTCAGACAAAGATCCGCGTTTCACTTCGCACTTCTGGGAGAGTCTACAACAGGCCTTAGGTACCAAATTGAGCTTCAGCACAGCCTACCATCCTCAGACAGACGAACAGACCGAGTGCACCAACCAGACATTGGAGGATATGTTGCGAGCTTGCGTCCTAGATTACAAGGAGAACTGGGAGGGTTCATTACCACTCTGCGAGTTTGCCTACAACAACAGCTACCATTCGAGCTTCAAGATGGCACCGTTCGAAGCTTTGTACAGCAGGAGATACAAGACCCCAGTCTGTTGGGAGGAGGGTTAATGTCAGGAGTTTTCATGGACCGTCTATCGTCAACGACACCAGCGAGAAGATTCGACAGATAGTGGAGAACCTGAAGATTAGCCGCAGTCGACAAAAGAGCTATGCAGACAACCGGCGCAAACCTCTCGAGTTTCAAAAGGGAGACAGTGTGTTCTTGAAGGTTTCCCCAGCTCGAGGCACCCTCAGATTTGGCAAGAAGGGCAAGTTAGCACGGAGGTACGTCGAACCATTTGAGATCAAGGCCAAGATCGGAGACCTCGCCTACAAGCTTCAGCTGTCGGCAAAGTTCTCAGGAGTGCACGATGTCTTTCACGTCTCTATGTTGAAAAGTATGTGGAGGACCCTACTCACATTCTGCATCACCAGCCTCTCGAGATCCAACCCGACGCGTCATACATTGCCAGGTCAGTCGCCGTCATCGACACTAAAGAGCAGGTGCTCCAGAACCGAACCATTCAGTGGGTGAAGGTTCAATGGGAGCATCACACTCCGGTTGAGGCTACTTCGGAGCTATGCGACCAGGTGATGAAGGATTATCTGCATCTTCTACCGCAGGTATGTTCTTACTTCGTTTTTACATTTGGGGACCAAATATTTTAAATGAGGGAGTGATGTGAGGCCCCACCCCTTGTGGACCCTCAATTTGAATTTAAATACTATAGTTTAGCCTATAGTATCTATTTATACTAATTAATAGGGTTAATTAATAGGGTTTAGTAGGGGTAGATAGGTATTTTCCTAGGTTTTAGCTTGATTAGCCTTATTGTGTAATTTATAGAGTCCTCAGGGTGTCTTTTATAATTTCTAGAGCTAGTTAGTTAGTTAGAGGCCCGAGCTAGGAATTAGAAATTACCATAGGGGGGTCTCCACTTGAGAAGCGTCTAGAAATCCTACCCAAAGACCAAACTACCCATGGCCTTAACCCTAATCCTATTTGAACTAAAAGGGCCTTTTGGTCATTAGCCACCCAACCCCAACCTATATAACCCTTTTCCCTCCCATGTCATACGTTAGCTACCATCTCCCTCTCTCTTTTCCTTCTCTTCTCTCTTCTTCCCGCATTTCCCTCCAACTCTTTCTCAATTTCCCTCCAATTCTCCCATCTCCCTCTCTTTCTCTCTTTAGAACCCTAGATCTAGAACTCTAAGAAGAAGAAGAAGACCATCTACAACAATCTCAGCTGCAACTTATTATAAGGATCTCTCTCTTTATCTTGCTAATCTCTTCTTCCTCTTCTAATCAAGGTATGTACCCCTTTCTAGTTCAATTTTCCTAAAAATCCCTCTTTCTCTCTCTAGATTTCCCTTCCTTAGAGCTATTCTCTTGTGGATGTGGGTTTAGGTGCTAGAGATCTTCTTAGATCTAAGGTTTGGGGCTGGTTGTGTGATTGGAAAGACCAAAGAGCTTGGATTTACTATTTGGAGCTTTGGATCTCTCTTTTCTCTCTCTTTCTCCTTGCAATTGAATTGAGGCAAGTACAATATACTCACTTAGCATAGAATGAATGTTTACCGTTGTTGATTCTGTAATTTTCCATTCAAATGATGTTAGAATTGATAGATCTACCTTTGAGCATGTTTTCATGGATTATTGGCTATTGATGGATGGGTTGATCTCATTTGGAATATCAATGGCCCATGGATTGGATGGTTGGATGTATATTGAAGTGTTTTTCATGTTTCATGATGTTTTTATGATGTATGGACGGGATTGGGTGTGAATTGGATGAAAAATGGATGGAAGAAGAAGAAATCCAGAATCTGGAAGTGTTGCAGGTTATGTGTACTCGGTCGACCGACCTGTGGTCGGGTCGACCGAGAACGCTAAATTTCAGAGAAATTCAAGTCCCAATTAAAGTTCTGTGGGATTTACAGGTCCAGTGTGCGCGGTCGACCGGACCCTGTTCTCGGTCGACCGAGCACACAGGATTTCCAGAAAATAACTAGGAAGTTGGATTTCTCTTCAGACCCAGAAATCAGTGTTCGCGGCCGACTGAGCCTTGTGCCAGGTCGACCGGGAACACAGAATTTTTAGGGAAAATGGCTGAGAGCTGGGACATCATTTTTCCAGGATTTTCAGTGTGCGCGGTCGACCGCCCAGGCCAGGAGGTCGACCGGACACAGGAATTTCCTGAAATCAGGTCATGTCTGCCAGGTGCCTGAACCCCATTTTCCAGAGTACTCGGTTGACCGACCAGGCCAGGAGGTCGACCAAGCACACTGCGCAGAGGGTCGACCTGGGAGTCAACATCCTGATAATTCAGTGTACTAGGTCGACCGAGCCCTGTGCCAGGTCGACCGAGGACACTGCAGTCATTGATTTTCCAGTTTTCACATATTAAGGTTGTGATCGATTGCGGGGCCCATTGACCATCCAAATGAACTTCTATTGATGTACTAAGCACGAGTCAATGGTGTGGCTCAACCTTGACTCGTGGGGACCACCAAGTAGGGTCTAGGTTGTGTATTGAACGATGATTTGATCCTTAAACGTTGTCGATGATGCCCATAACTTCTGGAGCACCAAACACAGTATTCATTGGCATCTGAGACCTCATTTAGAGCTCGAATTACCTGAGATGGAACCGGACCTGAAGGTGGACTAATACTTAGGTCAGACTGTTGATATCTCCTGTTGATTCTCGTACTCGGAGAATTATCTCATTTGTTGAATTATTGTCACTCTTATGTCCTTACTATTGCTTATAATTGTTAATTAAATGGGAAATGGATGACCTAAACCTAGGACTACTTAGAGGTGACCTGGTGATGTGATTAGGTAAACATTGTTAATGATTCTGGATCCATTGGGCCATAAAGCCCGACTCATTTGCTTAGTCAAATTGTAATATATTGTACAGATACTTCATTCTATCTTAGGATATAGCTGACAAGACAATAACTAAATTGTAGCCTTAATCAAGGTTTGTACATTAATATATATGGATATCAATCGATCCTTGGGAGCCATCCCATTGCAATTCAATTTGTCTACAGTGCTTGTTCCATGACATGGTATCAGAGCTACTGTTCATGCCCTAGTGTTCTTCTTCAAGATCCAAGTATTTGTGGATCCTCCTTGTCATCTTCCAAGATCTGGAAGCCATTCAGAGACAATTTCCTCTAGCCTGATCCTCTTTGATCATCCCTGATCATCTCAGATCAGGCGTGGCCCACCTATGATCATCATCACCGTCTCAGCGGAATCTACCCTTCTTGGTCGCCAGAATATCTTCTTGTTTATGAAGATTTTTTCAATATTTTTTTATCACCAGAGGTAGGCCATCTGCTAATTTCTAGGTTTTTTTAATTTTATCCACAAGTTTCAATCTTAGCCGTCTAGATTCTCGGATCTTGATTTTTTTTAGGAGTTCTTTTTCCATCAGTTGTGGAATTTACATCTCCTATCATCCCTTCCCTCTGATCTGTCCAAAGATCATCTGCTGGGGCCCACATGCTGCTCTTCTCCCCTGACGACCTGGACGTTTCTGGGTTCTGGGTGCTGTTCTTCGCCCCTGACGACCTGATCATCTGCTAGTGTGTTATGATATTTGCTGCTGATTGTTCTGGTATTTTTCTGTTGGTATATGCTGTGTGTTGCTGCTGATTGTTCAGTTTTTATGATCTACTGGGGTTTGCTGCTATACTGGTTTCTTGCTATTTGTTTTTTGCTCTGCTGAGTGTTCGTGGACATCTTCTCCGCTACTCAGGTGATCATCAATCAGTGCTTGCACTATTGCATCTGGTTTTTTCTGTCCAATCAGGTTTGAACACATACTTTCTGTGCCTTCCATATTGTTCAGAAGATTTGTTGCTGTGTGATTGGTTTTATTCATCATTCTGCTGGTTCATCTGACTATTTGTTTCATGGTAAAAATTATCCATCTTGGGCTTTTCAATTTATGTACTTCTTAGAGACATCACAGGTATTCAAATTAATTGACCTTCACCAAAGCATAATTGGATATAGAAATTTAAAATTTGTAAAATGCCCCCCCCAAATCCCTCTAGGGTTCGGATCCCGGCCTTTCAATAACTAGCAAAGCACAATGGACGTTTTGGTAAGACATCAATCGAGATCAAAGGAAAATATAATTATGTAACCAATCACACGATCCTTTCTTTAAAGGACCATTTGATTGCAAAGAAGTATTAAAGAATATTAGAGAAAAGGTTGGATATGGAAAGGATGAGTAATCTTAGATGAGATTATATTAGATTTGAGTTACATTAGGCTAGTGTTAGATGATGATTAGGTTTCCTATTATTATGTGATTTGAAATTTTGATGGGAGTGTGGATGGCAATCTGGAGCCAGCAAGGGTGTTGATCTTCTTCGAGATAAGTTTGGGCTCTATTCTTAACTCTTTTTGGGTTGTGTAGGTTACTGCTCTATCAATAGGGCAGAGATGGATGTGTTGCGGATCAGTCTACATGCAGCCTCTCATCTAGATTTGTGTCATGTTTTGGTAGTAGGAGACTTGACTTAATCCATAAGGTGGGCTTCAGGTGTGTGCAAAGATCCTTGGCATTTGTGGGCGTAGTGGACAAGGTCCTTGACTTAGCCGAGGACATGGATATTTCCTTCACCCATGTAGGACTGCTAATTCAGAGGCAGATCTTTTGGCAAAAGAGGGTTTTTCTCATTCTTCTTTGTTAATTTATTGTAATGTTGTGCTTTAATTAGGAGTTGGGTGTTGCTTTTGTGGGTGAATTTAAATTGTAAGAGAGCTATGTGGCTCAATAGGGTGCAGATGCATATGGAGACGGCTCTTCACAAGGGGAGTCCAAAGAACTTGATATCATGTGCAATGAAGAAGAGGTGATGATTGAACCAAACATATTGTAGTTCTCTATATCAACGTATGTGAAGAAGATGGTTTCATATGGGTAATGACCAATGCCTACCCAACCTAACAAAAGTTCACAAAGAGAACTTTTTGGGGAGAGCCGCATAATGCATATTGAAAGGTAAATTTACCATGGTGTGTGAGAACCAAGAAGAGATTTCAACATGTACTCAAAGATGAGTAGTTAAGTATGCTTGGTTAAACAACCAAGAGAAACCCATGATGACCAAACTCAACCGATTTCTCATCTCTAAAGATTGGAAGGCGCATTACAACGTGGGTCAAGTATGATTATGACACCCAAGAAAAATTTTGGATCATGCACTAGTCATGCTTGATATCACACAACTGGTGGTCCCAATTCCAACGTGGAAAGGTAGGTAGGCTTCAAACTTGTAAAAAAAGTCTTAAAAGCTAAAAGAGAACCTAAATGGTACAAAGAAGAGCATGAAAGATTAAAGGAAATGTGAAGATGTGCTGACGGTAAATTCACGAGTAGAGAGGTTTGCTAAAAAAAAGAGAGAATTAGAGAGGCTCGTTAAAAAAGGAATTAGGGATAAGCACAAGAAATGAAGAAAGCTTGTGGAGGCAGAAGTCATAGATTAAATGGCTTAAAGAAGAAGGATGAACATAAAATTCCTCCACAGCATGGCTAATGCAAGGAGAGAGAGAATGAGAGATTCACTACCAATAATAATATTCCCATCAGAAGAAAAATGCATCCTATTGAAATAAAGGAGGGAAGCATTTCTTAAGACAATTCGTGGAGGAAGAATATGTACATGCAACTTTAGATGGCATTGATTAGGCAATTACAGTAGACAAAGCAGATTGGTTGGAGAGAGACCTTCATATGAAGTTTTTAAAACATTGAGCAAGATAAATATCTGGGTCTCGATGGCTTTAGTTTTTCCTTTACAAAGACAAGCTGGAAATCCTTGAAGGGGAACTCTGGAAATGATAAAGAAGAACTTAACAAGAGGTTAAATTCTACATTTATAGCCTTGATATGGAAGGAAAAAACCCAATTGAACCCAGGGAATACAGACAGTTTAGTGGGGAGCAATTACAAATTAGATCCTATCTAATAGGATTCATGTAGATATGCATCATATATTAGCTTAACTCCAGGGTCATTTGTCAAAGGTACAGACTTTGGATGGGGTGCTGATAGCAAATGAGGCAATTCATTATTGGGAGTAAGTTAAGAAGGAAGGGACAAAATTTGTAGTTAATATGGAAAAAAGGCTTAAGATCTTGTGGAAAGGGACTTTAGTGCTACATGCTTCATAGAATGGGTTCTGTACAAAAGTGGAGGGACAGATAAAGGAATGCTTGTGTATCGTTTCCTTTTCACTGTCAGTGAAGGGTTCTCCTTTCAAAGGCAAAATGGGTACTAGACAAGGAGAGCTGCTTTCACCTTTCTTGTTCACAATCACGGCGGAAGGCTATGGAAACGGAAAGGGCTTATAGTGAAAAGCATGTAAAAAGGATTTGAAATAGACAAAATAGGGACACATATCATTCCTCTTCAATTTGCGGATGACACGTCTGTGATGCTTCTATGCTAGAGGTAGAAAATGTGAAAGGAATGCTCAGATGCTTTGAAACAGTTTCAAGCCAGAAAATAACTTTAAGAAAGAACATCATGATAGGAGTGGGGATAGAAGTATAAAAGTGGTAGATCTTGCTTCACTAAATAATATTAATGCAAAGTAGCTCTCAAGAAATATTTTGGATTCCATTAAAAGCAAATCCAAGATCAGCAGCAATGTGCAATATGGTAGTCCAGAGGATTGGAAGGTAAGTAGCAACATGCATGGAAAAGGAGATCTCTAATTGAGGTAATGAATAACCCTTACTTAAGCAATAATGGTAAATCTCCCAATTTACTGTTTTTCACTATCCAGAATTTCAATTTCAAAAGCAAATACAAAGACTTTCGCAGGAAGGGAATAAAGAAAAAGGTAAGTTCATATATTTAATTGGGAGGTGTCAAAATCAAAGAGGTAGAGAGGTTTAGCGTTAGGAAGAAGAATAAGAGTCAAAGGGAGTGGGTGCCAGCTAGAGTTCCCCAGTCAAAGGGATTAAAGGTGTGAATGGTTTCTCAAGGTAGGGGTGTTTGATTCTAAGGTTGAAATATTCTTTCCAAGGATTGTTAGTTATGTGGTGGGAAAAAGGGAGTCCAATAAGATTTGGGGATGATGTGTGGGAAGGGGATGAGTTCGCTATCATCATTCATCAAGTGTAGATAATCCTATAAAGTCGCTCTTCACAAGGGAGTTTTAATTAGTTAATGTTATATGAGTGTGTCGGGGGAAAATATTGAGTGGAGTATTCCTCTTGAGAAGAACTTGTATGAGACTCAGTTGGTCATCTGAGTCACAAATACAGTGTAGGGAGAATCAATATGTTAAGATTTGAAGGTGGATACCGTCAGCGGAGTTCTTTGCCTCAAGTCATTTTTTTTCCAAGTTTAACCAGCCTAACAATGACCAATGACTACCCAACCTAACAAAAGTTCGGAAAGAGGACTTTTGGGGGAGAGCTGCATAATGCATATTGAAAGGTAAATTTACCATGGTGTGTGAGAACCAAGAAGAGATTTCAACATGTTCTCAGGGATAAGTAGTTAAGTACGCTTGGTTAAACAACCAAGAGAATCCCATAATAACCAAACGCAACCAATTTCTCATCTCTAAGTATTGGAAGGAGGGGACCAAGACACATGAATGCTTTCTTTCTAGAACAAGCAGTGAAGAGAGGCCTCCCAAGTATGTGTAATGCTGTCAACCCTAAGGTTATTGAACTCCTCCCTGCTAGACGCCCACAGAGCCTCCCACTCTACCCCAAACCTCCACCACCACTTAGCCAACAAGGACCATTTTTTTACAATCCAATTTGCCTAGCCCCAAACCTCCCACCGCTTTGGATTTGATCACATTTTACCACTGCATAAGTTGTAATTTTTTCATGTTGCCACTGCCTTGCCATAAAAACTCCCTTCTCAAACGATCCAACCTCTCTCTGACCGCTGCAGGCACCAAGAAAAGAGACATATAGTACACCAGAAGATTAGACAAGCAAACTTTTATCAAGGTTACTATGCCACCTAGAGAATTGAAAAAAACAACTCAATCGGCTAGAAGAAAGGGGGAGAGCCATGCAGATGGCTAACACCATAAGGAAGATATGGGATTTGTGCACAAATATGAACGTGGTATCCTGGACATGTATAGAGAATAATCAAGAGGCAAATACCATGGCGAGACAAGGAGTTGATTTGGACTCAATTATAACTCATTAGAGCAGTTCATGTATCATGTAAGTATAGGTTGGTAGGCCAGAAGATGGAAAGAGTATATCAGTATATTGTTTTGTAATTCGATAGAGCATATTTATCTTGTACGATATAGCTTTGTACTGCTTCTATTAATATAACCTAGTTCCTGTTGCCATTAAAAAAAAAAATCTATTACATGACCCAAGATATTTAGCAATTGAACCTAATTCAACAGTGAATATCACATCAGTCAGAGTATTTCCATCCCATTCAATCTTAATCCAAAATAACACAGTCCTATCTTACTTCACCTAGTGCATAGTGGTGAAACCATAATCAGCGGTCATCCTTCTCATTCATTTCGCACTAGAATACCAGACCACCATTCCATCTTTGTTTATTACACATTATTTAAACTTTTCTCTTTCTTTCTTCCTTCCTTCACATCTAAAATAAAAATCAAAACTAAAAGTAAAAAACAATCCCCCATATCATCGATCACGGTAGAGACAAATGGAAATACGAACTTCTTCGAATGATAACATTTTTCAACATTAAAAAAACCCATAAAAAAAAAAAAAAAAACCTGTCCAACTGCCTCTAGTTTCACAGGATCCTGTGTGTGTTTCTGCATTAAAAAACAAAACCCAACATCAATATCTCCTAAAAAACCATAATCAACCCAAAAACCAATCAAATCAAACAAACAACAACAACAACAACAACAACATCTCAGACAAAAAAAGGAAAATCTTACAATGCTGTTGAGGTCCTCAACGAATTCCTTATCCGCTGCGCAACAAAAAATCAAAATCAAAATCAAGAATCAAGCAGAGAAACCCATGTAGAAATCAGAGACAGACAAAGAAATTAAAAATAAAATAAAATGAATCACCCATAGAAGATGTGGAATTTGCGATCCTCCGCGAGAGAAAGAGAACAGGAGTGAAGACAGTAAGAGAGAGCAACAAGATGATGAGAATCCTCTCGCCTCTTGCAACCATCTTCATCCAAGAATCGATCTTGATAGGTTTTCTTCCTTTTCAGCCTCTTCTATGCAGAAGAGATCACATTTGGACGAAAAAAAAAATCGTCGCTCTCTCTCTCTCTTTCTCTCTCTTCTTTTGGGGTTGCTTGACTCTTGACGATTGGAAAAATCCGAGTTTTGATTCAGAGGTGTTTGTTTGTCACTTTGTGATTGTGTCTGTGTGTCTCTCTGTCCTCAGTTTCTCATTGGGAGCTGATGACGAGAGAATTTTCAAATGTTAGGATGATTGAGATGTTGATGTTGTATTGAAAATGAATGAATGATGAATATTTATTTATACTAGCGGAATTTCAGCATCTAATTGTAACCTAACTTAAAAGCACCTCCTTTTGAGTTGTTGTGATTGGGATTGGGGCCATGTTTAATTAAAATAATTTATTCACGCACTCTCATAAATTGGCATTTATCATAAATTCTTAATTAATCTGGCTCTTTTTTTTTCTTTTTCAGAGTTCTATGGTAAAAAGCTCTTGTTAAAGTTGAGAAAAATTATTATAATGACGGCAGAAGGCTTTCGCAAATTTTCCTCCATTCCGCGATGTTATAGAATATTTGGATATTCCATGATATTATGGGATTTTTTTTGTGAAATATGCTTGTTGAGTTTTCTTGATATCATAAAATATTAAGTTATTCCATAATATATTGTTGAAATAGGGGCCCTCTGTCTTGTTATGAAGTGTTTGAGCCATTCGTCAATATTTTTTCGAATTTAAAAGTTTTTCTGTAAAATCTTTAAATTTTTAATAATTAAAACTGAAGGCTAGAGTTTTTATTTTACGACATGAGGGACACTTCTGTAGGCTAATTTGTGAATCTCTGCATGGGACATCCCCTGATATGATGCTCTAAGTTGGGCCTGAGACTAGTGGCCTTTGACACAATATGAGTTTACAAGATAATAAAAAACTTTATTGTCCTAAGAAAATCTTGGCTATGCTTTCATGCGGACTTTTCTTATAGAATCCGGTTGTCTTTGTGGAATTAAGTTGATAGGATCTCTAAGTCCCATTTGTTTTTATGAAATTGAATTCCTAACATTTATGACAAATGTATTTCTAAAAGTGCTCCTATGTTAGAGACATGGTGCAGTATACGAGGCTCCATGAATCCAGAATTCTTGTAAATCTAAAGAAAAAAACAAACGAAAAATTATAAATAATCATCAAATAATATATAGATTTATGTTTTTTATTTCATTGACTAAGAAGTTTAGTGTATTTCCCATTAAAAAAAAATCCTCAAAAAACACTATGGACCTAAATATGTTTGCATGTAATTCAAATCCTAGGTATTCAAGGTAAATAGATTTCAAAAAAGAATTATTAAAGATGTGAAGGAATAATGATATAAAGTAGAGATTATATATGGAGATTATAACCTTACTTTCCTAGCATTTGAATAATTAGGTGATGGTTGGGTATTCATACTCCACCTCTTCTTAATTTCTTTTCCATTAAATTAAATTATATATATTTTTTTTAAATTGCTGATATTTGTTACCGTAGTTCTTACTCCCTTTGACTCTCCGGCGTTTGCATTTGTTTCTGTAAAACAAAGCAAGAAGGCACGAGGAGCTTCCAGAACAAAGCACTATAAAGGGCCATTAGTCTAAACTGCAGTCCCAATCACGTGCTGCTTAAAAAAAACGAAAGGCCTTTCATAAGTCATGGTAAGTTGGTAACACTAGCGACGTTGACAGTGATGACCGTTGATAAGGAAAAGATGCTGATAATGTCTAACTGTTGGGGTTTAAAGGAAAAATGCACAGTATTTCAGTTTTTTTCTCTTTTTTGGTAAAGCAAAATTCTATTAATTAAAGAGAACAACAAAACAACTACATCCCATAGACAGTCAATAGGAGCCAAAGTGGAAAAGAACCGTCCAAAAAATAACCGATACTTGCCAAGGAGCTAAACTAAGTTATAGAATGTGCTACCCTATTAAATTCTCTAAGAATAAAAGATAACTTAATACATTCAAAGGACTTGGCAACGTTCCAAATGTCGTTGATGAGCCTTGAAAATCCCCAACATTGATACATTGAACCACAGTATTTCAGTTGTTTATCACTTGTTTGCACAACATTGTGACTTCGTGATAATTGGTAGCCAAAAAGTGTTTTTTTCCTTGCCTACCAAATGCCATTAGAAAAAGATTTTTTTTTTTTTTGGTGGGGGGGGGGGGGATTCGCAGAATATTAGTTTAAATTCTTTCCTTTTTTTTAAGTGAAAAATGATGTATTAAATCACAAAAATCTAGATATATGTATGCGATACATTTGAATACATAAAACATGTTAGAACGCTGGGACCCTCGCTGAGTACTGGTGCTCACCTTAAGAGAAGCACCAACTCTTGTGGGCCCACCTAGGGATTGCCGCCCCCTCCTACAAGAAAAAGCGGCCCTATGTATGATGACGAAGGGTAAGATCATCATCCTAACTATTTCATCGACAGCGAATAAATTTTCACCGTAAAAAAACAGGTACAAAATCAATACAATGGTCCAATCTATTCAGAATATGGGTGCCAATGCCGGAACCATGACCTTCAGCGGGCTCTCTATTTTATAGTCCACTCATATTGATCATAACATGGGTCAAACCACGTGTTTAGGAGAGCCAGTGCTCATCAAAGGCTTTCCCTAGTACGCTGTGGGCGCATTTGTTTCCATCAAATACACATAAATTGTATACATAAAAAATCATCGTCAAATGAGCTCTACCATAAGATTATTGAAGAGGGATTGAAAGACATATTGTAGTGAAGTAGATGGGACTATGACTTTCTTGGGATTACTAGGGTGTTGGCTAGGTAATCATATCTCATTTTCCTTAATTCTTCTATTTCAATAAAGGATAGATTATTTGATGGTATTTTTGGATATTCACCTTTCATTCTTTGTTTTTAATAATTTATAAAAACTCATTCCTATGAATGCAATTATATGAAACAGGCAATTCTACTGCAAAATTTTATTTTGGTGAGAACTGTTCGTGCATAATGCTATGCAAAATAGGTTATCACCTATGAGGCTCACTTGGCCCATCTCAATGTTGAGAGAGGCCTAATGGGGTGCAAAATATCAACTGTGTTGGGTCATTCCACCCCTTAATATATGATCTTAAAAAAAGGCATCACAATTCTAAATCTTCATCTAATGATGATTAATGGTTGAATCAGTGTCAAATCCAGGCTTGCAGGCATTGGATGGACTGCAAAAAAGAACCATGCAAAAGGGTCCCATCAGGAAATTTCTGATTCTATATACATATAAGGAAACATATAATAGACGTCTATATATTTCGCATCAGGGTCTGTAGGTTTGGAACTACATGAACCTAGATTCAGACCTAAATATTACTGTGTCCCATTCAATTCACTTAAAAAATTAAAGGGTTCAAAATAAGTATCCAAACCCAATTTTTAGGATCAGGTCTGAGCCAGATCCGAGTATAAGGATACTATTGTCAGCCCCTAATAAAACCATTGAGAAGTATAGATACTTCTTCACGTGAATGCCCACAAGAAATGTCAGAGAATTTCAATGAGAGGTTACAACCAACTAACTACTTCAAAATTTATAAAATTTTATTTCAAATATTTGTTGAGATGGGCTGAATTAGTTCTTAGAATATTTGTGTTAACTGTCCACAAAATTCTTGTGGGTCGTATATCCAATTTTGTGGGCCGCATGACTACTTATGAACAGGTCAACCCAATTTTGTGAGGGCCTTTTTGCTCGGATTTTCAGTAGGTTGAGCCTACGGTGGAGCTCCACTGAGTCAACTAAATTTTTCTCAAAGTCAGAGGATCCGAATTCATTCCTGGTGCATTCTTAACAGGTGTGTAATTGAGATTTTTCATGTGAAAATAACCTTATTTACGCATGTGCACTGAACCACAAACACAATTTAAGTAACATTTATACAGGTGAATGAGTGCAAACAAACAACCCCAATAGACAATGATGATTTTCTTATGCACTATTAGTGCACTGTGCATTGATGTCGTTCTTCACACGGGACTTGGTGAAATTCAGAGGGATCCTACCTTTCGTGATGGTCGGGGTGGCGTGCACAGAAGAATATGGACCATCATATTACGATGCCATTATTAAGATGGTCAACAATATTATGGACCATCATATTATGTTATGTTGTAATTAAGCCCAATGAATTCAACTAGAGTGATGTAACAAGTTTTGTGCGGTCGTCCTTAGGGGTTATCCATTTGCACTCATTTACATACGTAAATGTTGTACATGCATAACATTTATGCATGGTCACATGTGTCTGCACTCACATGCATAATTAAGGTGTGGAAATTTTGTCTAAATGTGTTCATTTTCATTTTCTATAATTGCATAAATGTGGTTGCACTCTAGGACCAATCGAACCTCATATTCAAATCCGAATTTTACTCAAGTTCAAGCCTAATTATATTCAAATGCAAACTTGATTTTTATACAAATCATATAACTCGAATTAAAATACAAAATATTTTTTTGTTCAAATCACATAACACAAATCAAATTGCGTCAAGTATTGGGCACAAGTTTGATTTTATTAATTCCATTTATTTAAGATTGATAAATGATCATTTATCTATATAAGCTAATGCATGTATCAAATATATATATATATATATTGACAAGTATATGCTTACAAAAATCAGACCACTTATTAGCATCAAGTAAATCAGGAATCATGTGTAGAAAGAAGAATAATCATTCGCTGATTCTAAATAAGTGAGATTAGAAAAATTGATAAAATTATATTTATATCCAATATCTTAACCCATTTTAATTTAGGTTATATAACTGAATAAAAATCAGACTTGACTCTAATTAAAAACCAATTTTGAGTATAAGGCTCGTTTTGGAGCCGTGCATCAACCTAAATAAAACTTGTGGAGAAAAAGGAAAAAAAGGAAATGGCGTTGTTTAATTGACACAAACGAACGTAACTATGGGACTTGGATAGAGAAAATTAGATATGTGTCCAATGCCAAAACCTATTTTAATTTAAGTGATATAAATAAAAATCAAGTTTGCATTTGTATATAACTTCGCTTGGATTTGATTAAAAACAAATATGAGGTTAGGTTGAGTCACAAGCTGATTTGCAATCATAAGAGAAAATCTTCATATTATATTATCTATCTATATTACTAAAGGGATGTATACACTTCATCAGAATTCCTGGAGGAGGACACCTAGCATGTCTTGGAGAGGGACACGTGGCAGCAGCCAGCCTAGAATGGTGTTATGCTAGAAAATAGAAATTGCGCAACCATAATTATCCTAAAACCTCTCCATAAATATCCTAAAATCTCTCAATCTATTACCAACCATAATTATCCTAAAACCTCTCCTTGCTCAACCATAATTATCCTAAAACCTCTCCATAATTATCCTAAAATCTCTCAATCTATTACCAACCATAATTATCCTAAAACCTCTCATTGCTCAACCATAATTATCCTACTAGCTGATTATGGTGTTGGAGATGGGTCCCACATTTATCTTTTCTTTACTGTGCCATCTCGTGGGCCATACCGAATAGCCCCTCGTGTCAACAGACGCCTCCATTTCACAATGTAGAGCTTGAGACAGTGGGCCAGCATGTGGATGGCCCATGGACCAGGTGGTCTGTTCATCAGATCAAACCTCCTGATTTTAAGAAAAATACATGTTGATGGTGGCCCACACAATTAATATTAAACTTGCACAAATCTTTATCCTAAAATCTCTCAATCTATTACCAACCATAATTATCCTAAAAGCTCTCCATAATTATCCTAAACTCTCTCAATGAGATCCCTATTACCAACCATAATTATCCTAAAACCTCTCCATAACATCTCTCCATAAACCCATACTCCTAAAATCCATATATACGTCTTCTATCTCCATCTCTCTCTTCAAGGTCCTAAACCCATATGCACGTCTTCTCTCTTCAAGGTCAGTTCATACTATCTCTAGATTCAATAATTTGTTTGATTTTCTCTCTCTTTATGCACAGATCTCAAAGCATATTAAACTTGCACAGATCTGATAGGTCCTCCAGTAAAGCACTCTCATTGTAGTTTAAGTATTTTTATCATCTTCTGCCTTCACAGTTAGGATGTTTGTGAATCTTGCATGGTGTTTGTGGATCTTTCGTCGGTGTATTTCTTTGCTTTAAAATAAGCAAGTTGCATGGTTCCTTTTAAATACCCAAAAAAAAAAAAATGTTTCATGGTTCCTAAATTCACATTTTCTTTTTGCATTTCAATGAAAAGAGGCGGTTCTACAAATAAGTAATGGCAGGGGCATTAATTACCCTTTCATGAAGAAATTCTACACACTACCCGGCCTGAGCTTGAGCCTTAGTTTTTGGTACTTGGGTCGGGCTCAAACTATTTATTTCAGCCTGTTTAATGAATAGGCCAGGCTTGGATCCGCGTGGTGTTTGTGGATCTTTCGTCAGTGTATTTCTTTGCTTTAAAATAAGCAAGTTGCATGGTTCCTTTTAAATACCCAAAAAAAAAAGTGTTTCATGGTTCCTAAATTCACATTTTCTTTTTGCATTTCAATGAAAAGAGGCGGTTCTACAAATAAGTAATGGCAGGGGCATTAATTACCCTTTCATGAAGAAATTCTACACACTACTCGGCATGGGCTTGAACCTTAGTTTTCGGTACTTGGGTCGGGCTCAAACTATTTATTTCAGCCTGTTTAATGAATAGGCCAGGCTTGGATCCAGTGGCATAGAGCCCAAAAACGACCCGGCAGCCTGTTTAATGCTTTCTTTGTGTTTCTTATTTTGAAATTTCATAGATCACTTAGGTGCCATTTGGGCCTAGGGGTGTTCATGGATCAGGCCAGCCCAGCCCAGCCCAGCTCGGTTTGGCCTGGGCTTGAGCCTTAGTTTTTGGTACTTGGGTCGGGCTCAAACTATTTATTTCAGCCTGTTTAATGAATAGGCCAGGCTTGGATCCAGTGGCATAGAGCCCAAAACCGACCCGGCAGCCTGTTTAATGCTTTCTTTGTGTTTCTTATTTTGAAATTTTATAGATCACTTAGGTGCCATTTGGGCCTAGGGGTGTTCATAGATCAGGCCAGCCCAGCCCAGCCCAGCTCGGTTTGGCCGGGGCTTGACCCTTAGTTTTTGGTACTTGGGTCGGGGTCAAACTATTTACTTCAGCCTGTTTAATGCTTTCTTTGTGTTTCTTATTTTGAAATTTTATAGATCACTTAGGTGCCATTTGGACCTAGGGGTGTTCATGGATCAGGCCAGCCCAGCCCAGCCCAGCTCGGTTTGGCCTGGGCTTGAGCCTTAGTTTTTGGTACTTGGGTCGGGCTCAAACTATTTATTTCATCTTGTTTAATGAATAGGCTAGGCTTGGATCCAGTGGCATAGAGCCCAAAACTGACCTGGCTGAAAAAATATTTACATGTAGAATAAATGCCAACTGTTGAGCAAAAAGAAGCCAACCATTAGTAGAGGAGGTAATGTGCAAATGACTTGAAAATTGAAACCATGATTGAATGATAAAACAGTGTTATTGGTGTGGTTGTTTGCCCATCAGGCTACAAGAAAAATAAACCAAGACCACATCATCCAAGAGTAAGTAACACAATATGGAGTGGATCCCATTTCTCATCTATATTACTAAAGGGATGTACTCTTCCTCACATAAAGACACCTGGCGCAACCTCAAGCTTTTTGCAATGCCATTTCCGGAGTTGCCCTTATCCCTAAAATCTCTATATCTATTACACACTCAAAAGACCTAAAATCTCTCCATCAAGAATCATCTTCCACTCAAAAGCCTAAAATCTCTCCATGAGATCCATAAATAAGCCAACACACCAGATGTGTTAAATTTATATCAATCAATTCATGGGTCCCGGCCCGCATCATTTGATTTTATGGACGGTTAGAATAAAGATGGTGGACCCCATTCATCTGGGTCCCACTTAAATATTTGGTCAATTTGTTAGGTCTATGATCATTTGATCCTTTGATCTTTCTTAATCAATTCATGGGTCTCATCCCGCATAATATGATTTTATGGATGGTTAGAATAGAGATGGTTAGAATAGAGATGGTGGACCTCATTCATTTGGGGGGTTTCACTTACATAGGTTAGGTTTGGTCAATTTGTGAGGTCTATGATCATTTGAACCTTTGACCTTTATCAAGCAATTCATGGGTTCCAGCCCGCATCATATGGTTTTATGAATGGTTAGAATATAGATGGTGGACTCCATTCATCTTTAGGGGTCCCACTTAAATAAATTAGGTTTGGTCAATTTATGAGGTCTATGATCATTTGAACTTTATCAATCAATTCATGGGTCCCAGCCCGCATCATTTGATCCTTTGATCTTTTTAAATCAATTCATGGGTCTCATCCCGCATAATATGATTTTATGGACGGTTAGAATAAAGATGGTGGACCCCATTCATCTTGGGGGTTCCAATTAAATAGGTTAGGTTTGGTCAATTTGTGAGATCTATGATCATTTAATACCTTGATCATTATCAAGCAATTCATGGGTCCCAGCCCGCATCAGATTATTTCATGGACGGTTAGAATATAGATGGTGGACCCCATTCATCTTGGGGGTACCACTTAAATAGGTTAGGTTTGGTCAATTTGAGAGGTCTATGATCATTTGATCATTTGATCTTTATCAATCAATTCATGGGTCCCGGCCTGCATCACTTGATTTTATGGACGGTTAGAATAAAGATGGTGGACCCCATTCATCTAGGTCTCACTTAAAAATACTTGGTCAATTTGTTAGGTCTACGATCATTTGATCCTTTGATCTTTTTAAATCAATTCATAGGTCCCATCCCGCATAATATGTTTTTATGGACGGTTATAATAGAGATGGTGGACCCCATTCATCTTGGGGGTTTCACTTAAATAGGTTAGGTTTGGTAAATTTGTGAGGTCTATGATTATTTGATCCTTTGATCTTTATCAATCAATTCATGGGCCCATCCCGCATCATATTGTTTTATGGATGGTTAGAATAAAGATGGTGGACCCCATTCATCTTAGGGGTCCCACTTAAATAGGTCAGATTTTGTAAGATCCCGACCCCCAGTTCTTTTGTTTAGTATTATTTTAATCGTGGTCTAGCTTGTTAAGTGAGATTTGATTTAGTTTGACCTTGTTTTCGAGTTTGATTGGATTTTTCCATAGCCTTGAAGACCGTTGACTTTGGTTTGACCCGGTCTCGGTGTTATGTATTTTTATGAGAAATTACTTCTAATTTCTAAGAATTCTGAATTTGGTGTATTTTGACTTATTTTATGAAGTTCAACAACTTTCATGTTTTGACCATTTTGATTTGATGATCAGAAAATGCGTTTTTCGAGAAAAAGGGCAAAACTGACCTTTCACACTAAATCTGTCCATGAATTTCGAAAATTTCAGAAATTGGGGAAAATATATTTTTTGGAAAGTAGAAATTTCGCTGATCATTTTTGTCTTCTTCGTCGTTTTCGTTCGGGGCCCGCAAATGCGAGTTTCAGCCTTGTGAAGAATGGGGGCCACAAAACCCATCTCTTAAGAAGAGGAACTCTCTTCCTCTTCCTTCATTTCCTTCTTGCACGGTTTTGAGCAAGGGTTTTTCCCTCTCCTCCCTCACTCTCTCTCTCTCTTCTGAAACTCTCATTTGGTGGAGTTTTCATGGAGGATTGATCTCCTAGGGCCCTTCTTCTCCATTCAAGCTTTCCAAAGATGCCTTTTTCAAGGATTTTGAGCTAGGAGAGACCTCTCATCCAAGCTTCTCTTCTTCGTTTGGGTTTTTCAAGGTTTGCAATGGCTTTCCAAACTTTAGATCTTTGTTCTCCTTTTCATTTAGAGTGTTTTCATCACTCATGCAAGAGCTCTCTTTGGAGATTTGAGAAAAATGGATTTTTAGGGTTTTCTTTGGAAAATTTTGGGGTTTTTGTAGATTGGAAGCTTGAGACCCTAGAGCATGGTTTGAAGAGCATCTTAGCTTGCATTGTGGCTTGAGGCAAGTGGATTCTCAATTAATATGATGGATTCCTTTTCTCTTGTTTTATGTCATGGTATTTCATGCCTTGTTCCAATCTTCTTATGTTTCATGGATTTCTTTTGGTTGAATGGAGAAATGTTGTATGTGATTTCACTTATGGTATTGTGTTATAATGAATTTGAAGTTATCTTCACTTTGGTCATCTTGGGAATTAGCTTGCTTCAAGTTAAGTGTTTGGATTCAAAAGAATGGGGAAAAACTTTGATTTAAATGTGTTGTGTTTGGCTAATTAGAATGATTTAGGAATGGTGATTTGATGATTTGTGGAGGTCATGAAAGGGCCCAAGTTAATGTGAAAATGAGTATGGAAGAAAGAGGGGGAAAAGATTCAGAAAAAATGCTCAAAGGAGTGCATTACTGCACTCAGCCCGGACTGGGACAGAGCCCAGTCCGCTCGAGCGACCCAGTGGGCCGCTCGAGCGGACCAGGTTCTGCCTGGGCTTGGCTCGAGCGGACCCTGGGTCGCTCGAGCGAGCCCAGGACTGCCCGGCTCATTCTGTGGGCCATTTTGGTGGATTGTTTGGGCCTGTTTCAAGGCCTGCTGGGGCTGTTTTTAAGACTTGATATTGGGCCATTTCAGGGCCTGACATTGGGCTGTTTTAAAACTTACTTTGTGGGCCATTTGAGGTTTAAGTTTTGGGCTGTTTTGGAAATTGTTTTGTGGGCCATTAAAGGTTCGGTTTTGGGCTGTTTTGGAAATTGTCTTGCGGGCCATTCAAGGTTTAGTTTTAGGCTGTTTTTTAAAGTTGGTTTTGTGGGCCATTCAAAGATTAGTTTTGGGCTGATTTTAAGAATTGTTTTGTAGGCCATCCAAGATTTGTTTTGGGCTGTTTTTAAGACCTGTTTTGTAGGCCATTCAAAGATTAGTTTTGGGCTGATTTTAAGAATTGTTTTGTGGGCCATTCAAGGAATAGTTTTGGACAGTTTTAAGGATTGTTTTGAGTCATGTTTAAAGGGCTGTTTTGGGTTAAATGAGTAGACTGTTTGGGCTCGGTTTAAGGCCAGCTATGGGCCTGTTTTTAAGAGTTTTGACATTACTTTTGATGCTTGGAAATTTGTGAAATGGGAATGATGTGAGAATGAGTGTATGAGAAATTACCCGGGAATCGTTCGAGTCTCAATGCGCACTTTATCATTTAAATATTATGGATTTTCATTGGCATCAAACGCACTCTTTATTAATCAATGTTTAAAGGTTAAATGTGCATTGAGATGGTTCCTTGGCAAGGCATTAAGTTATTCTTCACTATCCATTCCATTTCAAGTCAGAAAAAATGTATTTGTACTTGTATTTGTACTCTTTGGTAAACTAATTTGAATAGCATCGGTGATTTGCTATAAAATCATGTGGTTTTCCACGTTCGAAATGATTGACCGTATGATTTTTATACAAATCACTTTGATGTGTATTTGAACGGTTCACCATCGAAATTCGTATGTTTTCTCCGATTCGATTTGAAAAGAGATTGGAGTATGTTCGTCACATTCGGGATTTCTTCGATGAGACTATTGTTTTGATAAGGCTAGTATTTGAAAATAAAAACCTCGAGGCAAGACGGGGCCAGAGCTTTGTAGTGCGAGCCCATGAGCCAAAGAGGCTATGATTTCGAAAATAAAACCTCGAGGCAAGACGGGGCCAGAGCTATGTGGTGTGAGCCCCTGAGCCAAAGGGACTAGTATTATGGTTTGATTCGTATCGGTTCGAGTTTTAAAGTAAAAGGCACCACTAGGCTTAGGTCACCTTGTCGGGCTGATCACCCCGGCTTGGGATCTTTAATTTGTCCGCCAGCTGCAGCTTGGATTCTGTTTGTACCGACCATGGCAACGGTTTTATCTGCCGGTCCCATTTGTATGGCTACGGTTCTGATTTTTGATCTGCCGGTCCCATTTGTATGGCTACGGTTCTGATCTATTTCTGGTCCCACATTTAGTGGCTCCGGCTCTGTCTGCTCTTGTTACTTCGGTAATAGGAGAATTTAGCTATGTGTGGTTGCCAGTGTTTTATCTGTATATTACGTTATTTTATAATTCTTGTTGTTTATACTTTTTATGCTTTGATTTGTTTAATGTTTACGATATCGATCTTTATTGTATTGTCTCTACTATTCAGTTTTAAATGTATTTCCAATTATTAAATGTTTTGCTTAGGTGGTTATCTTTTCGAGATATTTATGCTTTAGAGACTGTTCGTTTATTTGTCTTGATATTTATGTTCGGACTTTCGATCGTTTTAGCATGTTTTATTGTCATTATTGTTTAGACTATTTATCCGGTTTTACGATGATTTCATCAAGTTTTATATATGTTCTTTTGTTTCATATTACTTGATTATTTGCTTGCCAGACCGTCGAGTCTGACCCTTGTTTGTTTGGTGCCAGATTCCGCTCTTTTGTTTTTAGGTGTTTGATCAGAGGAGGCGGTGGGACCCGCGGTCTGACTTGAGAGGCTGCCCATTGATATCATCTAGATGTCCAAGTTTGGCACCGGAGTTCGTATCTAATTATTGGGGTAGTATTTCTGTTTAGTTGGATATATTTTTGTATGGCTTTGTTAGCCTTTTTCTCGGGCTGTAATTAAGACATTTGTTAATTGTAATCTGAACATGTGGGAATTAATTAGTCTTGTTACTACCAGCTCAGTGTGCTTTGATATATGATTTTATGCCAGTCTGCCTACTTGATGGCTTTGTGATATTGGTTGCGTGCGACACGGAACCCGATGGCCACGGATTCCGAGTCGTAACACCATGTGTAGCTTCCGCGAAAATATACTCTGATCGTGATGGAATTTGTTTATCCTCATTCACGCGGATCTTGGGAACTATAACAAAAAGTTTCAAATTATTCCAAAATTTCGCACTCCGGGATCGGTTCACTGCAGGGCCCGGTTTCGGGGTGTGACAGATTGGTATCAGAGCTGGTTAGTTTCTAGGAAATAAAATACTCTAGAGACATTAAGACGTGTGGTGAGCATTCGTTAGATTGTGTCAATTTGTTTTCTCGTGTCCTTGTTTCTTTGGATTTGAGTCGGTTTTTCTTTCAGTTCGGGAGATTTTGCTCGTCTTTTCTTTTAGTTCTGTTGTTAGGAGATTTGGATGACCAAATTCCCTCCTTAGTGGTGGAGAATTTAATGTCTCCACACTCTTGTTCGGTGTCTTTTGTCTGTGCTTGCGTCGGAGACTGAGAACCCTATAGACTTAGTATGTTGTTTTCGGAGAACATCAGCAGACTTTCAGCCTTCAGCATCTTCATTGTGGTTAATGAGAGAAGACATGTGCATTTGCCAGCCAAAGTAGGACTTGAGCAGTATTCGAAGATCCCCTCTCAGTTAATTGAAGATCATCATGCAGCGTACCAAGGTAAGTGAATGTGGTTTTTGGGCGAACTCAGACCATCTTTCCAAGATGAAGGACTGCAAGAGGCGTATCAGTTATTGATTTTATGAAGGGAGAAGTGACTCTTAGTTAGTAAGACTAGAAGTTAGTACAAGAAACTCAGGGATTTCCCGGATTCGATGATCCTTGTCATAATTTTGTCGAGAATTTCTCTAGCTTGTAGCTTAGCCAGTGTGGTTTTCAGAGGCATTACCAAGTGGATGGTTCGTTGTGGTCAAGATAATTTTTGGCAGCAAAGGAAACGTTGTGGGCTTTACCGACTTATAGGGTATTGGATTGGACAACGTGCAGATGCAAGGGAGTACCTCAGTGATTCGGATGTCCCATTTCTTATTTAAAATGATTTTCATGATATTTTCATCTTTGTTATGTTTTCCTTAATGTCTATGATTTATCTATGTAGTGTTTAAACAATGGATTATTATTTCTTCTTTAAGGCTTATTTTGAAATAAACTATGTCATTATACTCTTTTTCATGAGTTACATGATTTTGTTTTCATAAGGTCTTGTGTTTCGAATTTTTATTTAATCTTCTTAAGATATTACTTTACAATGATCTTGAAATTTTGCTCTCGTTTTAGTTTTCTTAAATGTTGACATCTACATTTCAAAACCTTGATGATTCCAAATTTTGTATATGTTGGTTGGAAATGGATGGATGTTTTTAATGATAGATTGTAGAGACTAGTGGATAAACTGATCTTTAAAAACATGTAACTAAAATTGTGTTTCTTTTCAAAGTACGATGTGAAATTTCTATTTCATTGGTTCATTTTCTTTGGCTATGCAAAATGAATTTCCTAAGGGTTTTGTGTTTAGATTATATACAGGTTTCTACTACGTTTTAAAGTGATGAGATTTAACTAAGTAATTATTTTAGTCCTTATGTTTAAGATTTTAAGATTTGTTTTGCATCGAATGGAATGAGTTGTAATAGCCTTTGGTTGGAGTTTGGAGGTGTATGAAGTGAAGGGTTGATGGATGTCCGGATGTGTACTAGTTCGGTTGAGGACAAAGTTGGATCTGCGAGAGAATCAACATCATTCAAGACTTGAATTGAAAGTTTCAGTTCTTCAGGGATTGACACAGATTGGATTTTCAAGGTCGGCTTTACATGTCAATGGTAGAAGACTTGAAGAATAAAATCCGGAGAGGCAAGCCATGCGAAGTTTCGACACAGAACAGCTCAGCAGGTTATGGCAGTTTGACATCTGGGTTGTAGCAGACCAAGTCAGTGGCAGGAGATCGATAGAATTTGGAATTCGTGATTTCAGAATGAAGGAGGATTGACGGCATACTTGGAGGCCAGAAGCTGATAGAAAGAGGCAGAACTTGAAGTTTCTTGAACCGACAGTGACTGACGAGATAAGTAAAAGAGATGATCCAGTGCAAGAACAACAGATGACACCAAGGATGCTTAGAAGAATTGTTGCACACCAGTTTGGTCAGAGAAGTTTATTTTCGGGCAGATATGTGGAATAGTGTGAAGCCTTCAACCGAATCAGTGTGATGTTGACCGTGCATCTCAATGTCAGGTTTGATCAGAGAGTGTCTCAGTTACCGAGGTTCAGCGTAGCGTGTCAGTGTTTTCATTTGTCCTTTGGGTTTTTTACTTTGATTTGGTTTTAGCCATTTGGAGGACCAAATGGGTTCTAAGGGGGGGAGGATGTAAGATCTCGACCCCCAGTTCTTTTGTTTAGTATTATTTTAATCGTGGTCTAGCTTGTTAAGTGAGATTTGATTTAGTTTGACCTTGTTTTCGAGTTTGATTGGATTTTTCCATAGCCTTGAAGACCGTTGACTTTGGTTTGACCCGGTCTCGGTGTTATGTATTTTTATGAGAAATTACTTCTAATTTCTAAGAATTCTGAATTTGGTGTATTTTGACTTATTTTATGAAGTTCAACAACTTTCATGTTTTGACCATTTTGATTTGATGATCAGAAAATGCGTTTTTCGAGAAAAAGGGCAAAACTGACCTTTCACACTAAATCTGTCCATGAATTTCGAAAATTTCAGAAATTGGGGAAAATATATTTTTTGGAAAGTAGAAATTTCGCTGATCATTTTTGTCTTCTTCGTCGTTTTCGTTCGGGGCCCGCAAATGCGAGTTTCAGCCTTGTGAAGAATGGGGGCCACAAAACCCATCTCTTAAGAAGAGGAACTCTCTTCCTCTTCCTTCATTTCCTTCTTGCACGGTTTTGAGCAAGGGTTTTTCCCTCTCCTCCCTCACTCTCTCTCTCTCTTCTGAAACTCTCATTTGGTGGAGTTTTCATGGAGGATTGATCTCCTAGGGCCCTTCTTCTCCATTCAAGCTTTCCAAAGATGCCTTTTTCAAGGATTTTGAGCTAGGAGAGACCTCTCATCCAAGCTTCTCTTCTTCGTTTGGGTTTTTCAAGGTTTGCAATGGCTTTCCAAACTTTAGATCTTTGTTCTCCTTTTCATTTAGAGTGTTTTCATCACTCATGCAAGAGCTCTCTTTGGAGATTTGAGAAAAATGGATTTTTAGGGTTTTCTTTGGAAAATTTTGGGGTTTTTGTAGATTGGAAGCTTGAGACCCTAGAGCATGGTTTGAAGAGCATCTTAGCTTGCATTGTGGCTTGAGGCAAGTGGATTTCTCAATTAATATGATGGATTCCTTTTCTCTTGTTTTATGTCATGGTATTTCATGCCTTGTTCCAATCTTCTTATGTTTCATGGATTTCTTTTGGTTGAATGGAGAAATGTTGTATGTGATTTCACTTATGGTATTGTGTTATAATGAATTTGAAGTTATCTTCACTTTGGTCATCTTGGGAATTAGCTTGCTTCAAGTTAAGTGTTTGGATTCAAAAGAATGGGGAAAAACTTTGATTTAAATGTGTTGTGTTTGGCTAATTAGAATGATTTAGGAATGGTGATTTGATGATTTGTGGAGGTCATGAAAGGGCCCAAGTTAATGTGAAAATGAGTATGGAAGAAAGAGGGGGAAAAGATTCAGAAAAAATGCTCAAAGGAGTGCATTACTGCACTCAGCCCGGACTGGGACAGAGCCCAGTCCGCTCGAGCGACCCAGTGGGCCGCTCGAGCGGACCAGGTTCTGCCTGGGCTTGGCTCGAGCGGACCCTGGGTCGCTCGAGCGAGCCCAGGACTGCCCGGCTCATTCTGTGGGCCATTTTGGTGGATTGTTTGGGCCTGTTTCAAGGCCTGCTGGGGCTGTTTTTAAGACTTGATGTTGGGCCATTTCAGGGCCTGACATTGGGCTGTTTTAAAACTTACTTTGTGGGCCATTTGAGGTTTAAGTTTTGGGCTGTTTTGGAAATTGTTTTGTGGGCCATTAAAGGTTCGGTTTTGGGCTGTTTTGGAAATTGTCTTGCGGGCCATTCAAGGTTTAGTTTTAGGCTGTTTTTTAAAGTTGGTTTTGTGGGCCATTCAAAGATTAGTTTTGGGCTGATTTTAAGAATTGTTTTGTAGGCCATCCAAGATTTGTTTTGGGCTGTTTTTAAGACCTGTTTTGTAGGCCATTCAAAGATTAGTTTTGGGCTGATTTTAAGAATTGTTTTGTGGGCCATTCAAGGAATAGTTTTGGACAGTTTTAAGGATTGTTTTGAGTCATGTTTAAAGGGCTGTTTTGGGTTAAATGAGTAGACTGTTTGGGCTCGGTTTAAGGCCAGCTATGGGCCTGTTTTTAAGAGTTTTGACATTACTTTTGATGCTTGGAAATTTGTGAAATGGGAATGATGTGAGAATGAGTGTATGAGAAATTACCCGGGAATCGTTCGAGTCTCAATGCGCACTTTATCATTTAAATATTATGGATTTTCATTGGCATCAAACGCACTCTTTATTAATCAATGTTTAAAGGTTAAATGTGCATTGAGATGGTTCCTTGGCAAGGCATTAAGTTATTCTTCACTATCCATTCCATTTCAAGTCAGAAAAAATGTATTTGTACTTGTATTTGTACTCTTTGGTAAACTAATTTGAATAGCATCGGTGATTTGCTATAAAATCATGTGGCTTTCCACGTTCGAAATGATTGACCGTATGATTTTATACAAATCACTTTGATGTGTATTTGAACGGTTCACCATCGAAATTCGTATGTTTTCTCCGATTCGATTTGAAAAGAGATTGGAGTATGTTCGTCACATTCGGGATTTCTTCGATGAGACTATTGTTTTGATAAGGCTAGTATTTGAAAATAAAAACCTCGAGGCAAGACGGGGCCAGAGCTTTGTAGTGCGAGCCCATGAGCCAAAGAGGCTATGATTTCGAAAATAAAACCTCGAGGCAAGACGGGGCCAGAGCTATGTGGTGTGAGCCCCTGAGCCAAAGGGACTAGTATTATGGTTTGATTCGTATCGGTTCGAGTTTTAAAAGTAAAAGGCACCACTAGGCTTAGGTCACCTTGTCGGGCTGATCACCCGGCTTGGGATCTTTAATTTGTCCGCCAGCTGCAGCTTGGATTCTGTTTGTACCGACCATGGCAACGGTTTTATCTGCCGGTCCCATTTGTATGGCTACGGTTCTGATTTTTGATCTGCCGGTCCCATTTGTATGGCTACGGTTCTGATATATTTCTGGTCCCACATTTAGTGGCTCCGGCTCTGTCTGCTCTTGTTACTTCGGTAATAGGAGAATTTAGCTATGTGTGGTTGCCAGTGTTTTATCTGTATATTACGTTATTTTATAATTCTTGTTGTTTATACTTTTTATGCTTTGATTTGTTTAATGTTTACGATATCGATCTTTATTGTATTGTCTCTACTATTCAGTTTTAAATGTATTTCCAATTATTAAATGTTTTGCTTAGGTGGTTATCTTTTTGAGATATTTATGCTTTAGAGACTGTTCGTTTATTTGTCTTGATATTTATGTTCGGACTTTCGATCGTTTTAGCATGTTTTATTGTCATTATTGTTTAGACTATTTATCCGGTTTTACGATGATTTCATCAAGTTTTATATATGTTCTTTTGTTTCATATTACTTGATTATTTGCTTGCCAGACCGTCGAGTCTGACCCTTGTTTGTTTGGTGCCAGATTCCGCTCTTTTGTTTTTAGGTGTTTGATCAGAGGAGGCGGTGGGACCGCGGTCTGACTTGAGAGGCTGCCCATTGATATCATCTAGATGTCAAGTTTGGCACCGGAGTTCGTATCTAATTATTGGGGTAGTATTTCTGTTTAGTTGGATATATTTTTGTATGGCTTTGTTAGCCTTTTTCTCGGGCTGTAATTAAGACATTTGTTAATTGTAATCTGAACATGTGGGAATTAATTAGTCTTGTTACTACCAGCTCAGTGTGCTTTGATATATGATTTTATGCCAGTCTGCCTATTTGATGGCTTTGTGATATTGGTTGCGTGCGACACGGAACCCGATGGCCACGGATTCCGAGTCGTAACACCATGTGTAGCTTCCGCGAAAATATACTCTGATCGTGATGGAATTGTTTATCCTCATTCACGCGGATCTTGGGAACTATAACAAAAAGTTTCAAATTATTCCAAAATTTCGCACTCCGGGATCGGTTCACTGCAGGGCCCGGTTTCGGGGTGTGACAGATTGGTATCAGAGCTGGTTAGTTTCTAGGAAATAAAATACTCTAGAGACATTAAGACGTGTGGTGAGCATTCGTTAGATTGTGTCAATTTGTTTTCTCGTGTCCTTGTTTCTTTGGATTTGAGTCGGTTTTTCTTTCAGTTCGGGAGATTTTGCTCGTCTTTTCTTTTAGTTCTGTTGTTAGGAGATTTGGATGACCAAATTCCCTCCTTAGTGGTGGAGAATTTAATGTCTCCACACTCTTGTTCGGTGTCTTTTGTCTGTGCTTGCGTCGGAGACTGAGAACCCTATAGACTTAGTATGTTGTTTTCGGAGAACATCAGCAGACTTTCAGCCTTCAGCATCTTCATTGTGGTTAATGAGAGAAGACATGTGCATTTGCCAGCCAAAGTAGGACTTGAGCAGTATTCGAAGATCCCCTCTCAGTTAATTGAAGATCATCATGCAGCGTACCAAGGTAAGTGAATGTGGTTTTTGGGCGAACTCAGACCATCTTTCCAAGATGAAGGACTGCAAGAGGCGTATCAGTTATTGATTTTATGAAGGGAGAAGTGACTCTTAGTTAGTAAGACTAGAAGTTAGTACAAGAAACTCAGGGATTTCCCGGATTCGATGATCCTTGTCATAATTTTGGTCGAGAATTTCTCTAGCTTGTAGCTTAGCCAGTGTGGTTTTCAGAGGCATTACCAAGTGGATGGTTCGTTGTGGTCAAGATAATTTTTGGCAGCAAAGGAAACGTTGTGGGCTTTACCGACTTATAGGGTATTGGATTGGACAACGTGCAGATGCAAGGGAGTACCTCAGTGATTTGGATGTCCATTTCTTATTTAAAATGATTTTCATGATATTTTCATCTTTGTTATGTTTTCCTTAATGTCTATGATTTATCTATGTAGTGTTTAAACAATGGATTATTATTTCTTCTTTAAGGCTTATTTTGAAATAAACTATGTCATTATACTCTTTTTCATGAGTTACATGATTTTGTTTTCATAAGGTCTTGTGTTTCGAATTTTTATTTAATCTTCTTAAGATATTACTTTACAATGATCTTGAAATTTTGCTCTCGTTTTAGTTTTCTTAAATGTTGACATCTACATTTCAAAACCTTGATGATTCCAAATTTTGTATATGTTGGTTGGAAATGGATGGATGTTTTTAATGATAGATTGTAGAGACTAGTGGATAAACTGATCTTTAAAAACATGTAACTAAAATTGTGTTTCTTTTTCAAAGTACGATGTGAAATTTCTATTTCATTGGTTCATTTTCTTTGGCTATGCAAAATGAATTTCCTAAGGGTTTTGTGTTTAGATTATATACAGGTTTCTACTATGTTTTAAAGTGATGAGATTTAACTAAGTAATTATTTTAGTCCTTATGTTTAAGATTTTAAGATTTGTTTTGCATCGAATGGAATGAGTTGTAATAGCCTTTGGTTGGAGTTTGGAGGCGTATGAAGTGAAGGGTTGATGGATGTCCGGATGTGTACTAGTTCGGTTGAGGACAAAGTTGGATCTGCGAGAGAATCAACATCATTCAAGACTTGAATTGAAAGTTTCAGTTCTTCAGGGATTGACACAGATTGGATTTTCAAGGTCGGCTTTACATGTCAATGGTAGAAGACTTGAAGAATAAAATCCGGAGAGGCAAGCCATGCGAAGTTTCGACACAGAACAGCTCAGCAGGTTATGGCAGTTTGACATCTGGGTTGTAGCAGACCAAGTCAGTGGCAGGAGATCGATAGAATTTGGAATTCGTGATTTCAGAATGAAGGAGGATTGACGGCATACTTGGAGGCCAGAAGCTGATAGAAAGAGGCAGAACTTGAAGTTTCTTGAACCGACAGTGACTGACGAGATAAGTAAAAGAGATGATCCAGTGCAAGAACAACAGATGACACCAAGGATGCTTAGAAGAATTGTTGCACACCAGTTTGGTCAGAGAAGTTTGTTTTCGGGCAGATATGTGGAATAGTGTGAAGCCTTCAACCGAATCAGTGTGATGTTGACCGTGCATCTCAATGTCAGGTTTGATCAGAGAGTGTCTCAGTTACCGAGGTTCAGCGTAGCGTGTCAGTGTTTTCATTTGTCCTTTGGGTTTTTTACTTTGATTTGGTTTTAGCCATTTGGAGGACCAAATGGGTTCTAAGGGGGGGAGGATGTAAGATCTCGACCCCCAGTTCTTTTGTTTAGTATTATTTTAATCGTGGTCTAGCTTGTTAAGTGAGATTTGATTTAGTTTGACCTTGTTTTCGAGTTTGATTGGATTTTTCCATAGCCTTGAAGACCGTTGACTTTGGTTTGACCCGGTCTCGGTGTTATGTATTTTTATGAGAAATTACTTCTAATTTCTAAGAATTCTGAATTTGGTGTATTTTGACTTATTTTATGAAGTTCAACAACTTTCATGTTTTGACCATTTTGATTTGATGATCAGAAAATGCGTTTTTCGAGAAAAAGGGCAAAACTGACCTTTCACACTAAATCTGTCCATGAATTTCGAAAATTTCAGAAATTGGGGAAAATATATTTTTTGGAAAGTAGAAATTTCGCTGATCATTTTTGTCTTCTTCGTCGTTTTCGTTCGGGGCCCGCAAATGCGAGTTTCAGCCTTGTGAAGAATGGGGGCCACAAAACCCATCTCTTAAGAAGAGGAACTCTCTTCCTCTTCCTTCATTTCCTTCTTGCACGGTTTTGAGCAAGGGTTTTTCCCTCTCCTCCCTCACTCTCTCTCTCTCTTCTGAAACTCTCATTTGGTGGAGTTTTCATGGAGGATTGATCTCCTAGGGCCCTTCTTCTCCATTCAAGCTTTCCAAAGATGCCTTTTTCAAGGATTTTGAGCTAGGAGAGACCTCTCATCCAAGCTTCTCTTCTTCGTTTGGGTTTTTCAAGGTTTGCAATGGCTTTCCAAACTTTAGATCTTTGTTCTCCTTTTCATTTAGAGTGTTTTCATCACTCATGCAAGAGCTCTCTTTGGAGATTTGAGAAAAATGGATTTTTAGGGTTTTCTTTGGAAAATTTTGGGGTTTTTGTAGATTGGAAGCTTGAGACCCTAGAGCATGGTTTGAAGAGCATCTTAGCTTGCATTGTGGCTTGAGGCAAGTGGATTTCTCAATTAATATGATGGATTCCTTTTCTCTTGTTTTATGTCATGGTATTTCATGCCTTGTTCCAATCTTCTTATGTTTCATGGATTTCTTTTGGTTGAATGGAGAAATGTTGTATGTGATTTCACTTATGGTATTGTGTTATAATGAATTTGAAGTTATCTTCACTTTGGTCATCTTGGGAATTAGCTTGCTTCAAGTTAAGTGTTTGGATTCAAAAGAATGGGGAAAAACTTTGATTTAAATGTGTTGTGTTTGGCTAATTAGAATGATTTAGGAATGGTGATTTGATGATTTGTGGAGGTCATGAAAGGGCCCAAGTTAATGTGAAAATGAGTATGGAAGAAAGAGGGGGAAAAGATTCAGAAAAAATGCTCAAAGGAGTGCATTACTGCACTCAGCCCGGACTGGGACAGAGCCCAGTCCGCTCGAGCGACCCAGTGGGCCGCTCGAGCGGACCAGGTTCTGCCTGGGCTTGGCTCGAGCGGACCCTGGGTCGCTCGAGCGAGCCCAGGACTGCCCGGCTCATTCTGTGGGCCATTTTGGTGGATTGTTTGGGCCTGTTTCAAGGCCTGCTGGGGCTGTTTTTAAGACTTGATATTGGGCCATTTCAGGGCCTGACATTGGGCTGTTTTTAAAACTTACTTTGTGGGCCATTTGAGGTTTAAGTTTTGGGCTGTTTTGGAAATTGTTTTGTGGGCCATTAAAGGTTCGGTTTTGGGCTGTTTTGGAAATTGTCTTGCGGGCCATTCAAGGTTTAGTTTTAGGCTGTTTTTTAAAGTTGGTTTTGTGGGCCATTCAAAGATTAGTTTTGGGCTGATTTTAAGAATTGTTTTGTAGGCCATCCAAGATTTGTTTTGGGCTGTTTTTAAGACCTGTTTTGTAGGCCATTCAAAGATTAGTTTTGGGCTGATTTTAAGAATTGTTTTGTGGGCCATTCAAGGAATAGTTTTGGACAGTTTTAAGGATTGTTTTGAGTCATGTTTAAAGGGCTGTTTTGGGTTAAATGAGTAGACTGTTTGGGCTCGGTTTAAGGCCAGCTATGGGCCTGTTTTTAAGAGTTTTGACATTACTTTTGATGCTTGGAAATTTGTGAAATGGGAATGATGTGAGAATGAGTGTATGAGAAATTACCCGGGAATCGTTCGAGTCTCAATGCGCACTTTATCATTTAAATATTATGGATTTTCATTGGCATCAAACGCACTCTTTATTAATCAATGTTTAAAGGTTAAATGTGCATTGAGATGGTTCCTTGGCAAGGCATTAAGTTATTCTTCACTATCCATTCCATTTCAAGTCAGAAAAAATGTATTTGTACTTGTATTTGTACTCTTTGGTAAACTAATTTGAATAGCATCGGTGATTTGCTATAAAATCATGTGGCTTTCCACGTTCGAAATGATTGACCGTATGATTTTATACAAATCACTTTGATGTGTATTTGAACGGTTCACCATCGAAATTCGTATGTTTTCTCCGATTCGATTGAAAAGAGATTGGAGTATGTTCGTCACATTCGGGATTTCTTCGATGAGACTATTGTTTTGATAAGGCTAGTATTTGAAAATAAAAACCTCGAGGCAAGACGGGGCCAGAGCTTTGTAGTGCGAGCCCATGAGCCAAAGAGGCTATGATTTCGAAAATAAAACCTCGAGGCAAGACGGGGCCAGAGCTATGTGGTGTGAGCCCCTGAGCCAAAGGGACTAGTATTATGGTTTGATTCGTATCGGTTCGAGTTTTAAAAGTAAAAGGCACCACTAGGCTTAGGTCACCTTGTCGGGCTGATCACCCGGCTTGGGATCTTTAATTTGTCCGCCAGCTGCAGCTTGGATTCTGTTTGTACCGACCATGGCAACGGTTTTTATCTGCCGGTCCCATTTGTATGGCTACGGTTCTGATTTTTGATCTGCCGGTCCCATTTGTATGGCTACGGTTCTGATATATTTCTGGTCCCACATTTAGTGGCTCCGGCTCTGTCTGCTCTTGTTACTTCGGTAATAGGAGAATTTAGCTATGTGTGGTTGCCAGTGTTTTATCTGTATATTACGTTATTTTATAATTCTTGTTGTTTATACTTTTTATGCTTTGATTTGTTTAATGTTTACGATATCGATCTTTATTGTATTGTCTCTACTATTCAGTTTTAAATGTATTTCCAATTATTAAATGTTTTGCTTAGGTGGTTATCTTTTTGAGATATTTATGCTTTAGAGACTGTTCGTTTATTTGTCTTGATATTTATGTTCGGACTTTCGATCGTTTTAGCATGTTTTATTGTCATTATTGTTTAGACTATTTATCCGGTTTTACGATGATTTCATCAAGTTTTATATATGTTCTTTTGTTTCATATTACTTGATTATTTGCTTGCCAGACCGTCGAGTCTGACCCTTGTTTGTTTGGTGCCAGATTCCGCTCTTTTGTTTTTAGGTGTTTGATCAGAGGAGGCGGTGGGACCGCGGTCTGACGTGAGAGGCTGCCCATTGATATCATCTAGATGTCAAGTTTGGCACCGGAGTTCGTATCTAATTATTGGGGTAGTATTTCTGTTTAGTTGGATATATTTTTGTATGGCTTTGTTAGCCTTTTTCTCGGGCTGTAATTAAGACATTTGTTAATTGTAATCTGAACATGTGGGAATTAATTAGTCTTGTTACTACCAGCTCAGTGTGCTTTGATATATGATTTTATGCCAAGTCTGCCTATTTGATGGCTTTGTGATATTGGTTGCGTGCGACACGGAACCCGATGGCCACGGATTCCGAGTCGTAACACCATGTGTAGCTTCCGCGAAAATATACTCTGATCGTGATGGAATTTGTTTATCCTCATTCACGCGGATCTTGGGAACTATAACAAAAAGTTTCAAATTATTCCAAAATTTCGCACTCCGGGATCGGTTCACTGCAGGGCCCGGTTTCGGGGTGTGACAGATTGGTATCAGAGCTGGTTAGTTTCTAGGAAATAAAATACTCTAGAGACATTAAGACGTGTGGTGAGGATTCGTTAGATTGTGTCAATTTGTTTTCTCGTGTCCTTGTTTCTTTGGATTTGAGTCGGTTTTTCTTTCAGTTCGGGAGATTTTGCTCGTCTTTCTTTTAGTTCTGTTGTTAGGAGATTTGGATGACCAAATTCCCTCCTTAGTGGTGGAGAATTAATGTCTCCACACTCTTGTTCGGTGTCTTTTGTCTGTGCTTGCGTCGGAGACTGAGAACCCTATAGACTTAGTATGTTGTTTTCGGAGAACATCAGCAGACTTTCAGCCTTCAGCATCTTCATTGTGGTTAATGAGAGAAGACATGTGCATTTGCCAGCCAAAGTAGGACTTGAGCAGTATTCGAAGATCCCCTCTCAGTTAATTGAAGATCATCATGCAGCGTACCAAGGTAAGTGAATGTGGTTTTTGGGCGAACTCAGACCATCTTTCCAAGATGAAGGACTGCAAGAGGCGTATCAGTTATTGATTTTATGAAGGGAGAAGTGACTCTTAGTTAGTAAGACTAGAAGTTAGTACAAGAAACTCAGGGATTTCCCGGATTCGATGATCCTTGTCATAATTTTGGTCGAGAATTTCTCTAGCTTGTAGCTTAGCCAGTGTGGTTTTCAGAGGCATTACCAAGTGGATGGTTCGTTGTGGTCAAGATAATTTTTGGCAGCAAAGGAAACGTTGTGGGCTTTACCGACTTATAGGATATTGGATTGGACAACGTGCAGATGCAAGGGAGTACCTCAGTGATTCGGATGTCCATTTCTTATTTAAAATGATTTTCATGATATTTTCATCTTTGTTATGTTTTCCTTAATGTCTATGATTTATCTATGTAGTGTTTAAACAATGGATTATTATTTCTTCTTTAAGGCTTATTTTGAAATAAACTATGTCATTATACTCTTTTTCATGAGTTACATGATTTTGTTTTCATAAGGTCTTGTGTTTCGAATTTTTATTTAATCTTCTTAAGATATTACTTTACAATGATCTTGAAATTTTGCTCTTGTTTTAGTTTTCTTAAATGTTGACATCTACATTTCAAAACCTTGATGATTCCAAATTTTGTATATGTTGGTTGGAAATGGATGGATGTTTTTAATGATAGATTGTAGAGACTAGTGGATAAACTGATCTTTAAAAACATGTAACTAAAATTGTGTTTCTTTTTCAAAGTACGATGTGAAATTTCTATTTCATTGGTTCATTTTCTTTGGCTATGCAAAATGAATTTCCTAAGGGTTTTGTGTTTAGATTATATACAGGTTTCTACTACGTTTTAAAGTGATGAGATTTAACTAAGTAATTATTTTAGTCCTTATGTTTAAGATTTTAAGATTTGTTTTGCATCGAATGGAATGAGTTGTAATAGCCTTTGGTTGGAGTTTGGAGGTGTATGAAGTGAAGGGTTGATGGATGTCCGGATGTGTACTAGTTCGGTTGAGGACAAAGTTGGATCTGCGAGAGAATCAACATCATTCAAGACTTGAATTGAAAGTTTCACTTCTTCAGGGATTGACACAGATTGGATTTTCAAGGTCGGCTTTACATGTCAATGGTAGAAGACTTGAAGAATAAAATCCGGAGAGGCAAGCCATGCGAAGTTTCGACACAGAACAGCTCAGCAGGTTATGGCAGTTTGACATCTGGGTTGTAGCAGACCAAGTCAGTGGCAGGAGATCGATAGAATTTGGAATTCGTGATTTCAGAATGAAGGAGGATTGACGGCATACTTGGAGGCCAGAAGCTGATAGAAAGAGGCAGAACTTGAAGTTTCTTGAACCGACAGTGACTGACGAGATAAGTAAAAGAGATGATCCAGTGCAAGAACAACAGATGACACCAAGGATGCTTAGAAGAATTGTTGCACACCAGTTTGGTCAGAGAAGTTTATTTTCGGGCAGATATGTGGAATAGTGTGAAGCCTTCAACCGAATCAGTGTGATGTTGACCGTGCATCTCAATGTCAGGTTTGATCAGAGAGTGTCTCAGTTACCGAGGTTCAGCGTAGCGTGTCAGTGTTTTCATTTGTCCTTTGGGTTTTTTACTTTGATTTGGTTTTAGCCATTTGGAGGACCAAATGGTTCTAAGGGGGGGAGGATGTAAGATCTCGACCCCCAGTTCTTTTGTTTAGTATTATTTTAATCGTGGTCTAGCTTGTTAAGTGAGATTTGATTTAGTTTGACCTTGTTTTCGAGTTTGATTGGATTTTTCCATAGCCTTGAAGACCGTTGACTTTGGTTTGACCCGGTCTCGGTGTTATGTATTTTTATGAGAAATTACTTCTAATTTCTAAGAATTCTGAATTTGGTGTATTTTGACTTATTTTATGAAGTTCAACAACTTTCATGTTTTGACCATTTTGATTTGATGATCAGAAAATGCGTTTTTCGAGAAAAAGGGCAAAACTGACCTTTCACACTAAATCTGTCCATGAATTTCGAAAATTTCAGAAATTGGGGAAAATATATTTTTTGGAAAGTAGAAATTTCGCTGATCATTTTTGTCTTCTTCGTCGTTTTCGTTCGGGGCCCCGCAAATGCGAGTTTCAGCCTTGTGAAGAATGGGGGCCACAAAACCCATCTCTTAAGAAGAGGAACTCTCTTCCTCTTCCTTCATTTCCTTCTTGCACGGTTTTGAGCAAGGGTTTTTCCCTCTCCTCCCTCACTCTCTCTCTCTCTTCTGAAACTCTCATTTGGTGGAGTTTTCATGGAGGATTGATCTCCTAGGGCCCTTCTTCTCCATTCAAGCTTTCCAAAGATGCCTTTTTCAAGGATTTTGAGCTAGGAGAGACCTCTCATCCAAGCTTCTCTTCTTCGTTTGGGTTTTTCAAGGTTTGCAATGGCTTTCCAAACTTTAGATCTTTGTTCTCCTTTTCATTTAGAGTGTTTTCATCACTCATGCAAGAGCTCTCTTTGGAGATTTGAGAAAAATGGATTTTTAGGGTTTTCTTTGGAAAATTTTGGGGTTTTTGTAGATTGGAAGCTTGAGACCCTAGAGCATGGTTTGAAGAGCATCTTAGCTTGCATTGTGGCTTGAGGCAAGTGGATTTCTCAATTAATATGATGGATTCCTTTTCTCTTGTTTTATGTCATGGTATTTCATGCCTTGTTCCAATCTTCTTATGTTTCATGGATTTCTTTTGGTTGAATGGAGAAATGTTGTATGTGATTTCACTTATGGTATTGTGTTATAATGAATTTGAAGTTATCTTCACTTTGGTCATCTTGGGAATTAGCTTGCTTCAAGTTAAGTGTTTGGATTCAAAAGAATGGGGAAAAACTTTGATTTAAATGTGTTGTGTTTGGCTAATTAGAATGATTTAGGAATGGTGATTTGATGATTTGTGGAGGTCATGAAAGGGCCCAAGTTAATGTGAAAATGAGTATGGAAGAAAGAGGGGGAAAAGATTCAGAAAAAATGCTCAAAGGAGTGCATTACTGCACTCAGCCCGGACTGGGACAGAGCCCAGTCCGCTCGAGCGACCCAGTGGGCCGCTCGAGCGGACCAGGTTCTGCCTGGGCTTGGCTCGAGCGGACCCTGGGTCGCTCGAGCTAGCCCAGGACTGCCCGGCTCATTCTGTGGGCCATTTTGGTGGATTGTTTGGGCCTGTTTCAAGGCCTGCTGGGGCTGTTTTTAAGACTTGATGTTGGGCCATTTCAGGGCCTGACATTGGGCTGTTTTAAAACTTACTTTGTGGGCCATTTGAGGTTTAAGTTTTGGGCTGTTTTGGAAATTGTTTTGTGGGCCATTAAAGGTTCGGTTTTGGGCTGTTTTGGAAATTGTCTTGCGGGCCATTCAAGGTTTAGTTTTAGGCTGTTTTTTAAAGTTGGTTTTGTGGGCCATTCAAAGATTAGTTTTGGGCTGATTTTAAGAATTGTTTTGTAGGCCATCCAAGATTTGTTTTGGGCTGTTTTTAAGACCTGTTTTGTAGGCCATTCAAAGATTAGTTTTGGGCTAATTTTAAGAATTGTTTTGTGGGCCATTCAAGGAATAGTTTTGGACAGTTTTAAGGATTGTTTTGAGTCATGTTTAAAGGGCTGTTTTGGGTTAAATGAGTAGACTGTTTGGGCTCGGTTTAAGGCCAGCTATGGGCCTGTTTTTAAGAGTTTTGACATTACTTTTGATGCTTGGAAATTTGTGAAATGGGAATGATGTGAGAATGAGTGTATGAGAAATTACCCGGGAATCGTTCGAGTCTCAATGCGCACTTTATCATTTAAATATTATGGATTTTCATTGGCATCAAACGCACTCTTTATTAATCAATGTTTAAAGGTTAAATGTGCATTGAGATGGTTCCTTGGCAAGGCATTAAGTTATTCTTCACTATCCATTCCATTTCAAGTCAGAAAAAATGTATTTGTACTTGTATTTGTACTCTTTGGTAAACTAATTTGAGTAGCATCGGTGATTTGCTATAAAATCATGTGGCTTTCCACGTTCGAAATGATTGACCGTATGATTTTATACAAATCACTTTGATGTGTATTTGAACGGTTCACCATCGAAATTCGTATGTTTTCTCCGATTCGATTTGAAAAGAGATTGGAGTATGTTCGTCACATTCGGGATTTCTTCGATGAGACTATTGTTTTGATAAGGCTAGTATTTGAAAATAAAAACCTCGAGGCAAGACGGGGCCAGAGCTTTGTAGTGCGAGCCCATGAGCCAAAGAGGCTATGATTTCGAAAATAAAACCTCGAGGCAAGACGGGGCCAGAGCTATGTGGTGTGAGCCCCTGAGCCAAAGGGACTAGTATTATGGTTTGATTCGTATCGGTTCGAGTTTTAAAAGTAAAAGGCACCACTAGGCTTAGGTCACCTTGTCGGGCGGATCACCCGGCTTGGGATCTTTAATTTGTCCGCCAGCTGCAGCTTGGATTCTGTTTGTACCGACCATGGCAACGGTTTTATCTGCCGGTCCCATTTGTATGGCTACGGTTCTGATTTTTGATCTGCCGGTCCCATTTGTATGGCTACGGTTCTGATCTATTTCTGGTCCCACATTTAGTGGCTCCGGCTCTGTCTGCTCTTGTTACTTCGGTAATAGGAGAATTTAGCTATGTGTGGTTGCCAGTGTTTTATCTGTATATTACGTTATTTTATAATTCTTGTTGTTTATACTTTTTATGCTTTGATTTGTTTAATGTTTACGATATCGATCTTTATTGTATTGTCTCTACTATTCAGTTTTAAATGTATTTCCAATTATTAAATGTTTTGCTTAGGTGGTTATCTTTTTGAGATATTTATGCTTTAGAGACTGTTCGTTTATTTGTCTTGATATTTATGTTCGGACTTTCGATCGTTTTAGCATGTTTTATTGTCATTATTGTTTAGACTATTTATCCGGTTTTACGATGATTTCATCAAGTTTTATATATGTTCTTTTGTTTCATATTACTTGATTATTTGTTTGCCAGACCGTCGAGTCTGACCCTTGTTTGTTTGGTGCCAGATTCCGCTCTTTTGTTTTTAGGTGTTTGATCAGAGGAGGCGGTGGGACCGCGGTCTGACGTGAGAGGCTGCCCATTGATATCATCTAGATGTCAAGTTTGGCACCGGAGTCCGTATCTAATTATTGGGGTAGTATTTCTGTTTAGTTGGATATATTTTTGTATGGCTTTGTTAGCCTTTTTCTCGGGCTGTAATTAAGACATTTGTTAATTGTAATCTGAACATGTGGGAATTAATTAGTCTTGTTACTACCAGCTCAGTGTGCTTTGATATATGATTTTATGCCAGTCTGCCTATTTGATGGCTTTGTGATATTGGTTGCGTGCGACACGGAACCCGATGGCCACGGATTCCGAGTCGTAACACCATGTGTAGCTTCCGCGAAAATATACTCTGATCGTGATGGAATTTGTTTATCCTCATTCACGCGGATCTTGGGAAACTATAACAAAAAGTTTCAAATTATTCCAAAATTTCGCACTCCGGGATCGGTTCACTGCAGGGCCCGGTTTCGGGGTGTGACAGATTGGTATCAGAGCTGGTTAGTTTCTAGGAAATAAAATACTCTAGAGACATTAAGACGTGTGGTGAGGATTCGTTAGATTGTGTCAATTTGTTTTCTCGTGTCCTTGTTTCTTTGGATTTGAGTCGGTTTTTCTTTCAGTTCGGGAGATTTTGCTCGTCTTTTCTTTAGTTCTGTTGTTAGGAGATTTGGATGACCAAATTCCCTCCTTAGTGGTGGAGAATTTAATGTCTCCACACTCTTGTTCGGTGTCTTTTGTCTGTGCTTGCGTCGGAGACTGAGAACCCTATAGACTTAGTATGTTGTTTTCGGAGAACATCAGCAGACTTTCAGCCTTCAGCATCTTCATTGTGGTTAATGAGAGAAGACATGTGCATTTGCCAGCTAAAGTAGGACTTGAGCAGTATTCGAAGATCCCCTCTCAGTTAATTGAAGATCATCATGCAGCGTACCAAGGTAAGTGAATGTGGTTTTTGGGCGAACTCAGACCATCTTTCCAAGATGAAGGACTGCAAGAGGCGTATCAGTTATTGATTTTATGAAGGGAGAAGTGACTCTTAGTTAGTAAGACTAGAAGTTAGTACAAGAAACTCAGGGATTTCCCGGATTCGATGATCCTTGTCATAATTTTGGTCGAGAATTTCTCTAGCTTGTAGCTTAGCCAGTGTGGTTTTCAGAGGCATTACCAAGTGGATGGTTCGTTGTGGTCAAGATAATTTTTGGCAGCAAAGGAAACGTTGTGGGCTTTACCGACTTATAGGGTATTGGATTGGACAACGTGCAGATGCAAGGGAGTACCTCAGTGATTTGGATGTCCATTTCTTATTTAAAATGATTTTCATGATATTTTCATCTTTGTTATGTTTTCCTTAATGTCTATGATTTATCTATGTAGTGTTTAAACAATGGATTATTATTTCTTCTTTAAGGCTTATTTTGAAATAAACTATGTCATTATACTCTTTTTCATGAGTTACATGATTTTGTTTTCATAAGGTCTTGTGTTTCGAATTTTTATTTAATCTTCTTAAGATATTACTTTACAATGATCTTGAAATTTTTCTCTCGTTTTAGTATTCTTAAATGTTGACATCTACATTTCAAAACCTTGATGATTCCAAATTTTGTATATGTTGGTTGGAAATGGATGGATGTTTTTAATGATAGATTGTAGAGACTAGTGGATAAACTGATCTTTAAAAACATGTAACTAAAATTATGTTTCTTTTTCAAAGTACGATGTGAAATTTCTATTTCATTGGTTCATTTTCTTTGGCTATGCAAAATGAATTTCCTAAGGGTTTTGTGTTTAGATTATATACAGGTTTCTACTACGTTTTAAAGTGATGAGATTTAACTAAGTAATTATTTTAGTCCTTATGTTTAAGATTTTAAGATTTGTTTTGCATCGAATGGAATGAGTTGTAATAGCCTTTGGTTGGAGTTTGGAGGTGTATGAAGTGAAGGGTTGATGGATGTCCGGATGTGTACTAGTTCGGTTGAGGACAAAGTTGGATCTGCGAGAGAATCAACATCATTCAAGACTTGAATTGAAAGTTTCAGTTCTTCAGGGATTGACACAGATTGGATTTTCAAGGTCGGCTTTACATGTCAATGGTAGAAGACTTGAAGAATAAAATCCGGAGAGGCAAGCCATGCGAAGTTTCGACACAGAACAGCTCAGCAGGTTATGGCAGTTTGACATCTGGGTTGTAGCAGACCAAGTCAGTGGCAGGAGATCGATAGAATTTGGAATTCGTGATTTCAGAATGAAGGAGGATTGACGGCATACTTGGAGGCCAGAAGCTGATAGAAAGAGGCAGAACTTGAAGTTTCTTGAACCGACAGTGACTGACGAGATAAGTAAAAGAGATGATCCAGTGCAAGAACAACAGATGACACCAAGGATGCTTAGAAGAATTGTTGCACACCAGTTTGGTCAGAGAAGTTTATTTTCGGGCAGATATGTGGAATAGTGTGAAGCCTTCAACCGAATCAGTGTGATGTTGACCGTGCATCTCAATGTCAGGTTTGATCAGAGAGTGTCTCAGTTACCGAGGTTCAGCGTAGCGTGTCAGTGTTTTCATTTGTCCTTTGGGGTTTTTACTTTGATTTGGTTTTAGCCATTTGGAGGACCAAATGGGTTCTAAGGGGGGGAGGATGTAAGATCTCGACCCCCAGTTCTTTTGTTTAGTATTATTTTAATCGTGGTCTAGCTTGTTAAGTGAGATTTGATTTAGTTTGACCTTGTTTTCGAGTTTGATTGGATTTTTCCATAGCCTTGAAGACCGTTGACTTGGTTTGACCCGGTCTCGGTGTTATGTATTTTTATGAGAAATTACTTCTAATTTCTAAGAATTCTGAATTTGGTGTATTTTGACTTATTTTATGAAGTTCAACAACTTTCATGTTTTGACCATTTTGATTTGATGATCAGAAAATGCGTTTTTTCGAGAAAAAGGGCAAAACTGACCTTTCACACTAAATCTGTCCATGAATTTCGAAAATTTCAGAAATTGGGGAAAATATATTTTTTGGAAAGTAGAAATTTCGCTGATCATTTTTGTCTTCTTCGTCGTTTTCGTTCGGGGCCCGCAAATGTGAGTTTCAGCCTTGTGAAGAATGGGGGCCACAAAACCCATCTCTTAAGAAGAGGAACTCTCTTCCTCTTCCTTCATTTCCTTCTTGCACGGTTTTGAGCAAGGGTTTTTCCCTCTCCTCCCTCACTCTCTCTCTCTCTTCTGAAACTCTCATTTGGTGGAGTTTTCATGGAGGATTGATCTCCTAGGGCCCTTCTTCTCCATTCAAGCTTTCCAAAGATGCCTTTTTCAAGGATTTTGAGCTAGGAGAGACCTCTCATCCAAGCTTCTCTTCTTCGTTTGGGTTTTTTCAAGGTTTGCAATGGCTTTCCAAACTTTAGATCTTTGTTCTCCTTTTCATTTAGAGTGTTTTCATCACTCATGCAAGAGCTCTCTTTGGAGATTTGAGAAAAATGGATTTTTAGGGTTTTCTTTGGAAAATTTTGGGGTTTTTGTAGATTGGAAGCTTGAGACCCTAGAGCATGGTTTGAAGAGCATCTTAGCTTGCATTGTGGCTTGAGGCAAGTGGATTTCTCAATTAATATGATGGATTCCTTTTCTCTTGTTTTATGTCATGGTATTTCATGCCTTGTTCCAATCTTCTTATGTTTCATGGATTTCTTTTGGTTGAATGGAGAAATGTTGTATGTGATTTCACTTATGGTATTGTGTTATAATGAATTTGAAGTTATCTTCACTTTGGTCATCTTGGGAATTAGCTTGCTTCAAGTTAAGTGTTTGGATTCAAAAGAATGGGGAAAAACTTTGATTTAAATGTGTTGTGTTTGGCTAATTAGAATGATTTAGGAATGGTGATTTGATGATTTGTGGAGGTCATGAAAGGGCCCAAGTTAATGTGAAAATGAGTATGGAAGAAAGAGGGGAAAAGATTCAGAAAAAATGCTCAAAGGAGTGCATTACTGCACTCAGCCCGGACTGGGACAGAGCCCAGTCCGCTCGAGCGACCCAGTGGGCCGCTCGAGCGGACCAGGTTCTGCCTGGGCTTGGCTCGAGCGGACCCTGGGTCGCTCGAGCGAGCCCAGGACTGCCCGGCTCATTCTGTGGGCCATTTTGGTGGATTGTTTGGGCCTGTTTCAAGGCCTGCTGGGGCTGTTTTTAAGACTTGATGTTGGGCCATTTCAGGGCCTGACATTGGGCTGTTTTAAAACTTACTTTGTGGGCCATTTGAGGTTTAAGTTTTGGGCTGTTTTGGAAATTGTTTTTGTGGGCCATTAAAGGTTCGGTTTTGGGCTGTTTTGGAAATTGTCTTGCGGGCCATTCAAGGTTTAGTTTTAGGCTGTTTTTTAAAGTTGGTTTTGTGGGCCATTCAAAGATTAGTTTTGGGCTGATTTTAAGAATTGTTTTGTAGGCCATCCAAGATTTGTTTTGGGCTGTTTTTAAGACCTGTTTTGTAGGCCATTCAAAGATTAGTTTTGGGCTGATTTTAAGAATTGTTTTGTGGGCCATTCAAGGAATAGTTTTGGACAGTTTTAAGGATTGTTTTGAGTCATGTTTAAAGGGCTGTTTTGGGTTAAATGAGTAGACTGTTTGGGCTCGGTTTAAGGCCAGCTATGGGCCTGTTTTTAAGAGTTTTGACATTACTTTTGATGCTTGGAAATTTGTGAAATGGGAATGATGTGAGAATGAGTGTATGAGAAATTACCCGGGAATCGTTCGAGTCTCAATGCGCACTTTATCATTTAAATATTATGGATTTTCATTGGCATCAAACGCACTCTTTATTAATCAATGTTTAAAGGTTAAATGTGCATTGAGATGGTTCCTTGGCAAGGCATTAAGTCATTCTTCACTATCCATTCCATTTCAAGTCAGAAAAAATGTATTTGTACTCTTTGGTAACCTAATTTGAATAGCATCGGTGATTTGCTATAAAATCATGTGGCTTTCCACGTTCGAAATGATTGACCGTATGATTTTATACAAATCACTTTGATGTGTATTTGAACGGTTCACCATCGAAATTTGTATGTTTTCTCCGATTCGATTTGAAAAGAGATTGGAGTATGTTCGTCACATTCGGGATTTCTTCGATGAGACTATTGTTTTGATAAGGCTAGTATTTGAAAATAAAAACCTCGAGGCAAGACGGGGCCAGAGCTTTGTAGTGCGAGCCCATGAGCCAAAGAGGCTATGATTTCGAAAATAAAACCTCGAGGCAAGACGGGGCCAGAGCTATGTGGTGTGAGCCCCTGAGCCAAAGGGACTAGTATTATGGTTTGATTCGTATCGGTTCGAGTTTTAAAAATAAAAGGCACCACTAGGCTTAGGTCACCTTGTCGGGCTGATCACCCGGCTTGGGATCTTTAATTTGTCCGCCAGCTGCAGCTTGGATTCTGTCTGTACCGACCATGGCAACGGTTTTATCTGCCGGTCCCATTTGTATGGCTACGGTTCTGATTTTTGATCTGCCGGTCCCATTTGTATGGCTACGGTCCTGATCCTATTTCCGATCCCACATTTAGTGGCTCCGGCTCTGTCTGCTCTTGTTACTTCGGTAATAGGAGAATTTAGCTATGTGTGGTTGCCAGTGTTTTATCTATATATTACGTTATTTTATAATTCTTGTTGTTTATACTTTTTATGCTTTGATTTGTTTAATGTTTACGATATCGATCTTTATTGTATTGTCTCTACTATTCAGTTTTAAATGTATTTCCAATTATTAAATGTTTTGCTTAGGTGGTTATCTTTTTGAGATATTTATGCTTTAGAGACTGTTCGTTTATTTGTCTTGATATTTATGTTCGGACTTTCGATCGTTTTAGCATGTTTTATTGTCATTATTGTTTTAGACTATTTATCCGGTTTTACGATGATTTCATCAAGTTTTATATATGTTATTTTGTTTCATATTACTTGATTATTTGCTTGCCAGACCGTCGAGTCTGACCCTTGTTTGTTTGGTGCCAGATTCCGCTCTTTTGTTTTTAGGTGTTTGATCAGAGGAGGCGGTGGGACCGCCGGTCTGACGTGAGAGGCTGCCCATTGATATCATCTAGATGTCAAGTTTGGCACCGGAGTTCGTATCTAATTATTGGGATAGTATTTCTGTTTAGTTGGATATATTTTTGTATGGCTTTGTTAGCCTTTTTCTCGGGCTGTAATTAAGACATTTGTTAATTGTAATCTGAACATGTGGGAATTAATTAGTCTTGTTACTACCAGCTCAGTGTGCTTTGATATATGATTTTATGCCAGTCTGCCTATTTGATGGCTTTGTGATATTGGTTGCGTGCGACACGGAACCCGATGGCCAGGGATTTCGAGTCGTAACATCATGTGTAGCTTCCGCGAAAATATACTCTGATCGTGATGGAATTTGTTTATCCTCATTCACGCGGATCTTGGGAACTATAACAAAAAGTTTCAAATTATTCCAAAATTTCGCACTCCGGGATCGGTTCACTGCAGGGCCCGGTTTCGGGGTGTGACAGGTTTGGTCAATTTGAGAGATCTATGATCATTTGATCATTTGATCTTTTTCAATCAATTCATGGGTCTCGGCCCGCATCATTTGATTTTATGGACGATTAGAATAAAGATGGTGGACCCCATTCATCTGGGTCCCGCTTAAAAATATTTGGTCAATTTGTTAGGTCTACGATCATTTGATCCTTTGATCTTTCTTAATCAATTCATTGGTCCCATCCCGCATAATATGGTTTTATGGACGGTTAGAATATAGATGGTGGACCCCATTCATCTGGGGGGTTCCACTTAAATAGGTTAGGTTTGGTAAATTTGTGAGGTCTATGATCATTTGATCTTTATCAAGCAATTCATGGGTCCCAGCCCGCATCATATAGTTTTAAGGACGGTTAGAATATAGATGGTGGACCCCATTCATCTTGGGGGTCCCACTTAAATAGGCTAGGTTTGGTCAATTTGAGAGGTCTATGATCATTTGATCATTTGATCTTTATCAATCAATTAATGGGTCCCGGCCCGCATCATTTGATTTTATGGAAGGTTCGATTAAATATGGTGGACCCCATTCATCTGGGTCCCACTTAAATATATTAGGTCAATTTGTTAGGTCTACGATCATTTGATCCTTTGATCTTTCTTAATCAATTCATGGGTCTCATCCCACATAATATGGTTTTATGGACGGTTAGAATATAGATGGTGGACCCCATTCATCTTGAGGGTCCCACTTAAATAGGTTTGGTTTGGTCAATTTGAGAGGTCTATGATCATTTGATCATTTGATATTTATCAATCAATTAATGGGTCCCAGCCCGCATCATATGATTTTACAAACGGTTAGAATAAAGATGATGGACCCCATTCATCTTAGTCCCACTTAAATATATTAAATCAATTTGTTAAGTCTATGATCATTTGATCTTTCTTAATCAATTCATGCCTCACCTAAAGAATAAAACATTTGGAAAAAAATATAAAGATCAAATTAGCAACAAAAAAAAGGACTCACAAGTTTACTAATTAATAAATTTATTAAAAATAATTCATATCAGTCTGTGCATTTGGTGGTTTCGTGGTTATCCACGAGGTTTTGCTAGTATATATAAAAGCAAAGGGAGAGGTGGGCCGTGAGGGGTGCTGCATCATCCCTGAAAAGTCTCTCCTTTCAGAAAGGGAGAGGTGGGCTGTGAGGGGTGCCACCGCAGCACCCAATTATTCTCCTTTAAGAAAAATCACTTAGAAAATAGTGAGAGAGCCTTTGCCTTTCACGAGGGGCCTTGCTTGATGTCTTTCTCAATCTCCTAAAATCTCTCTCCCCTCATCACGCAATTATACGTTTCTAAAATCTCTCCCTCTATACTTCCTTAAAATCTCCGATCAAGCAGTTATACGTTCCTAAAATCTCTCCCTCTAATACTTCCCTAAAATCTCTCATCCTCCTAATATCTCTCCCTCTAAGTATACCCTAAAATCTCTCATCCCCCTAATATTCATCTATCAATTACTATCACACCGCATTGGTTCACCATCAGTCTTTGCCTTATTAAAGACTAGCACTTGAGGGCCCGAAGACCCAGCCCAGCTCAGCCCGTGTAAAGATATATACGGTTTATTTATTCTTTTTCTTGTGTATTGGTGGGCTGGGCTTTGTTTAAAAGTCCAACTTGGTAGGTAGCAATTATGTATATTTTTATACATGGGCTTACTTTCACACGGCATTGGGTCACCATCAAGCTTTGGTTTATTAAAGACTAGCACTTAAGGGCCCAAAGACCCAGCCCAAATCAGCCCTTCTAAACATATATTTTATTCTTTTATTCTTTTTTTCTCTCTGTTCTTGGGTTGGGCTTTGTTTAAAAGTCCAACTTGGTAGGTAGCATGTAGGTATATTTTTTTTACATGGTTTTACTTTCACATGGCATTGGATCACCATCCAACTTTAGTTTGTTAAAGACTAGCATTTGAGGCCTAAAGAACCAACTATATTAAATATATATACTTCCCCTCACATGATCCTTAAATGGTGGGACATTTTATTTTATTTTATTTGAAAATAGTAAGACTTATTTTATGGATAGATGATCTGGATGTGTATATATATATTATATATCCATAAATGAGATGGTCGTAATGCTCGATGCCTTTAAATTCAAGGGGTCGTCGTGTTATGTAAATTTACTTCATTTTATATTTATTTTCATACATAGAATTTTTTTAATAATTAAAGATAAAAAAAAACTTATTTTATATTTATTTTATCTTAACAATATTTCAAAAGAATTCTTAAATTTTAACATTTTTTTTTCTCGGCTTAGCACGGGCCTTTGTTGCGATGGGCTGTGGAGGTTGCCACCTTAGCAACCCAATAATTATCCTTTTAAATAAATATGGAGAAAAAACATAGAGTGGTTTAAGGTGCAATGGGTAACAAAAACTTGAATGCATTTCTTATTACTAATATTATATATATTAACAAAATTCGCTTTTCTATATATTCTTTAGTAATTATTGCTGTTATTATTATTTTTATGTTGTTGTTGAATGGATTTTTTTAGCATTATCTTTATAATAGTTTATTGTTGATGTTAACCACTTAAATTTGTGATTGAAGATGTGTTGACTGTTTTTATATAAATATGCATGTATATTCTTATATGTTTATAATTAGCCCAGGGAAAAAAATAAGATATTACATTTTAAATTTATGAGATATCAAGATTAATTATAAACATATAAGAATATACATAAACGTCGTCGCTTCTTTTACCCCTTCAGCAAGACTGCATAAACGATTGGGCAACGACGTCGACGCTGACCTTAGTGTTTTTTTTTCCTTTTTACTTTACTTTTTTTTGTGGGATTCCTATTAATCATGCTTGCTTTTTTTTTTTTTTATCATCTTATAGGGCATGCAAAAGTAGGAAAATCAGTGGGTCTTTGAAGGAAATCAATCGAGAAAATTTATAGGCTTGAAGCTGAGCAAATTGTAAAGGAATTGCGATGTTATCATCAATATCAAAGGCTTATTGGGAAATGATATGTTCCATTTAAAAGTCATGTTTCATTAAGGTTTGGACTTTGGAGTCCACCAAACTTAGCTTCAGGGAGTTCACTTCACCATTCCAAATTTTGATGGTTCAGTTCACATGGTTTGAGTTGATTCAGACCCGGAGTTTAAGGTGTTGACTTATAACCCAAGGCATTGTTGCTCAAAACCGGTGATGGGAATGACACATCCCCATGCACACATTGCAAAAGAGATGGCGTTGCGTGTAGTTTTGTAGATCATACTTTTGTGGATCATACCTTGCATATATCCCTTGATGTTGATCATACTTTTGTGGGGTAGCTTTCAAGCATACCTTGTACATATTTACATCAACACTTCTTTACATTAGATTCTGTGAAGCAACGACGCCGTCATATATTAAAGCACATTGTGTTTCACTAGCTTCTGTGAAGCAACGACGTCGTCATATATTAAAACACATTTTCTAGCACTAACTTCTGTGAAGCAACGACGTCGTCAGATATTAAAGCACACTTTCTTCCACTAGCTTTTATGAAGCAACGACGTCGTTAGATATTAAAGCACACTTCCTTCCATCCCTCTCCCCAGCACCCATTTTTTCACACACACTCCTTTTCCCTCTCCCTCCAACTCCCTCTTCTCCAAACAAATTCCACAACCACAAGAGTGAGAATCAAATTGTTAGAGATGATTAATCTACCCTCCTATTCCCCAAACTCATCATTTTCCCCAATCAGATTTCAAATTTAAAAAATACCCATCTCAGATTTCCCTTCAAAACTCCATTTCCTAACCCCCAACTCCTCACCCCATCTCAAATCCCTCTTTCCATCACTTCTCCCTCTCTCCCACCACCCAAGAACCAGATTTCCAACACACCCACATCGGAAAGGGGTCGTTTTCCGGCCGTCTTCCAATTTTGGCGGTATGTAGAGCTTACCACCTATTCTTGAAGCGTCTGTGGTGCTCGCCACGATCATCATCGTCCATGAAAGCGGCCACTTTCTTGCTGCTCATCTTCAAGGTATCCATGTGAGTAAGTTTGCCAGGAGTGGAGCTGGAAGGTGCAATATTCGAGGGCATGGTGGGTGTTTAGGGTTTTGTGGGTCATGGTTTTTGGGGGTTTGGGGGATTTGTGGGTCATGGTTTTGGGGGATGAGGCATGATCCAAAAGCCAAATCATCCGGCGACGGCCATCTGAGAGTTTTGCTTTTAGGATTGTGTCATCTCATTCCTTGAACTCAAGACCTGATCTCTCAGGCGTTGAAGCCCAAGTTGGGAAGCTAACTGAAGATCTCCAGAGTAATTCATGTGACATGCAATGAGCTTTGGGACCACCTTAATTACCTTTTGAGGAAGAATGAAAAGAAAACTGGCAAGAAAAAGGGGAGAAAGCGATGAGAGGAAGAAGGAGACAATGGGGAAGTGGGGTTCGGGGCACTTTTATGGGGTTGAATGGCGCAACGACGTCGTCATTTATTTTGATCATTAATAAAAAAAAACGGAAGGGACCATTCCGTGCCATATTTACTAGTGGCCCATTTTTCGTCTAGTGACCATATAAGGTATTTTTTCAGGCAAATTCCTCTAGAATTTTTTGGAGGTACATCTCTCCACTAGGCAATTAAAGAGATTTTTCCATCGAGAATTACGGTTGAGAAGTAGCGGAAGAGTGTTAGAAATCCCCAGCAAATAAACGTTTCATTCGGCGCCAATGAATTCAGGTACGCATTTTATATTGTGTTATTTCAGATTTTAATCGTTAAAAGTGATCCTGTGATTCGATTAAAACTAACATGTAGTATCAAATCACAGGCTTTAGAATTTCAGATTTGAATGACCAATTAATTTATTCACATGATTAACAACTTCGATTTATGGATATAATATATGATCGATCTCGAACTAATCATGTCTTAGGTTGAGTTCATTCAAATCTGTCATCTTCATGGGTACAGTGGAACACGTGCCCGCACTATTCTTGGAAATTGTGTTCTTGTTTCTGTGCATATATTAAATCCAGAAACCACATGAATGATTCGTATTCTTTTATCAGTACTGCTGGGGCATCACGAATTGGGATACTATGAGTGGATCTATGAACGGTGACTGTTAGCGTGGGGTTTTACCTCCTCGAAAAGCTTATGATATTAGTGTAAGGATTGACCGATTGAAATGATGGGACCGCACCATGTTTTTGGCTAAACGTGAAAAACCATGGGCCCCACTTGATTTTGGGTTTTAGAGTTCCAGACCCACCCCGAATGGGATCCCCTGGTTGGACCTATCAGAAACCTATTTGGACCAAACAGCGGCCGGGGGGAAACTCTTCCATCCGCCCCCTCAGCTGACCCCTGTATGTCGTCCGCTGTTCGGTCCAAATAAGGTTTACTGTTTGGTCGAAACAGGAATCCGTTTCTGACCCACCCACGATCTACTCATCCACCCAATCCATCTTGTATATTTTGGTTCGTTTTTAGATTGTTTCTACATTAAGAACCCATGTTTTCTTTTCTTTTTTTTTTTTTTTTTTTAATTTGATCAGTCTCTATAATTGCCCAAACCGTGAACCGCCTTGATGAGTCTCAAGTGAAGAATCGTGGGGCCCTTCTTTAACTTGATCAAGATGGGATCAAAGTCCACACAGGATGATGGCACTAAAAGTGTGAGTGCATGTTGCACACGGTCAAAAAAAGAACACGTTAGTATTTGTCGTGCACGCAAAGACTCCAAGTTAGAGACCCATCATCGCTTTTGGATCTTGTAGGTTGTGTTTTTTTTAATAACGCAGTGAAGATGTTGAACCTTATATCTACGGGACAACTCACACGTGAGAGGAGAGACAAATACAATTCACACGTGAGAGGAGGACATAAACTCGCATACGCAAAGAGAAATAGGCACTAAGACACAATCCATACATGTGAGGTGATAAAAACTCACACATACGAAAAGACAAACACACAACTCACACATGTAAGATGATGGAAACGCACACACGCGACAATAACAAACACAACTCACATATGCGAGTTGCATATAGAAAGAGAGAGGAGGTAGAGTTCGAACCCAAGACCTCCCAATGAAAACTGGACCGAGGACTCCTTACTACGAAGATAACGAGCCCTTCTCAATGAGTTATTTGTTGAAATGCATGTTGCTGTCATTTTTTAGCACATAGCCCGTGTCAGGTATATAAGAGAAAGAATAGAAATCCATGCCGCCTTTAATTAGTTTGGGTTGTACTCGATGAATGCATGTTTGACCCATGGATCAATTTGACCCAATTAAAGACACAACCCGTTTGTCTAAATACAAGGCATAAAAGATTTTTTATTTTTTATTTTATTTTTTAGTTTTTGTCTCTCGGCATGATTTTGATTATTGCATTTACTGATTCTATTGATGGAACTAAAACTCTATCGGTTTGGAGTGGGCTCAATTCATCTAGGTTGGGCCTGACCCATTGACTGACCTTGCCTATGTAAGGCCCGTGCCCATTTGTCATGAATGTGCATATTTTATTTGTATTAAATTCTTAATAAGATTTGAGACATAGGTCATTACCCAATCAGTCCAAACCATTAAAGGCCTAATTTGGGATATAAGAGTTTTTTTTTTTTTTTTTTTGTTTTGTTTTTGTTTAAAGGGTAAATGTATTAAGAAAGGGGGAAAAAGAATACAAAGGCACAGGAGCCTCCAAAAAAATGAGAAATACAGAGGAAGCAGAGCTTAGCCCAAAGACCCAAAGAAGAAACCAAAACCCAAAACAAAAGAGATCACATGGAATTTAAATTCACTGAGATATTCAAAAGCATGAGGAGGGAGGTGACCTAGTTACTGACAAAAGGTTTGGAGATCTTCTTAAGGTTTGGAGATCTTCTTAAGGCTGAAGCATAAGTCATCCTACAAGTGAGCTAAAGTCTGATTGAGAGGAGGGTAGAGATCATAAAAAATGGCAGCATTTTTGGTCTTCCATATAGCATAAAGAACAGATAAGAAGACAGACGCCATAAGTTTCTTCCCAGCCCGGTCATTTCCTTTAGAAAGGGAGAGCCAGAGGGAGGATGTAGAGCAGCGGGTGGGAAAAGGAACGCAGGAAGCATCGGTCAGCCAAAGCCAGAGAGATTGAGCTATAGTGCAGGAGAAGAAAAGGTGGCTAACTGAGTCTTCACCATTGAAACAGAGATTGCAACGGGAAGCTAAGGAGAATCCAAGTTGTTGTAGACGAGATCGTGAGGACCCGTCCCTAGAGATACCTAGTGGGATCCAATTTGACCAAGTTAACCATAGGTTAACCTATTTAATAGGTGGTTAGCATGAGTAGTTAGTAATTTTCATTAATTTAGCCTAGTTTATAAGGTTAGGACCCTTGTGAGATTAATAGTGGCCCCCTACACTTAATTAGCCAATTAGATGCCTTAGTTGTAATCCTAATTCTAGATGGGTTCCCCTTAGAGAGTTGTGCATTTAACCTTAGGATGACCCAACTACTCATAGCCTAACCCATTAACCCATTAATTATATGAGAGCACTCTAGTCTTTCATACCCCACCTTTTCCCTCCTTTTTAGAAATTTCAATACCTTAAATGACCTTGGCCTCCTTTATTCTCTACCAAGTAAACATGGGCACTTTTGTCATGATAATTAGCCTACCTTTATTGCCCTTGGGCTCCTTTATTCACAACCACTTATTTGAGGATACTTTAGTCATTATATGAGAATACCTATACTACCCTAGTCCTTATCCTTTATTTCTATTAGCCACCAAGGGCCCTTTAGTCATTCTATTTTAACATTCCCTAAATACCCTCATCCTTATCCTAAACTTACACTAGCAAGAGAGGGCACCTGGGATATTCTCCATCCCACCATTTCCTATAAAAGAAACCTACTACAACCATCTCAAACATCCTAGATCTCTCTCCCCTCTCCAAGCTAAGGTAATCCATTTCCCCCTTTTCAATTTCCTTGTAAAATAGTCATTTCTCTTAGATTTCCCTTCCTTATGCATTTCTCTCTTTGTGTATGGGTGTAGAGATTGTGGATCCAGTTGTGGGAGTGATCTTAAAGCATTTGGAGTGGAGCCCAAGCTATTTGAGGAGCTTTCTTCCTAATTAGGCAAGTAGACATGCTTAGATTATTTAATTAAATTGACTAACATGCTTAGATTGGTAATTACTGTCTTTTATGGATGCTTGGCATGATTTATGTATTTAGATGGTTGATTGGATGATATGATATGTAGAATTGTTAGTCTAAGCTCTTTTATGTGTATTTGGCCATTGATGGATGAGAATCCCCCTTTGGAAGATCAATGGCCCACTTGTGATGAGATCATGATATAGGAGACGTGTTTGATGTTTGGAAGTGTTTGGTGAAGATTGGAATGAAAAGAGAGAAATCCAGGAATTCTGGTATTTGCAACAGTTTTCAGCTAGGATGACCGAGCTCAGTGCCTGGTTGGCCGAGCTCAAAACAGTTTGGCCAAGCTCCGTGCCTAGTTGGCCGAGCTCATTGCCTGGTTGGCCGAGCTCAGAACAGTTTGGTCGAGCTCAGTGTCTGGTTGGCCGAGCTCAGAGCAGGTTGGTCGAGCTTCGTGCCTGGTTGACCGAGCTCAGAGTAGGTTGGCCGAGCTCAGTGTATACATTGACCTTTCCCAAATTTGGACCCTTTTATGATTTGATCATGTGTTGGCCCCGTTGACCTTCCATTTGGACTGTTTGGGATTCGCTAGACACGAGTCAAGGGCTGGGCTCAACCTTGACCTGTGTAGCCACCTAAGTAGGGTCTTGGGTTGTAAAATGGAACCTGATTCAAGGGTTATGGATGTCTTATGATGCTAAATACCTACATGAGCACTAAGGATACTTAATAAGCATCTGGGACTCCGTGATCACTGTCTTAGGTGAAGTGGGACCTTGGACCTGAATAGAGGGGCAGCAATCATCGATGGACTTGTGATATGTGGTACTTATATTGTGAAACAGACACTAAGGCTGACTGGTAGCTCCGAACCTTGGATGTAGGCCTCGAGAGGTACTATAAATCAGGGTATTGCACTTAGGCTCTGATCCATGATCACGGTCCGTATTGGATGAGATGTCAGGACATGGCACTTGAAGTCCTGACCGGTAATATTGGGAACTTAACGGTAGATACTGATAGACGGACAGTATATTGAGATAAACTAATTAAGCGTATAGAGAAGCGGAGTTTACAAGGGTATGCATTATTAACTGTTGAGAACCACAAGGATGGATTAGCTATACCCGAACTCCGTGCCTCGTACCCTTAACTACTATCATCTCATATTAAGGATAATAAGGCTATCCAGTTTGGAGTACCCCCACCTAGTGATCCGTAGTGTTTGTGGATGTACGATTGGTCTGCCGAGGGTTATGATGCCGGCATGGACATTGATATTGTGATGTGATTGACACAGTAGGTACCAGGTGTAGGTGAGGTACTGAGACCGCCGGCGCTCAGACCGGGTGTATGGATGGACGGTGAAATTGATCTAGCACATAAGTCCAATGACTGGGACTTGGCTGTGGCTATGTATATTGTTGGTTGAGATAGCACGTACGACCAATGGCTGGGACTTGGCTATGGCTATGGACATTGATGGATTCTTGTACACTCCTATTCGATGTGACGGCAGTGGTGGGTGGCTATGACCCCCATGCTTGGTGTCCATCGACAGTTGTTGAGACGACGACGATGGGCTGGCTCTGACCCCCCACGTCCTTTGTACTTCAACTGTGGACGTACCTTGGTATGCTTCTATGTATGTATATTGGATGTATGAATATTATATATTATAGATATCATTGTTTATTGTCTTTAACTGCCGCCGTTGATACGGTTGGATCTGGATGCGATAGTTACGACTATGGTAATGTTACTTCCTCTGTTTACTTCTGCTACTGATGACTCTGATGTGCTTGTATAGTTTATCTGATGTTTTGATGATGATGGCTTCTCTTATCTACATGTTATGCTGTATCAAACATCTGTTATATCAATATCTCGATTATTGTTCATGCACTACACTTTACACCATTTTCTGTTGCACTTTGATATTTTATATTATTATCGAGATACTAATCATGCAGGTAGAGCTGGGATCAGGTATATGGACTTCTTCCTTATCTATTGATATAATGTATTGCCATCTAAACATGCCTATTTGCCTGGCTCATCGAGCCTGACCCAATCCTTGGTGTTTTCAGGTATCTTCTCTTCCGCTTTCTTGATTGGTAGAATTGCTTGGCGACAGATCTGTTGCCGTAGGGTTCAGAGATTGATGCAGTTGGTGTATCGTGAGGCGTCTATTATATAGATATCTATTCTTTCCTTTTCTTATAACTGGCCGTGTTGGCCTAGGACTGAATAGTTAGTTTAATTATGGAAAGTACCTTGTAATATTTTAAAGTGAAATAAAATTTTAGGGCCTTGTCCATTTACCTGCTCATATGAGATTCACACTTGATTATATTATTGGATTTTCCGTATCTCTTAGGTACTTTCTCGTAGCGCCCAGAGATTCGAGGCGCCCGGATTTTGGGGCGTTACAGAGATTCTGTGGGAGTTTTGTTTAGCATCAATCGCCAACCGAAGCAGCTAAATCTGGAGATGGAAATGCCATTCCATATGAGAGGAGGCCATTGGAGGATGGGTCCCCTAGATCTGATAGTGTTCCAAACGGCGTGCAGAGACAGCTGTCCATCAGGGGCTTCTTTCCAGTAGAGGTGGTCGCTGGCAGATTCACTAGGAGATAAGAAAGAAGTAGCAGAAGAGAGCAGGTCATGGACAACAGGTGGTAAATTGTGGGGGATATGCCAAGAGCCTGAATGGAAGAGGGAGGCAAGACGATGGTCCAGGGGAAATTGAAGGCTGGGGAAGACCGCAGAGATGGGTTTGATACCACACCAGGTGTCTTGCCATGTGTCAATGTCTAGACCATTACCAAATATCCAAGTACTACCCTGATGGATGATATGAGTGATGGACCGCGCTCCTGCTCGGTTCTTACCGAGGTCGGCGGACGTGGGAGTCCGTTGGGTCCGACCCTTTCGTAACCGGGGGGCAGAGGCGCGCATCAACATTTTTGTTGTGTGGGTGTGCCAGATTTTCTATTTTACTCGGAATTGCAAGTGGTGATCCGGAGACCAACCTTCGCAAGTAAAAAAGAAATCAACTTCTTTCAAGTTTTCCATTGCACATATATTTAAGAAAAGAGACATTTTTCTTGGTTTGCCGTAATAGGCGATTTTTTTGGCATTTATAGCCGATTTTGGCGTTTATAGCCGATTTCTGGCGTTTATAGTCGATTTTGGCGTTTATAGCCGATATACAATCCTTATCAATAATGAAAGACAAGAGTTGTGATTTTTGTCTCTTTTGAAAAAATACAAACTACAATGAAAAGCAAGAAAAGGAGGATCTAACTTCTCAGGAGATTGTGGGGGACCCGTTCAGATTGACGGTCGCAAGCCATATGTGGGCTTCGCCATCGTCCATGCAGATGAGAACAAAGGATGCTATTGATTCGCTTGGCTTGGCTATAACCTCAGGTTTTTAGAGGACAAAGACCAAAAGGAGGTCCTATGTCCAATAAAAAACCGAGTAGACGGGCTGAAAAGCCACAAGTAAGCCATTGGAGGCAGAAGGAGAAGGCAAGGACCTTGGGGGGGGGGGGGGGGGGGGGGGGGGGTTACCCCCAAGGGACTTTTGTCACCTTGTAGCTGTGGTCGGTGTAGAACTTCCGCAGAGTTTTCTCTCTTTTCCTTCTCTGAATTTCTGTGCTTTGTCTGTGTCTCCGTGTTTTTTTCCGATCTTGTTTGGGTTTTTTTCCGATCTCTTTCTTCTTGGAGAGCTCTCCTATTTATAGGCTTTTAGGTAGCCATTTAGGAGGGTTTATGGGCTCTTATTGTCATTAAGCCGCATAATGGGAGGAGTTACAGGATTAATTCCTTTATTTTGTAACTCCTTTTTCTTGGCTTCTGATTGGCTGGAGGAGATTAAGGGCATTTAATCGCCTTTAATCGCTATGATGGGAGGAGTTTCATGGGTTAAATGCCATGAATCTCTTGACTTGTAACTCCCGGATGCTTGCTTCTGATTGGTCCATCCAAAGAAATGGATTAATGACTGTAATAAAGCTAGTCAATTAATCGCATTAAGTGGTCGCCGAGCAGTTGAAGAGTCGCGGGCCGTGCCGCGTCTTTTGGGATTCTTTTGGCAATGATCATCGATGGATCTTCATGTAGATCGACATCGGATGACCATGTGACTTCAGGTGTTGATTGCCAACAGCGGGTCAGTGCCATCTGTCCTGTCGATTTCTCAATCGGTCGGGAAGAAAGCACACTTTTTTTTGGTTGACCGGGTGGCGATCAATGTTGTTTTCGATACTTTTGATGATTGACCCGTGTTTTTGACGGATGTCAGAGGATTTGGTGTCTCAAAAGTATGAGTTTTGAAAACTACCAGAGGCTGGACGCTTCGAATCGCGAAAAAACGGCGAAAACCGGGGTTTCCGGGGCCTTCCCGGCGATCCCGGGCTCCAGGGGCCTGCGACCCTGGGGGGCTTTTTCCCCTTTTTGTCCCGTTTTGCGTCCGTTTTTGCTTTTTTTTTCGATTCTTTTTTCTTCTGTATTTTTCCTTGACATTTTTGACCATTTATTGGCCTGATTTCTCTGTAGGAAACCTGATGAGAATCCTTGCATTTTATTTTGCAAAGTTTCCAATTTCCTGAGAAAGCCGAAGACTTTGTCGCGCAGAGCTGCCGATTTTCCGTCAGAAGCTGAAACTGGGTCAAACGATGTCAGAATGACCTGAAGTTTGAGGTGAAGCCTCCTGAGCAATAAATAAGACCAATCATAGGCTTTTGTTTGAGTTTTGAAGCCGTTTGGGGTCCTATCACCAGTAGACTTGCTTTTGTCGCGATGAAGATGTCGCGGTTTGTTGTGCGGTCAACCGATGTCCGATTGACTTGAAATTTGACAGGGAACCTATTGGAGTCATTCTAAGATGATCCATAGGTTCTGTCTTGGAATCCATGGTCCCGGGGAGCTTCGCCGCCGAGAGGCCTGATTTGGCTTCCGAGCGTCAAACTATGGTCAAATGTTGTCGAAATGACCTGAAATTTGGCGTGTAACCCTTTGCAAGCATTTTGAAGCCGTCCAGGTGCTCTATCTGATGAGTGATGGCCTCGGTGGTATTCGCCGCCGAGAGGCTTGATTTAGCTGTTCGAGGGTTGATGTAGGGTCAAACGTTGTCGGTTTGACTCGGAACTTGACGTGGAGCATTTTGGATGTATTTTGAGACCATCCATCGGCTTTGATCGAAGATTTGGTGTCTCCGATGCTTTCGCCGCCGAGAGCTCCTTTTCGGCTGTCGGAGAAGTGAAGTTAGGCCAAATGATTTTGAAATGACCCGAAACTTCTTGTGTACTCCTCTTTTGGCTGTCTTGAAGGATCTTGCAGTTTTTGTTTGATTCTGACAAGATTTGATTTTTTGGAAGTAGCATTGCCTATTTATGGCAGGTTGCGACTTCATGTAGCTCTTTGGATCTTGAAGAGGCAAAGTGACATTTTTGGTGTCAAAAAATGCCCCCTCGAGGTACAGCGACGAGTTGCTTAACTTTTGTAGTCGATGTGCCTCGAAGAGATTTTTGAAGGAGAGCCTGTGACTTGACCAAGAGTCTTTGAGCAGTCTTTCTTTTTGGTATTTGTAGCCTTTTGAGCTTCCAGGGGAATTTTATGGTAGTGAAAGGGATCACGTACCATCTCGAGGCAAAGTTTTGAAGATGACATCAGGGATGTGGATTTGGGTTTTGACCTTGTGACCTAACAGGCTGTATGTGGCAAGTTAGGGGATCTGGTTTTGGTTTTTGATTTTGGTCTTGTGACCTAACAAGCTGTATGTGGCAAGTTAGGGGACCATGATTTGGTTTGATTTTTGTGGAATGTCAATTTCAAGATTTTGACTCAATCTGGTAGATGAGGCTGGATGGTTTGAATTTTGGAAGCTCATGGGGCTTGGAATTCTTTTTGTATGGTCGAATCAACTCAAAAGAGGCATGGAACCATTTTTGTATACTCTTGGTAAGAGGGATTTCTCTTTGACTAAAAGCCCATTTTCTTATTATATGTATATATTTTTTGTGCCTAGGTGGTCAAACCTGGCTCATATGGGCTAACCGATGGGACCTTAAGCTTTTGAAATGGCTTAGATCTCCTATGGGGTCATTTTTGTAAAGAATATCCAAAGATATCTCATTTGGATAGAGAATATCTAAAAATATCTTTTCTTGGAGAGAATCTCTCATGTTCCCTTTATTTTGGGATAGGATATCTCAAGATATCTTTCTTTTGGGAAAGAATCCTTCATTGATTTCTTTTTGGGAGAAAATCTCTCATTGATTTCTTTTTGGGAGAGAATCCCTCAAGATATCTTTCTTTTGGGAAAGAATCTTTCTAATCTCTTTCTTTTGGTAATGTTACTAATTAGTAACACTTACCTCTTTCTTCTTTCCTTCTTTGGTTTGCTCTCTTCTATAAAAGCAAGGAGGAGGTTGGATCTCTTGCTCTTATTACTTTCTTTTGCAATAATCTCAAGAGGGCTTCAAGACCAAGAGTCCTTCTTCTTCAAGATCTTCAAGACTTTTCTTCTTCTTTTCCATCAATGGCTTCAAGTAAGTTCCCTTTTTCAAGAAAACCCCATTGTAGGAAAAAAAAGTTCTTTCTTTTTTTTTTCACGTGTTTGCTTCCTTTTTTTTACACGTTTTTTTTTTTTTTTTGCTTTCTTTTCTTCTTTCTTTTTTTTTTCATGTTTTGTTTTTTTTTTTTTTTTTTGTTTGTGGGCCGTACGGACAGATCCGTACGGATCTGGCCGTACAGCCACGTGGCCTGTGGGCCATCCCCTCTTTTTTCTTCTTTTTTTTTTTCTCTTTTTTTTTTCGAGAAAGTTTCTTTTTCTTTTTTTTTTTTTGTTTTCTTTCCCCTCTTTTTTTTTGAGAAAGTTTCTTTTTTTTTTTTTTGCTCATCATGATAATGCCCCTTTTTTTTTTGGCAAACCTAGATGTTCATGCATGCATTCAATTGTAAATTAAATTTGTAGCATGATGTGATAGCATACCTGAAAGTTTTCGCAAATTTGGGAATTCGGAGCTTGCAGCGATGTTGAGCCCTTCCTGATTTTGCGGAGACTTTGATGTTTCGAAAGTTTGGAGTTTCGGAGCTCGCAGCGATGTTGAGCCCATCTTCAAGCTTTCTATTTCTTTCGGGATAGTTCCTTTTCTTTGGAATTGCCCCGGCATCATGTCAAAATTTCGCCAGATTTTGTTTAGCGAGATTCTGTCATTTTGATGTTTGATCTTTTTCTTTTCCATCCTTTGCAGGTGGTTCCTCCAGAACGAACAAGGGTAAAGAGCCTGCTTCAAGCGTACCTCGTCGATCTGCTAGATCTTCTAATCCGGCCGTTCAGCAGGCCTTTGAGAAGGTCCAGTATGTTGAGAGAAATCTGGAAGAGTGCGACTCCCTCAACAGAGATGAGATGAGGCAGCGACTGATCACTCTCAAGGGAGAGGAATTCTATAAGATCATGGTAAGCAGTCGTCCATGGGTCATGGAAGATTAGAGTGTTTTGCCCAAGCCTACCTTCTTCTTTGGTGATGCCGTCCCTGATGACATGACATACCAGAGGAGATGTTTTCAGTTCTCTTTCACAGTAGATGGTGAGAAGAAGACTGTTGCTATCCGGTCGACGTTTGATCGCACCTTCTCGATCTTGAGCCTTGTCCCCACGTGCTCTAAGAGGGAAGATCCTCCAAGCTGGGTGAGAAGGACAAATGTAATCAAGACCGGGGTTTTTGTTGGCGGTTCTCCTGGATATACGGAGAGGTCGCCTGTTGACATGGACCTGTTGATGCCATCCAGAAACTACCAGGGTTCTGATTTTCTGTCGGTCGATTTGAGACCGGTGGGTCTTGGTATTTTTAGCGGTGACGGCAGCAATTGGATAAAGCCTTTTCGACTTCGTGGCCGTTTCAATGCTGACTCCGAGTGGAAGTCGTGGACCGATCGCGTCCTGCTGATTGGTGGCGCCGTATTGAAGGAAGCCGGGATTTTTGATGCGGTCCGTGCCTTTAGGGAGACCGTGATCTTTTCCGACGAGGCCTTCATGGCTATGCTGGAGTTATTCCTCCCACAAACCAATACCTTCATTGTGACGAATGGTGAGATTGGTTTCTCTTTGAAGGAGCTGAGCGCCATTACTGGATTGCCCATCCTTGGCAAACTTTATGAGGAGTTTATGCCGATAGAGAGCGTCCTTGAGGGGCAATCTGAGGAGTTCAGGCTTCTGTACTTTCAGCTCGTCGCCTTCTATGATTTTTTGAAGGAGAAGGAGGGTTTTAAAGTTAGATCCAGCAGTTGGAAGAGTTCTAGCTCTTCGTTCCCCAACTTTTTTGATAGCATGGAATCTTCTGATAGTGTGACCCAGGAAGCCAGGGCTCAGGATCCAAGTTCGAAGAAGATCTTTGCTATGCAAGAAGAGTTGAGAGATTTTTGTGCGAGTACAAACGCCATATGTCCTGACATTGCACTGTGGAGAGATCTCGCTGTTTACCTCACTTATTGGCTTGGTGAGGCTATTTTTGCTGGAGGAGATGGAATGCACATCAGGTCGCATTGTATTTTTCCGGCTTGTCAGATGGCGTTTGGAGAGCAGCTTGCTTTGGTGCCAGCTCTTTACTCCTACCTGTGTACCGAACTGCAGGCTGCTGCTTTTCTGGTTCGGCTTGGGCTTCCCATGAATAGGGTATTTTCAGCCCATATCTTTTATTCGTGGTACGTGTACCACTGCCCTGGCTTCCACCGGTTGGGTGCTGCACAGGATGATGATCCTTTGATGATTCGACTGGCTAAGGGCAAAGCCGTGTCCGAATCACTTTTATTTGCCCGCATGAGGATCCGACGGTTCAGGGACGTCGAGATGGGGCAGTCTTCAGTGAAGCTTTCTCCGGAGTTGCGGAAGAAGGCTTTTGATTTTGGTGCCTCCCGAGACTCTACCAGGGCGTGGTCGGGAAGGCATTACTCCTTGACCAATGCAGAGAGAGAGTGGCTTTTCAGCATACGTGTCGGCACGATGGTGTACCGCAGACATCTTTTCGTCGACATCCAGCCATATGTACCCTCTCGCTTTGCTTTGCAGCTAGGTTTTTCTCAAGGCGTTGTCGGAGCGCCTTCAAGCATGGTGAAGCGCTTTGGAGGTTTACAGGACGGGAGAAATGCATGGGCTTTCTATAGTGCTGAAGATACTACAGCCATGATTTCTTATCCTGTGTTGCTGACTTCCCTGACTGCCGGCTTTGCGAAGTTGTTCGCGGAGAGCTTTTCGGCATATCGGGGGCTTTCCAGGAAGGAGCTTGGTGTGAAGCTAGCATCTGGAAAGGGCATTGGAAAGTCGGATGGCGTCCGGCGAGAGGAAGTGTGGGCCTTCCTTTCTAGAGAGAAGCACAAGATGGGTTTTCTCGGTGACCAGGGCGCATTGGTTCTGAAGCTGTCCGAGAAATACCTGATGAGGCTTTAGAGCAGCTAGAACAGGAGGAAGCTGAACTTGGTGCTTGGATGCAAGCGGCACAGAGGCAAGCTTCCGTGGGGTCTACTGATAAGGGTAGACCATCCAATGAGGAGTCAAGTGGGAAACCTGACTCTGACAGCGGGGCAGGTTCCTCTAAGAAGCGAGCCCGCATGAGTAAGAGGATGAGGAGTCATTATCGCAGCAAGGGGCAGGATGAGGACTCTCCTGACTTGGAAGTTCCTCTTGGTATCAATGAGGACCCGCCAGTAGATGCTGATGAGCCTCCAAAGAAGAGAAGCCGAGAAGAAGAGACCATCGGTGAAGGTATGATTCTTCCTTTTTCTCTTTCCATTTGTTTTCATGGGATTTTTCCATGTTCTGATTTGCTTCTTGTTTCTGCTTTTCTTTTCTTTTTAGCAGAGGAAGACTTGGTGATGCCTGAGGTTCCAGTCGATGAGGTGGTGACGGATCCTGTCGGGGCACCTGAAGAAGAACCGATGGACTCTGGAGTGAATCCAGAATCTCCAATTGGTACGACTTCTTTTGCTTTTCTTTTTTTTTTGTCTGTGACTTGGTTTGCTAACACATTTCTTGCCAGCTGACTTGCCATAAGATTCCGATGACTTTGAACCATCGATGGATGCAAATGTTGATGATGCTTCCGATGAGTTCATGGAGGAAGAAAGTGTTCCGCCAGTCGTCGAAGAAGGTATTTTATAGTTATAACCCTGATAATGATTTTCAAACAGGATCATATGCGTACCTTTTTGTGTTTCTTTGGCAGGTTTTGAAGTGACAGAGGAGGATCCGTCGCTTCCAGAGCAAGGGATGCCAGAGTTTGATCCAGAGGTAGAGACTCCTGGGACTAGTTCTGACAATGTTGAGGAGATACCTCATGCTGAGATTCCTTCCCGAGCAGGAGCAGCTTCAACTGGGAAGAGTTCTTTTGTTACTCTTTCAACAGATGATGATATGAGCAGCCGACCAACGGAGTTGGGCGAATCTTCAGTTGGGCCATCTCTTCTTTTTGCGAAGAAGGTGGTGGTACGAGTTCTGAGCTCTTGGTTTGAGACTCTGCTTTCTGGGCACTTAGATGCCGGATTTGGGATGATCCAGCATGTGCGGGAGATTCTCAGTGATGCCGAAGAGGCTGGTCTGGATGTCACAGGTGCCAGGGCGATCGTTGATAGGATCATTGCACTGGGTGATAAGTGGTTTGAGACCATGGGTTTGGCTGATGACCAGTTCTTCAAGGAGATGTTCTTGGACCCTGCTGATAAGGCTAAGTCTAACCTGGATGAGGCTACAGAAAGCAGGAAGCAGGTAGTCCGAAAGAAGAACTTAGAAGAGCTAAACATCATTGGGCTGACACATGACCTTAACATCCTTGATAGGGAGGTCGATGAGGCCAGGAAATGTCTTGAGCATCTGCAGGCACAAGTCGCTGCCAAGTGGACTGCAATAACAGAGGCTCACGACATGGAGAGTGCTCTGATTCGCCTGGTTGCAGATGCCAATCGAGTTCTTGAAAGGGAATCTGAAGAAAGCGAACGATGGCAAATTGCTCGGGATAAGCTTCCCGGTGTGGAAGAAGGATTGCAGCATTCTCCAGCATCTCATGGCAGGTTCCTGAAGAAGCGTGCCTTGGAATCCCTGACGGCTGAGGCTAAAAGTTTGCTTAAGGAGCTGAACTCCTGGCTGGAGACCATTTTTGATTGAGCTCCTATTTTTTTTTTTTTGACAGAAACCATCCTTCTCTCTTTTTTATATATATATATTTTTAGTACCACTTGTATTATTTTTTTTGGTACTTTTCTCTTCTTTTTTTTTGTAGTGTTTGTGAACACTTTCCTTTTTTTTTTGTACCACATGTATTTTTTGGTACTTTTTTTTTGTTATCCCTACGCTCACTTGAATCTTTTTGTGATAAAAGTAATTGCTAAATGGGATGCTCTTCTCTTTTTTTCTTCCCTACGCTTACTTAAATCTTTTTGTGATAAAAGTAATTGCTAAATGGGATTTGATCAAAAGCTTGTCATTTTGTGAAAATCTTTTGTCAAATGATTGTTTTGGCATGGAAGCCAGATTTTTGCTCGTGGCATGGAAGCCAATTTTGGCATGAGAGCCAGCTTTTTTTTTTGTGGCATTGATAGCCGAGTTTTTTTTGTGGCATCTATAGCCGGTTTTTTGGTGGCATTGATAGCCGAGTTTGTGGCATTGATAGCCGGTTTTTTTTTTTTTGAAAGCCAATTTTTGTTTGTGGCATTGATAGCCGGTTTTGTTTTGTGGCATTGATAGCCTATTTTGGTGGCATCTATAGCCGTTTTGTGGCATTTATAGCCTGTTTTGGTGGCATTTATAGCCGGTTTGTGGCATTTATAGCCGGTTTGGTGGCATTTATAGCCTGTTTTGGTGGCATTTATAGCCGGTTTGGTTTTCAAAAATGCAAGTATCGACTAAAAGTCGCCTCCCTGCTGAATGTTCTTGCAAGTATCGATGGAATGTCGCATCCTTGCTCATTCGGTTGCGAGTATCGATGGAATGTCGCATCCTCGCGGATTTGGGCGCAAGTATCGATGGAATGTCGCGTCCTTGCTTTTCAAAAGTTTCGGTTTTGCGGGTACTGACTTGATGTCGTTTCCCCACGATTTTTGAAATTTATGGTTTTCTCAAACCTTTGGGTTATGGATATCAACTGAAATGTTGCGTCTCCATGTTTTTTTAGGTTTTTTCGAACCTTTGAGATTTGGGTTGTGGATATCAACTGAAATGTTGCGTCTCCACGGTTTTTGAATTTTGCAAGTATCGACGAAATGTCGCTTCCCTGCAATTTTGGAAGTGTCGAACGTGGTTCGCATGCTTCCGATTTGTGCGAGTATCGACTAAGCGTCGCTTCCCCGCGGTTTTTTGGAAAAACCATTTTTTTTTTGTTTTTTAAAGACACGAGGGTCATAAGTTTTGACCTAAAACCATTTTGGCGGTAAAAGGCAGGGTGGACTAGGGTGGAAAACCCTGAATCCGGGTTTTATTTCAAACCATGAATTTTGGGTTCAAGGGTTGAAAATTTTGGTCAAGTTAGGGAAAGGTTCCTAAACTTGGGTTTTTTTTTTTTTGAACAATGAAACGATGGAAGTAAGCATTGTTTAAATTTCTAGAAATTTCAACATTTGACATGAAAATTCTAAAAAAGGGTGGGTTTAGCGAGCGTGTACCTGGAAACCGGTTTTGGCCGTACAGGCATTGCTCTTACCCAGTTGGGTAAGTCTTCAAGCGTAGTACCGCTTTAAGAACTTGTCGTTGATGGGCAGCATACATCTGTCCCCTTCCATGTTTAGGAGTGCGTATGCGCCGTTGGAGAAAACCTTGTCGATGACGTAGGGTCCCTCCCATTTTGGCTCAAATTTGCCTTTGGACTTGTGAGCGAAGACCATTGGTCTTTTTACCGCAAGAACCAAGTCACTCTTTTTGTAGGCGCGTTGCCTGACCTTTCTATCGAAAGATCCTGCCATGCGTGCTTGGTAAAGTTCAATGCTTTGTTGAGCTTCGAGCCTTCTCTCATCGAGATTGTCCAGCTCATGGAGTCGCAATTTGACATTGCTTTCTTGAGTCATGTCATTTTGCAAGGATACCCTCAAGGAAGGAATTTGTACTTCCAAGGGTACGACAGCTTCGCATCCATAGACCAAGGAGAATGGTGTGCTATGGGTTGGTCCTCGAACAGTGGTTCGATAGGCCCACAAAGCTTCAGACATTTTGTCGCTCCAGTCTCTTTTATGACTAGAGACCATTTTTTTGAGGATTTTGCAGAGTGTCTTGTTGAAAGCTTCTGCTAACCCGTTTGCTGCCGGATTGTATGGAGTCGAAGGACAGCTTTGGATTTTGTATTTGTCGCAGAACCTGTAGAATCGATGATCCCGGAATTGTGGTACGTTATCATGGACGAATCTTTTCGGTATGCCGAAACGACAAATGATGTTGGTGCGCAGGAACTGAAGGACTGATGTGGTCTTCATTTCGTTGAATGCAAATGCTTCTGACCACTTGGAGAAATAATCCGTAGCGGCAAAGATGAAGCGATGACCTTTGCTCGAAGGGGGAGAAATAGGACCTATGATGTCCATACCCCAGGCTTCGAAAGGCTATGAGATCACTGTAGGATGCAGCCATTCTGGAGGCATGTGAATGTAATCTCCATGAATTTGGCATTGTTGGCAGCGCTTAGCAAATTGCATTGCGTCAGCTACCATGGTAGGCCAGTAATATCCTAACCTTTTTATCTGATCATAGAGCTTGGGACCAGCCTGATGAGCTCCGCAAAGACCAGCATGAACTTCTTTGAGTGTTTCTTCAGCCTCTTGTTGTGACAAGCAGCGTAGAAGTACTCCGTTGAAGGATTTCCTATAAAGGATTTTTGAAGGAATATCCAAATGAAAGCTTGGGGTTCTCCTTTGGATGCTTACCCGTTCTTTTGGATCTTCAGGTAGGATTCCGAACATAATGTAATCAATGAACGGATTCCTCCAATCGCCGATTGAAGTTTGAAGGATTGAAATCCTACTTCCAACCACTTTGTGGCATTCAGCAACAGCTTGGTGTGTGTTAAGAGGAGGAAGGATTCTTCTTTCGCACACTGTGATTTGCATGTTTTCCCCTTCCTGAATTGCCATGGATGCGGCAAGTCCAGCTAGGGCATCTGCACGTTTGTTTTCACCTCTACGAATGTGGGTGATGTGACAGATGTCAAACTTTTGCAGAAGCGATTGTGCTTTGTTGTAGTAAGGCAGCAAATCTGGCTTTCTGACTTCAAATTTCTGATTCATCTGGTTGACAATCAGTTGAGAGTCTCCAAAGACTTCCAGCATGGTGATACCGGATTCGATGGCGAGTTCCAATCCTAGGATCAGAGCTTGATATTCAACTGCGTTGTTTGTGCATGGTTCCAGTAGCGAGAAAGCGTGTGGAATCATGTATTTGTCGGGGCTAACAAAGAGGATGCCAACTCCCGAGATCAGCTGTCTTTTTTCATTTGTCCTGGTTGCACCGTCAAAGTACATGTCCCAGGAGGCACTTTGTGAGAAAGTCTCCACATTGTAGACTGGTTCGTCTAGGAGATCATCTCTGAGTGGAGAATCTTTAGGCAATGGATGCTCTGCGAGGAAGTCCGCTAGAGCTTGCCCTTTGATTGCCTTTTGTGGTACATACCTAATATCAAATTATGATAGAAGGATGGACCATTTTGCCAGTCGAGCGTTGAGAGAACCTGCCTTTGTGACAAGGACCTTCAAGAGGTTGACTCTCGAGACCAGGTATACTGTGTTGGAAAGTAAGTAGTGACGCAGCTTTTGTACGGCGAACATCACTGCAAGGCATTCTTTTTCGACTGGAGAGTAGCGATGCTCTGCAACTACTAGCATGCGGCTGAGGTAATATAGAGCAGCTTCTTTTCTTTTATTATTTTCTTGTGCAAGCAGAGCTCCCAAAGAGTGATCAAGGGCTCTTGTGTACAAGATGAATGGTTTTCCAGTGGTAGAAGCAGCTAACACTGGAGGTTTTGTCAGGTATGACTTGATGTCTTGGAAAGCAGCTTCACAGTCAGCATCCTAGACAAAGTTTACACCCTTTTTCATCAACCGGGAGAATGGACGGCATTTCCCCGAAAGATTGGAGATGAATCGTTTGATGTAGGCCAATCTCCCTTGAAGCCCTTTGAGTTCTCTCAAGGTTCTTGGAGAGGGCATTTCTAGAATGGCTTTGACTTTTATGGGGTCAAGCTCTATTCCAGCTTTCCGAACTAAGAATCCGAGGAACTTACCCGACGAGACGCCGAAGAAGCATTTCAAAGGATTCATTCGCAGTTTGTGCTTGCGAAGTCAGAGGAAGACTTCTCGAAGGTCTTCGAGATGATCTTCTTTTCTTATGCTTTTGACGGCGAGGTCATCAACGTAACATTCAACCATCTTGTGCTGCATATCTTGAAATATTTTCATCATAGCCCTCTGATATGTGGCACCAGCATTTTCAGACCAAATGGCATGACAGTGTAACAATACACGCCAAATGGGGTCCGAAAATATGTATGTTTTTCATCTTCAGGATGCATCTTTATCTGATTGTAGCCAGAGAAACCATCCATGAATGTCATTCGCTCGAATCCACAGGTATTATCAATCATTACCTCTAGTATGGGGAGCGGAAATTCATCTTTTGGGCATGCGCCGTTCAGGTCTCTATAGTCAATACAGACCCTGATCTGCCCATTTTTCTTTGTCACGGGGACAATGTTGGCTAACCATTCAGGATGTTGTTCCTCACGGATGAAGCGGACGCTTTTGAGTTTTTGAACTTCTTGTTCAATTTTATCCATCACATCTGGACGAAATCTTCTTTGGCCTTGCTTGACAGGCTTGATGTCTTCTTGAAGATTGAGTTTGTGAACCACTATTTTGGGGTCTAAGCCAGGCATTTCAGCGTAAGACCATGCAAAGCAATCAACGAACTCACGAAGAAAGGCGATATACTCGGGTAACTCATCATCATTTATATTCTTGCTTATGAATACAGGACGTGGGTTATCTGGTGTTCCCAATTCTATCTTTTGAACAGGATCTTCTGTTGGAAGGTTCGAAGGTGGTTCCTCCACAATATTTTCGGAGGCTTCCAGCTCAACGAAACCTTCTGGGGTTTCAAGGGCATTTCCAGACCAAGGTTTTGTTCCTTTCCACGGGTCTTCTTGATCGGTAATTTTTCCGAGGCTTGCTATGAGATGATCCCAATCGCCTGTTGAAACCGGGTTGAAGTAGGCTACTTCTTTTGGAGATGAGGGTTCTTCTGGGTCAGAAGTCCACACGTCTGTGCCATCGGACAACTCCTCTTCATTTTCGGAGAAATCGTGCCAATTGGATGAGCTTCCTGGATTTTTATCAGGTGACTCATCGAAGAGATATCCAGGGAGATCGATGTCTTCATGGACTTGAGATGTTGAGGCTTGGTCAGTATATTGACTTTTAAGCTTTTGTGTTAACTGTCTCAGGGGAGTGTCGGGATCATACCCTAACCCGTGTGAAGACTTTTCTACATAGCCATAGAGTCTCCAATCTTCCAGCTGGCTTTTGGTCAAGACGAGCCTTAATGGCGTGAGAATACCGCGTCCTTCTCCCAAACCGACTGGGTTTTGAGCGTCATAGCCCATTTTCTTCATAATAGCTTGTGCTACAGAACTGTATAAGGATAGTTGAGGCATACCTTTATTTTGGAAAGGTTCAAGCATGGAGTTTGATGAAGAAGCATCCGATCTATGGAAGAAGATCGGCTTTTCCTTTGCTGAAGTTGCTGGTACAACGAAGGAAGCTGACGTAGGATCTTCTATGTCAGAAGTTGTCTCCATTGGAGTGAGAGCAGGGTGAACTTGCTGAGTGTTAGCTTGGCTTGACGATGTGTCGTCTTCTGGCTCTGAATCCGAATCCGTGTCTTGCATGATAGACACGAAAGAGACAACAAATTTGCCCCCAGGCCTTTGCTTTACCTTTTTCACTTTAGTTGTGATGACCAAAGGCTTTGAAGGTTTGAGGGAGATGATGAAGGGAGTTTGAATGCTCTCTTCAGATTTACCGGATGATTTGTTTTCTTCCGGCTATTGTTGAGGAGCCTTGTCTTTATCTTTCTGGAGATTTTCAGCAAAGGGTGATGTGTGCTTCTCCTCTTCAGTAGCAGAGTTGCGATCCTCAGTGATCGTGTTGCACGGAGCATTTTCCGGGAACAAGTCCTGAACAACATCCAGCAACCTTTCTTCTTCGTTGACTAATTCATCATCCCAAGCATCAATGGCTGGGAATTCTTCAGTCAGGAAGGGTGTGAACTTTGAAGTCACAGTCTCAGGAGAAGAAACCTGAGAGGGTGTCATCTCAGTGAAAGTCACGTGAGACGAAGTGGCTTCAGAAGATACATTGCTAGGCGTCGCCGGAGTGTAAGTGCTCTCATCAGACGATGCTTCAGAAGAGCTATAATCCCAAATTATTACATTGCAGGAAGCTCTGACAGGAGACGTTGCCTGATCGGTGTTAGACTCATCCTCGGATGTAAGAGGATCATCTATCCAGCAATTTTCTCCATTTTCAGGAGTTAAGGGAGAATGTACCTGGTGGTCTTCAGGGACTTCAGGCTCTGGGTTGCGAGGAGGCTCGTTGACGCGGTCTTGCTCTTGTTCTAGAGCGAGTCGCTGCAAGATCCTTGCATATTCTTCAAGATCAGGTATGGGAGCCGGATCTTCTTCTTCATCAACTCTTTGTGGCTCAACATGGTTGATTTCCACTGGAGTAATGAGAGGTGCTGAGTCAGCAGCATTTTCTTGTACAGCCTCTTGGTCTTCTTCATCATCAGACCAGGATCTTTGTGGCTGTAAGGGGTTATACCAGATTACTGGCATAAGATGAGTTTCCGGAACCCATTCTTCATCGGAGAGATATTCTCCTGTTTCAAGGGACTCCTCCCACTCATCTGTGTAGTTGGATTCGAATCCATCATCGGTGTCGCTGGACTCGTATCCATCAATGGAGAATCCAACTACCGAATTGCAAGAGTATGATGCCTCCTGCATGGCTTCTTTGAATTGAGGTGGCATGAAATCACTGAGAGTGAATTTTCTTACCCCCTTTGAAGTCTCTGGAAGGGATGTTTTTGTTGCCTCCAGTGAAGCGGTAGAGGAAGCCTCTGCCTTTTCTTTGACCTTTAGTTTTGGCTGGGTCTTCTCTTGCCGTTTGAGCTTGAGGAGATGCTTCCTAGCCTGCCTTCGCTGTTGAGCTGTAGGCTTTGTTTTCACGACCTCCCAATTTTCATCTTCCAGGAGATCGGGATGTACCCATATCGGTTGTCCGTCTAGTGTCGGGTAAGGAACCAGTTTCTCGGACGCTTCGATTGAGTTTATCACCTTGAAGGAAGTAGTGATCTTCTTCTTTGGTGATTTTGATGTTTGTCCACATGTCACCATGTTGACGGAGGCAGGCCCATAGTTTTTGTCAAAGGTGATGACTCCGTTTTTCCACATCTCGTCTATTTTCTCCCTCACAACGAAGCATTGATTGAGAGGATGCGAGATCATCTGGTGGTATGGACAGTACCGAGGATCGTTGGTTTTGCCAACATCACCCGGTCTTTTTGGTTCAGGCAAGGTGAGCTTGCCGTTTGCCACAAGAGCCCCGAAGATTTCACCAACATCTTCATCAATCGGGTATTTCATCTCTACTCGTTCTTTGAAGGCATCTGAGAGTTCAGGTCTCTTACCAGCAACTTTATTTTCAGCTTTCTTTGGTGGCTGAGGAGCTGACTTGGTCTGCACATTGAGGACCTCTTTTTTCTTTGGTTTAGAGGTTGCAATGGCGGTTGGCTCTTTTCTTGATGATTTCTGACTGTTGAGGTCTTTAATCACCGTTTCAGCTTCCATGGAAGCTTCTAGGAGTTCTCCCAGGTTTTTTGATTTGTTGTCGATGATCATGGAGCGGATTCTGGCTCTCATGTTGTTTCGGCAAATGTCGACTAGCGACGCTTGTGGCAGTACATCAGAGCATTTGTATGCCATTGCTTTCCACTTGTGAATGAAGTCATATGTTGACTCATTCTCCCCCTGTTTTAGGCTGCACAACTGAGCCATAGTAGCGGGATGATCCTCACCTTTGAAGTGAGTCAGGAAGCGTGTCTCTAGCATGGCCCAGTTTTGGATCGAGTCCTCCGGCAAAGTGGAGTACCAATCGAAGGCCGTACCTTTTAGGGTACTTGCAAAGAGGCGGATCTTGAGTGCATCTTGATCCGCGATAGCTCCTGTCAGGATCTTGAAGTGGATGACGTGCTGTCTGGCTGATCCTTTCCCCGTATATGTTTGGAGAGTAGGATGCTTGAATTTGGTGGGGAACGGGACCGAGTCCATCCATAAGGGATATGGTGGCTTGATCCCATGCTCCTTGAGTATATCCTCTTCTTTTGCTTTGGCGAGGATACTGTCTACGTCCTTTTTGGTATGGACGCGTGACTCATTTTCTTCTCCATTTACCTCATCGTCTTGATGATTCGGAGGAGGTTCATTGTTCGCCTGATTTTGGAAGGCGAGGAGAAGGTTTTCCATCAGAGTTTCAATCCTCTATTGGCCTTGTTCCAACTGCTGGATGCGGGTGATCGCATCTTCTGGAGGTGGATTGCGGGGTGGTGGCTCAGAATTTGTAGCCAAGACATTCATCCTTCGTGATTCGAATGAAGAAACTGTCCTGGTGACTGAGCTGGGGCTCATTCTTTTTGAAGAAGAGCTTGAGGAAGGATCACTCTGCCGTCCTTTGCTTGAAGGAGCAGGGGATTCTTCTGAATGTCTTCTTGTCCTTGAGACACTGCTGGTCGTCGGACGTCGGACATGGATTTTGTTGCTGATTTTTGGCGCCTTCTGGTTTTTCCAACCATATGGACGGCAGCAACTTGGTTGGGTCTTTCTTTTTCGACCCATTTGGGAGAGACTTGGAGTGTAGGAGGCTGAGTCCTTTGCTTCTCTAGTCTCTTTTGCCGATATGACGCGCGGCGGCGTATGCGACGAGCAATTTGAGCTTCGGTCAGCTCTGGCTGGGCTTTGACGATGAAGGATGTGCTCCCTCGGGCGCAGCAGCCGAGCCTGTCTTCTTTGCAGCTAGGCAAGGACAGGATGCGAACCCTGTCCTTCGCCTGTTGCAGCGAAGCTTTGAATTTTTGGAGTTCGGCCCCTGTAGAGATGAAGGGTCAAACTGCAGGTTTGTAGGCTTTAGCAGGTGCTTGCAGAGGCCTTGTGATGCATGACTTGATTTTGGGCTTGTAGGAACAAGCCGGCTCATGCTGGTTTGACTTGGGAGTCAGGTTGGAGATGGGTCTCTCCTCTTTCATGTAAGCAAGAGGGTAGAACTGGTTCTCCTTGAGTGGGGCCAGGAATACTGGCTTGGAAGATGTTTGGGACCTTCTTTATTTTAGTGAAGGTCTTGGGGACCAAGTCTTGGGATAGACCTGGTCATTTGCAGGTCGAGGCTTCGTGGGGGTGCCACGGGCTTCAAGCCTTCTAGTGCTCGCCTTTGGTGTCACGGTAGTGACACGTTGAGATGCGAGTTTCTGCTTCTTGGAAGGAGCAGTTTGTTCTTCGGGAAGTGGGAATGGTCCCAGCGTCCCAAAGACGATAGTCCGGGGAGTCGAGGTCAACCCGGAGTTCAGAGAGTTGCCGAGGGAGTTGACACTTCGGCAGCTGATGGGGCGCTTGTAGGTGCGCGTAGTTTGCTTCTGTTGAAGCATGATTTGGTGCTTGTTTTCATCGAAAGTAATGGTTAGTGAAGCTTCCATTGTTAGTTTTCGAAAAGTTTCTGAAACAAGACCACATCCATTAGTAATCACAAGAATATAATGATCATAAATGGGAAATTCTATGGTTTCGTCTTTTCAAATTGCTCGAGGGAGATGACCCAAGCAATATGAGGAAGGCAAAATGCCATAGAGGGTACAATTGTTCTGATCGCAGGTATGGTAAGCCCAGAATGAGCGTCTCAGTGACTGCTAGAAGCAATTGGGAACTTAGATTCGACTTATCGAGAAGCAAAGCTTGCTCGAGATAAGAAGAATATAAAGTTTGGAGTTACAGATGTGCCGGTCGCAATACAGTAGACCCTGAAATGGCGTACTAGTACCGCTAGACACAAATGTTTTGAGACCGCATCCATGAGATGAGATTCTCTTTTTTGAAAGGTCAAAATTGGATTCATCAAAGAGAGCAGATGGTATTCCAATCTGAATACGGGCTCAGCGATTTCCGCGAGCGCCAGTGCTCAGAAAGAAATGAACCATAATTTCTCGAATCTGAATCTAAAAATGACGAGTTTTTTTTTGAAATGCCAATATCGGGTTCATCAAAGAGAGCAAAAGGCACTCCAATTTGAACACGGGCTCAGCGATTTTCGCGAGCGCCAGTGCGCAGAAAGGAGAAAACCAAGATTTCTCCAATCTAAACCCAAAATGACGGAAGTTTTTTTTTTGAATATTTTTTATTTTTTATTTTTTTTGAAGATTTTTTTTTAAAAAAAATCTTTTTTTTATTTATAGTTTTTTATTTTTAAGATTTTTTTTTGAATTTTTTTTTTATTATTTTAAAATTTAGTATTTAAAAAAAAAATTTAAAAAAATTTATTTAAAAGACGAGAGAGTATACATAGGCCTCCTAACCCGGTCTTATGAAATCTTGATTGATAGAATTGCCCCCAGGTAAGGGTAAGATTACTTAATGAACCCGTTTGGAGGACCCTTGCCTAGAACAGTCAAGCTATCTCCACACTCTGGACAAGGCTTTTCTTTGAATCAACCATGATCAAAGAACACAGTTGGTTTAACCTTAGTGGTCTATGTCTTCTTTTTTGTTTTTTTTATATATATATATTTTAGATCTTTAATGAACTCATCGAAGAGAAACGATGGCCCAAAACCGTAGTCGAACAGGCTCAACATTTCTGCAAGCGCAATGAACGATAGGAACGGATCAAGGTTTCTCAATTTTGAATTCAAAACTTGAAAATCTGATTTTTTTTATTTTATATATATATTATAGTTTTTTTTAATGAACTCATCGAAGAGAAACGATGGCCCAAAACCTTAGTCGAACAGGCTCAACATTTCTGCAAGCGCGATGAACGTTAGGAACGGATCAAGGTTTCTAAATTTTGAATCCAAACTGAGAAATCTAAGTTTTTTTTATTATATATATTATTTTTTTTAAGATTTTTAATGAACTCATCGAAGAGAAACGATGGCCCAAAACCTTAGTCGAACAGGCTCAACATTTCTGCAAGCGTGATGAACGATAGGAATGGATCAAGGTTTCTCAATTTTGAATCCAAACTGAGAAATCTAATTTTTTTTTATTTTATATATTGATATTATTTTTTTTAGATTTTTAATGAACTCATCGAAGAGAAACGATGGCCCAAAACCTTAGTCGAACAGGCTCAACATTTCTGCAAGCGCGATGAACGATAGGAACGGATCAAGGTTTCTCAATTTTGAATCCAAACTGAGAAATCTAATTTTTTTTTGTTTTTTTTTTTTGAAAAGAGAAAGAGTGGAAATAAATTCAAAGAATTAGAAATTCCAAAAAAAAAATCTCATCTCATTTTTTTTAGATCCGGAATCCAACATAAGCCACCAATTAGAAAGTAGCCAAGGAATTGAGAAAAGAAATATAAGCATAGAGCAAAAGATATGATATGCAAATATTCTATTTCTAGCATCGTGTTCTCAAATGAACGTGTCCCACCGGGTGTGCCAGCTTGATGGATGTTGACACCAAAAATGTCACTTTGCCTCTTCAAGATCCAAAGAGCTACATGAAGTCGCAACCTGCCATAAATAGGCAATGCTACTTCCAAAAATCAAATCTTGTCAGAATTAAACAAAAACTACAAGATCCTTCAAGACAGCCAAAAGAGAAGTACACAAGAAGTTTCGGGCCATTTCAAAATCTTTTGGCCTAACTTCGCTTCTCCGACAGCTAAAAAGGAGCTCTCGGCGGCAAAAGCATCGGAGACACCAAATCTTCGATCAGAGCCGATGGATGGTCTCAAAATACTTCCAAAAGGCTCCACGTCAAGTTCCGAGTCAAACCGACAACGTTTGACCCTACATCAACCCTCGAACAGCTAAATCAAGCCTCTCGGCGGCGAGAACCACCGAGGTCATTACTCATCAGATAGAGCACATGGACGGCTTCAAAATGCTTATAAAGGGCTACACGTCAAATTTCAGGTCATTTCGACAACATTTGACCATAGTTTGACGCTCGGAAGCCAAATCAGGCCTCTCGGCGGCAAAGCTCTCCGGGACCATGGTTTTCAAGACAGAGCCTATGGATCATCTTAAAATGACTCCAATAGGTTCCCTGTCAAATTTCAAGTCAATCGGACATCGGTTGACCGCACATCAAACCGCGACATCTTCATCGCGACAAAAAGCAAGTCTACTGGTGATAGGACCCCAAACGGCTTCAAAACTCAAACAAAAGCCTATGGTTGGTCTTATTTATTGCTCAGGAGGCTTCGCACCAAATCTCAGGTCATTCCGACATCGTTTGACCCAGTTTCCGCTTCTGACGGAAAATCGGCAGCTCTGCGCGACAAAGTCTTCGGCTTTCTCAGGAAATTGGAAACTTTGCAAAATAAAATGCAAGGATTCTCATCAGGTTTCCTACAAAGAAATCAGGCCAATAAATGGTCAAAATGTCAAGGAAAAATACAGAAGAAAAAAGAATCGAAAAACAGCAAAAACGGACACAAAACGAGACACAAAGGGGGGAAAACCCCCCAGGGTCGCAGACCCCTGCGACCCTGGCCCAGGGTCGCCGGCGACCTTGGAGCCCGGGGTCGCCGGGAAGGCCCCGAAAACCCTGGTTTTCGCCGTTTTTTCGCGATTCGAAGAGCCCAGCCTCTGGTACTTTCCAAAATTCATACTTTTGAGACACCAAATTCTCTGACATCCGTCCAAAACACGGGTCAATCATCAAGAGTATTGAAAATAATATTGATCGCCACCCGGTCAACCAAGAAAAGTGTGCTTTCTACCCGACCGATCAAGAAATCGACAGGACTGATGGCACCGACCCGCTGTTGGCAACAAACACCTGAAATTACATGGTCATCTGATGTCGATCTACATGAAGATCCATCGATGATCATCACCAGAAGAATCTCAAAAGACACGGCACGGCCCGCGACTCTTCAGATGCTCGGCGACCACTTAATGTGATTAATTGACTAACTTTATTACAGTCATTAATCCATTTCTTTGGACGGACCAATCAGAAGCAAGCATCCGGGAGTTACAAGTCAAGAGATTAATGGCATTTAACCCATGAAACTCCTCTCATCATGGCGATTAAAGGCGATTAAATGCCCTCAATCTCCTCCGGCCAATCAGAAGCCAAGAAAAAGGAATTACAAAATAAAGAATTCAATTTTGTAACTCCTCCCTTTATGTAGCTTTATGACAATCAAGGCTCATAAACCCTCCTAAATGGCCACCTAAAAGCCTATAAATAGGAGAGCTCTCCAAGAAGAAAGGAATCGAAGAAAGATCGAAGAAACAATCACAGACAAAGCACAGAAATTCAGAGAAGGAAAAGAGAAAACTCTACGGAAGTTCTACACCGGCCACCGCTACAAGGTGACAAAAGTCCATTGGGGGTACCCCCCCCCCCAAGGTCCTTGCCTTCTCCTCCTGCCTCCAATGGCTTAGATGTGGCTTTTCAAGCCCGTCTACTCGGCTTTTTAGTGGACATAGGACCTTCTTTTGGTCTTTGTTCTCTAAAAACCTGAGGTTATAGCCAAGCCAAGCGAATCAATAGCATCCTCTGTTCTCATCTGCATGGATGATGGCGAAGCCCACATATGGCTTGCGACCGTCAATCTAAACGAGTCCCCCACAATCTCCTGAGAAGTTAGATCCTCCTTTTCTTGCTTTTCATTGTAGTTTGTATTTTTTTAAAAGAGACAAAATCACAACTCTTGTCTTTCATTATTGATAAGAATTGTAAATCGGTTATAAACGCCAAAATCGGTTATAAACGCCAAAAATTGGATATAAACGCCAAAATCGGCTATAAAGGCCAAAAAAATCGCCTTTCACGGCAGACCAAGAAAATGTCTCTTTTCTTAAATATATGTGCAATGGAAAACTTCAAAGAAGTTGATTTCCTTTTTACTTGCGAAGGTTGATCTCCGGATCACCACTTGTAATTCCAAGTAAAATAGAAAATCTGGCACACCCACATAAAAAAAAGAAATGTTGATGCACGCCCCTGCCCCCCGGTTACGAAAGGGTCGGACCCGACGGACTCCCACGTCCGCCGACCTCGGTAGGAACCGAGCAGGAGCGCGGTCCATCAAGCTGGCACACCCGGTGGGACCCGTTTATTTGAGAACACGATGCTAGAAATGAAATATTTGCATATCATATATTTTGCTCTACGCTTATATTTCTTTTCTCGATTCCATGGCTACTTTATAATTAGTGGCCTATGTTGGATTCCGCATCTAAAAAAAATGAGATGAGATTTTTTGGAAAATTTTAATTCTTTGAATTTATTTCCACTCTTTCTCTTTTCAAAAAAAAAAGAACAAAAAAAATCAGATTTTTCAGTTTTGGATTCAAAATTGAGAAACCTTGATCCGTTCCTATCGTTCATCGCGCTTGCAGAAATGTTGAGCCTGTTCGACAAAGGTTTTGGGCCATCGTTTCTCTTCGATGAGTTCATTAAAGATCTAAAAAAAAAAAATTGAGATGAGATTTTTTGGAAATTTCTAATTCTTTGAATTTATTTCCACTCTTTCTCTTTTCAAAAAAAAAATCAGATTTTTCAGTTTGGATTCAAAATTGAGAAACCTTGATCCGTTCCTATCGTTCATCGCGCTTGCAGAAATGTTGAGCCTGTTCGACTAAGGTTTTGGACCATCATTTCTCTTCGATGAGTTCATTAAAGAAATAAAAAAAAATGAGATGAGATTTTTTGTTTGGAAATTTCTAATTCTTTGAATTTATTTCCACTCTTTCTCTTTTCAAAAACAAAAAAAACAAAAAAAATCAGATTTTTCGGTTTGGATTCAAAATTGAGAAACCTTGATCCGTTCCTATCGTTCATCGCGCTTGCAGAAATATTGAGCCTGTTCGACTAAGGTTTTGGGCCATTGTTTCTCTTCGATGAGTTCATTAAAGATCTAAAATAAAAAAATATATATAAAAAAAAAATTTAGATTTCTCAGTTTGGATTCAAAATTGAGAAACCTTGATCCGTTCCTATCGTTCATCGCGCTTGCAGAAATGTTGAGCCTGTTCTACTACGGTTTTGGGCCATCGTTTCTCTTCGATGAGTTCATTAAAAATAAAAAAAATATATATATATATATAAACAAAAAAAAAGACATAGACCACTAAGGTTAAACCAACTGTGTTCTTTGATGATGGTTGATTCAAAGAAAAGCCTTGTCCAGAGTGTGGAGACAGCTTGACTGTTCTAGGCAAGGGTCCTCAAAACGGGTTCATTAAGTAATCTTACCCTTACCTGGGGGCAATTCTATCAATCAAGATTTCATAAGACCGGGTTAGGAGGCCTATGTGTACTCTCTCGTCTTTTAAATAAATTTAAAAAAAATAAAAAATTAAAAATTAAAAATTTAAAAATAAAAAAAAAAAAAAAAAAAAATTTCAAAAAATTCTTAAAATAAAAAAAAATAAAAAAAAGATTTTTTAAAAAAAAAAAAATCTTCAAAATCTTCAAAAAAAAAAACTTCCGTCATTTTGGGTTTAGATTGGAGAAATCTTGGTTTTCTCCTTTCTGAGCACTGGCGCTCGTGGAAATCGCTGAGCCCGTGTTCAGATTGGAGTGCCTTTTGCTCTCTTTGATGAACCCGATATTGGCCTTTCAAAAAAAAAAAAAAAACTCGTCATTTTTAGATTCAGATCCGAGAAATTATGGTTCATTTCTTTCTGAGCACTGGCGCTCGGACAAATCGCTGAGCCCGTGTTCAGATCGGAATACCATCTGCTCTCTTTGATGAATCCAATCTTGACCTTTCAAAACAGAGAATCTCATCTCATGGATGCGGTCTCAAAACATTTGTGTCTAGCGGTACTAGTACGCCCTTTCAGGGTTTACTGTATTGCGACCGGCATATATGTAACTCCAACTTTATATTCTTCTTACCTCGAGCAAGCTCTGCTTCTCGATAAGTCGAATTTAAGTTCACAATTGCTTCTAGCAGTCACTGGGATGCTCATTCTAGGCTTACCATACCTGCGATCAGAACAATTGTACCCTCTATGGCGTTTTGCCTTCTTCATGTTGCTTGGGTCATCTTCCTCTAGCAATTTGAAAAGACGAAACCATAGAACTTCCCATTTATGATCATTATATTCTTGTGATTACTAATGGATGTGGTCTTGTTTCAGAAATTTTCGAAAAACTAACAATGGCAGCTTCACTAACCATTACTTTCGATGAAAACAAGCACCAACTCATGCTTTAACAGAAGCAAACTACGCGCACCTACAAGCGCCCCATCAGCTACCGAAGCGTCAACTCCCTCGGCAACTCTCTGAACTCCGGGTCGACCTCGACTCCCCGGACTATCGTCTTTGGGACGCTGGGACCATTCCCACTTCCTGAGGAACAAACTGCTCCCTCCAAGAAGCAGAAACTCGCCTCTCAACGTGTCACTACCGTGACACCAAAGGCGAGCACCAGAAGGCCTGAAGCCCGTGGCAGCCCCACGAAGCCTCGACCTGCAAGCAACCAGGTCTATCTCAAGACTTGGTCCCCAAGACCTTCACCAAAACAGAGAAGGTCCCAAACATCCACTAAGCCAGCGTTCCTGGCCCCACTCAAGGAGAACCAGTTCTACCCTCTTGCTTACATGAAAGAGGAGAGACCCATCTCCAACCTGACTTCCAAGTCATCCCAGCATGAGCCGGCTTGTTCCTATAAGCCCAAAATCAGATCATGCATCACAAGGCCTCTGCAAGCACCTGCTAAGGCCTACAAACCTGCAGTTCGACCCTTCATCTCTACAGGGGCCGAACTCCAAAAATTCAAAGCTTCGCTGCAACAGGCGAAGGACAGGGTTCGCATCCTGTCCTTGCCCAGCTACAAAGAAGACAGGCTCGGCTGCTGCGCCCGAGGGAGCACATCCTTCATCGTCAAAGCCCAGCCAGAGCTGACCGAAGCTCAAATTGCTCGTCGCGTACGCCGCCGCGCGTCATATCGGCAAAAGAGACTAGAGAAGCAAAGGACTCAGCCTCCTACACTCCAAGTCTCTCCCAAATGGGTCGAAAAAGAAAGACCCAACCAAGTTGCTGCCGTCCATATGGTTGGAAAAACCAGAAGGCGCCAAAAATCAGCAACAAAAATCCATGTCCGGCGTCCGACGACCCGCAGCGTCTCAAGGACAAGAAGACATTTAGAAGAATCCCCTGCTCCTTCAAGCAAAGGACAGCAGAGTGATCCTTCCTCAAGCTCTTCTTCAAAAAGAATGAGCCCCAGCTCAGTCACCAGGACAGTTTCTTTGTTCGAATCACGAAGGATGAATGTCTTGGCTACAAATTATGAGCCACCACCCCACAATCCACCTCCAGAAGATGCGATCACCCGCATCCAGCAGTTGGAACAGGGCCAGCAGAGGATTGAAACTCTGATGGAAAACCTTCTCCTCGCCTTCCAAAACCAGGCGAACAATGAACCTCCTCCGAATCATCAAGACGACGAGGTAAATGGAGAAGAAAATGAGTCACGCGCCCTTACCAAAAAGGACGTAGACAGTATCCTCGCCAAAGCAAAAGAAGAGGATATACTCAAGGAGCATGGGATCAAGCCACCATATCCCTTATGGATGGACTCGGTCCCGTTCCCCACCAAATTCAAGCATCCTACTCTCCAAACATATATGGGGAAAGGATCAGCCAGACAGCACGTCATCCACTTCAAGATCCTGACGGGAGCTATCGCGGATCAAGATGCACTCAAGATCCGCCTCTTTGCAAGTACCCTAAAAGGTACGGCCTTCGATTGGTACTCCACTCTGCTGGAGGACTCAATCCAAAACTGGGCCATGCTAGAGACACGCTTCCTGACTCACTTCAAAGGTGAAGATCATCCCGCTACTATGGCTCAGCTGTGCAGCCTAAAACAGGGGGAGAATGAATCAACATATGACTTCATTCACAAGTGGAAAGCAATGGCATACAAATTCAACAGCGAAGGCAGGCTAGGAAACATCTCCTCAAGCTCAAACGGTAAGAGAAGACCCAGCCAAAACTAGAGGTCAAAGAAAAGGCAGAGGCTTCCTCTACCGCTTCACTGGAGGCAACAAAAACATCCCTTCCAGAGACTTCAAAGGCGGTAAGGAAATTCACTCTCAGTGATTTCATGCCACCTCAATTCAAAGAAGTCATGCAGGAGGCATCATACTCTTGCAATTCGGTAGTTGGATTCTCCATTGATGGATGCGAATCCAGCGACACCGATGATGGATTCGAATCCAACTACACAGATGAGTGGGAGGAGTCCCTTGAAACAGGAGAATATCTCTCCGATGAAGAATGGGTTCCTGAGTCTCATCTTATGCCAGTAATCTGGTATAACACCCTACAGCCACAAGGATCCTGGTCTGATGATGAAGAAGACCAAGAAGCTGTACAAGAAAATGCTGCTGACCCAGCACCTCTCATTACTCCAGTGGAAATCAACCATGTTGAGCCACAAAGAGTTGATGAAGAAGAAGATCCGGCTCCCATGCATGATCTTGAAGAATATGCAAGGATCTTGCAGCGACTCGCTCTAGAACAAGAGCAAGACCGCGTCAACGAGCCTCCTCGCAACCCAGAGCCTGAAGTCCCTGAAGACCACCAGGTACATTCTCCCTTAACTCCTGAAAATGGAGAAAATTGCTGGATAGACGATCCTCTTACATCCGAGGATGAGTCTGACTCCGATCAGACAACGTCTCCCGTCAGAGCTTCCTGTAATGTGATAATTCGGGATTATAGCTCTTCCGAAGCATCGTCTGATGAGAGCACTTACACTCCGGCGACGCCTAGCAATGTATCTTTTGAAGCCACCTCGTCTCACGTGACTTTCACTGAGATGACACCCTCTCAGGTTTCTTCTTCTGAGACTGTGACTTCAAAGTTCACACCCTTCCTGACTGAAGAATTCCCAGCCATTGATGCTTGGGATGATGAATTAGTCAACGAAGAAGAAAGGTTGCTGGATGCTGTTCAGGACTTGTTCCCGTAATATGCTCCGTGCAACACGATCACTGAGGATGGCAACTCTGCTGCTGATTCATCCTCAGCAAATGAAAAACGACAGCCTCTTGATCCTGAAGACAATCTTCCAAACGAAGACCCTTCTCAAGAAGCTCTCGAAGTTGGTAGAGGCACCCGCTCTGGTCGGGACTACCACAAAAATTACAACCAATCTTCCTTTACATATGTAAGTCCTTCGGGAAAAGATGTCGTAAGCGCCCCTAGTGGCAACAATGATGAACATGCAGGCCCTAAGGAGGCTTTCAAGTATGACTCGATTGAACACTTCAAGCACATACCTGCACGTCTGCACATCCTAGATTTGTTGCGAATGTCTCCGCACACTCGTGATAATCTCATTTCGGAATTACAAAAGCTGAATGAGGATGTCGACAAATATGCCCCGCAAGTCCTCCAAATTGAAATGGATTACCGGGTCAAAAACTCAGAAGCCTCCTCAAAGGGAGAAAAGAAGAAAACTGGGGGATCATGCATTGAATGCCTCTCGGTTAAAAAAGCAGCCAGTGCAACCATCGCCTTCACAAAGGACGACCTCCTACTTGGAGAAACCAGGCATAACCGACCCCTGTACTTCACAGGGTATATTAAGGAAATGCCTATGCACAGAGTTCAGATCGACCCAGGTTCTGCACTCAACCTCATCTCCACATCAGTCTTGAAGAGTTGGGTTTGGGGGAAGGACGCGGTATTCTCACGCCATTGGGGCCCGTCTTGACCAAAAGCCAGCTGGAAGATTGGAGACTCTACAGCTATGTAGAAAAGTCTTCACACGGGTTAGGGTATGATCCCGACACTCCCTTGAGATAGTTGACACAAAGGCTTAAAAGTCAATATACTGACCAAGCCTCAACTTCTCAAGTCCATGAAGACATCGATCTCCCTGGATATCTCTTTAATGAGTCACCTGACAAAGATCCAGGAAGCTCATCCAATTGGCACGATTTCTCCAAAAATGAAGAGGAGTTGTCCGATGAAATAGACGTGTGGTCTTCTGACCCAGAAGAACCCTCATCTCCAAGAGAAGTAGCCTACTTCGACCCGGTTTGAACTGGCGATTGAGATCATCTCATAGCAAGCCTTGGGAAAATTACCGATCAAGAAGACCCGTGGAAAGGAACAAAACCTTGGTCTGGAAATGCCTTTGAAAACCCAGAAGGTTTCGTTAAGCTGGAAGCCTCCGAAAATATTGTGGAGGAACCACCTTCGAACCTTCCAACAGAAGATCCTGTTCAAAAGATAGACTTGGGAACACCAGATAACCCACGTCCTGTATTCATAAGCAAGAATATAAAGGATGATGAGTTACCCGAGTATATCGCCTTTCTTCGTGAGTTCGTTAATTGCTTTGCATGGTCTTACGCTGAAATGCCAGGCTTAGACCCCAAAATAGCGGTTCACAAACTCAATCTTCAAGAAGACATCAAGCCTGTCAAGCAAGGCCAAAGAAGATTCCGTCAAGATGTGATGGATAAAATTGAACAAGAAGTTCAAAAACTCAAAAGCGTCGGCTTCATCCGTGAAGAACAACATCCTGAATGGTTGGCCAACATTGTCCCCGTGACAAAGAAGAACGGGCAGATCAGGGTCTGTATTGACTATAGAGACCTGAAGGGCGCATGCCCTAAAGATGAATTTCCACTCCCCATACCAGAGGTAATGATCGATAATACCTGTGGATTCGAGCGAATGACATTCATGGATGGTTTCTCTGGCTACAATCAGATAAAGATGCATCCTGAAGATGAAAAACATACATCTTTTCGGACCCCATTTGGCGTGTATTGCTACACTGTCATGCCATTTGGTCTGAAAAATGCTGGTGCCACATATCAGAGGGCTATGATGAAAATATTCCAAGATATGCAGCACAAGACGGTTGAATGTTACGTTGATGACCTCGCCGTCAAAAGCAAAAGAAAAGAAGATCATCTCGAAAACCTTCGAGAAGTCTTCCTCCGGCTTCGCAAACACAAACTGCGAATGAATCCTTTGAAATGCTTCTTCGGCGTCTCGTCGGGTAAGTTCCTCGGATTCTTAGTTCGGAAAGCTGGAATAGAGCTTGATCCTATAAAAGTCAAAGCCATTCTAGAAATGCCCTCTCCAAGAACCTTGAGAGAACTCAAAGGGCTTCAAGGGAGATTAGCCTACATCAGACGGTTCATCTCCAATCTTTCGGGGAAATGCCGTCCATTCTCCCGATTGATGAAAAAAGGTGTAAACTTTGTCTGGGATGCTGACTGTGAAGCTACTTTCCAAGACATCAAGTGATACCTGACAAAGCCTCCAGTGTTAGCTGCTCCTACCACTGGAAAACCATTCATCTTGTACACAAGAGCCCTTGATCACTCTTTGGGAGCTCTGCTTGCGCAAGAAAATGATCAAAGAAAAGAAGCTGCTCTATATTACCTCAGCCGCATGCTAGTAGGTGCAGAGCATCGCTACTCTCCAGTCGAAAAAGAATGTCTTACAGTGATGTTCGCCGTACAAAAGCTGCGTCACTACTTGCTTTCCAACACAGTATACCTGGTCTCGAGGGTCAACCTCTTGAAGGTCCTTGTCACAAAGGTAGGTTCTCTCAATGCTCGACTGGCAAAATGGTCCATCCTTCTGTCACAATTTGATATTAGGTATGTACCACAAAAAGTAAACAAAGGGCAAGCTCTAGCGGACTTCCTCGTAGAGCATCCATTGCCTAAAGATTCTCCACTCAGAGATGATCTCCCAGATGAACCAGTCTACAATGTGGAGACTTTCTCACAAAGTGCCTCCTGGGACATGTACTTTGACGGTGCAACCAGGACGAATGAAAAAAGACAGTTGATCTCGGGAGTTGGCATCCTCTTTGTTAGCCCCGACAAATACATGATTCCACACGCTTTCTCGCTACTGGAACCATGCACAAACAACGCAGCTGAATATCAAGCTCTGATCTTAGGATTGGAACTCGCCATCGAATCCGGTATCACCATGCTGGAAGTCTTTGGAGACTCTCAACTGATCGTCAACCAGATGAATCAGAAATTTAAAGTCAGGAAGCCAGATTTGTTGCCTTACTACAACAAGGCACAATCACTTCTGCAAAAGTTTGACATCTGTCAGATCACCCACATTCGTAGAGGTGAAAACATACGTGCAGATGCCCTAGCCGGACTTGCCGCATCCATGGCAATCCAGGAAGGGGAAAACATGCAAATCACAGTGTGCGAAAGAAGAATCATTCCTCCTCTTAACACACACCAAGCAGTTGCTGAATGCCACCAAGTGGTCGGAAGTCGGATTTCAATCCTTCAAACTTCAATCAGCGACTGGAGGGATCAGTTCATTGATTACAATATGTTCGGAATCCTACCTGAAGATCCAAAAGAACGGGTAAGCATCCAAAGGCGAACCCCAAGCTTTCATTTGGATATTCCTTCAAAAATCCTTTACAGGAAATCCTTCAACGGAGTACTTCTACGCTGCTTGTCACAACAAGAGGCTGAAGAAACACTCAAAGAAGTTCATGCTGATCTTTGCGGAGCTCATCAGGCTGGACCTAAGCTCTATAATCAGATAAAAAGGTTAGGATATTACTGGCCTACCATGGTAGCTGACGCAATGCAATTTGCTAAGCGCTGCCAACAATGCCAAGTTCATGGAGATTACATTCACATGCCTCCAGAATGGATGCATCCTACAACGATCTCATGGCCTTTCGAAGCCTGGGGTATGGACATCATAGGTCCTATTTCTCCCCCTTCGAGCAAAGGTCATCGCTTCATCTTCGCCGTTACGGATGATTTCTCCAAGTGGTCAGAGGCATTTGCGTTCAACGAAATGAAGACCTCATCAGTCCTTCAATTCCTGCGCACCAACATCATTTGTCGTTTCGGCATACCTAAAAGATTCGTCCATAATAACGGACCACAGTTCCGAGATCATCGATTCTACAGGTTCTGCGACAAATATAAAACCCAAAGCTGTCCTTCGACTCCATACAATCCGGCAGCAAACGGGTTAGCAGAAGCTTTCAACAAGACACTCTGCAAAATCCTCAAAAAAAAATGGTCTCTAATCATAAAAGAGACTGGAGCGACAAAATGTCTGAAGCTTTGTGGGCCTATTGAACTACCGTTCGAGGACCAACCCATAGCACACCATTCTCCTTGGTCTATGGATGCGAAGCTGTCGTACCCTTGGAAGTACAAATTCCTTCCTTGAGGGTATCCTTGCAAAATGACATGACTCAAGAAAGCAATGTCAAATTGCGACTCCATGAGCTGGACAATCTCGATGAGAGACGGCTCGAAGCTCAACAAAGCATTGAACTTTACCAAGCACGCATGGCAGGATCTTTCGATAAAAAGGTCCGGCAACGCGCCAAAAAAAGAGTGACTTGGTTCTTGCGGTAAAAAGACCAATGGTCTTCGCTCACAAGTCCAAAGGCAAATTTGAGCCAAAATGGGAGGGACCCTACGTCATCGACAAGGTTTTCTCTAATGGCGCATACGCACTCCAAAACATGGAAGGTGACAGATGTATGCTGCCCATCAACGGCAAGTTCTTAAAGCGGTACTACCCTTGAAGACTTACCCAACTGGGTAAGAGCAATGCCTGTACGGCCAAAACCGGTTTCCAGGTACACGCTCGCTAAACCCACCCATTTTTTAGAATTTTCATATCAAATGTTGAAATTTCTAGAAATTTAAAACAATGCTTACTTTCATCGTTTCATTGTTAAAAAAAAAAAATATCCAAGTTTAGGAACCTTTTCCTAACTTGACCAAAATTTTCAACCCTTGAACCCAAAATTCATGGTTTGAAACAAAATCCGGATTCAGGGATTTCCAACCTAGTCCACCATGCCTTTTACCGCCTAAATGGTTTTAGGTCAAAACTTATGACCCTCGTGTCTTTAAACAAAAAAAAAATGGTTTTTCAAAAAACCGCGAGGAAGCGTCGCTTAGTCGATACTCGCACAAATCGGAAGCATATGAACCATGTTCGACACTTCCAAAATCGCAGGGAAGCGACATTTCGTCGATACTTGCAAAATCCAAAACCATGGAGACGCAACATTTCAGTTGATATCCACAACCCAAATTTCAAAGGTTCGAAAAAACCTAAAAAACCTTGGAGACGCAACATTTCAGTTGATATCCATAACTCAAAGGTTCGAGAAAACCACAAATTTCAAAAATCGAGGGGAAACGACATCAAGTCAGTACCCGCAAAACCAAAATTTTTGAAAAGCAAGGATGCGACATTCCATCGATACTTGCACCCAAATCTGCGAGGATGCGACATTTCATCGATACTCGCAACCAAATGAGCAAGGATGCGACATTCCATCGATACTTGCAAGACCATTCAGCAGGGAGGCGACTTTTAGTCGATACTTGCATTTTTGAAAATCAAACCGGCTATAAATGCCATCAAAACAGGCTATAAATGCCACAAACCGGCTATCAATGCCACCAAATCAAAACAGGCTATAAATGCCACAAACCGGCTATCAATGCCACCAAAACAAAACCGGCTATCAATGCCACAAACAAAAACTTGGATTTCAAAAAAAAAAAAACCGGCTATCAATGCCACCAAAAACCGGCTATAGATGCCACAAAACAAACCGGCTATCAATGCCACCAAAACTGGCTATAGATGCCACAAAAAAACTCGTCAATGCCACAAGAAAAGCTGGCTCTCATGCCAAAATTGGCTTCCATGCCACAAACAAAAACCTGGCTTCCATGCCAAAACAATCATTTGACAAAAGATTTTTACAAAATGACAACCTTTTGATCAAATCCCATTTAGCAATTACTTTTATCACAAAAAGATTCAAGTGAGCGTAGGGATAACAAAAAAAGAAGAGCATCCCATTTAGCAATTACTTTTATCACAAAAAGATTCAAGTGAGCGTAGGGATAACAAAAAAAAGAGTACAAAAAAAAATATACATTTGGTACAAAAAAAAAAAGAGAGAAAGTGTTCACAAGCACTACAAAAAAATAAGTACTAAAAAAAAATACAAGTGGTACCAAAAAAGAGAGAAGGATGGTTTCTGTTAAAAAAAAATACAGGAGCTCAATCAAAAATGGTCTCCAGCCAAGAGTTCAGCTCCTCAAGCAAACTTTTAGCCTCAGCCGTCAAGGATTCCAAGGCACGCTTCTTCAGGAACCTGCCATGAGATGCTGGAGTGGGCTGTACCCCTTCTTTCACACCGGGAAACTTATCCCGAGCAGTTTGCCATCGTTCGCTTTCTTCAGATTTCCTTTCAAGAACTCGATTGGCATCTGCAACCAGGCGAATCAGAGCACTCTCCCTGTCGCGAGCCTCTATTATGGCAGTCCACTTGGCAGCGACTTGTGCCTGCAGAGGCTCAAGACGTTTCCTGGCCTCATCGACCTCCCTATCAAGGATGTTAAGGTCATGTGTCAGCCCGATGATGGTTAGCTTTTCTAAGTTCTTCTTTCGGACTGCCTGCTTCCTGCTTTCTGTAGCCTCATCCAGGTCAGACTTAGCCTTATCAGCAGGGTCCAGGAACATCTCCTTGAAGAACTGGTCATCAGCCAAACCCACGGTCTCAAACCACTTGTCACCCAGTGCAATGATCCTATCAACGATCGCCCTGGCACCTGTGACATCCAGACCAGCCTCTTCGGCATCACTAAGAATCTCCTGCACATGCTGGATCATGCCAAATCTGGCTTCCAAGTGCCCAGAAAAGAGAGTCTCAATCCAAGAGCTCAGAACTCGCACCACCACCTTCTTCGCAAAAAGAAGAGATGGCCCAGCTGAAGATTCGCCCAACTCCGTTGGTCGGCTGCTCATATCATCATCTGTTGGAAGAGTAACAAAAAAACTCTTTCCAGCTGAAGCTACTCCTGCTCGGGAAGGAATCTCAGCACGAGGAATCTCCTCAACATTGTCAGAGCTGGTCCCAGGAATCTCTACCTCTGGATCAACCTCTGGCATCCCTTGCTCTGGTTCTGAAGGAAGCGACGGACCCTCCTTTGTCACTTCAAAACCTGCCAAAGAAACACAAAAAGGTATGAATATAATCCTGTTTGGAAATCATTATCAGGGTTATAACTACAAAATACCTTCTTCGACGACTGGCGGAACACTTTCTTCCTCTATGAACTCATCGGAAGCGTCATCAACATTTGCGTCCATCGATGGTTCAAAGTCATCGGAATCCTGTGGCAAGTCAACTGGCAGGAAATGTGTTAGCAAACCAAGTCACAGACAAAAAAAAAAAAAAGAGAAGTCATACCAATTGGAGACTCTGGATTCACTCCAGAATCCCTCGGTTCTTCTTCAGGTGCCCCGACAGGATCCATCACCACCTCATCGACTGGAACCTCAGGCATCACCAAGTCTTCCTCTGCTAAAAAAAAAAAAAAGGGGCAGAAACAAGAAGCAAATCATAACATGGAAAAAATCCCATGAAAAGAAATGGAAAGAGAAAAAGGAAGAATCATACCTTCACCAACGGTCTCTTCTTCTCGGCTTCTCTTCTCTGGAGGCTCGTCAGCATCCACTGGCACATCCTCATTGATAGTAAGAGGAACTTCCAAGTCAGGAGAGTCCTCATGCTGCCCTTTGCTGCGATGATGACTCCTCCCCCTCTTAACTTGGCGGGCTTACTTCTTAGAGGAACCTGCCCCGTTGTCAGAGTCAGGTTTCCCACTTGACTCCTCACTGGATGGTCTACTCTTGCCAGTAGACTCCACGGAAGCTTGCCTCTGCGTTGCTTGCATCCAAGCGCCAAGTTCGGCTTCCTCCTGTTCTAGCTGCTCTAAAGCCTCATCAGGTATTTCTCGAACAGCTTCAGAACCAATGACGCCCTGGTCACCGAGAAAGCCTATCTTGTGCTTCTCTCCAGAAAGGAAGGCCCAAACTTCCTCTCGCCGGACGCCATCCGACTTTCCAAGGCCCTTTCCAGATGCTAGCTTCACACCAAGCTCCTTCCTGGAAAGCCCCCGATATGCCGAAAAGCTCTCCGCGAACCACTTCGCAAAGCCGGCAGTCCGGGAAGTCAGCAACACAGGATAAGAAATCATGGCTGTAGTATCTTCAGCACTATAGAAAGCCCATGCATTTCTCCCGTCCTGTAAACCTCCAAAATGCTTCACCATGCTTGAAGGCGCTCCGACAACGCCTTGAGAAAAACCCAGCTGCAAAGCAAAGCGAGAGGGTACATACGCCTGGATGTCGACGAAAAGATGTCTGCGGTACACCATCGTGCCGACACGTATGCTGAAAAGCCACTCTCTCTCTGCATTGGTCAAGGAGTAATGCCTTCCCGACCCCGCCCTGGTAGAGTCTCGGGAGGCACCAAAATCAAAAGCCTTCTTCCGCAACTCTGGAGAAAGCTTCACTGAAGACTGCCCCATCTCGACGTCCCTGAACCGTCGGATCCTCATGCGGGCAAACAAAAGTGATTCAGAAACGGATTTGCCCTTAGCCAGTCGAATCATCAGAGGATCATCATCCTGTGCGGCACCCAGCCGGTGGAAGCCAGGACAGTGGTATACATACCACGAATAAAAGATGTGGGCTGAAATACACTATTCATGGGAAGCCCAAGCCGAACCCAAAAAAGCAGCAGCCTGCAGTTCGGTGCACAGGTAGGAGTAAAGAGCTGGCACCAAAGCAAGCTGCTATCCAAACGCCATCTGACAAGCCGGAAAAATACAATGCGGCCTGATGTGCATTCCATCTCCTCCAGCAAAAATAGCCTCACCAAGCCAATAAGTGAGGTAAACAACGAGATCTCTCCGCAGCGCAATGTCAGGACATATGATGCTTGTACTTGCACAGAAATCTCTCAACTCTTCTTGCATGGCTAAGATCTTCTTCGAACTTGGATCCTGGGCCCTGGCTTCTTGGGTCACACTATCAGAAGACTCCTTGCGGTCAGAAAAATTGGGGAATGAAGAGCTAAAACTCTTCCAACTGCTGGATCTAACTTTCAAACCCTCGTTCTCCTTCAAAAAATCATAGAAGGCGACGAGCTGAAAGTACAGAAGCCTGAACTCCTCAGACTGCCCCTCAAGGACGCTGTCAATCGGCATAAACTCCTCATAGAGTTTGCCAAGGTAGGGCAATCCAGTAATGGCGCTCAGCTCCTTCAAAGAAAAACCAATCTCACCATTCGTCACAACGAAGGTATTGGTTTGTGGGAGGAATGATTCCAGCATAGCCATGAAGGCCTCGTCGGAAAAGATCACGGTCTCTCTAAAGGCGCGGACCGCATCAAATATCCCGGCTTCCTTCAAAACGACGCCACCAATCAGCAGGACGCGATCAGTCCACGACTTCCACTCGGAGTCAGCATTGAAATGGCCACGAAGTCGAAAAGGCTTGATCCAATTGCTGTCGTCACCGCTGAAAATACCAAGGCCCACCGGTCTCAAATCGACCGACGGATAATCAGAGCCCTGGTAGCCGCTGGATGGCATCAACAGGTCCATGTCAACAGGCGACCTCTCCGTATATCCAGGAGAACCGCCAACAAAAACCCCGATCTTGATTACATTTGTCCTTCTCACCCAGCTTGGAGGATCTTCCCTCTTAGGGCACGTGGGGGCAAGGCTCAGAATCGAGACGGTGCGATCAAACGTCGACCGGGTAACAACAGTCTTCTTCTCACCATCTGTTGTGAAAGAGAACTGAAAACATCTCCTCTGTTATGTCATGTCATCAGGGACTGCATCACCAAAGAAGAAGGTAGGCTTGGGCAAAATGCTCTGATCTTCCATCACCCATGGATGACTGCTTACCATGATCTTATAGAATTCCTCTCCCTTGAGAGTGATCAGTCGCTGCCTCATCTCATCTCTGTTGAGGGAGTCGCACTCTTCCAGATTTCTCTCAACATACTGGACCTTCTCAAAGGCCTGCTGAACTGCCGGATTAGAAGATCTAGAAGATCGACGAGGTACGCTTGTAGCAGGCTCTTTACCCTTGTTCGTTCTGGAGGAACCACCTGAAAAGGATGGAAAAGAAAAAGATCAAACATCAAAATGACAGAATCTCGTTAAAAAAAATCTGGCGAAATTTTGACATGATGCCGGGGCAATTCCAAAGAAAAGGAACTATCCCGAAAGAAATAGAAAGCTTGAAGATGGGCTCAACATCGCTGCGAGCTCCGAAACTCCAAACTTTCGAAACCTCAAAGTCTCCGCAAAATCAGGAAGGGCTCAACATCGCTTCGAGCTCCAAATTCCCAAAATTGCGAAAACTTTCAGGTATGCTATCACATCATGCTACAAATTTAATTTACAACTGAATGCATGCATGAACATCTAGGTTTGCCAAAAAAAAAAGGGGGCATTATCATGATGAGCAAAAAAAAAAAAGAGGGGAAATAAAACAAAAAAGAAAAGAAAAGAGACTTTCTTGAAAAAAAGAGGGGAAAGAAAACAAAAAAAAAAGAAAAGAAACTTTCTTGAAAAAAAAAAGGGGAAAGAAAACAAAAAAAAAGAAGAAAAAAAAAGGGAGATGGCCCACAGGCCACGTGGCCGTACGGCCAGATCCGGACGGATCTGTCCGTACGGCCCACAAAAAAAAAAAAAAACAAAACATGAAAAAAAAAAGAAGAAAAAAAAAACGTGTGAAAAAAAAAAAGGAAAACACGTGGAGAAAAAAAAGAAAGAAGAATTTTTTTTTTCCTACAATGGAGTTTTCTTGAAAAAGGGAACTTACTTGAAGCCATTGATGGAGAAGAAGAAGAAAAGTCTTGAAGATCTTGAAGAAGAAGAACTCTTGGTCTTGAAGCCCTCTTGAGATTATTGCAAAAGAAAGTAATAAGAGCAAGAGATCCAACCTCCTCCTTGCTTTTATAGAAGAGAGCAAACCAAAGAAGGAAAGAAGAAAGAGATAAGTGTTACTAATTAGTAACCTTACCAAAAGAAAGAGATTAGAAAGATTCTTTTCCAAAAGAAAGGTATCTTGAGGGATTCTCTCCCAAAAAGAAATCAATGAGAGATTTTCTCCTAATAGATAGGATCAAAGAGGGATTCTTTCCCAAAAGAAAGATATCTTGAGATATCCTATCCCAAAATAAAGGGAATATGAGAGATTCTCTCCAAGTAAAGATATTCTTAGATATTCTCTATCCAAATGAGATATTTTTGGATATTCTTTACAAAAATGACACCATATGAGATCTAAGCCATTTCAAAAGCTTAAGGTCCCATGGGTTAGCCCATATGAGCCAGGTTTGACCACCTAGGCACACAAAAAAAAAAAAAAAAAAAAATTCGGGCTTTTAGTCAAAGAGAAATCCCTCTTACCAAGAGCATACAAAAATGGTTCCATGCCTCTTTTGAGTTGATTCGACCATACAAAAGAGAATTCCAAGCCTCATGAGCTTCCAAAAATCAAATCATCCAGCCTCATATACCAAATTGAGCCAAAATCTTGAAATTGACATTCCACAAAAATCAAACCAAATCCTGGTCCCCTAACTTGCCACATACAGCTTGTTGGGTCACAAGACCAAAACCAAAAACTAAAACCTGGTCCCCTATGCCACATACAGCCTGTTAGGTCACAAGATCAAAACCAAAATTGATCCCCCAACATTCCACATACAGCTTGTTGGGTCACACGATCAAAACCAAAACCGACCCCCTAACCTGCCACATATAGCCTGTTAGGTCACAAGGTCAAAACCCAAATCCACATCCCTGATGTCATATTCAAAACTTAGCCTCGAGATGGTACATGATCCCTTTCACTACCATAAAATCCCCCTGGAAGCTCAAAAGGCTACAAATACCAAAAAGAAAGACTGCTCAAAGACTCTTGGTCAAGTCACAGGCTCTCCTTCAAAAATCTCTTCGAGGCACATCGACTACAAAAGTTAAGTAACTCGTCGCTGTACCTCGAGGGGGCATTTGTTGACACCAAAAATGTCACTTTGCCTCTTCAAGATCCAAAGAGCTATATGAAGTCGCAACCTGCCATAAATAGGCAATGCTACTTCCAAAAATCAAATCTTGTCAGAATCAAACAAAAACTGCAAGATCCTTCAAGACAGCCAAAAGAGAAGTACATAAGAAGTTTCGGGCCTTTTCAAAATCATTTGGCCTAACCTCGCTTCTCCGACAGCTAAAAAGGAGCTCTCGGCGGCAAAAGCATCGGAGACACCAAATCTTCGATCAGAGCCGATGGATGGTCTCAAAATACTTCCAAAAGGCTCCACGTCAAGTTCCGAGTCAAATCGACAACGTTTGACCCTACATCAACCCTCGAACAGCTAAATCAAGCCTCTCGGCGGCGAGAACCACCGAGGCCATTACTCATCAGATAGAGCACATGGACGGCTTCAAAATGCTTGTAAAGGGCTACACGTCAAATTTCAGGTCATTTCGACAACATTTGACCATAGTTTGACGCTCGGAAGCCAAATCAGGCCTCTCGGCGGCAAAGCTCTCCGGGACCATGGTTTCCAAGACAGAGCCTATGGATCATCTTAAAATGACTCCAATAGGTTCCCTGTCAAATTTCAAGTCAATCGGACATCGGTTGACCGCACATCAAACCGCGACATCTTCATCGCGACAAAAGCAAGTGTACTGGTGATAGGACCCCAAACGGCTTCAAAACTCAAACAAAAGCCTATGGTTGGTCTTATTTATTGCTCAGGAGGCTTCGCACCAAATCTCTGGTCATTCCGACATCGTTTGACCCAGTTTCCGCTTCTGACGGAAAATCGACAGCTCTGCGCGACAAAGTCTTCGGCTTTCTCAGGAAATTGAAAACTTTGCAAAATAAAATGCAAGGATTCTCATCAGGTTTCCTACAAAGAAATCAGGCCAATAAATGGTCAAAATGTCAAGGAAAAATACAGAAGAAAAAAGAATCGAAAAACAGCAAAAATGGACACAAAACGGGACACAAAGGGGGGAAAACCCCCCAGGGTCGCAGACCCCTGCGACCCTGGGCCAGGGTCGCCGGGAAGGCCCCGGAAACCCCGGTTTTCGCCGTTTTTTTGCAATTCGAAGAGCCCAGCCTCTGGTACTTTCCAAAATTCATACTTTTGAGACACCAAATCCTCTGACATCCGTCCAAAACACGGGTCAATCATTAAGAGTATTGAAAACAATATTGATCGCTACCCGACCGATCAAGAAATCGACAGGACTGATGGCACCGACCCGCTGTTGGCAACAAACACCTGAAATTAGATGGTCATCTGATGTCGATCTACATGAAGATCCATCGATGATCATCACCAGAAGAATCCCAAAAGACGCGGCACGGCCCGCGACTCTTTAGATGCTCGGCGACCACTTAATGTGATTAATTGACTAACTTTATTACAGTCATTAATCCATTTCTTTGGACGGACCAATCAGAAGCAAGCATCCGGGAGTTACAAGTCAAGAGATTCATGGCATTTAACCCATGAAACTCCTCCCATCATGGCGATTAAAGGCGATTAAATGCCCTCAATCTCCTCCGGCCAATCAGAAGCCAAGAAAAAGGAGTTACAAAATAAAGAATTCAATTTTGTAACTCCTCCCTTTATGTAGCTTTATGACAATCAAGGCTCATAAACCCTCTTAAATGGCCACCTAAAAGCCTATAAATAGGAGAGCTCTCCAAGAAGAAAGGAATCGAAGAAAGATCGAAGAAAAAATCGCAGACAAAGCACAGAAATTCAGAGAAGGAAAAGAGAGAAAACTCTACGGAAGTTCTACACCGGCCACCGCTACAAGGTGACAAAAGTCCCTTGGGGGTACCCCCCCAAGGTCCTTGCCTTCTCCTCCTGCCTCCAATGGCTTAGATGTGGCTTTTCAAGCCCGTCTACTCGGCTTTTTATTGGACATAGGACCTTCTTTTGGTCTTTGTTCTCTAAAAACCTGAGGTTATAGCCAAGCCAAGTGAATCAATAGCATCCTCTGTTCTCATCTGCATGGATGATAGCGAAGCCCACATATGGCTTGCGACCGTCAATCTAAATGAGTCCCCCACAATCTCCTGAGAAGTTAGATCATCATTTTCTTGCTTTTCATTGTAGTTTGTATTTTTTTAAAAGAGACAAAAATCACAACTCTTGTCTTTCATTATTAATAAGAATTGTAAATCGACTATAAACGCCAAAATCGGCTATAAACGCCAAAATCGGCTATAAATTCCAAAAAAATCGCCTTTCACGGCAAACCAAGAAAATGTCTCTTTTCTTAAATATATGTACAATGGAAAACTTGAAAGAAGTTTATTTCCTTTTTACTTGCGAAGGTTGATCTCCGGATCACCACTTGCAATTCCAAGTAAAATAGAAAATCTGGCACACCCACACAAAAAAAAGAAATGTTGATGCACGCCCCTGCCCCCCGGTTACGAAAGGGTCGGACCCGACGGAATTGCATTGATGGACCGCACCCCTGCTCGGTTCCTACCGAGGTCGGCGGACGTGGGAGTCCGTTGGGTCCGACCCTTTCGTAACCGGGGGGCAGAGGCGCGCATCAACATTTTTGTTGTGTGGGTGTGCCAGATTTTCTATTTTACTCGGAATTGCAAGTGGTGATCCGGAGACCAACCTTCGCAAGTAAAAAAGAAATCAACTTCTTTCAAGTTTTCCATTGCACATATATTTAAGAAAAAAGACATTTTTCTTGGTTTGCCGTAATAGGCGATTTTTTTGGCATTTATAGCCGATTTTGGCGTTTATAGCCGATTTCTGGCGTTTATAGCCGATTTTGGCGTTTATAGCCGATTTACAATCCTTATCAATAATGAAAGACAAGAGTTGTGATTTTTGTCTCTTTTGAAAAAATACAAACTACAATGAAAAGCAAGAAAAGGAGGATCTAACTTCTCAGGAGATTATGGGGGACCCGTTCAGATTGACGGTCGCAAGCCATATGTGGGCTTCGCCATCGTCCATGCAGATGAGAACAGAGGATGCTATTGATTTGCTTGGCTTGGCTATAACCTCAGGTTTTTAGAGGACAAAGACCAAAAGGAGGTCCTATGTCCAATAAAAAACCGAGTAGACGGGCTGAAAAGTCACATCTAAGCCATTGGAGGCAGAAGGAGAAGGCAAGGACCTTGGGGGGGGGGGGGGGGTACCCCCAAGGGACTTTTGTCACCTTGTAGCGGTGGTCGGTGTAGAACTTCCGCAAAGTTTTCTCTCTTTTCCTTTTCTGAATTTCTGTGCTTTGTCTGTGTCTCCGTGTTTTTTTCCGATCTTTGTTTGGTTTTTTCCGATCTCTTTCTTCTTGGAGAGCTCTCCTATTTATAGGCTTTTAGGTAGCCATTTAGGAGGGTTTATGGGCTCTTATTGTCATTAAGCCGCATAATGGGAGGAGTTACAGGATTAATTCCTTTATTTTGTAACTCCTTTTTCTTGGCTTCTGATTGGCTGGAGGAGATTAAGGGCATTTAATCGCCTTTAATCGCCATGATGGGAGGAGTTTCATGGGTTAAATGCCATGAATCTCTTGACTTGTAACTCCCGGATGCTTGCTTCTGATTGGTCCGTCCAAAGAAATGGATTAATGACTGTAATAAAGCTAGTCAATTAATCGCATTAAGTGGTCGCCGAGCAGTTGAAGAGTCGCGGGCCGTGCCGCGTCTTTTGGGATTCTTCTGGCAATGATCATCGATGGATCTTCATGTAGATCGACATTAGATGACCATGTGACTTCAGGTGTTGGTTGCCAACAGCGGGTCAGTGCCATCTGTCCTGTCAATTTCTCGATCGGTCGGGAAGCAAGCACACTTTTTTTTTGGTTGACCGGGTGGCGATCAATGTTGTTTTCGACACTTTTGATGATTGACCCGTGTTTTTGACGGATGTCAGAGGATTTGGTGTCTCAAAAGTATGAGTTTTGGAAACTACCAGAGGCTGGACGCTTCGAATCGCGAAAAAACAGCGAAAACCGGGGTTTCCGGGGCCTTCCCGGCGATCCCGGGCTCCAGGGTCGCAGGGGTCTGCGACCCTGGGGGGGTTTTTCCCCCTTTTGTCCCGTTTTGTGTCTGTTTTTACTGTTTTTCGATTCTTTTTTCTTCTGTATTTTTCCTTGACATTCTTGACCATTTATTGGCCTGATTTCTCTGTAGGAAACCTGATGAGAATCCTTGCATTTTATTTTGCAAAGTTTTCAATTTCCTGAGAAAGTCGAAGACTTTGTCGCGCCGAGCTGCCGATTTTCCGTCAGAAGCTGAAACTGGGTCAAGCGATGTCGGAATGACCTGAAATTTGAGGTGAAGCCTCCTGAGCAATAAATAAGATCAATCATAGGCTTTTGTTTGAGTTTTGAAGCCGTTTGGGGTCCTATCACCAGTAGACTTGCTTTTGTCGCGATGAAGATGTCGCGGTTTGATGTGCGGTCAACCGATGTCCGATTGACTTGAAATTTGACAGGGAACCTATTGGAGTCATTCTAAGATGATCCATAGGTTCTGTCTTGGAATCCATGGTCCCGGGGAGCTTCGCCGCCGAGAGGCCTGATTTGGCTTCCGAGCGTCAAACTATGGTCAAATGTTGTCGAAATGACCTGAAATTTGGCGTGTAACCCTTTGCAAGCATTTTGAAGCCGTCCATGTGCTCTATCTGATGAGTGATGGCCTCGGTGGTTTTCGCCGCCGAGAGGCTTGATTTAGCTGTTCGAGGGTTGATGTAGGGTCAAACGTTGTCGGTTTGACTCGGAACTTGACGTGGAGCCTTTTGGATGTATTTTGAGACCATCCATCGGCTCTGATCGAAGATTTGGTGTCTCCGATGCTTTCGCAGCCGAGAGCTCCTTTTCGGCTGTCGGAGAAGCGAAGTTAGGCCAAATGATTTTCAAATGGCCCGAAACTTCTTGTGTACTCCTCTTTTGGCTGTCTTGAAGGATCTTGTAGTTTTTGTTTGATTCTGACAAGATTTGATTTTTTGGAAGTAGCATTGCCTATTTATGGCAGGTTGCGACTTCATGTAGCTCTTTGGATCTTGAAGAGGCAAAGTGACATTTTTGGTGTCAACAATGAGCGAGCCGACGGATTTTTTTCCAAATGCAGGATCCATAAATAGAGGTAGCATTGGTCCAGATATTGCAGTTCTTGAAGTAACGGTTCTTGAACCATAAAGACCAGATGGAGCTCATAGTAGTAGTCTGCCAGCCCAGCTTGATGATAGAAGCAGCATTGACTACAGAGATCCTTATGATACCTAGACCTTCTTCCAGCTTTGGAAGGCAAACTTGAGACCAGTTAACATGATGGAGCTTGGAAGAGGTAGCGTTACCTGACCAGAGGAAATGTCTCATCAATCTCTCAATGGAATTGCAAATGGAGACTGAAAAGGGAAGGATGGATCCTATGTGTATAGGAATAGTTGAGAGCACATGTTTGATAAGGATCAGGCGACCTGCAAATGAGAGGGATTTGGCTTTCCAGGCAGTCAATCTAGCATTAATGGAATCCAACAGAGGGAGGAAGTGAGTTCTCTTTGGAGAGCCAAAAATAATGGGGAATCCCAAATATTTGAGCTGAGCCTGGGATTGTTGTATACCAAGGATGGAGCAGATTCTAGCTTTCCTATGGGTCCCGCATTTGCCGAGGAAGAGCTGACTCTTAAGGAGGCTGATGTGTTGACCAGAAGAAGATTGATAAATCTCAAGAAGGTCTTGAATTGCAAGAACACCAGAGGTTGCTCCTTTCATTAGAATGATGATGTCATCTGCATAAAGAAGGTGGCAGGGGGTGAAAGGGACAGAGGATAGGGGGAGGATAGTTCCTTGGGAGTGAAGGTCACGGAGGTGTAGGCTAAGAATTTCTTCAGCAATAATGAAAAGGTAGGGTGATAAGGGATTACCTTGTCTTAGGCCACATGAAGAGCTAAAAAAACCATGGGGGGAGCGGTTGATCAAGATCGACCGAACATTTGGTGGTGCAGACGCATTCTTTCATAAGGGAAATCCAATCTTCGGAGAAATTGAAAAAACTGAGGGCATAGAAGAGAAAAGGCAAGTTGAGTTTGTCAAAGGCTTTAGAGATATCTAACTTAAGGCAAAGGGAGCCTTTATTGAACTTGGATTTGAGCTTTTGAAAGAGTTCAAAAGTTAAGGCTGCATGGTGGTGGATAGATCTACCTAAAATGAAGGCTGCCTGGTAAGAGGAGATCAATTTTGGGAAAAGGGTGATGAGCCTAGAGGATAGGATTTTGGAGATTATTTTGTAAGAAAAGTTCAGCAAGCTAATAGGTTTGTAGTCAGCAAAGGTGGCAGGGGAGTTGGATTTTGGGATGAGAGCAAGGAAGAAGGCATTGGAAGCTCTGAGGATTTTTTTGGTTTGGAAGAAATGTTGCACAGCTGTAGTCACCGTTTGACCTATGATGTCCAAAGCTGAGGTGAAGAAGGCCCCGTTGAAGCCGTCCGGGCCAGGAGAGCTGTTCTTTTTAAGAGCAAAGACATCTGCTTTAATCTCTAGATCAGAAGCGATAGATACTAAGTTGAGGTTTTCCAAGTCTGCAACATTTGGGCTGTTAGTCTGAAAAAGAATTGGGTGTAGCTGGCCAGCATGAGGTTTGAAAAGATTGGAGAAGAAATCCACAGCTTTATGATGGATGATGAGAGGATCATCAGTCTGGATACATTAACTGAAATGTGCCTAATCCTGTCGAAAGAACTTCTGGCTTTGGCAGAATGGTGGAAGAAAGTAGTATTCAGGTCTCCCTCCTTAAGCCAAGAAATTCTAGATCTTTGCTTCCAATGGATCTCTTGGGCTTTGAGGGCATCATGGAGAAGAAGCTTGGCTTCCAGAAGGTCATTTCTAAGGGAATCCGATGGGAAGGAGTCATAGAGCTCTTGGCATTTCAAGATCCTTGACTCAGCTGCAAGGATGTTGTGGTGAACTTGGCCATAGGTGGTCTTGTTCCAGGATTTGAGAGAAAGTTTGAGTGCTTTCAATTTTTGGGCCACGATGAATTGAGGGTTCCCTTCAATGGGAACAGCCCAACTAGATTTAACAACATCAAGGAAAGAGGGGTGAAGGAGCCATTTATTTTCAAACTTGAAAGGAGCTGATGGGGCAGGGGGAAGGTTGGAGTGGGTCAGCAAAATGGGGCTGTCATCAGAGGATAATCTAGGAAGATGTTGGACAATAGGGTCTGAGAAGAGAGCCAGCCAATGGGAGTTAACTAGGGCTCTATCAAGTCTAGCAGCTACATAGGAAATGCCTTGCCTGTTGTTGGACCAAGTAAATTTGCTGCCAGAGAATAGGGTGTCAGAGAGACCGGCTTGCATCACCACCGATTGGAAGTTTTTAAGAGAGTGGGGATTTGCCTGACGGAAACTGAGTTTTTCGTGGTGAGCAAGAGTGGCATTAAAGTCACCTATAACACACCAGGGGAGGGTGGTTGGGGAAGTATCAATTAGAACTTTCTAGAGAGCTTTTCTGTGGGTAGGATTGGTGGAACCGTAAACACCAGTGATGATGTAAGAGAGGCCAGAGACTGGATTTAAAAGGAGCATAGAGATGTGTTGGGAGGAAACATTGAAGACAGAGGAGGGAAGGTGGTGAGAAGATTTGGAAAAGCACCAAAGATTTGAGGTAGGTAAGGAGGGAGAGTTAGAATGGAAAGTGTCAAAGCCAAGGTTGGACATGCCAAGGGAGATAGAGGAGGAGAAGGTGGACATTGGTTCTGAGATGAAGACTAAGTCAGGGTGGTGGTTACGAACCAGATTGACCAGGGCTCCAATGGTAGGGGAATTCGCAATTCCTCTACAATTCCAGTAGAGAATCTTTAACATGGATAAAGGGTGGGGAAGATGGGTTTGTTCCTAGTCCTCTTGGTGATCGGACCTGAGCCAGAGTAGGGGCAGTTAGACTTCCCCTTGCCTTTGGATTGGTTCTTGGTAGGAACTATAGGTGAGAGCTTTTGTGTCTCAAATTGGGGGATTTCAACTGTTTGGGGGTAAAGCAGGAAGTTCCATAGGGATGGAGGGGAGAGGAGGTTGTTCAAAGCCTGGGGGAGGAGAAGAGCAAGTATCCTCAGAGAAAGCCTGGAGGCTTCGACCAAAGAGATTTGGGTTAATGGCTGGGTCCAAGAAAGAGCATTTATCCAAGATGTCAAAAGGGTTGGAGATGTCAATGGATGGTGAAGAGGTTTTCTCTAGGATTACAGGCACTACGTCATAAGGGAGGTCATCAAGGGGTGGTTTGGTTAAAGGGGGCTTGGTCTTGGAATGAAGCTTACCGTGGGTGGAAGGTTTTGCCTTAGGGGGTTTTGAGGAGTGATGAGGTTTAGGCTGAGAGGGAGGGCTAAAGTGGATGGCAGGGGGAATGGAACATAGGTGTTGGCAGGGGGTGCAGGGGGGTTGAGATGGGGGGAGGGGGCAGGGAGTCGAGAAGTGTTGGCAGGGGGTATGTCAGAGGTGGCGGGGGCGGGGGGGGGGGGGTGGGGGGGGGGGGGGGGTGGGGGGGGGGGGGGGGGGGGAAGTGTTGGCATGGGGTGGAACAGAGGTGAAGAGAGGAGGGGGGGGCATAGAGGGATTGACGGGGAGGGGGGGTGTGGGTGGAATATGCTTTAAAGATGGAGGTGGAGGGTAGAGGGCAGAGGATGGGGGCTGGAGAGAGGTCTGAGCTAAAATTGGCTGAAGTGGGGAACAAAGACTGGCAGTAGGATTAGACGAGGGGGGGTCTGGTCCAGCAGAACCAGGTTAGGGAGGTTTATCGGATTGAGAGGCTAGGGGACAGGACTGGTTGGAGTGACCAGATTGGAAGCAAAGGGAGCAGGGGCAGTGCTCATAGGAGACTGTAATTTCTAGTTCGCAATCACCGGAGAGATCAAGATTGATTAGGACCCTGGCGTAGGTGAGGATTCTTTGAGAAGAAGTGATTTCATCTAGCTTAATGGGTTGGCCAATGGAATTTGCTAGAGAGAATAGGATATGTTGACTCCAGCAGTGATATGGAAGCCCTGAGAGTCTGATCCATACAGGGCCAAAGGAGGGCCAGAGTGATTCATCTTGTCCAGGGGACCAGGGTAGGAAGAAGAGTTTCTTCCTATTTATGGACAGAGGAGAGAGACTCAGAATGTGAACTTTGTCTTCTGGGGAATTGAATCGAAAGATGAAATTACCTTTGATGGTGAGGGAGACCAGGCAAGGCCTAGAGAGAGCCCATAACTTTGCATTCTCTTCTACCCATTCAACGGAGGGACGTCTACCTGCAAATTTGCCAATAACAACAAACGAAAAAGATTCTTTGCTGGAGGAGAGCATAGTTTTGGGGATGGTAAGGGCTGGTTTACCATTTTTCAAGGTAGTAAGAGGGTAGTTAGGGACATGGAAGGAGGGTTGAGGGGCGGCGAAGAGGTTGGCGAAAGAGGTGGGAAGCTGAGTGGCAGGTTGCTGGGGAGGAAGACTAGGAGCAGCAGTGGACGGGGGGAGGGGAAGCGGAGGACTCAAGAGATGGGACAAGAGACTGACTAGATGGAGGCTGAGTAGGGGGGATGGTGAGGGACATGGTGGGGTGGATTGGAAGCCCAAGGGGGGGAGGGAGCTGGCTGGCACCCAGCTGGAGGAGCTGAGGTGGACGAAGAACGAGGGAGGACGGGGAAGGGGGAAATTTGAAAATTTGGCAAGGTAAAGAAGTGGGCATGGGGCTGGGTTAGGAGAGGGGGAGGGGGAGTGGGAGGGGGAGGATTAAGGTGGGGAGATTGGAAAAGAGGCAACGAGGAAGAAGGGATCTGGGCATGGGAAGGAGGGAGCTTCTGAGACATTAGAGCTAGGTCGTGGTTTGGGATATAAGAGTTGCTGCCCTCATAGTATTTTCATCAGTCAATCTTGATTATCTAGATCAATCATTGAAATAGCATTTCGACAATCACAGACACATCCGAACTCAAATTTTCGATCAGTTTTCACCTATGTGCTCTTGATGGATATTATGACCATTCAATGGTTCAGATTTTAGGGAATGTTTTATGAAGCTTAATTAACATATGTGGGCCCTTCTGCTCATCAATTTAATTTCTTTCAAATTGTGATCCTTTTAGTAATCATATGTTAGTTAATATTTGTGTTTATGCCCTAATAATAAGAACCAGTTGATGGATTTAAGATTAACTTGATGATCATGTAAGTTTAGATCATGTTTCATTGAATAATATGCATTTTATGGCGCATCATATGAATGCATGTTTGATAATTGTGTGATCTAATTAGGTTGCATATATAAATTGATGTCAAATCAAGGCGTTTGAATTGTAATGAAGCCCAATTAAAGTAACCAATACACATTATAGTGTGATGGGTCATAATCGATGATCAACTTAAGGATATTATATACAACACACTTAACAATCATATTGGTGACTAGCTCAAAAAAAAAAAATTTCATATTGGTGACAATGTAGGTCACACCTGGTGTTACTATATTTATCAAGTTAAAATCTACAATTTGTTTGGCTTTGTAGCCGCCAAAGTGGCCTAGTCACGATGAATTGTAAACTTATTATGAATTAAGTTAAAGTCATTACTACGGTTAATTGTAGAATGAATAGTAACATCAAAGTGAATAGTAACATCAGTTAATTGTAGAATGAATAGTAACATTAGAGTTGCGGGATCCATTTAGGAGATCGAGGATCGGCCCAAAGGTACAATCGTCTTTCAATCATTTGGAGACACAGATAAGGTGTCTTTACATGTGCTTACTAATCAGACTATGGTTGTCTTGCCCACGGGTGTCACCCGGCCTTTTTACGCTGTACGTAATGGGATGGCCTTATTGTGATGATCGATTCATCCAAAGTAACCAAGTGTGTGTTGCTCTTTGACCCAAAGGAGTTGAGTGATGATACATGGTTACTAAATTAGTATAGTTTAATTTCCGTCCCATCTATGTCTAAATTAGGCTAAATTTATAATTGCGCGATTTAAATTCAAAGTATTTATGCTTAACCGTGAGTATGTGTTTATTTCAGTTGTCAATAATCTATATTTGCCCTCTTAAATCCCTACTATGACTGGTTCCAACGTTTTCGATTGGAATGATTCATGGACATTTGTCATAAGCCTTTTAAATATAGATCTTGCCATGAAGAAGGCTAAACCACCCAAGCCTACTGATGCTTCCACTGCTGCCGAACATGCATAATTTGAGAAGTGAGAAAGATCTAATGATTTATGCCTACAGTTGATAAAGACGATTGCCAAGCAGTTTAAGGCAACTCGAACATATTATGAAGATGCAAACAGTTGCATGGATGCTTTGGAACAACAATTTAAGGTGTTTGATCATCGGGAGCATCTATGTGGAGTCGACTTGTTAACTTAAGGCATGATGGTTCCAAAGGTGTGAGAGAACATATTGTAAAAATGGTTAACCTAGTAGAAAAACTTATATTAGGAGGTTGAAATGACCATGTCAGATGAGATTTTGAGCCAAATAGTCCTAAATTCACTTCTATCCTCATTTGAGTCCCATAGTTGTCAATCTCGTTTCGGATCCAATTTCAGTCTAACCTTCAAACCAAGATTTTTCAGTCATTTCGGAATTTCAGAGTTCTAATTACGTAAATAAAAAAAAAATATATAGTTAAAAAGATTAAAAATATATAGTTATAAATTTCAAAGATAAAGGTGGCACATGCTTAAATCCATTTATAAAACCCAGACCTATGATCGACCCCAACCCCACCCAAAGTAGGCCTAGTCCTATGATCAGCCACAGCTCAGCCCTATACCCAGCTTCAAGCCGAGCTATATACCCACCCCCACTCCCAGCCCTAGCCTCTTTCTACTTTTTTTCTAGAATACTCCACCAGCCTGTCTCGTTGTCTCAATCAATCACTCCAAGTCCAGAACACATCTCAATGAGAACAAGAAAAAAATCCAGAAGAAAGAGAGAAGTATAACAAGAAGAAGAAGAAGGGGGGGGGGGGGGGGGGGGGGGGGGGGGTGGGAAGAAGAGATGGGAGGAGGAGTGGATGGCGGCAACAAGGCGTCAATGAGGCAGCCATTGAGCACAGTTACTCTCGCCTCTTCCTTTCTTTGTTTTTTTTCCTAGCAACTGAAATATTGGATGCTAACCATCTCCTCCTTGCTCTTCTTTTCTTTTTCTTTTTTCCTATTATTTCTTTTTTACTGCCGAGATTAGATTTCTCTTTGAAAAAAGAGAAACGAAAATCCAAATTTTAGTCATTTTGCCAGAAATGCATGTTTTTCGACCGAAATCTTGACCGAAAAGTTTTAGAATGTGTTTCGTTTCGGTGGCATGGCCGAAATGAATTTTTTCGGCCATTTCGTCCGAAACGAAACGAGATTAATAACTATGCATTTGACGCCTTCATTATAACATATAACCAAAGAAAAGAGAAGTAGTCTATGAATGAAATAATTGCAACGTGCGATCAAGCGGAGAGGAGGATGAGAAAGGAAGGGACTTTGGTTGTTAATCATGTCTCACAAATCTCAGAAAAGCCTTAAGGGTAAAAATAAGCAAGATGACTAATTAAAGAGAGACAATGAAAAGAAAAGGCAAGAAGAAGGTTGGGGATCTGAAACGCTTCTTTTGCAACAAGAAAGGACATCTTAAGAATGATTGTTCAAAGCGCAAGAACTGGCTAAAAAAGAAGGGTAAGATTTCTAACATGTCTTTTGTAATTTGTGAAACAAACCTTATATATGTACGTTCGAACACTTGGTGGATATATTCAACAGCCACGGTTCATGTTTGTAATTGTTTGTAGGGCTTTCTTTCGAGCTGGAGTCCAAGTGATGGACAATCGTCTATTATTATGTGGAATCGACAAGAATCTAAGGTCGAAACCATTGTGATGTTGCAATTGACTTGAAACATGGGATTTCAATTGAGCCTCCATATACATTTTTATTTTTTCTTCCATTTCTAGAAACTTAACTACTTTGTCATGTTTAGACAATAAAGTTTTTATCTTTATTTTTGGACACGGAATGTTAAAGATTTATAGAAACAAGATTTATGTTGGTTATGATTATGGATGTGATGGCTTATATTAGTTAAATTTGGACCCTATTTTTGCTCAATGTTAAATACAGATTTAAATATGAACATAGGAATTATAAGAGGAGTCATAAATAAGAACTCAATTAAGTTATGGGATAGAAGGTTAGGCCATATCTTGAAAGGTAACGAATGACTAGTTTGCAAATTAAAGAAGTCTATATACGGACTTAAAATGGTTTCATTGCAATTGTACTTAAAGTTTGATGAAACCATCACCGCCTTTGAATTTTTAAAAATATTGTTTATTAATGTATATATCTAAAGATCAGTGGGAGCCAATTTATTATTTTGGTACCGTATATAGATTATATCTTACTAATTAGTAATAATATATCAAAGCTTCACCTCGAAGCTGACTGAGGCAATGACCAGAGAGAGTAGATCTGGCTTCCGGCTATGAGGATGGCGAAACCAATTATCATCCATCCTTACGAAAAATGCATGAGTTTGAGATCTATATGAGAATGAAAGCCTGTCAGCGGTTAAGTCAGCGAGACCAGTCACATAAGCCCCTTTAGAGATAGGGGCGGTAAGAGGCACTGTCAACCTTAACCGGCACACGCACTCGCCGGCAGCAGAGGGGGTTCTATTCCCGTTATACGCGATGTGGCGAAAAAGACCGATTCAACGAGATATGCTTGCCTGCATTAAGATTTAAAACTTGTCATCCACTTCCAGGAAATGTTCGGAACAGAGAACTTACTATAATACAATGCCGAAGATTGAGGAATAATAAGAGATCTATTAATAGAAAGATTTATCTAAGAGAAAATCTAAACAATTACATCAAATCACAAACTACACGAAAGTTGCCCCTTTTTCATGGGGATTTACCCATCACAGAGATGCACGGAGGAACAGCACGAACTTCATATACCCCTTTTCCACTCAATCTAGAAACAAGATCAAACGTTATTCCGATTCGTCTCCATTTTCGTGAAACTATTCCTCAAGCAAGGCAGGCGATAAGTCATCGAAGGGTTTGTGTGAATAATGGAATGGTAAGCATTACTTATTTGAAAGTGTCCCATGGCAAAATAATATCTTTTCAAGAAAATGACGCAAGAACCCGTGGTGAAGAAATAAGGAGATCTTTCTATATCAACATATCAGTTGAGAAAATCATAGGCAAATTCCACGATCACCCGGTAAGAATTTGGAGAAAAACCAAAATAGAATGGTTCCGCCTACGCAACCTACTACTCAAATTTCAGTTTTTGCAACAGTTGCGTTCTTTTATGCAAGAAGAAGATTGAGAAAGAACAAAGATGTTTGGATTCGAAAAAGTATGCTTAGGCAATTCCTTCGTTGAGCACAACAGAATGAAGAGGAATTTGTATCATTTCAAATTCGTATTTTTATCGAAGAAAAGGAACAAGAAAAACTGAAATCTACCCACTTGACCAATAAGTCCTTTAGTTAAAAACTCTTCTTTATATAGTAATTCCACCTATTGCTCTGGATCCCCCCATCAGTTTACTAGGAAGAGAAGAATCAAAAGGATCGCACTACCTACTCATTATTCGGTGGTGAATCATAGAACACGAAAGCCTGTGGTATCTTATGGACCTAACATATGTCACATCCCTCACGACATAAGATTGAAAGATCCAAACCTTCCTCTTCTGAGCGGAAACAGACGTGGGCAAAACATATAAGAAAGGATTGGCGTAGTCGCTCATAAGGACATATCTATCTCGATAGAGGAGGTCTAGATCGGTTCATAGATAGATCTCTCTCCATATAGATAGGTATCTCCGTGGATAGAGATAAAGAGAGGGATCCATCTAGATCTTGATAAATTTTTTTTTATATATTTGGACCTGATTGATTGCTTTTTTTTTTTTCTTTGACGACTCGGTCAAGGAAACATCATTTTTCAATTATGACTTGCTTGGTCGGAGCGTAAACGAGTGAGCAGAGCCTAGGAAACAGGGTAGCCCGTCATAGAGCAATCGACTAGAAGTAGAAGACTGTTGACCTGAGAGAAGGCGGCCTCTCTCGGAAAACATGGGCATGTTTCTCTTCTTTCTTTTTTTATTTAGGGTTTTTTTTTTCATTTGGGATTGAGATGATGTCATAGTGTCTTCCTCTCATCAGCATAAAGATCATGAAAGTCTTGTTACCGTTATCTTTATGTATATGTCGTGTATAGCATGCTTGTTTGATGGTACTTCATTAAGTCGAGACTCGATCGATTTTGACCAAATTCTTTGCCTCTTATCACTTCACTCCTACCCACGATCATTTTCAAGTTTTAGAGTGTCCTAAATGATGCAGAGGACAGTGAAGATTTTGTTTTGGAGACGTTCTTACCGGACATATCAGCTGGCATACAATCGATAATGAGGAATTGTCGGGAGGGGTGGCTCGACATGATCAAGGGTCGAAACTAGAATTAAATAAATCGAATATTCACTCCCTACCCGAAGTAGTCGACTCAATAGATAGCTAGGCGAAAACAATGGAAGTCTGAAGCGAAGGTGGGATCACTACTGTTTACCCATGTTGCTACTTCGGTAACTTACCAAACACGTGGGTCTCCACAATGTAGTTTTTGTATACTTTTTCATTAGGGGAACTATCTCTAGTTTTGTCGAGTCAGTTTTGTTTCTCAAAAACGTATTTTTCGTGGCCAGTACTTTCGAAACAAAGTTCGATTATTGTTAAAAAAATACTACTTCACAGCATAATTGAAGGTTGTAAGTGACTTCTTGGTACTTCTAAGTAACATAGCTAATTATTATGGAGGTCACTGACTCTCGAAGAGTGTTTTCGCCCGATCTTCTGGAGTGAGTGTTCCATTTCCCAGCGTCATGCCCACGAGCTCGTCTCCACGATGCGTGTTCGGTGGTCTCCCAGCCTCAGGCTTTGACGTTTCCTTCTGGAAGTAGCCGAAATCCTTCGGATCATCATCAGTGGGGTGACTTTCTATTTGCTGGACAACCCCTTCCCGATGAGTACATAATGCGCCCACGAACATATACCATGGAGCTCTGTACTGTACCATGACCCTCCTGTCATCATATGCATCTGAGCGTCTAATAATCATAATGGGTTGGATCCTTATTTGTTACCCTGCAAGTTCGATGTAAGTCATCGACCTTGGGGACACCGCCTCACCACGCCAGGTTGTGCTTGTCACTTGTGTTGAATTGGGGCAGGCCTTTAGAGATCGGAGCAATGATTTCTCAATCCGAGACTCCAAAAGGATGGAGTGCTACATCTTTTTCGTGACATTGAAGCTCCTCAACAGAGAGATTGGACCGGGATTTTCGACTCCCCTAATGGATGTATAGGGCATGAGCAAGTTATGGCTTGTGCAAAGTCGACAAGGGTGGTTGATAAACACGTATTATTAGAATGGGGCTGCAGGCAATGGATATCATTCCCCCACCAGAGCGCCAACCCCATTAATATACAGAAGGCAATTAGTTGATAGAAGCGTATATCGTACACATATGAATAAGTTAATGCTTCCTTCAAAGTCAATGTTTTAACGGGGCGAGAAGGCTCCTCTAAGAAAGCATCGCCTAAGCCAATATTTCCACTTTTTTTCTAGGGATATTCGTAGAAAGGCGGCCCTTTTATTCAAATTATTAGAACTAGCAGCAGATATCGATACAGAAATAATTGACGAACAAGTACTTCAGGCGATACCCAGTGGTTACTTCCCGAACCGCTTCCATGTTCTGGTTTTCAGTGTAGGGATGATCCAATCCCTTTTACCTCTCGTTTAGGTCCTACCGATATTCGGCTTCAACCATATACTCACTGGGAAAACAAAATGAGTCAACCACTTTGTCTATAGATCAGATCATGAGTCATTTTTTAAGTGGAGCTTGGCGACTTTAGAGTGGGGTGGGTGGGCCTTCTAAATCGGGTTAGGTGAAAATAGAAGAGCACAAACTCTTCATTGGGTTAACTCGAGGGAGAAAGTCAATGTCTTGATATCAAAGCCACCTATCACTAAATCGAAAGCAAAATAGGAAATTTTGTTTCATGCTAGGTGCACAAAGCATAAAAAGAGATTGATAGATCAATTATTTAGGTAATGGTCACATTACCGTTCGTTAACACATCTTTCAGCGAATTGTTTCCCACATATAGTTATAGTTGCTAGCAATAACCAAATGAAACTCTTTGAAACCGCCACGGTCTCCATCACGTGCGACATGCCTCGTTGCTTGCAAATTATTGACCCAACACCATGAGATATTCTGTCAACGATAAGGGCCTTTGAGCATAAAAAGCTCAAATCACATGACTAGTGTTGGAAGATGGCTTTGATACAACTTGGACAATGGGAGAAACACACTAGCTACAGCTTAATTACAAAATACAAATTATACTAAGAACCCACTTTATAAATCTTACACAAAGACACTATTACAAAGTGCTTACAAGTTACACACACTTTAAGCCTACACTCTTACAAGAAAGAGACTCTCACTACACTTTCTCTTAATACACTTACTCACTACAAAGGACTTACATTTCTGTGTGTCACTCTTTTTACACTTCACTCACTTGAGTTCTTCACTTGACTTCACTTGTGTATCTGCAATGCATACCATGCACCTCTATTTATAGACTACTGGGACTTAGGTAGGTGAAGAACATGTGGCTCTTAAGTGGGATACGTGGCCCAATGCACTCCACATTTTTATGGCCGTTTCTAGATGCGTCTTTTAAAGAGGCGGTTTTGAACTTTCTAGAGTGGGCAAAGTCACTTAGACTTTTCTATACTTCTAGAGACTACATGAAGTCATATGGGCTTTCTAGAAAGCCAAGAGGAGAGAAGTCTAGAATGGGTATTTCTAGACACCGGTCAGTGTTGACTAACAAAACTCCCCCTCAACACTGACCCTCTTAATCTTTTATTGAAACTATCTTCATCCCAAGCTTTGTCCTTAACCTTTTGAATGTTTCTGTTGGTAACGCTTTGGTGAAGATGTCTGCCACTTGTTCCGTAGTACTGCAGTACTCCAGCTTCACTATCTTCTGCTTTACGTGATCTCTTATGAAATGGAACCTTATGTCAATATGCTTGCTCCTTCCATGCTGTATAGGATTTTTGGCGAGTTCAATGGCAGACTTGTTATCCACATGTATAGTTGTGGATTCATCTTGTGGGTGATCGAATTCTTCTAGGAGGTTTCTCAGCCATATAGCTTCGCAGACTACTGCTGACGCTGCTACGTATTCGGCTTCACATGTAGACAGTGCTACAATACTTTGCTTCTTGGATACCCATGTGAAAGCCGTGGATCCAAGGTAAAACACATATCCCGTAGTGCTCTTTCTTTCATCTTGATCACCTCCCCAGTCACTGTCTGAATATCCATATAACTTTGCTTCGTTGTCATAGCCGTAGAAAAGACCAAGATCCATGGTACCTTTGATGTACTGTAAGATTCTTTTGGCTGCGACTCAGTGCGACTCCTTTGGCCTTTCCATATATCGGCTCAAAAGTCCGACACCATAGACAATGTCTGGCCTTGTGATTGTGAGATACCTTAGGCTTCCAATAAGGCTTTTGAATAGTGTCGGATTAATGACTCTTCCTTCTCCTTCTTTCGTCAGTCTCAGGCCTGTTGCTACAGGCGTGCTTATAGGATTACAGTTGCTCATTCTAAATTTTTTAAGGAGTTCTTTGGCATATTTTTTCTGTGAGATGGAAATGCCATCTTGTTGCTGCTTGACCTCTATACCCAGGAAGAAGGACATTAGTCCGCAGTCGGTCATATAGAACTCTTTGAACATAGCATGCTTAAATTCTTTAAACATCTGTGGACTGTTCCCAGTGAATAGTAAGTCATCAACGTAGAGGCATGCTATGAGCATTTCTCCATGAGCATTTCTCTTTATGTAGACTGAATGCTCATACGGGCATTTGGAAAACCCATTTTCCTCTAGATAGCTGTCTATACGAGCATTCCATGCTCGTGGGGCTTGCTTTAGCCATATAACGCTTTCTTTAAGCGATATACCTTTTGCTCCTCTCTTCCTACTATAAGCCTTCTGGCTGTTCTACATATACTTCTTCCTCAAGTATACCATTTAAAAATGCTGACTTAACATCTAGTTGGTATATTTTCCAACTATGATGTGCTGCAAGAGAGATAAGCATTCTTACCGTATCAAGTCGGGCGACAGGAGCAAAGACTTCTTCATAATCTACGCCATATTGTTGTTTGTAGCCTTTAGCTACAAGCCTTGCCTTATATCGATCGATCTCTCCATCGATCGTGCGTTTGATCTTGTACACCCACTTGACACCAATGGCTTTCTGGCCTGGAGGGAGTGTAGTAAGCTCCCAAGTGTCATTTTTCTCGATGGCGTGAATCTCTTCTTCCATGGCTTTTCTCCAATAATCTTCGTTCACGGCTTCTTGGAAGTTAAGAGGCTCATGGTCAGCATAGAGACATAAGAGGTTGGTCTCTTCAGTTTCCTCATAGATGTCTCTTAGGCTTCTCATCTTGATTGGTGTTATGGAGGAGGAAGAGCTTCGAGCTGCTTGCTGATGATCCATCTTGTCCTTCAAGACTTCTTCGAACTGATGGTGTTGTATGTGGAGATGTTGCATCATCTTGTCGCGGGCCTTCATGATTTTGAGGATGCGTCTCTTGTTCTTCTATCTCAAGATGCTTTTCTTGGGCAATGTTTTCTTCATTCCATCTCCATGCTTCTTCTTCACTAAAAACTACATCTCTACTTACCACCACCTTTTTAGTTAGTGGATTGTAGAGTTTATAGGCTTTAGAGTCCTCACTGTATCCAATGAAGATACATTTCTCTCCACGATCATCAAGCTTCTTCCTCTTTGCCTCTGGTACTTGGGCATGTGCAACACACCCAAATATTTTTAGATGGGCCACACCTGGTTTGTGACCGCTCCACGCCTCCTGCGGTGTCTTGTTCTTGACACTTTTCGTAGGGCATCTGTTGAGTAAGTAGGCTGTACACGCAGCTGCTTCTGCCCAATATTCTTTTGGCAGTCCTTTTTCTTTAAGCATGGTCCTCGTCATATCGAGGATGGTGCGGTTTTTCCTTTCCGCTATTCCATTTTGCTGCGGTGTATAGGCAGTTGTGAACTGATGCCTGATGCCCCATTGTTTGTAGTACTCTTGAAATTCTTTCGAGGTGTACTCTCCACCTCTGTCAGATCTTAGTGTCTTAATCTTACAACCACTTTCTACTTCTACACAGGCTTTGAAATTCTTGAAGGTAGTGAAGGCCGCTGACTTCTCTTTGATAAAAGAATACCCAGAGCTTCTACTGAAGTCATCTATGAAAGTGATGATGTATCTATTACCTCCAAGAGAAGGTGTCTCCAATGGTCCACAAATATCTGTGTGAACCAACTGTAATGGTGCTTTTGCTCTCCATGATTTTCCCACTGGAAATGAGTTTCTTTGTTGCTTGCCAAGTGTGCATGCTTCACATACATGCTTGGGCTTTTCAATGGTTGGCAAGCCATGCACCATGTTTGCAGTGGATAATAACTTGAGCCTGTTGAAATGGAGATGCCCATATCGAAGATGCCACTTCCATGACTCATTGTTTATAAGCCCATGGAAGCACTTCTCGAGCCTTGTGTTAAGATAGAGTGGGAACATGCGATTCTTCGCCATTTGGACTCGAGCTATATGCCTCCCATGTATATCTCTTAATAACAAAGAGAGATTCTCCATGTGTATTACATACCCCTTCTCTAGGAGTTGCCCAAGACTAAGGATGTTGCTTTTCATGTTGGGCATGTAATACACATTTGATATATATGCAGGCACACCATCTTTCTGATAAATCTTAATATTGCCCTTACCTCGTACGGGAAGCTTTGATGAGTCTCCGAGACTTACTTTTCCACTGACATCTTCAGCAAGCTCTTCAAAGAGTTCCTTCTTCCCACACATGTGGTTGCTCGCGCTGGAATCCAGATACCAGACATTTTCTTGGCCATAGCCTTCCTCTTGTGCTTGGAGAACTGTGGATAATTCTTTTTCTTCATCTCTTGCTTCTGCAAAGTTAGATCGCTCCTCCCGTTCAGCGGGTTTTGCTCCAGCACTCCGAGGCAAGTGTCCAAACTTGTTGCAGTTGTAGCATTGAACACTCCTTGAATTGCCACGACCACGGGTGAATCCACCTCGGCCAGCTCCTCTTCCGCGATTATTGGCACTCCTTGATTGAGATTGCCCTTGTCTCTGAGGATTTGATCCCCCTTTACCTCTGCCGCGATTGCTGTTTGTGCTACCGCCCTGCTTCGAACTTCCGCAACCGGGCTTTTGCTCACTTAGAGTCAATTTTGACTCTAGTGCCTGTTCCAAGACCATAGAGCTACTATTCTTTTGCATACGTTGCTCATGGACTTGGAGTGATCCCATTAGCTCTTCTATTGAGAGAGTCTCTAGATCTTTGGACTCCTCAATAGCCACAACCACATGTTCGAATTTGGTTGTGAGGGATCTCAATGCTTTTTCTACAACTCGAATATCTTCTATCTTCTCACCATTTCTCTTCATTTGATTTACTATTACTAGCAATCGCGAGAAATAATCAGAGATACACTCACCTTCTTTCATATGAGTAGCTTCGAACTCTGCTCGGAGGGATTGCAGACGAACCCTCTTTACCCGATCAACTCCTTTGAAGATGGTGCTAAGAGTCTCCCATGTTTTCTTGCTTGACGTCGCTTCAACGATCTTCTCGAAGGTTGATTCATCTACCCCTTAATAGAGTAGGAATAAAGCCTTCTTGTCTTTCTTCCTTTGATCCTTGAGCACAGCCTTCTGCTCCGCGGTGTAGGCAGCTTCTTGCTCTGCAGTGGGCTCCACATATCCTTCGGTGACGATCTCCCATAGATCCTGTGATCCGAACAGCGCCTTCATCTGGGTACTCCAGTTCTCATAGTTCTCCTTAGTCAGCTTCGGGATCTGGGGTTGAACCAAGCTTGATGCCATCTCTGCTTGTAGGGGAACCTGGCTCTGATACCACTTTGTTGGAAGATGGCTTTGATACAACTTGGACAATGGGAGAAACACACTAGCTACAGCTTAATTACAAAATACAAATTATACTAAGAACCCACTTTATAAATCTTACACAAAGACACTATTACAAAGTGCTTACAAGTTACACACACTTTAAGCCTACACTCTTACAAGAAAGAGACTCTCACTACACTTTCTCTTAATACACTTACTCACTACAAAGGACTTACATTTCTGTGTGTCACTCTCTTTACACTTCACTCACTTGAGTTCTTCACTTGACTTCACTTGTGTATCTGCAATGCATACCATGCACCTCTATTTATAGACTACTGGGACTTAGGTAGGTGAAGAACATGTGGCTCTTAAGTGGGATACGTGGCCCAATGCACTCCACATTTTTATGGCCGTTTCTAGATGCATCTTTTAAAGAGGCGGTTTTGAACTTTCTAGAGTGGGCAAAGTCACTTAGACTTTTCTATACTTCTAGAGACTACATGAAGTCATATGGGCTTTCTAGAAAGCCAAGAGGAGAGAAGTCTAGAACAGTAGAATGGGTCTTTCTAGACACCGGTCAGTGTTGACTAACAACTAGATGTGGTGATATATGCCATATTTGGCTCAAGGCATTGTTCGGCTAAATGTCCAATGTCTTAGCACTAAATCTTAAACGGGTCCTTGGTCATCTCATTGTTAGTCCTTGTGCACCGTTTCTACTTGTCTTAAGCATTAGACGGGTATTGTCTTACGAGTAACGCTAGGGAGATGAAATTGCTAGTTTTAATTGAATCACTGGATCGTGTTTAACAAATCAAATCTAAAAGAACACAATATAAAAACGCGTACCTAGATCCATCAGCGTTGAACGTCTTCTTGTTGGGGATTTCTGACACTCTTCCACTACTCTTCAAGCGTAATTCTCGATTGGGCAAATCTCCTTAATCGTGTAGTGGAACGATATAATCCCTAAAAACCCTTATATAGATTTTATTCCAACATAACCCCTTCCCAACATTGAATTCTACTTTAATTAGGGCTCTATCAAATCCCTCTTCTTTTAGCAATAAGAGTCCTAAGTTTCAGTAACCTTCTATAATCCAAAGATCTCAATCTAAATTATTTCCTTGACATATGTGCATCTTACTTAAGCAAGCCCCACAATATTGGACATGTGGTCATTGGAACACATTCAGAAACTCCAACATTCTACCACTTGGTCCAAGGACATATATAAAATTCTCATTTGCCCTTTGATAATGTTCGCATAACTTAAACCTTATGTTACTAAGTAATCTCATAGCTGAAACTTACATGCTTTATCAAAAGAGACTATTAATGTGAATCATGGTGGTTTCACATCCTATAATGACATGCTTCATTTCATGTATTAAACTCACTAATGATCCCCCTCAATAAAGCCTTAAAATTGAGGTAATAGGATATTTTCAATGAATTGGTTACACTAAAACTGTCATATATCAAATCTCTCTTTATTGCATATAAACTTAAAATGTATACAACAAAAAATGCATAAAGGAATGTACAAAAACCATTAGAAGTAATAACCGAATTGATCTACTTGTGACTATTGCAACAAAAATCCGACGTTAATAAGGCATTTCTTCAAGCCCCATGTCTACGACATGTCTCCTATAGGCTTTAGGCACTCGTGCCTTAGTGAAGGGATCCGGAATCATGCAATCTGTAGAGATTCTCATGATAGACACTTGATGATCTCTGGCATTATCCTTAAGCACAAGATATTTAACTTTCAAATATTTGAAATTGCCTGAACTCTTATCATTATTGGCAAATCGAGTGGCTAAGACGTTATCGAAATAAATTTTCTCAACCATATGAAAATGGACGGATTGACAAGTGTTTGTTTAACACTTTTCCACAATATCTCTACCCGCCAACTTGAATACATAGCCAGAAGTAGACTTTCTTATATTGAAACAACTAATAAAATCTACATCTAAGTATTCGAGTTTATCCGATCTACTATATGTGAGAATATAATTTATTGTGCCTTTGAGATAGTTTTTTTAACTACCCGCCAGTGTTCCATCCTGAATCACTTTGATACTTACCGAATACGCCAACTACGAAGCTAATATTTGGTCTTATGCATGTTTAAGCACATATAATACTACCAACGGTAACAACGTAAGGTACCTTATCCATTTGGTTCCTCTCAACATCATTCTTTAGATATTGACTTTTATGTGACTCATCTCCCGTTTGAAAATGGGAGCATCTTGAGATAATAAATTCCTAAACTTATAAGTGTCAACATAATATTAATATTATGAGTTAGATTATGAAAAATGTTACAATGAATTTTTTATTAGTGGACCCCATTGAGAAAACTATTGAATTTGTTGCCCACTGTTAGATTATATGAGAATTAATTTTAAGTAGATCCAACTCTTTCTCTAAAATATCATCTAAAATTCAATTAGGAGTTTCTCTAAAATCAATTGGTAATTGGTAATGGATGAGGCAACTCAATATTTTATACGGCATTCGACATTGCGCCCACATGCCTATTTTTAGAGCAGTCGCAGGGATCGAATAAAATCATAATCATTTATTATGTAATGACTCCATGATGAGGCAAACTTAATCCCGGGAGTTAGACTGCAAATGAGAGTTATGCAACATGCTTGTAGTTATGCAAATAGTTGGCCCCACTTTAAACATAATGAAATTTAGCCTGCAGATCGTGGGATGGATTTAGTAGAGTGGGTTGAGAGATTATGAAGGGTAATGTTGAAAAGTGATTTGTTTGGAAATTGATAAGAGTAACTTCGGGGAAAAAATAAAATAAAACAAGTGTGTGAAGAGATGCAAATAAAGAGATAAAGAAAGCATCTTGGTTTTCGTTTCTCCAACAATGAGGTGGCGTACCCTCATTGGAGAGTGTAGGAGCTGCATTTTACTATGGTGCAGTGACGCTGCATCATAGACGAGCCCATATTGTGAATAAGCAAGCTACCTGCCAATTGATTACATTCATTGATGATTGATGAGTACTCACTTTTTTTATATGTTTACTCAATCTCCCCAATATATAGCATTTAATTGCTTAGAAGAACTCAAAAGACAAATTGGGAATCAACATGAGAAAGCATATCAAGGCATGAATGACAAAGGGCAGTAAAACACCTTCGAGGACTTCAAAGAGTCTGGTGAAAAAGAGGGAATTAAAAAACAACCCAATTTTCTCCTCGGAAGTCCAGATGAGTATGTAGGAGCTAAACTAAGGGCCCGTTTGGTTGCAGGAATTTGGAGAATTCATGTCTAGTGGAATTTGGAGAATTTAGAATGCTGGAATTCAAAATGCTGCTAAATTCATCCTAAATTCTAATTCTCTGTTTGATTCGTTCAGGAATTCAAGCCTGAGAATTCAATATACCTTGAATTCCTGAAATTCTCTGTTTGGTAATTTACAAGGAATTATGAAAAAAAAAAGGTATGTGAGAAAATCATAAGTGTTTTTTGGAACATTAATTCACCTCAATAAAAGGAAATCAGAAGTGTTTTTATTTTTTGTTAGTGTGTTGGAAAATCAGAATTGTTTTTAATGGTATATAGCTGCATGTCTTTGTGTGAACACCTAACCCCTATGTAAGCCTTGAACGGATAATACCACATGACAATTTCTTAACACTTTCGGCATCTAAATTCACTTCCATAATGTGTATATGTGTTTTGCTGGAGCCTTTTGGTGATGTGCTTGATACTGAAAAAGCCTAAAAATAATGTATTCTTAAAAAGTCCAGCCGTGTTGGCCGAAGGATTTATCTTTCTTTTACATTTTGAAGACTAGAATTCGAAATAATGTATTCAAAAAAACCATGCAAGAAAGTAGTAGAAATGGGCATTGAAAGTTATGATTCTTCCCCTTGTTTATCTAAGTTATTTCTAAGAAATGAACATCTAATCAATCCACGGTACTGAAACTGATTATTGGAGTAGAAAAATTAACTTCTAAATTCAATTCCACAGTTTATGACTTGGTAACTTCCTAGGAAATTTTTGGCAGAGTCTCCTCTGTATTTTGGACCCCAGGAAATTTCTCGGGTTCACAAAACCTGTCACTTCTAAATAAACAACTTCATATATCAAACTGGTGCCCCTCAGAACCCCAATATCGACATTTCATACTATCCAACATACATACCACTTCTATAATGAATCTAACAATGATAAATCATAGATTAAAAAAAAATGAGTCAACGGTGACACAAAGATATCATAATTTCCAAAATAAATTTAAGTGGCAATAAAGTTTAGCAGCTCCAAAAGATCTGTTGGCAAAGTCATCAATAGAAAGTTGTACATAAGTCATCCATTAGATCCTTTCACTATAGGGTTGGGTCCTAGTAGTTAAGTTCAAAATATTAAAGGATAAAGTATTTCAATGTTACACCTTACTCTTCAAAATAACAAGTTATAACACAATTACCAAAATATTAATCGTCTAACTTTCATCTCCATAGTATGTTCTTAGAAACTCAATGACCACTACTAGATGAGCCATGAAGGAAATGTATCTCATACCAATATTGCTGCTTCATCTGGTCATTGTAGGTGAAAAATAAGTTGGCCATAGAAATGTCCTTGGCAAGATATTCAGTTACATGCACATATGCTTGCGGAGGTATAAATGGGCACGATGTCACTGCGGTTGTAACCTTGTTCATCAATATATGAACGGGTTCGGGTGTGTTTATCCTCTCTGCAAGTGCATTAACAGCAGTTGCAACACTTGCCAATGTGTCCCTTATTTCATCACCTACCACCGTCTTACGTTTTTTAGCAGCATTCCTGTTATTCGTCGGAGTTGGTGGAGGTCTACTTGCCCCATTTGTTTCTTCATCCATTTGAGGCAAGCTACCATCATCCATATCATCCAAGCCTCTGGATGTTGACCCAAAGGTTATATTGACAAATTCTTCATCTGTCATCATAGCCTCGACATCGATAGTGCTGCGTTTAGCGCCAGTCATTGCAATGTTTCCTTCGGCAACATCATCAGCAACAAGGTCATGTATTTCATCGAAGAAATTGACGTGAATAGTCCGATACTTACTCAATTTGTTTTTTGCCTGTAAAAAGTCAAAAGGGTTAGAAATTCATTTACTAAAACACCTTAAGCAATAATAAAGTGAATGAAAGTAATATTTTGATATACCTGTATTAAATCTTGCCATACATCATTTGAAGCCGTTACCATCTTCTTTGTATCAACCCATCCAAACCCAGACATATTTAGGAGTTGCCTAACCTCTTTATATCGAGCCCTCCAAGTCTTCAACTTATTTTTTGCATTATATATGTCTGGTTCTCGTCCGGTCTCTTCTTTGATCTTTGCGATTACTTCATCCCAACAAGCTTTTGTGAAGTTTTTTTCAACCTTCCTACCTCTTTGCTTCATCAATAGAAGCATATCCATTAGGACCCTTTCTTCTTTTTGGTCCCAAAGATAATTTTCTCTCCGTCCCCGTCCTATTAGAATTCCAAGTATTTAAAGTACACCACAAATATAGTATGACAAAATATAAATTGAATGAAAATATAATGATTCTTCAAAACTACTGCAACATGTGATGTATGAGTATATATAAATCCACTGTCACAAAATACAACCTATTACATATACAAGAGAAATCATGTGTTGATATCAAAAGATGAAACTTAACTATCCTCCACCAGGATGAGAACATCTCTTTGCACAAAATATGACCATTTACAAACCTTGCCAAAAAGTGATTATATATATATTTTTCATTTCCTCTTTTATGGTTGTTGATCCCTTTGTACTTGGAACTCATAGTCTGCCCACATTTGCTCAGCTATGGAGTCTCGAAATGCAGTCCGCGTATCTCTAGTCCACCTTGGAACCGTCATCTCATCTCTTGCCATTCTCAACTGAGGATCAATTCCTGGTGCATTAGATGGAGCCATTCGAATTTTTTCAAGTAATTCATCTCCAACACCATACATAGCAATATGGTTGTGAAGAACACAACATGCAATTACAATATCTCGCTGGGTTGTTAATGAATAATCACATGGCAATTTCAATATTGGAAAGCGATTTTTTAACACTACGAAGACCCGCTCTATTGTGGTACGTAATGAGGAGTGACGCAAATTATAAAGCTCTTTTGCATTTGTTGGAGGACAAGTGATGTTAAACTCTTTAAGATGATATCGAACGCCTCTATATGGTGTCAAAAAACCCAGTGCATTACCGTATCCAGCATCCACTAGATAAAACTTACCTACAGTTATGAATCAAAATAATATTCATTATTAAATGAAGGGTATAGTTTATGAGCATTTAAGTTATACCAATACAAATTTATATTATTTATGCGACTTGATTACCATCCGGTATTCTTAGCATATCTCCCCTGTTCATTGCAGACCAAAGCACAGTGGCATCTGATGCAGAACCTTCCCGTCCCGCAAGTACATAATGAAATTTCATATCAAATCCACTTGCCATAAGGCAATTTTGAGATAGAACTCCTTTCCTATTTCGATACATGGCTTGCATTGAAAATGGAACATGAGTTGGTATATGTGTCCCATCAATGGCGCCTATGCAATCCTATTGAGTGGATGAAAATGTTTAGCAAATGGGTTAGCATAGACATATATATTAGTTGATAAAAGTAAAAATGTGTAAATATTTAAGGGGATAACCTTAAAGTATGGATAAAATCGGTTATTCATCTGGATATGTTGTGGAACTGAAGGATTTTCTAGAATAAAAATGTATTCTGGATAAATCTTGCAAATTGCATTCAAGACTTCATGAAAATAGCGACTAATAGTTTCACCCGAATGGTTAAATCTATTTTCCGTTACTCGATTTGTAACATTGTGTGCCAATGTATGTAGAAACATCGCTAATTGCTCATCAATTGACAAAACACATCTTCTTCGAAGAAGATTGCGCCGCATAAAAGTGTCACTCAGTATGGAGAAACATTGTGGATCCACACGGAGGTTCTCGTGGCACTGAGGCCCTGCACTGGACAAGAGTTCCTTCACCCATATGTCACCTGACAACGATGAAATGCGTTGCTTTTTTCTTGGTCTTTCCTCGTTTAAGGCTAACCATAATGTAGCTAACTCACAACATACAGCTACCATAGCAACTAACGCATATACTAAAATACTTGTGTCCAACTCTGTTGTGTTGCAACAAGTTAAAAGATTTTTTTTGTAAGTATTATGTGACTATAGGAGCCATTAAAAAATGAACTTAGTGAAAATAAAAGTTAGGATGTAAAAAACAATAATGATTTTAAAAAACAATAATGATTCTACATATTTTATTTTCAATAATATCACAATAAATTTTAGGTAACAATTGCTATGAATTAATACCTTCCATTGAACACTGTCGCCACAGATGAGAAAAATGATCCAAATCACCTATACACGCACAAATTACATTAATCATATAGTCAAAATCAGCTATACAGGCACAAATAACATTTTCTACTAGAAATGAGGTCTTAGTGTGATGAAATTTGAAGATTGTTCTTAATCTTCACTTAACCTTATGATGATTGGGATTTTTCTATGACTTTTGCAACTGATATAACACAAGAAAAACCTCAACAATCATAATGAATTCTCTACCTTCTTCATGGCACTTATCCATTCTCACCATGGATTCATCCAGACACTTTTTACTCAATTTTAGATATTAGCACCAACTCCATTGTGGAACCTAAAGCTATGTTAAGATCTCGGTGCAGAGCCATTTAACAATTTTACATGCAGGTCTTAGGTTGAAAACCAAAAATTCAGATCAAATCATGGAAGCCCTTATAGAATAATAAAGGGTTGAGTCAAACTAATCCAGTTGTCTGTTTACAAGGTCTTAAATCACATGACTTCAAACATCTAATTTAGTCATGATTCCCCCACATCTCCCATGTATTATCACTCATCCAAAAAGGTACACCCTCCTACAAAACAGAACATCAGAATCTTCTATTCAAAATATAGAGATTTGAAGAAACAATTATTAAAAATAGAATGATAAACAAGGTATGTTAGATCTACCCATCACACAGAGAAAGAGCAAAACAAAAGAGATTTCAACAACTATTTCATCTCATTGGTCCATCACATGCAAATACACTGAGCATCATCAATCTATCATCCATCCACCCAAGTTGCCAAGCTCTCGCGGTCTCACCCAAATCAAATACAAAAGTCCACAATAGGTATACACCCAAACCAAACATGATATATATCTTCTGCCTGTATAAGACCCTATGAAAGGGTGAAAAAAAATACCAACCTCATCCATGCAAAGAGAAGCAAACAGGTCCATGCCCATAAAAGGATAAGCAAGAATGTAAGACCAGCCCATCAATCTCTATATATCTGTCTATACAAATACCCCCAAATCAAAACCCCCCACGAGAACCCATATCTGTCAATGTAGATACCTCCAAATAAAAAACCCCCCTCCAGAACCCATATTTGTCTATTCAAATACCCCAAATCTGTGTATCCATTTACCAGTTGACATTTCTTCTGATGGCGAAGAAGATGGTCTTCAACAGAGAAGAACACAGTAATAGATAGAGAAAATGTAATAAAAACAAGAAAATGGAGAAGGTAGAAGAGAGAAGAACTGAAAAATTACCTTTTACCAATAATTTTTGGGTTTAAATCTCAAATGGAAGATGACCGTTGAAGATGACGGAACTCCCACCGGAATGCTTCTCTTCTCTGGAATTCCAAATGCTCGATGAGCTCCTGGCATTCCAAATGCTTGCTTTTTTACTTTTCAAATGCCAGGATTTCTACCTTTTTAAATAGCAGTCCAACCAAACACAACATTTCTGACAGAAATGACTGAAAAACCCGACCACCTGAATACTAGTCAGCAATGCTTAGTAAACAAACGGACCCTAAGTCCCCACCTTTAATGCAAGGTGGGGCCTACTGCATTAAAGGCAATGCATTTCACTCATGTATACCTCCTAGGCTCCTATATGGAGAATAATCCTCTTCAAAAGTAATACATGTTTTCTTATAGAGGACTTTACCAAAAAAATAACTTTATGTGGCCAGTGCACCAAATAGGGAGCTTTAGCTCAACTCATATCTAACAGAGAATCCGTACAGAAAAACCAACCTTTTTTTATCATTTTTTTGTGGTCGACGTCGACCTTCATTTTATGTGTTGAGGGTCGACAGGGACATGTTTCCTCATTTTGTTCCTTCTTCCTCTCTTCCACAAATCCAATCGAATGATGAAGAAACTCACTTATCCACCACAAGGATTACATGAAGAGAAGATGGAGCTTGGCCGAGCCAAATTATCACAATGTTAGGGACCTAGGGAGATTTTAAGGCTTTTTGCATGCATGCGCCCTAATGATAATTTTCTGGTTTCGCCCATCCCCCTCCTCCGCGAATCTCCAACAACACCAAACAGAGTGATTCATACATAGCAGCTTCATGATTTCTAGCCTTCCCATTTCACAACCTCCTCCACCTTCAAAAGATGCATCCTTTTTTTCTCATCTCCCACTCCTTCCCACAAGAACTTGTAATAATCGTCTCAAACCTTTCTGGATAAAGACTAAGAATAAACATGTAACTTGACCAAATAAGCCTTAATCAAAGTCACCCTACCCCTTAATGAAGAGCATAGCCTTTTCCAACTAGGGAGCTTCTTTTAAAACTTGGCAATTAATGGATCCTGAATTAGACTTCGGTTTTACCATGAGACCTAAAAGATTGCCCCAAGTATATTGAAGGGGAGGAGTACTGAACATCATATCAAATATTTAGCAACTAAGAGCACCTGAGCATAACCCAAACTAGTCCCAAGAATGAACCTTTTGCTCAGATTAACCTTTAGTCTTGACATTGCTTCAAAACATCAAAGGATTGCTTTGATTACAAGTTTACAACAAACCATCAATGTTTGTGATAATTTGGCTCAACCAAGCTCCATCTCCTCTTCATGTAATCCTTGGGGTAGACATGTGATTTTCTCATTCATTGAATTGGATTTGTGGAAGAGAGGAAGAAGATGAGTAAACATGCCTGCTCAGATTCGATGGCACCCTCACTTGTTATAGCAAGGGTCATCGTCGACCCTCAACACAAAAAATGAAGGTCGACGTCGACCACAAAAAAAATTATAAAAAAAGTTGGTTTTCTGTACGGATTCTCTGTTTGGTGTGAGTTGGGCTAAAGTTCCCTTTTCGATGCACTAGCCACATAAAGTTTTTTTTTTTTTTTTTTGGTAAAATCCGCTTTCTTATATTATACAAAAAAGTAGAGTAGTCAAACGAAAGTATAGGACTTTATTGGACATAGTTAGGTTCATGTAAATGTTCTTAACTCAGTATGGGTTTCTTTGGCAGATGTTGCAAGACAAGGGAGAAGAGGAGGAAGAGCCTTCTACTTCACTCTAGATCACATGGAACATGTAATTCAAGAGTTTTTCCCATTTTCGTATCTATGGAATCTCTTTGGAGTGGGTTGGGTCGGAGCTATATTAAACGGGTTGCCCCCATCAAATGTGGGTTATGCAGGTCGGGTCGGGTTGTCCCGCCATGGGTGTGGGTTGGAGACTTGGAGTTACTCTACCTATTTTGAAAATGAGTCAGATACGAGTTGGCCTTAAACCCCTAGATAGGCCTTGCCAGCCCGACCCATTTGCCGCCTCTGGAAGTTCTATGATAATTTTGTTATTCTTTAGTCTGTAATTGTTTTCTCTTTTTTCTTTCTATGTTTTCCTGATTTGAGCTCTGCTTCTCTTGTTGTTTATATGAACTAGAATGGAATTAGATCCGAAGACTTGAGTGGGGTGTCTTCCGCATTTTTTATTTTGATGGAGAGTTAGAAGTTGGGTAGGATTGTTTAATTAATTGAGGTTGGTTTGCATAATCCATTGAATAAGGTTAGATGAAGCTTTCATTTACATTGATTTTCTGTTATTTATCTGTGTGGGGATATTTTCACTAAGCCGAGACCAGGGCTAGTCCCGGTATTAGGACAGCTTAATCTTACCTTCACCAAGCCTAGACGGACCACGGCTAAAGGGTCGCGGCAGTCGCCGAGATGAGCACCCCCGAGGTCAGCGGCACGGGACATTGTACGCCGACCTCGGCACGGCAGGTTTGATAGACGATGATGGGACTGCCGACCGGATGGAGGCACATACTAAGACGTGCCCTGCGACCCATCATTTCTGACAAAACGGCGTATACAGAGCACGTGCGCCCCCAAAGCATGGCTCCCCGCCGCCTGACCCGATAAGATTGGCATTTAAAGAGGCATGGGTAGGTAGGACAAGCATTTAATGAATTATGGGCTGAGTAGACAGGGCCACTCGAGTGGCCAGGCCCATCTTGGAACTCGCCCATGCAAGACATCTCCATCTCCTATAAATAGCATCTCCATCTCCATTCTAAGGTACGCAACCCAGAACGCATAAACTTACTCTATACTTTCCTCTCCATCTCCCTTATTCAGTCCCTGAACTGACTTAAGCATCGGAGAGCCTTGCGCTGCCCACAGCCAGGGTCCTGTGACGTGTTTTCTTCTCTTCCTCTTCAAGTTTAACCGGAGCCACGTTCATCTTCATCAAAACCACGCAAGACAGGGGTCCTAATCCCTGATCCAGAGTCCTTAATTTTTAGGCACTTACAATTGGCGCCGTCTGTGGGGAAGTAATAACCCATACCCAAAAACCTTTCCCTAAAACCTTTCTCAGAACTTCTCCAATCTCCATGGCTCCGAGAAACAAAAGAGGTGGAGAGCACCCGAAATCTCTCCCTCCAGGGCCGCTAGTTCTCCCTGGACCATTGCCCTACGTGTCCCATCCAAAGGAGCATAACGCGAGAGGGGAGGCCGCAGAGGTGGACAGTTATCACACTGAGTCTGCCTCGTCCCCGTTAGAGATGGGGAGTCCACCGTGGCTGAGTGCTCCCCTCCAGGAGCGCTTCTTGAAGGGTAAAGCCCCGGCAGTGGTGGGATCACACCGATCCGAGTGCCGCTCGAACCACGAGGGTGGCAGAGCCGACCCCGTTCAAGCAGCAATCAGGGCTCAAAACCTCGCCCTCCAGGAGAAAGACGATCTCATCCGCCAGCTCAGGTAACAGCTCCGGGAAAAGGAGACAGTCCCCGGGGGCGGTGATCTCGTAGGCAGAAAGGATCCCGTCACCGGCGGGGATTTAAGAGAACATCTGAACAAGAGAAGCCGCGAGCGGAGTCACGTCGGGAGTTCCGGCCATGACCACACTGACAGGAGGTCAGTGCCGAGATCAGAGGCGGGGGATCAGAGGGCACTGATTGACCACTTAGTCAAGCAGGCCATCCAGAGCACCCTGAAGGAGGCGGGGCTCGCTCAGAACCAGCCGGATGTCCCCGACTTCGCTGGCCTCGACTCATCTCCTTTCTCCAGAGAAATTATCGACTATCCCCTCCCAAATAAGTTCAGCATCCCGAGGTTCGTCCTCTATGACGGAACCTCGGACCCAGCGGCACATCTCCGGCATTTCACCCAAAAACTGTCCGTCTGGGGTGACGTCGGGCACCTTAACTGTAGAGTCTTCTCTTCCAGCCTCGGGGATCTCCCCCTCAAATGGTTCTGTGCGCTCCCGGAAGGGTCGATCACGAACTGGCCTCAGTTGCGGGACTCTTTCTTGGGGAAATTCCAGGCACACCGAGTCATTCCGAAGACCGACAGTGATATTATGGCCCTCAGAATAAGGTGGAGTGAAAGCGTCACTCAATTCGCCAAGAGATTCTGGACGGATTATAGCCAGATCGACAACTCTTCTGAAGATGTCGCGATCAGGTCCTTCCAGCATGCCCTCCTGCCAGGGTGCGAGCTCCGGAAAGTGCTCGTCCGAAACCCTGTCCACTCCGTAACAGCCCTTATGGCAAGGGCGAATAAATATATCAAGCAAGAAGAGGACGAGACGCGGGCCAACGAGAGTTTTGGTGTCTCCAAGAACCGGTCTCGGTCCGAGAACCGGTCTCGGCAGGAGAACCGGCCGCGGCAGGAGGATCGGTCCCGGCAGAGGGATCGAACCTCCGGTAGGGAAAAGAGAACCTACTGCAGGGAAGAAACGAGCCGAGACCACCACTTGGGTGGCCAGTCGTCAGCCCCGACTCTCACTTCGGGAGGGAGCAAGAGATATAGACCATCCTACTCTTCGCGTGAAAGGGTCAATGCGATCTTCAAAGAGCCGATTCACCAGATACTGGACAAGATCAAGGGGAAGTCGTACTTTAAATGGCCGCAGCCCATGAAGAGCGACCCCTCCATGAGGGATTAAACCAGGTTCTGCGCTTACCACAAGCAGAGCGGGCATAATACTGGGGATTGCCACACCCTCAAAGATCATCTCCAAAAGCTCGTCAAGGACGGGCACCTGAAGGAGTACTGCAAGGGAGCGTATAACAGAAGCAATGAGCGACCTCGGCGCAGAGCCGAGGAGAGCCATGACAGCGACGGGTCGAAGAAAGTCATAAGCGTCATTCACCTGGCCCCCGCTAAGCAAAACAGCAGCCAGGCCCATGCCGAGGCCAGGAGGGCCTCCCATGGGAAGCAGGTCATGTCGGCCGAGCTCGGACCAGCCTCCAAAAAAGCTCGGAAGGAGAGGCCAAAGATCTGGTTCTCAGATGAGGACCTGGAAGGAGTCCAGCTCCCTCACAACGACCCGGTTATTATGACCCTGAAGCTGGAGAGCTGCAAGGTGCAGAGGATCCTCGTCGACCCCGGCAGTTCGTCCGAGATCCTCTACTTTGACTGCTTCACCAAAATGGGACTCACCGAAGAGGATCTCCAAGAAGCCCGGACCCCCCTGATAGGGTTCAGCGCGAAGCTCGTGTATCCAAAGGGAAGAGTCTCCCTCAGAGTCCAAGTCGGAGGTGCGTCAGTGGTGGCTGACTTCCTCGTCGTAGATACGCCATCCCCCTATAATGCCATCGTGGGGAGGAGTTGGCTGCACCAGATAGAAGCTGTCCCCTCCTCCTACCATCAGAGACTTAAGTTCCCTTTGGAAAGGGACGGCAGGATCAAGGTGGTCACAATCGACGGTGACCAGCAAATGGCCAAACATTGCATGATGGCCGTCATGTCCAGCGAGGAAGAGCCAAAGCAAGTACATATGGCGGAACTGGAGGCCAAACTGGAAAGGGTTGGCCGCGATCCAGAAGATAAGAGCGTTGAAGACCTCACTGAGGTCAGGGTGGACCCCAGTGATCCCGAGAGGTACTTCCTGCTTGGGAGTCAGCTCACCGAACTGGAGAGGTCCGAGCTGCTTAACTTCCTGTTGCAGAACAGAGAGGCTTTCGCTTGGACCCCGCAGGAAATGCCTGGCGTGGACCCTGAGGTCATGAGCCACAGGCTGAACGTGGACCCTCAAGCCAAGCCTGTGGTCCAGAAGGCAAGAAGATCTGGAGTCGAGCAATCAGCGGCCATGGTCGAAGAAGTGGAGAAATTGCTAGAAACAAGCGCCATAAGGGAGGTCCAGTACCCGAAATGGCTGGCGAACACTGTGGTAGTAAAGAAGAAGACTGGAAAGTGGAGAGTCTGTGTCGACTTCACCGACCTTAACAAGGCATGTCCCAAAGATTGCTTTCAACTCCCGAAGATCGACCAAATGATCGATGCCACCGCCGGCCATGCCAGGATGAGCTTCCTAGACGCTTACCGTGACTACCACCAGATACCTATATACGGACCAGATGAAGAGAAAACGGCGTTCATCACTCCTAGGGGGACCTACTACTATAAGGTGATGCCGTTCGGGCTGAAGAATGCAGGGGCGACCTACCAGAGGCCGGTCACCAAGATGTTCCGAGACCAGCTCAGCAAAACAGTCGAGGTGTACATTGACGACATGGTCGTCAAATCCATGCAGTCTCACGACCATCTGACGGACCTCGGCCAAGTGTTCGACGTCCTCCGGAAGTTCGGATTAAAGCTAAACGCCTCCAAATGCGCCTTCGGAGTCGGCTCCGGCAAGTTCTTGGGGAGCCTCGTCATGAGACGAGGCATTAAAGCCAACCCAGAACAAATCTCCACAATCCTGGGGATTCAGAGCCCGGCAACGACGAAGCAGGTCCAACGGCTCACTGGCATGGCCGCCGCTCTCAACCGCTTCATCAGCGGTCTTCCGACAAGTGCCGTCCTTTCTTTCAACTGCTGAAGAAGAACCTGAAGTTCGAATGGACCCCGGAGTGCGACTGGCCCTCCAAGAACTCAAAGCTTACCTGGCCTCACCTCCACTACTGTCGACCCCGAAGAAAGGCGAAGCACTGTATTTGTACTTGGCGGTCTCTGATCATGCTGTGAGCTCCGTACTGGTCAGAGAAGATGAAGGGCAGCAGAGGCCCATTTATTACACAAGCAAGGCCCTCCTCGACGCGGAAACCAGATACTTGCAGATGGAGAAGCTCGCACTGGCCCTCGTCAGTGCCTCTTGAAAGCTCTTGCACTATTTCCAGGCCCACACGATAGTGGTGGTTACTGAACACCAGCTCAAGTCTGTCTTCCGAAAGGCCGACTTCTCCAGACGAGTCTCAAGATGGGCTGTAGAGCTGGGACAATACGACATCCAGTACCAACCCAGGACGGCAATCAAGGCGCAGATTTTAGCGGACTTCATCGTAGAGTTTACTTCACCAAGTTCGACGCTGAGCCCACTCGACCCCGAACTAGGGGGCAGGGGGCATGACGACTTAGTCTCGGGGACTGATTACGAGCAATCTCGGGATACGTTACGTGATTCAGCTTGGAAGGTCTTCGTTGATGGGTCCTCTACCTCTAGGAGGGCTGGCGTCGGTGTAGTTCTCCAGTCTCCAGAAGGTCTAGTCATTGAGCAGGCCCTGACACTCGACTTCAGAGCATCAAACAATGAGGCAGAATATGAAGCGTTGCTAGCAGGGCTGAATAGTGCCAAGATTCTCGGAGCTCAACAGTTGGTAGTCTTCAGTGACTCACAGTTGGTGACGAGCCAGCTCACTGGAGATTACCAGGCTCGCGACGATAGAATGGCGGCCTATTTGACCCTCGCCAAGAAGCTCCTCTCTCAATTCCCGGAAGCCGAAGTCAGACAGATCGACAGAGATTCTAACTCACACGCCGATGCACTCGCCAACCTAGCTTCCGCCGTCGAAGCTGGAAGAAAGAGGACTATGGAAGTAGGCTCGCTGACATCACCAAGTATAGAGCTCCGCCCACCACGGCAAATCATGTGCATCAATCTCGGGCCCAGTTGGATGGATCCCATCATCGCGTACCTCAAGGACGACCAACTCCCTGAGGACAGAGCTCAGGCTCACAAAATCAGGCTAAGAGTAGCCCGATTCTGGCTCTCTCCAGAAGGAAAACTGTACAGAAAGTCCTTCACAAGTCCTTATCTCCAGTGCGTCCACCCGAGCCGAGTTGAAGACTTCCTCTACGAGATACATGAAGGCATCTGCGGAAGTCATATCAGAGGAAGGTCACTAGCATACCGGGCTATAAGCCAAGGATACTGGTGGCCATACATGCAAAAGGACGCACAGATGTACGCTATGAAATGCGAGAAGTGTCAGAAGTTCTCGCACAACCTCCATCAACCTGCACAAGATCTGAGCCCACTCTCCAGCCCGTGGCCCTTTGCCCAGTGGGGGCTGGACATTGTTGACACCAAAAATGTCACTTTGCCTTTTCAAGATCCAAAGAGCTACATGAAGTCGCAACCTGCCATAAATAGGCAATGCTGCTTCCAAAAATCGAATCTTGTCAGAATCAAACAAAAACTGCAAGATTCATCCAGACAGCCAAAAGAGGAGTACACAAGAAGTTTCAAGCCATTTCAAGATCATTTGGCCTAACTTCGCTTCTCCAACAGCCAAATCAAGCCTCTCGGCGGTAAAGCTCTCCGGGACCATGGTTTCCAAGACAGAACCTATGGATCATCTTAAAATGACTCCAATAGGTTCCCTGTCAAATTTCAAGTCAATCGGACATCGGTTGACCGCACATCAAACCGCGACATCTTCATCGCGATAAAAAGCAAGTCTACAGGTGATAGGACCCCAAACGGCTTCAAAACTCAAACAAAAGCCTATGGTTGGTCTTATTTATTGCTCAAGAGGCTTCACACCAAATTTCAGGTCATTCCGACATCGTTTGACCCAGTTTCAGCTTCTGACGGAAAATCGGCAGCTCTGCGCGACAAAGTCTTCGGCTTTCTCAGGAAATTGGAAACTTTGCAAAATAAAATGCAAGGATTCTCATCAGGTTTCCTACAAAGAAATCAGGCCAATAAATGATCAAAATGTCAAAGAAAAGTACAGAAGAAAAAAGAATAAAAAAAGAGCAAAAACGGACGCAAAACGGGACCAGAAATGGGGAAAACCCCCCCAGGGTCGCAGACCCCTGCGACCCTGGGCCAGGGTCGCCGGGAAAGCCCCGGAAACCCCGGTTTTCGCCGTTTTTTTCGCGATTCGAGATGCCCAGCCTCTGGTACTTTCCAAAATTCATGCTTTTGAGACACCAAGTCCTCTGACATCCGTCCAAAACACGGGTAAATCATCAAGAGTATCAAAGACAGTATTGATCGCCACCCGGTCAACCAAAAAAAGTGTGCTTTCCACCCGACCGATCGAGAAATCGACAGGACAGATGGCACCGACCTGCTGTTGGCAACAAACACCTGAAATTACATGGTCATCTGATGTCGATCTACATAAAGATCCATCGATGATCATCGACAGAAGAATTCCAAAAGACGTGGCACGGCCCGCGACTCTTCAGCTACTCGGCGACCACTTAATGCGATTAATTGACTAGCTTTATTACAGTCATTAATCCATTTCTTTGGACGGCCCAATCAGAAGCAAGCATTTGGGAGTTACAAGTCAAGAGATTCATGGCATTTAACCCATGAAACTCCTCCCATCATGGCGATTAAAGGCGATTAAATGCCCTCAATCTCCTCCGGCCAATCAGAAGCCAAGAAAAGGAGTTACAAAATAAACAATTCAATTTTGTAACTCCTTCCATTATGTGGCTTAATGACATTAAAAGCCCATAAGCTCTCCTAAATGGCTACCAAGAGCCTATAAATAGGAGAGCACTCCAAAGGAATCCAGATCATCAGAAAAAACACACAACAAACATCAGACAGCAGTCAGAAATCCAGAGAAAAGAAAAAGAGAGAAAACTCTGCGGAAGTTCTACACCGGCCACCGCAACAAGGTGACAAAAGTCCCTTGGGGGGTACCCCCCCCAAGGTCCTTGCCTTCTCCTCCTGCCTCCAATGGCTTAGATGTGGCTTTTCAGCCCGTCTACTCGGTTTTTTATTGGACATAGGACCTTCCTTTGGTCTTTGTCTTCTAAAAACCCGAGGTTATAGCCAAGCCAAGTGAATCAAATAGCATCCTCTGTTCTCATCTGCATGGATGATGGCGAAGCCCACATATGGCTTGCGACCGTCAATCTAAATGAGTCCTCCACAATCTCCTGAGAAGTTAGATCCTCCTTTTCTTGCTTTTCATTGTAGTTTGTATTTTTTTAAAAGAGACAAAAATCACAATTCTTGTCTTTCATTGTTGATAAGGATTGTAAATCGGCTATAAACGCCAAAATCGGCTATAACGCCAAAATCGGCTATAAACGCCAAATCGGCTATAAATGCCAAAAAATCGCCTTTCACGGCAAACTAAGAAAAATGTCTCTTTTCTTAAATATATGTGCAATGAAAACTTGAAAGAAGTTGATTTCCTTTTTACTTGCGAAGGTTGATCTCCGGATCACCACTTGCAATTCCAAGTAAAAATAGAAAATCTGGCACACCCACAAAAAAAAAAGAAATGTTGATGCACGCCCTTTTGCCCCCCGGTTACGAAAGGGTCGGAACCAAACGGACTCCCACGTCCGCCGACCTCGGTAGGAACCCGGGCATCGGGAGCGCGGTCCATCAAGCTGGCACACCCGGTGGGACCCGTTTATTTGAGAACACGATGCTAGAAATGAAATATTTGCATATCATATATTTTGCTCTATGCTTATATTTCTTTTCTCGATTCCTTGGCTACTTTATAATTGGTGGCCTATGTTGAATTCTGCAAAAAAAAAATGAGATGAGATTTTTTGTTTGGAAATTTTTAATTCTTTGAATTTATTTCCATTCTTTCTCTTTTCAAAAAAAAAAAAAAAAAAATTAAAAAAAAAAAAACAAAAAAAATCAGATTTGTCATTTTTGGATTCAAAATTGAGAAACCTTGATCCGTTCCTATCGTTCATCGCGCTTGCAGAAATGTTGAGCCTGTTCGACTAAGGTTTTGGGCCATGGTTTCTCTTCGATGAGTTCATCAAAAATCAAAAAAAATATATATATATATATATATAAAAAAAAAAAAAAAATTTTTGGATTTCTCAATTTGGATTCAAAATTGAGAAACCTTGATCTGTTCCTATCGTTCATCGCGCTTGCAGAAATGTTGAGCCTGTTCGACTAAGGTTTTGGGCCATGGTTTCTCTTCGATGAATTCATAAAAATAAAAAATAAAAAAAATATATAAAAAAAAAAGACATAGACCACTAAGGCTAAACCAACTGTGTTCTTTGATCATGGTTGATTCAAAGAAAAGCCTTGTCCAGAGTGTGGAGACAGCTTGACTGTTCTAGGCAAGGGTCCTCCAAACGGGTTCATTAAGTAATCCTACCCTTACCTGGGGGCAATTCTATCAATCAAGATTTCATAAGACCGGGTTAGGAGGCCTATGTGTACTCTCTCGTCTTTTAAATAAAAAAAAAATAAAAAAAAAATATAAAAATTTTAAAATAAAAAATAAAAAATAAAAAAAATTTCAAAAAAAAAAATCTTAAAAAAAAATAAATAAAAATAAATAAAAAAAAAAAAAAGATTTTTAAAAAAAAAAAAAAAAAAAAATCTTCAAAAAAAAAAAAAAAAAAAAAAAAAACTTCCGTCATTTTGGGTTTAGATTGGAGAAATCTTGGTCTTCTTCTTTCTGAGCACTGGCGCTCGCGGAAATCGCTGAGCCCGTGTTCAGATTGGAGTGCCTTTTGCTCTCTTTGATGAACCCGATATTGGCCTTTCAAAAGAAAACTCGTCATTTTTAGATTCAGATCCGAGAAATCATGGTTCATTTCTTTCTGAGCACTGGCGCTCGCGGAAATCGCTGAGCCCGTGTTCAGATTGGAATACCATCTGCTCTCTTTGATGAATCCAATCTTGACCTTTCAAAACAGAGAATCTCATCTCATAGATGCGGTCTCAAAACATTTGTGTCTAGCGGTACTAGTACGCCCTTTCAGGGTCTACTGTATTGCGACCGGCACATCTGTAACTCCAACTTTATATTCTTCTTACCTCGAGCAAGCTCTGCTTCTCGATAAGTCGAATTTAAGTTCACAATTGCTTCTAGCAGTCACTGGGATGCCCATTCCGGGCTTACCACACCTGCGATCAGAACAATTGTACCCTCTATGGCATTTTGCCTTCCTCATATTGTTTGGGTCATCTACCTCGAGCAATTTGAAAAGACGAAACCATAGAACTTCCCATTTATGATCATTATATTCTTGTGATTACTAATGGATGTGGTCTTGTTTCAGAAATTTTCGAAAAAAACTAACAATGGCAGCTTCACTAACCATTACTTTCGACGAAAGCAAGCACCAACTCATGCTTCAACAGAAGCAAACCACGCGCACCTACAAGCGCCCCATCAGCTGCCGAAGTGTCAACTCCCTCGGCAACTCTGTGAACTCCGGGTCGACCTCGACTCCCCGGACTATCGTCTTCGGGACGCTGGGACCATTCCCACTTCCTGAGGAACAAGCTGCTCCCTCCAAGAAGCAGAAACTCGCCTCTCAACGTGTCACTACCGTGACACCAAAGGCGAGTACAAGAAGGCCTGAAGCCCGTGGCAGCACCACGAAGCCTCAACCTGCAAACAACCAGGTCTACCCCAAGACTTGGTCCCCAAGACCTTCACCAAAACAAAGAAGGTCCCAGGCATCCACTAAGCCAGCATTCCTGGCCCCACTCAAGGAGAACCAGTTCTATCCTCTTGCTTACATGAAAGAGGAGAAACCCATCTCCAACCTGACTTCAAAGTCATCCCAGCATGAGCCGGCTTGTTCTTACAAGCCCAAAATCAAGTCATGCATCACAAGGCCTCCACAAGCATCTGCTAAGGCCTACAAATCTGCAGTTCGACCCTTCATATCTACAGGGGCCGAACTTCACAAGTTCAAAGCTTCGCTGCAACTGGCGAAGGATAGGGTTCGCATCCTGTCCTTGCCCAGCTACAAAGAAGACAGACTCGGCTGCTGCGCCCGAGGAAGCACATCCTTCATTGTCAAAGCCCAGTCAGAGCTGACCGAAGCTCAAATTGCTCGTCGTATACGCCGCCGCGCGTCGTACCGACAAAAGAGACTACAGAAGCAAAGGACTCCAGCCTCCCACACTTCAAGTCTCTCCCAAATGGGTCGAAAAAGAAAGGCCCAACCAAGTTGCTGCCGTCCATATGGTTGGAAAAACCAGAAGGCGCCAAAAATCAGCAACAAAAATCCATGTCCGACGTCCAATGACCCGCAGCGTCTCAAGGACAAGAAGACATTCAGAAGAATCCCCTGCTCCTTCAAGCAAAGGACAGCAGAGTGATCCTTCCTCAAGCTCCTCTTCAAAAAGAATGAGCCCCAGCTCAGTCACCAGGACAGTTTCTTCGTTCGAATCACGAAGGATGAATGTCTTGGCTACAAATTCTGAGCCACCACCCCACAATCCACCTCCAGAAGATGCGATTACCCGCATCCAGCAGTTGGAACAGGGCCAGCAGAGGATTGAAACTCTGATGGAAAACCTTCTCCTCGCCTTCCAAAATCAGGCGAACAATGAACCTCCTCCGAATCATCAAGACGACGAGGTAAATAGAGAAGAAAATGAGTCACGCGCCCTTACCAAAAAGGACGTAGACGGTATCCTCGCCAAAGCAAAAGAAGAGGATATACTCAAGGAGCATGGGATCAAGCCACCATATCCCTTATGGATGGACTCGGTCCCGTTCCCCACCAAATTCAAGCATCCTACTCTCCAAACATATACGGGGAAAGGATCAGCCAGACAGCACGTCATCCACTTCAAGATCTTGACGGGAGCTATCGCGGATCAAGATGCACTCAAGATCCGCCTCTTTGCAAGTACCCTAAAAGGTACGGCCTTCGATTGGTACTCCACTCTGCCGGAGGACTCAATCCAAAACTGGGCCATGCTAGAGACACGCTTCCTCACTCACTTCAAAGGTGAGGATCATCCCGCTACTATGGCTCAGCTGTGCAGCCTAAAACAGGGGGAGAATGAATCAACATATGACTTCATTCACAAGTGGAAAGCAATGGCATACAAATGCTCTGATGTATTGCCACAAGCGTCGCTAGTCGACATCTGCCGAAACAACATGAGAGCCAGAATCCGCTCCATGATCATCGGCAACAAATCAAAAAACCTGGGAGAACTCCTAGAAGCTTCCATGGAAGCTGAAACGGTGATTAAAGACCTCAACAGTCAGAAATCATCAAGAAAAGAGCCAACCGCCATTGCAACCTCTAAACCAAAGAAGAAAGAGGTCCTCAATGTGCAGACCAAGCCAGCTCCTCAGCCACCAAAGAAAGCTGAAAACAAAGCTGCTGGTAAGAGACCTGAACTCTCTGATGCCTTCAAAGAACGAGTAGAGAAGAAATACCCGTTTGATGAAGATGTTGATGAAATCTTCGGAGCTCTTGTGGCAAACGGCAAGCTCACCTTGCCTGAACCAAAAAGACCGGGTGATGTTGGCAAAACCAACGATCCTCGGTACTGTCCATACCACCAGATGATCTCGCATCCTCTCAATCAATGCTTCGTTGTGAGAGAGAAAATAAATGAGATGTGGAAAAACGGAGTCATCACCTTTGACAAAAACTATGGGTCTGCCTCCGTCAACATGGTGACATGTGGACAAACATCAAGATCACCGAAGAAGAAGATCACTACTTCCTTCAAGGTGATAAACTCAATCGAAGCGTCCGAAGGAACTGGTTCCTTACCCGACACCAGACGGACAACCGATATGGGTACATCCCGATCTCCTGGAAGATGAAAATTGGGAGGTCGTGAAAATAAAGCCTACAGCTCAACAGCGAAGGCAAGCTAGGAAACATCTCCTCAAGCTCAAACGGCAAGAGAAAACCCAGCAAAAACTAGAGGTCAAAGAAAAGGCAGAGGCTTCCTCTACCGCTTCACTGGAGGTAACAAAAACATCCCTTCCAGAGACTTCAAAGGGGGTAAGGAAATTCACTCTCAGTGATTTCATGCCACCTCAATTCATAGAAGCCATGCAGGAGACATCATACTCTTGCAATTCGGTAGTTGGATTCTCCATTGATGGATACGAGTCCAGCGACACCGATGATGGATTCGAATCCAACTACACAGATGAGTGGGAGGAGTCCCGGTGAAACAGGAGAATATCTCTCTGATGAAGAATGGGGTTCCTGAGTCTCATCTTATGCCAGTAATGCTTGGTATACCCCCTACCAGCCACAAGGATCCTGGTCTGATGATGGAAGAAGAACCAAGAAGGCTGTACAAGAAAAATGCTGCTGACCCAGCACCTCTCATCACTCCCTTGAAAGCAACAAATGTTGAGCCACAAAGAGGATGATGAAGAAGAAGATGTCGGCTCCTATGACCTGATCTTGAAGAATATGCAAGGATCTTAGCAGCGACTCGCTCTAGAACAAGAGCCAGAACGCGTCAACGAGCCTCCTCGCATCCAGAGCCTGAAGTCCCTGAAGACCACTCAGGGTACATCCTCCCATTTAAACTCCTGAAAATGGGAGAAAATTGGCTGGTGAGTAGACGATCCTCTCCACATCCGAGGGTGAGTCTGACTCCGATCAGGCAACGTCTCCCGTCAGAGCTTCCTGTAAGTGAAATGTGATTATTCGTAGACTATAGCTCTTCCGAAGGCATCGTCGGATGAGAGCACTTACACTCGGCGACGCCTAGCAATAGTATCTTCTGGAGCCACCTCGTCTCACGTGACTTCACTGAGATGACAAGCCCTCTCAGGGTTTCTTCTCCTGAGACTGGTTACTTCAAAAGTTCACAACCCTTCCTGACTGAAGAATCTCCAGCCGAATTGATGCTTGGGACGATGAATTAGTCAACGTAAGAAGAAAGATTGCTGGATGCTGTTCAGGACTTGTTCCCGGAAAAGTGCTCCATGCAACACATATCACTGAGGATGGTACTCTGCTTGCTGATACATCCTCAGCAAATGAAAAACGACAGCCTCATTGATCCTGAAGACAATCTTCCTCAAACGAAGACCCTTCTCAAAGAAGCTCTCAGAAGTTGGTAGAGGCACCCGCTCTGGCCGGGACTATCACAAAAATTACAACCAATCTTCCTTTACATATGTAAATCCTTCGGGAAAAGATGTTGTAAGCGCCCCTAGTGGCAACAATGATGAACATGCAGGCCCTAAGGAGGCTTTCAAGTATGACTTGATTGAACACTTCAAGCACATACCTGCACGTCTGCACATCCTAGATTTGTTGCGAATGTCTCCGCACACTCGTGATAATCTCATCTCAGAATTACAAAAGCTGAATGAGGATGTCGACAAACATGCCCCGCAAGTCCTCCAAATTGAAATGGATTACCGGGTCAAAAACTCAGAAGCCTCCTCAAAGGGAGAAAAGAAGAAAACTGAAGGGTCATGCATTGAATGCCTCTCGGTTAAAAAGCAGCCAGTGCAACCATCGCCTTCACAAAGGACGACCTCCTACTTGGCGAAACCAGGCATAACCGACCCCTGTACTTCACAGGGTATATCAAGGAAATGCCTATGCATAGAGTTCAGATCGACCCAGGTTCTGCACTCAACCTTATCTCCACATCGGCTCTTGAAGAGTTGGGCATCCCACCCAGCAAACTGAGCCACACATCTGTATCTATCTTTGGATACGATGGGAGTACTCAAAGGCCTATCGGCAAAATCAGGTTCAAATTGCAGATCGGTGATCTTATCTCTGAAGTCACGGTATATGCAATAAAGACCCCTTCATGCTACAACATCCTTCTCGGACGCCCTTGGATCCATGAGAATGGTGTTGTCCCTTCAACTCTACATCAATGCATCAAGTTTGTTGGCGACGACGGCATGATACATCGAGTCTTTGCGGACAGAAAACCCTTCAAAGGTAAAGAAATCCACTTCGCAGACTCACAGATGTATGAAGGTGAAAAAGAAGAAGAGGAGAAGCATACAGCATCCTTTGCCGAAAATCTCCAGAAAGATAAAGGCAAAGCTCCTCAACAATCACCGGAAGAAAACAAACCATCCGGTAAATCTGAAGAGAGCATGCAAACTCCCTTCATCATCTCCCTCAAATCTTCAAAGCCTTTGGTCATCACAACTAAAGTGAAGAAGGCAAAACAAAAGCCTGGGGGCAAATTTGTTGTCTCTTTCGTGTCTATCATGCAAGACACGGACTCGGATTCAGAGCCAGAAGACGACACATCGTCAAGCCAAGCTGACACTCAGCAAGTTCAGCCTGCTCTTACTCCAATGGAGACAACTTCTGACATAGAAGATCCTACGTCAGCTTCCTTCGTTGTTCCAGCAACTTCAACAAAGGAAAAGCCGATCTTCTTCCATAGATCGGATGCTTCTTCATCAAACTCCATGCTTGAACCTTTCCAAAATAAAGGTACGCCTCAACTATCTTTATATAGTTCTGTGGCACAAGCTATTATGAAGAAAATGGGCTACGACGCTCAAAACCCAGTCGGTTTGGGAGAAGGGCGCGGTATTCTCACACCATTGGGGCCCGTCTTGACCAAAAGCCAGCTGGAAGATTGGAGACTCTACGGCTATATAGAAAAGTCTTCACACGGGTTAGGGTATGATCCTGACACTCCCTTGAGACAGTTGACACAAAGGCTTAAAAGTCAATATGCTGACCAAGCCTCAACATCTCAAGTCCATGAAGACATCGATCTCCCTGGATATCTCTTTGATGAGTCACCTGACAAAGATCCAGGAAGCTCATCCAATTGGTACGATTTCTCCGAAAATGAAGAGGAGTTGTCCGATGGAACAGACGTGTGGACTTCTGACTCAGAAGAACCCTCATCTCCAAAAGAAGTAGCCTACTTTGACTCGGTTTCAACAGGCGATTGGGATCATCTCATAGCAAGCCTTGGGAAAATTACCGATCAAGAAGACCCGTGGAAAGGAACAAAACCTTGGTCTGGAAATGCCCTTGAAACCCCAGAAGGTTTCGTTGAGCTGGAAGCCTCCGAAAATATTGTGGAGGAACCACCTTCGAACCTTCCAACAGAAGATCCTGTTCAAAAGATCGACTTGGGAACACCAGATAACCCACGTCCTGTATTCATAAGCAAGAATATAAAGGATGATGAGTTACCCGAGTATATCGCTTTTCTTCGTGAGTTCGTTGATTGCTTTGCATGGTCTTATGCTGAAATGCCAGGCTTAGACCCCAAAATAGCAGTTCACAAACTCAATCTTCAAGAAGACATCAAGCCTGTCAAGCAAGGCCAAAGAAGATTCCGTCCAGATGTGATGGATAAAATTGAACAAGAAGTTCAAAAACTCAAAAGCGTCGGCTTCATCCGTGAGGAACAACATCCTGAATGGTTGGCCAACATTGTCCCCGTGACAAAGAAAAATGGGCAGATCAGGGTCTGTATTGACTATAGAGACCTGAATGGCGCATGCCCAAAAGATGAATTTCCGCTCCCCATACCAGAGGTAATGATTGATAATACCTGTGGATTCGAGCGAATGACATTCATGGATGGTTTCTCTGGCTACAATCAGATAAAGATGCATCCTGAGGATGAAAAACATACATCCTTTCGAACCCCATTTGGCGTGTATTGCTACACTGTCATGCCATTTGGTTTGAAGAATGCTGGTGCCACATATCAGAGGGCTATGATGAAAATATTCCAAGATATGCAGCACAAGACGGTTGAATGTTATGTTGATGACCTCGCCGTCAAAAGCAAAAGAAAAGAAGATCATCTCGAAAACCTTCGAGAAGTCTTCCTCCGGCTTCGCAAACACAAACTGCGAATGAATCCATTGAAATGCTTCTTCGGCGTCTCGTCGGGTAAGTTCCTCGGATTCTTAGTTCGGAAAGCTGGAATAGAGCTTGACCCCATAAAAGTCAAAGCCATTCTAGAAATGCCCTCTCCAAGAACCTTGAGAGAACTCAAAGGGCTTCAAGGGAGATTGGCCTACATCAGACGGTTCATCTCCAATCTTTCGGGGAAATGCCGTCCATTCTCCCGGTTGATGAAAAAAGGTGTAAACTTTGTTTGGGATGCTGACTGTGAAGCTGCTTTCCAAGACATCAAGTCATACCTGACAAAACCTCCAGTGTTAGCTGCTCCTACCACTGGAAAACCATTCATCTTGTACACAAGAGCCCTTGATCACTCTCTGGGAGCTCTGCTTGCGCAAGAAAATGATCAAAGAAAAGAAGCTGCTCTATATTACCTCAGCCGCAGGCTAGTAGGTGCAGAGCATCGCTACTCTCCAGTCGAAAAAGAATGTCTTGCAGTGATGTTCGCCGTACAAAAGCTGCGTCACTACTTGCTTTCCAACACAGTCTACCTGGTCTCGAGGGTCAACCTCTTGAAGGTCCTTGTCACAAAGGCAGGTTCTCTCAATGCTCGACTGGCAAAATGGTCCATCCTTCTGTCACAATTTGATATTAGGTATGTACCACAAAAAGCAATCAAAGGGCAAGCTCTAGCAGACTTCCTCGCAGAGCATCCATTGCCTAAAGATTCTCCACTCAGAGATGATCTCCCAGACGAACCAGTCTACAATGTGGAGACTTTCTCACAAAGTGCCTCCTGGGACATGTACTTTGACGGTGCAACCAGGACAAATGAAAAAAGACAGCTGATCTCGGGAGTTGGCATCCTCTTTGTTAGCCCCGACAAATACATGATTCCACACGCTTTCTCGCTACTGGAACCATGCACAAACAATGCAGCTGAATATCAAGCTCTGATCTTAGGATTGGAACTCGCCATCGAATCCGGTATCACCATGCTGGAAGTCTTTGGAGACTCTCAACTGATCGTCAACCAGATGAATCAGAAATTTGAAGTCAGGAAGCCAGATTTGCTGCCCTACTACAACAAGGCACAATCACTTCTGCAAAAGTTTGACGTCTGTCACATCACCCACATTCGTAGAGGTGAAAACATACGTGCAGATGCCCTAGCCGGACTTGCCGCATCCATGGCAATCCAGGAAGGGGAAAACATGCAAGTCACAGTGTGCGAAAGAAGAATCCTTCCTCCTCTTAACACACACCAAGCAGTTGCTGAATGCCACCAAGTGGTCGGAAGTCGGATTTCAATCCTTCAAACTTCAATTGGCGACTGGAGGGATCCGTTCATTGATTACATTATGTTCGGAATCCTACCTGAAGATCCAAAAGAACGGGTAAGCATCCAAAGGCGAACCCCAAGCTTCCATTTGGATATTCCATCAAAAATCCTTTACAGGAAATCCTTCAACGGAGTACTTCTACGCTGCTTGTCACAACAAGAGGCTGAAGAAACACTCAAAGAAGTTCATGCTGGTCTTTGTGGAGCTCATCAGGCTGGACCTAAGCTCTATGATCAGATAAAAAGGTTAGGATATTACTGGCCTACCATGGTAGCTGACGCAATGCAATTTGCTAAGCGCTGCCAACAATGCCAAGTTCATGGAGATTACATTCACATGCCTCCAGAATGGCTGCATCCTACAGCGATCTCATGGCCTTTCGAAGCCTGGGGTATGGACATTATAGGTCCTATTTCTCCCCCTTCAAGCAAAGGTCATCGCTTCATCTTCGCCGCTACGGATTATTTCTCCAAGTGGTCAGAAGCATTTGCGTTTAACGAAATGAAGACCTCATCAGTCCTTCAGTTCCTACGCACCAACATCATTTGTCGTTTCGGTATACCCAAAAGATTCGTCCATGATAACGGACCACAGTTCCGGGATCATCGATTCTACAGGTTCTGCGACAAATACAAAATTCCAAAGCTGTCCTTCGACTCCATACAATCCGGCAGCAAACGGGTTAGCAGAAGCTTTCAACAAGACACTCTGCAAAATCCTCAAAAAAATAGAGACTGGAGCGACAAAATGTCTGAAGCTTTGTGGGCCTATCGAACCACCGTTCGAGGACCAACCCATAGCACACCATTCTCCTTGGTCTATGGATGCGAAGCTGTCGTGCCCTTGGAAGTACAAATTCCTTCCTTGAGGGTATCCTTGCAAAATGACATGACTCAAGAAAGCAATGTCAAATTGCGGCTCCATGAGCTGGACAATCTCGATGAGAGACGGCTCGAAGCTCAACAAAGCATTGAACTTTACCAAGCACGTATGGCAGGATCTTTCGATAAAAAGGTCAGGCAACGCGCCTACAAAAGAATGACTTGGTTCTTGCGGTAAAAAGACCAATGGTCTTCGCTCACAAGTCCAAAGGCAAATTCGAGCCAAAATGGGAGGGACCCTACGTCATCGACAAAGTTTTCTCCAATGGCGCATACGCACTCCTAAACATGGAAGGTGACAGATGTATGCTGCCCATCAATGGCAAGTTCTTAAAGCGGTACTACCCTTGAAGACTTACCCAACTGGGTAAGAGCAATGCCTGTACGGCCAAAACCGGTTTCCAGGTACACGCTCGCTAAACCCACCCTTTTTAGAATTTTCATATCAAATGTCGAAATTTCTAGAAATCTAAAACAATGCTTACTTTCATCGTTTCATTGTTCAACAAAAATCCAAGTTTAGGAACCTTTCCCTAACTTGACCAAAATTTTCAACCCTTGAACCCAAAATTCATGGTTTGAAACAAAATCTGGATTCAGGGATTTCCACCCTAGTCCACCCTGCCTTTTACCGCCAAAATGGTTTTAGGTCAAAACTTATGACCCTCGTGTCTTAAAAAAAAAAAAAAAAAAAAAAGGTTTTTCAAAAACCGCGAGGAAGCGACGCTTAGTCGATACTCGCACAAATCGGAAGCAAACGAACCGCGTTCGACACTTCCAAAATCGCAGGGAAGCGACATTTCGTCGATACTTGCAAAATCCAAAACTGTGGAGACGCAACATTTCAGTTGATATCCACAACCCAAATTTCAAAGGTTCGAAAAAACCTAAAAAACTGTGGAGACGCAACATTTCAGTTGATATCCATGACCCAAAGGTTCGAGAAAACCACAAATTTCAAAAATCGTGGGGAAACGACATCAAGTCAGTACCCGCAAAACCAAAATTTTTGAAAAGCAAGGATGCGACATTCCATCGATACTTGCACCCAAATCCGCGAGGATGCGACATTCCATCGATACTCGCAACCGAATGAGCAAGGATGCGACATTCCATCGATACTTGCAAGAACATTCAGCAGGGAGGCGACTTTTAGTCGATACTTGCATTTTTTGAAAACCAAACCGGCTATAAATGCCATCAAAACAGGCTATCAATGCCACCAAAATTGGCTATAGATGCCACAAACAAAAAAAAAACTCGGCTATCAATGCCACAAGAAAAGCTGGCTCTCATGCCAAAATTGGCTTCCATGCCACAAACAAAAACCTGGCTTTCATGCCAAAACAATCATTTGACAAAAGATTTTCACAAAATGACAACCTTTTGATCAAATCCCATTTAGCAATTACTTTTATCACAAAAAGATTCAAGTGAGCGTAGGGATAACAAAAAAAAAAAAGAGCATCCCATTTAGCAATTACTTTTATCACAAAAAGATTCAAGTGAGCGTAGGGATAACAAAAAAAAAAAAGTGTTCACAAGCACTACAAAAAAAGAGTACCAAAAAAAAATACATGTGGTACCAAAAAAAAGTGTTCACAAGCACTACAAAAAAAAAGAGTACCAAAAAAATACATGTGGTACCAAAAAAAAAGAGAGTGTTCACAAGCACTGCAAAAGAATAAGTACCAAAAAAAATATACAAGTGGTACCAAAAAAAAGAAAGAAGGATGGTTTCTGTATACAGGAGCTCAATCAAAGATGGTCTCCAGCCAAGAGTTCAACTCCCCAAGCAGACTTTTAGCCTCAGCTGTCAAGGATTCCAAGGCACGCTTCTTCAGGAACTTGCCATGAGATGCTGGAGTGGGCTGTACCCCTTCTCTCACACCAGGAAGCTTACCTCGAGCAGCTTGCCATTGTTTATCCTCATCAGACTTCCTTTTGAGAACCCGTTCGGCATCTGCAACCTGGTGAATCAGGACACTCTCCCTGTCGCGAGCTTCTATTATGGCAGTCCATTTGGCAGCGACTTGTGCCTGCAGATGCTCAAGACGTTTCCTGGCCTCATCGACCTCCCTATCAAGGATGTTAAGGTCATGTGTCAGCTCGATGATGGTTAGCTCTTCTCTATTCCTCTTTCGGACTGCCACCTTCTTGCTTTCTGTAGCCTCATCTAGGTCAGACTTAGCCTTATCAGCAGGGTCCAGGAACATCTCCTTAAAGAACTGGTCATCAGCCAAACTCACGGTCTCAAACCACTTGTCACCCAGTGCAATGATCCTATCAACGATCGCCCTGGCACCTGTGACATCCGCACCAGCTTCTTCAGCATCACTTAGAATCTCCTGCACATGCTGGATCATGCCAAATCCGACTTCCAAGTGCCCAGAAAGGAGAGTCTCAATCCAAGAGCGCACAACTCGCACCACCACCTTCTTCGTAAAAAGAAGAGATGGCCCAGCTGAGGATTCGCCCAACTCCGTTGGTCGGCTACTCATGTCATCATCTGTTGAAAGAGTAACAAAAGAACTCTTTCCAGCTGAAGCTGCTCCTGCTCGGGAAGGAATCTCAGCGCGAGGAATCTCCTCAATACTGTCAGAGCTGGTCCCGGGAATCTCTACCTCTGGATCAACCTCTGGCATCTCTTGCTCTGGAAGCAACGGATCCTCCTCTGCCACTTCAAAACCTGCAAAGGAAACACAAAAAGGTATGAATATGACCCTGTTTGAAAATCATTATCAGAGTTATAACTACAAAATACCTTCTTCGACGACTGGCGGAACACTTTCTTCCTCCATGAACTCATCGAAAGCATCATCAACATTTGCGTCCATCGATGGTTCAAAGTCATCAGAACCCTGTGGCAAGTCAGCTGGCAACAAAAAATGTGATTAGCAAGCCAAGTCACAAACAAAAAAAAGAAGAGCAAAAGAAGTCGTACCAATTGGAGATTCTGGATTTACTCCAGAGCCCGTCGGTTCTTCTTCAGGTGCCTCAACAGGATCCATCACCACCTCATCGGTTGGGACCTCAGGCATCACCAAGTCTTCCTCTGCTAAAAAAAAAAAAAAAGAGAAGAAAAGCAGAAACAAGAAGCAAATCATAACATGGAAAAATCCCATGAAAAGAAATGGAAAGAGAAAAAGGAAGAATCATACCTTCACCGACGGTCTCTTCTTCTCGGCTTCTCTTCTCCGGAGGCTCGTCAGCATCCACTGGCACATCCTCATTAATAGTAAGAGGAACTTCCAAGTTAGGAGAGCCCTCATGCTGCCCCTTGCTACTATGATGACTCCTCCTCCTCTTACTTCTGCGGGCTCGCTTCTTAGAAGAACCTACCCCGCTGTCAGAGTCAGGTTTCCCACTTGACTCATCACTGGATGGTCTGCTCTTGCCAGTAGACTCCACGGAAGCTTGCCTCTGCGCCGCTTGCATCCAAGCGCCAAGTTCGGCTTCCTCCTGTTCTAGCTGCTCCAAAGCCTCGTCAGGTATTTCTCGAATAGCTTCAGAACCGATGACGCCCTGGTCACCGAGAAAGCCTATCTTGTGCTTCTCTCCAGAAAGGAAGGCCCAAACTTCCTCTCGCCGGATGCCATCCGACTTTCCAAGGCCCTTTCCAGATACCAGCTTCACATCAAGCTCCTTCCTAGAAAGTCCCCGATATGCCGAGAAGCTCTCCGCGAACCACTTCGCAAAGCCGGCAGTCCGGGAAGTCAGCAACACAGGATAAGAAATCATGGCTGTAGTGTCTTCAGCACTATAGAAAGCCCATGCATTTCTCCCGTCCTGTAAGCCTCCAAAGCGCTTCACCATGCTTGAAGGCGCTCCAACAACGCCTTGAGAAAAGCCCAGCTGCAAAGCAAAGCGAGAGGGTACATACGGCTGGATGTCGACGAAAAGATGTCTACGGTACACCATCGTGCCGACACGTATGCTGAAAAGCCACTCTCTCTCTGCATTTGTCAAGGAATAATGCCTTCCCGACCCCGCCCTGGTAGAGTCTCGGGAGGCACCAAAATCAAAAGCCTTCTTCCGCAACTCCGGAGAAAGCTTTACTGAAGATTGCCCCATCTCGACGTCCCTGAACCGTCGGATCCTCATGCGGGCGAACAAAAGTGATTCGGACACGGCTTTGCCCTTAGCCAGTCGAATCATCAGAGGATCATCATCCTGTGCAGCACCCAGCCGATGGAAGCCAGGACAGTGGTATACATACCACGAATAAAAGATATGGGCTGAAAATACCCTATTCATGGGAAGCCCAAGCCGAACCAGAAAAGCAGCAGCCTGCAGTTCGGTACACAGGTAGGAGTAAAGAGCGGGCACCAAAGCAAGCTGCTCTCCAAACGCCATCTGACAAGCCGGGAAAATACAATGCGGCCTGATGTGCGTTCCATCTCCTCCAGCAAATACAGCCTCACCAAGCCAATAAGTGAGGTACACAGCGAGATCTCTCCTCAGTGCAATGTCAGGACATATGGCGTTTGTGCTTGCACAGAAACCTCTCAACTCTTCTTGCATGGCCAAGATCTTCTTTGAACTTGGATCCTGAGCTGCAGCTTCCTGGGTCATGCTATCAGAAGGCTCCCTACTATCAAAGAAGTTGGGGAATGAAGAGCAAAAACTCTTCCAACTGCTGGATCTAACTTTCGAACCCCCCTTCTCCTTCAAAAAATCATAGAAGGCGACGAGCTGAAAGTATAGAAGCCTGAACTCCTCAGACTGCCCCTCGAGGACGCTGTCAATCGGCATAAACTCCTCATAGAGCTTGCCGAGGATGGGCAATCCGGTAATAGCGCTCAACTCCTTCAAAGAAAAACCAATCTCACCATTCGTCACAACGAAGGTATTGGTTTGAGGGAGGAACGACTCCAGCATAGCCATGAAGGCCTCGTCGGAAAAGATCACGGTCTCCCCAAAAGCGCGGACCGCATCAAAAATCCCGGCTTCCTTCAAAACGGCGCCACCAATCAGCAGGACGCGATCAGTCCACGACTTCCACTCGGAGTCAGCATTGAAACGACCTCGAAGTCGAAAAGGCTTGATCCAATTGCTGCCGTCACCACTGAAAATACCAAGGCCCACCGGTCTCAAATCGACCGACGGATAATCAGAGCCCTGGTAGCCGCTGGATGGCATCAACAAGTCCATGTCAACAGGCGACCTCTCCGTATATCCAGGAGAACCGCCGACAAAAACCCCGGTCTTGATTACATTTGTCCTTCTCACCCAACTTGGAGGATCTTCCCTCTTAGGGCACGTGGGGGCAAGGCTCAGAATCGAGACGGTGCGATCAAACATCGACCGGGTAGTAACAGTCTTCTTCTCACCATCTGCTGTGAAGGAAAACTGAAAAAGATCTCCTCTGGTATGTAATGTCGTCAGGGACTGCATCACCAAAGAAGAAGGTAGGCTTGGGCAAAATGCTCTGATCTTCCATCAGCCATGGACGACTGCTTACCATAATCTTATAGAGTTCCTCTCCCTTGAGAGTGATCAGTCGCTGCCTCATCTCATCTCTGTTGAGGGAGTCGCACTCTTCCAGGTTTCTTTCAACATACTGGACCTTCTCGAAAGCCTGCTGAACGGCCGGATTAGAGGATCTAGAAGACCGACGAGGTACGCTTGTAGCAGGCTCTTTACCCTTGTTCGCTCTGGAGGAACCACCTGAAAAGGATGGAAAAGAAAAAGATCAAACATCAAAATGACAGAATCTCGCTAAAAAATCTGGCGAAATTTTGACATGATGACGGGGCAATTCCGAAGAAAAGGAACTATCCCGAAAGAAATAGAAAGCTTGAAGATGGGCTCAACATCGCTGCGAGCTCCGAAACTCCAAACTTTCGAAACCTAAAAGTCTCCGCAAAATCAGGAAGGGCTCAACATCACTGCGAGCTCCAAGTTCCCAAATTTGCAAACACTTTCAGGTATGCAATCACATCATGCTACAAGTTTAATTTACAAATTAAAGGCATGCATGAACATCTAGATTTGCGAAAAAAATGCATTATCATGATGAGCAAACAAAAAAAAAAAAAAAGAAAAGAAAAGAAACTTTCTCTAAAAAAAAAAAAGGGGAGGAGAAAGAAAACAAAAAAGAAACCAAACTCTCTCAAAAAAAAAGAGGAGGAGGGGAAGAAAAAAAAAAAAAAAAGAAAAAAAAGGAGGGGGCTGGCCCACAGGCCGTGGCCCACAGGCCACGTGGCCGTACGGCCAGATCCGTACGGATCTGTCCGTACGGCCCACACAATAAAAAAAAAAAAACATGAAAAAAAAAAAAGAAAGAAAAGAAAGCAAAAAAAAAAAACACGTGTAAAAAAAAAAAAAAGGGGAAAACACGTGAAAAAGAAAAAAAAAAAAAAAGAAAAAGAAAGAGAAGAAAAGAAAAAGAAAGAAACAAAAAGGAGAAATAACTTTTTTTTCCTACAATGAAGTTTTCTTGAAAAAAAAGGAGAACTTACTTGAAGCCATTGATGGAGAAGAAGAAGAAAACTCTTGAAGATCTTGAAGAAGAAAAGCTCTTGGTCTTGAAGCCCTCTTGAGATTATTGCAAAAGAAAGTAGTAAGAGCAAGAGATCCAACCTTCTCTTTGCTTTTATAGAGGAGAGCAAACCAAAGAAGGAAAGAAGAAAGAGGTAAGTGTTACTAATTAGTAACCTTACCAAAAGAAAGAAATTAGAAAGATTCTTTCCAAAAGAAAGATATCTTGAGAGATTTTCTCCTAAAATCAATCTATGACGGATTCTTTCCCAAAAGAAAGATATCTTGAGATATCCTATCCCAAAATAAAGGGATATTGAGAGATTTTCTCCTAAAATCAATCTATGACGGATTCTTTCCCAAAAGAAAGATATCTTGAGATATCCTATCCCAAAATAAAGGGATATTGAGAGATTTTCTCCTAAAATCAATCTATGACGGATTCTTTCCCAAAAGAAAGATATCTTGAGATATTCTATCCCAAAAATAAAGGGATCATGAGAGATTCTCTCCAAGTAAAGATATTCTTAGATATTCTCTATCCAAATGAGATATTTTTGGATATTCTTTACAAAAATGACACCATATGAGATCTAAGCCATTTCAAAAGCTTAAGGTCCCATGGGTTAGCCCATATGAGCCAGGTTTGACCGCCTAGGCACACACAAAAAAAAAAAAAAAAAAGAAGAAATAAGAAATTTTTTTGGGCTTTTAGTCAAAGAGAAATCCCTCTTACCAAGAGCATACAAAAATGGTTCCATGCCTCTTTTGAGTTGATTGGACCATACAAAAGAAAATTCCAAGCCCCATGAGCTTCCAAAAATCAAACCATCCAGCCTCATATACCAAATTGAGCCAAAATCTTGAAATTGACATTCCACAAAAATCAAACCAAATCCTGGTCCCCTAACTTGCCACATACAGCCTGTTAGGTCACAAGACCAAAACTAAAAACCAAAACCTGATCCCCTAACTTGCCACATACAGCCTGTTAGGTCACAAGATCAAAACCAAAATTGATCCCCCAACATTCCACATACAGCTTGTTGGGTCACACGATCAAAACCAAACCCGACCCCCTAACCTGCCATATATAGCCTGTTAGGTCACAAGGTCAAAACCCAAAATCCACATCCCAGATGTCATCTTCAAAACTTTACCTTGAGATGGTACGTGATCCCTTTCACCGCCATAAAATTCCCCTGGAAGCTCAAAAGGCTACAAATACCAAAAAAAAAAAGAGACTGCTCAAAGACTCTTGGTCAAGTCACAGGCTCTCCTTCAAAAAATCTCTTCGAGGCACATCGACTACAAAAGTTAAGCAACTCGCCGCTGTACCTCGAGGGGGCATTTGTTGACACCAAAAATGTCACTTTGCCTTTTCAAGATCCAAAGAGCTACATGAAGTCGCAACCTGCCATAAATAGGCAATGCTGCTTCCAAAAATCGAATCTTGTCAGAATCAAACAAAAACTGCAAGATTCATCCAGACAGCCAAAAGAGGAGTACACAAGAAGTTTCAAGCCATTTCAAGATCATTTGGCCTAACTTCGCTTCTCCAACAGCCAAATCAAGCCTCTCGGCGGTAAAGCTCTCCGGGACCATGGTTTCCAAGACAGAACCTATGGATCATCTTAAAATGACTCCAATAGGTTCCCTGTCAAATTTCAAGTCAATCGGACATCGGTTGACCGCACATCAAACCGCGACATCTTCATCGCGATAAAAAGCAAGTCTACAGGTGATAGGACCCCAAACGGCTTCAAAACTCAAACAAAAGCCTATGGTTGGTCTTATTTATTGCTCAAGAGGCTTCACACCAAATTTCAAGTCATTCCGACATCGTTTGACCCAGTTTCAGCTTCTGACGGAAAATCGGCAGCTCTACGCGATAAAGTCTTCGGCTTTCTCAGGAAATTGGAAACTTTGCAAAATAAAATGCAAGGATTCTCATCAGGTTTCCTACAAAGAAATCAGGCCAATAAATGATCAAAATGTCAAAGAAAAGTACAGAAGAAAAAAGAATCAAAAAAGAGCAAAAACGGACGCAAAACGGGACCAGAAAGGGGGAAAACCCCCCCAGGGTCGCAGACCCCTGCGACCCTGGGCCAGGGTCGCCGGCGACCATGGACCCCGGGGTCGTCGGGAAAGCCCCGGAAACCCCGGTTTTCGCCGTTTTTTTCGCGATTCGAGATGCCCAGCCTCTGGTACTTTCCAAAATTCATGCTTTTGAGACACCAAGTCCTCTGACATCCGTCCAAAACACGGGTAAATCATCAAGAGTATCAAAGACAGTATTGATCGCCACCCGGTCAACCAAAAAAGTGTGCTTTCCACCCGACCGATCGAGAAATCGACAGGACAGATGGCACCGACCTGCTGTTGGCAACAAACACCTGAAATTACATGGTCATCTGATGTCGATCTACATAAAGATCCATCGATGATCATCGACAGAAGAATTCCAAAAGACGTGGCACGGCCCGCGACTCTTCAGCTACTCGGCGACCACTTAATGCGATTAATTGACTAGCTTTATTACAGTCATTAATCCATTTCTTTGGACGGCCCAATCAGAAGCAAGCATTTGGGAGTTACAAGTCAAGAGATTCATGGCATTTAACCCATGAAACTCCTCCCATCATGGCGATTAAAGGCGATTAAATGCCCTCAATCTCCTCCGGCCAATCAGAAGCCAAGAAAAAGGAGTTACAAAATAAACAATTCAATTTTGTAACTCCTTCCATTATGTGGCTTAATGACATTAAAAGCCCATAAGCTCTCCTAAATGGCTACCAAGAGCCTATAAATAGGAGAGCACTCCAAAGGAATCCAGATCATCAGAAAAAACACACAACAAACATCAGACAGCAGTCAGAAATCCAGAGAAAAGAAAAAGAGAGAAAACTCTGCGGAAGTTCTACACCGGCCACCGCAACAAGGTGACAAAAGTCCCTTGGGGGGTACCCCCCCCAAGGTCCTTGCCTTCTCCTCCTGCCTCCAATGGCTTAGATGTGGCTTTTCAGCCCGTCTACTCGGTTTTTTATTGGACATAGGACCTTCCTTTGGTCTTTGTCTTCTAAAAACCCGAGGTTATAGCCAAGCCAAGTGAATCAAATAGCATCCTCTGTTCTCATCTGCATGGATGATGGCGAAGCCCACATATGGCTTGCGACCGTCAATCTAAACGAGTCCTCCACAATCTCCTGAGAAGTTAGATCCTCCTTTTCTTGCTTTTCATTGTAGTTTGTATTTTTTTAAAAGAGACAAAAATCACAATTCTTGTCTTTCATTGTTGATAAGGATTGTAAATCGGCTATAAACGCCAAAAATCGGCTATAAACGCCAAAATCGGCTATAAATGCCAAAAAATCGCCTTTCACGGCAAATCAAGAAAAATGTCTCTTTTCTTAAATATATGTGCAATGAAAAACTTGAAAGAAGTTGATTTCCTTTTTACTTGCGAAGGTTGATCTCCGGATCACCACTTGCAATTCCAAGTAAAAATAGAAAATCTGGCACACCCACAAAAAAAAAAGAAATGTTGATGCACGCCCTTTTGCCCCCCGGTTACGAAAGGGTCGGAACCAAACGGACTCCCACGTCCGCCGACCTCGGTAGGAACCCGGGCATCGGGAGCGCGGTCCATCACGCCCTCCCAGAGAGATCTATCTCGAGTTGGAGGCAGCTCCAGCTCTCCTTCCTGAAGAAATTTCAAGCTTACAGTGTCGTTCCTAAGACCGATGCTGATATACTGGCCCTAAAGATGAAGCAGAGTGAGAATATTACCCAGTTCGCCAAGCGATTCTGGGCAACATACAGTCAAATCGAGGGTTCCAGAGACGTAGTGGCGATCTTTGCCTTCCAAAACGCCCTGTTACCAAGCAACGAGCTCAGGAAGGACTTGGCCGGGGACCCCGTGGCCTCCGTGCCGGCACTGATGTCCCGGGTAAAACGATACATTGCCCGAAAAGAATATGATATTCGGGCTCGAAAAAGCCACGGCATAGGGCGCAAGGACAAGGGCGACCAGCCCCATAAGAAGGATAAGGACAGGAAGCCCTTCCGAAAAGAGGAGCCGAACCAAGCTTGGGTTTCGGCCACCTCGGCAAAAGCCCCAGCGTCAAAATCGGGGGGCAGCAAGAAGCTCAGGCCTCCCTCTAATTCCTACAAAGCTGTGAACACCGTCTTCAAGGAACCGATCCATCAGATCATGAATAAAATCAAGCAGCGACCATACTTCAGTTGGCCCCAACCTATGCAGGGTGATCCATCCTCCCGAGAGCAGAGCAGGTTTTGCGCCTACCACAAGCAAAATGGGCATAAAACCGAGGAGTGTAGGATCCTGAAGTCACACCTGGAGAAGCTCGCCAAGGAAGGCCACCTGAAGGATTACATCAAAACGAGAGATGCAGGCAGCAGCTAGAATCATCAAAGCGGTGACAAGGACCCGGACAGCGATGGATCAGAGAAGATCATCAACGTCATCCACTTGGCACACTCTGTGCCTTCCGCTTTCCCAAAGGGCAACGCCCAGGCTCGTGCCGAGGCCAGACAGGCCTCTCATGGAAAAGAAGTGATGAGGGCCGAGCTCAGACCAGCATCAAAGAAAGCACGGCATGAGCACCCAACGATCTATTTTTCGGAAAAGGACCTCGAAGGAGTCCAGCTCTCCCATAACGATCCTCTGCTCCTAACATTGAAGCTGCGTGACTTCACAGTGAAGAGAATCCTCATTGACTCCGGTAGCTCATCTGAAATCCTCTACTTCGGATGTTTCAAAAAATGGGGCTCTCGGAAGCAGATTTGAAAGAGGCTCGTACGCCTCTAATAGGATTCAGCGCCAAGCCGGTATACCCCAAAGGGAAGGTCACTTTGGAAACCCGAGTGGGCGGAGCCTCCATGATGACCAGCTTCCTAGTAGTAGACGCCCCCTCCCCCTACAATGCTATTATGGGTAGAACTTGGCTCCACAATATGGAGGCAGTTCCCTCCACTCTCCACCAGAAGCTTAAGTTCTTGCTAGAGAACAAGGAGGGCAGGATGGAAGTGGTCACTTTGGGAGGAGATCAGCAAATGGCCAAGCAGTGCATGATGGCCGTAGTTCCAGGAGAAAAGGAGCTGGGGTAGATACATATGGCGGAACTCGAAAGGGAGCTGGACGAGATCGGCCGAGACCCTGAGAAGAAGAGCATCGAAGATCTAGCCAAGATCAGGATCGATCCACTCAACCCAGACAGATTCTTCCTGCTCGGTAGCCAGCTTGCCGACCCCGAGAGGTCCGAGCTCTCAAAATTATTGATGCAAAATAGAGATGTCTTCGCCCGGACTCCCAGCGAAATGCCTAGTATCGACCCCGAGGTATTATGTCACAAGCTGAACGTGGATCCTAACCACAAACCCGTAATACAAAAAGCCCACAGATCAGGTTTGCCGCAAGCAGAAGCCGTGGCAGAGGAGGTCGACAGGTTGCTGGAGGCTGAAGCGATCAGAAAAGTCCAGTATCCGGTCTGGTTGGCCAATATGGTGGTCGTTAAGAAGAAAACCGGCAAGTGGAGGGTGTGCGTCGATTTCACCGACCTCTACAAAGCCTGCCCGAAGGACAACTTCCCGCTTCCGAAAATTGATCAGATGATCGACGCCACCGCTGGCCACGATAGGATGAGCTTCCTCGACGCCTATCGAGGATACCACCAAATCCTAATGTTTGAGCCGGACGAGGAGAAGACTGCGTTCATAACACCCCGCGGCACTTATTGTTACAGGGTAATGCCCTTTGGATTGAAAAAAGCGGGGGCGACCTACCATCGACTAGTCTCGAAGATGTTTCAGGCTCAGCAAGGCAAAACCGTCGAAGTATATATCGACGACATGGTCGTCAAATCTAAGCAGTCTCATGACCATCTGGCAGACTTGGCTCAAGTCTTCAGCATACTCAGAGAGTTCAAGCTCAGGTTGAATGCCTCCAAATGCACATTCGGCGTCGCTTCCGGCAAATTCCACGGAAGCCTAGTAACACGAAGAGGGATAGAGGCCAATCCAGACCAGATCACAGTGATCTTGGGAGTCCAGAGTCCGACGACTACAAAGGAGGTCCAAAAGCTAACTGGCATGGCCGCCGCGCTCAACCGATTCATCAGCAGATCGTCAGATAAGTGCAGGCCTTTCTTTCAGCTTCTAAGAAAAAATTTAAAATTTCAATGGACCCCTGAGTGTGACCAGGCACTGCAGGCACTCAAAACCTATCTCTCTTCACCACCCTTGATCTCCACTCCTTCCCGTGGAGATGCTATACTTATATATATCTGGCAGTCTCGGATCATGCGGTGAGCTCTGTCCTTATTAAAGAGGAAGATAAATTACAAAAACTGATCTATTACACGAGCAAGATCCTTCTTGACGCCGAGACCAGATACCTCTTACTCGAGAAGCTCGCGTTGGCACTCGTCAGTGCCTCTCGCAAGCTCTCTCATTACTTCCAGTCTCATACCATTGTGGTTGTTACGGAGCACCCACTTTAGTCTATCTTCAAAAAAGCTGGCTTTTCAAGTAGGATCTCCAAGTGGGCGGTCGAACTGGGACAGTATGATATCCAATATCGACCCAGGACTGGGATCAAAGCCCAGATTTTGGCAGATTTCATTGTTGAGTTCGTCTCCCCGAGCTCGGCATCAACCCAGCCCGGCACCGAACTGGGGGGCATAGGGCGTGAGAGCAAAGTCACCAAGGACGATGAACTGTCTCGGAGCCAAGCCTTTAACTTGACATGGAAAGTCTTCGTTGACGGCTCATCTACTTCCAAGAGAGCTGGTGCTGGCGTAGTCCTCCAATCGCCAGAAGGATTGGTCATAGAACAAGCTCTGACCCTAGACTCTAAAGCAACAAACAACGAAGCCGAATACAAGGCTCTAATAGCGGGGCTAAACAGTGCCCAAACCCTCAGAGCCCGGCAACTAGTGGTCTTCAGCCACTCACAATTGGTGACAAGCCAGCTAAATGGAGACTACCAGGCCCGGGACGACATGATGGCGGCCTATCTAGCCCTCATAAAGAAACTCCTCACTCAGTTCCAGACAGCCGAAGTCAGGCAAATCTCTAGAGATACTAATTCGCATGCTGATGCGCTCGCAAACCTCGCCTCCACCGTCGAAGCAGGGAAGAAAAAAACTATTGAGATCGGGTCATTGCCGAGATCAAGCTTAGAGCTCCATCCATCCAGGCAAATCTTGTGACTTGATCTCGGCCCAAGCTGGATGGACCCGATCACTTCCTACCTTAAAGATGATCGGCTCCCTGAAGATAAAAATGAGGCTCACTGGATCAGGCCCAAGGCGGCTCAATTCTGGCTGTCTCCTGATGGCAAGCTCTACCGAAAATCTTTAACCAGCCCCTATCTCCAGTGTGTTCATCCGAGCAAAGTTGACGACTTTCTGTATGAGATTCACGAAAGGATTTGTGGAAGCCATATCGAATGACAGTCACTGGCATACCGAGCTATCAGCCAGGAGTACTGGTGGCCATACATGCAGAAGGACGCGCAGCTATACGCCAGGAAGTGTGAGAAATGCCAGAAGTTTTCCCATTCCCTCCATCAGCCAGCGCACGACTTAAGTCCCCTCTCCAGCCCATGGCCCTTCGCCCAATGGGGGCTGGATATCGTGGGACCCCTCCACCGAGCTCTAGGGAACAAGAGATGGTTGATAGTTGCTACTGACTAATTCACCAAGTGGATAGAAATAGAGCCACCGTCCTCCATCTCCGAAAGGGATTCAAAGAATTTTGTATGGAAGAATATCATCACAAGGTTTGGCATCCCCAGGACTTTGATCTCGGACAATGGAACTCAGTTCGACTCAAATTTCTTCAAAAGCTTCTGTCAAAAGCACGGCATCAGGAATCACTACTCCACCCCGGCATACCCACAGAGCAATGGCCAGGCCGAGATCTCTAACAAAGTATTGCTCGATGGACTGAAAAAGCGACTCGACTGAGCAAAAGGAAGATGGGTGGAGGAACTCCCTAGCGTCCTATGGGCGTACAGGACAACCACGAGGCGCTCCACTTCGACGACACCGTTCTCCCTAGCCTATGGGATGGAAGCGGTCATTTCCCTTGAGATTGGCCTCCCAACCATGAGAACAGAACTTATTGATCAAGGCCGAAATGAGATGAACCTGGCCATGGAACTAGAATTAGCATAAGAGCGCAGAGAAGCAGCGGCCATACGACTGACCGACTACCAGTGACGGCTCGCCAAAGGGTATAATGAAAGGGTCAGAGAAAGAAGGTTCTCGGTAGGAGAACTAGTCCTGAAGAAGACGCTCTCGGCTGACAAGAACTCAAATGAAGGCAAACTAGCTCCAAACTGGCACGGCTCATTCAAAGTGATATCGATAGCAGGACAATCGTCATACAAACTGAAGGACATGGATGGTAGGCAGTTGCCGCGACCGTGGAATGCGACCCACCTCAAGAAGTTCTTTTTCTATAATTGTAATCGAAGTTCCACTATCAATAAAAGAAGCCCTCATTCTGTCGTCAATTTGCGTCATTAAGTTATGGAATCCGGCAGCAACAAAAATACTTGAGACTGGCTTCGGGTTCATACACCCAGGCTTCTCAAAACTTGGGTTCATACACCCTGGGACTGACCCCGGGCTCATACGCCCTGGCTTCCCAAAACTTTGGGTTCTCGCACCCAGGGACTGACTTCGGGTTCATACACCCAGTCGCTCCTAAAAACTTCGGGTTCATACAACCCGGGACTGACTTCGGGTTCATACACCCAGTCGCTCCTAAAACTTCGGGTTCACGCACCCAGGGACTGACTTCGGGTTCATACACACAGTAGCTCCTAAAAACTTCGGGTTCATACACCCCGGGACTGACTTCGGGTTCATACACCCAGTCGCTCCTAAAAACTTTGGGTTCATACACCCTGGGACTAACCCCGGGCTCATACGCCCTGGCTTCCAAAAACTTTGGGTTCATATACCCCAAGACTGACCCCGGGCCCGGGCTCACCCCCAAGCTTCTTGAAATTATGGGTTCACCTCGGCCAATGGCAGTCTTAAACAAGAAGGAAAGAGAAGCTCTGTATCGATCGAAATAACTTCGTCACAGTAAAGGTTTTCATTACATGAGTTGCATAAAAAGCAGAAAAAGCAATAGATACGCAGATAGAAACTCCATTCGTATTGATTAGAATATCTTCATTATAATGAAAATTTTCATTACATAAGCTGCTGGAAAGCTACAGGGTACAATAAGGAGGCTCGCAATCCTCTAAAAAAATAAAAAAAGGAGGCCTGGAGACACTGATCTTCATTAGTCCTCGACGCCGGGAGCTCTACAATACCATGTGGTCAGTTAGACCAAAATTTGCAAACAAGCTCCCGGATCGCCGCAGATGATTGGATCGCCACAGAACCAAGTCCGCAACCAACTCCCAGCCGCATCGACGGGAGTTGACCTCCACGCAGTCTCATAGGCAGGAGTTGATCGAAGACCCGCGTTCAGAGAACGCACGGTCCATGGCGACCAGGTTCAGAGAGCGCGCGGACCACGACAACCGGATACAGCCTCTCCCGGAGGGAGTTGTTTTCAGTTACAAAGGATTCACTCAGAACAGGGGCTTTTAAAGGACTCCTAAGGGATGAAACTACCAGAGTATCTGGCGGGGACAAATAGGTCTCCATGTCCGTGAGGAACCGAAGGGGCCACTGATTTGGGTTTTTCTTCTTAGGCAGGCTCATCTCCCCTACTTGAGGCAATGGTGAACGCGAAACAGGAGAAGAGCCTCTATATATAAGGGGGAGAAGGGCCCATTATTCAAGGACTTATTTATGAGGTGAGGTCTCCCATGCCTCGCGTGGGACGCACGACACCTCTGAATTGACCAGCCGATTGGATGGCGACAGGTGGAGTCATCTGCTTATTTTCCGCATCGGTCGCACCGCTGTACTTACTGCTATTTATGAGCCTCAGAACGTAGGATACCAAGGCGAACAACAATGAAAACCACCATGTATCCTCTTTCCAATTCAGGCAGCCCTCCTACCACAGTATTTAGCCGGACTCAAGCAACAAGAAGCCGGACTCAAACAACAAGATTCAAAACGAGACAGCACAACTTTTTAACTTGCTTTTCATTCAAAAGATAAGGAGGTTACAAATGAGTCAGGGATACAATCAGAAATCAGAAAGCATCAAAAATCACACGGGGGGATCGTTCGCCTCGACAGCAGGCGCGGTCGTTTCGGAGACGTTCGTGGGAGGGAGAGACGGGGTGCCACCCGAAGGTGCGTCGGCAGCAGGCGTTTCGACCGGAGGATTCTCAGGAAACGGGGTAGGACTCGATTCTGGCTCCGGCTCCGGGCTTGAGTACTTCGGGAGATTCTGGTAGACCGGATGATCTTCGGGAACTCCCGCTCCTTTCAGTGCAGCTTGGCACCCTTCCTCGAACATGATTGAACTTATCTCACCCACCTGCCTATCGTAGTCCTCCGTAGCCCGGTCCACCCCCTTCTGGAAAGCAGTGTGGATCTCAGCCCGGAGTGACGACTTGAGGTCAACACCCTCCTTCAGCGACTGCTCCAGTTCGGCACGCTGACTCACTAGTTCGACACGCTGCCTCGCCAATTCAGCCGCTGACTTGGCCTTTTGTTTTTCCAACTCGGCCTCTAGTTCGAGCGACCTTTTCGTCTTCAACCGAACCTCCTCCCTCAGCTCGTGAGTCTTTGCCGTAAGATCAGTGATGCTGGCCAGTGCCACATCCATCTGTGCATTCAGCTGGACGTTGCTCTTTATCGAGTCGGCCAGTGTACTTTGGCACTCCGCTAGGTCCTTTCCAAGTTTCTCCCTCTCGGACTCCAATTGAGAAACCCTGGAGACGTTTTTGTCACTCCTTTCTATCACCAGTTGGAGCCTCTGTATATTCTGCAAAAGAAAAAACAATTAGACATGAGTAGCCGGAGCATAATCCATCAGAATCACATAAGGAACAATTACTCGAAGAGTGACCTGAATCGCCGAGGCCAGCAGACTCTCATTGTCGTACTTTGCATGCTGCTCCATGTCGCGCGGGAGAGCACAGGCTTTGGCGAGTGCCCTGATGACTAGAGGGTTCCCCAATACCCGGTCCTCTACGTTCAGGGGCCTCCCGGGCTGAATCTCCAGCCTCGGCCTCCATAAAGCCGGCATGATGGCACGAGAGCCCGAGACCGACCCGGAACCCTGCCCAAGAGGTCCGCTGCTTCCTTGTCCCTTCTCGGAAGGAACCTTTTCCGCTGGTGCACTCTTCTCGGGAGGAGCCTGTCCCCACGAGGCACGCGCGGGCCCTTTATCTTTTGAGGCCTTCTAAGCCCCGGAGTCTCTTCCCCCTGCCTTGGACCCCTTGCCGGATGGGGATCCATCCCTCGTGCTGTCAGGAGAGCACCGTCGGGCTCCCACGCTCTGGGCAACAGCAGGGGTGGAGGAGACCGCGGCACTGCCCAGACCCAAGGCCGCATGGGTACTGGCTGAAGAGGGCACCGAAGAATAAGCAGGCCGGCGCTTGAACCTGGCCGTCAGGTCTTTAGTCTTCAATGGGGGCAGTTCTCCCTCCATCTCCTCTCCTTCGCCGGAAGAATAAGCCTCTACGGCCTCTGACAAATTCACTGACCCCGAACTGGTAGAGGTAGATGCCTCGGCACCAGACGTAATACGGCGGGCAACGAGATCGACCAGCGGTATACCCCTAGTGACGGCAACGGTGACGGAGGTTTCGCCCGTCTGTGGCCCGCCCCTCTGCGATGTTCCGACCCTTGTATAATAGCCATGATACCTCGGCGTGTAACCCAGCAGCTTTCAGGCCGACCTGTTCTCGTGCCCGGTATATTTTTTGTAACACCCCGACCCGCCTTAATCTCGTTTTAGAGTTAATTAATTTAGATTAATTACTTAATGAATGTTTTGTTTGCATTTGAGCTTGATTAGGCAGAATTAGTTGGGTTTGACCCTTGACTAAGTAGATTATGACTTTTGGAGTGTTTTGGGTTTTAGTGTGTCTTTAGAAATTTTGGATTTTAGGTGTATTGCATAGAGCATTTCATGGGCTTTAACTTTCATGTCTTGACCCATTAAATTCGGATCTATTTAGACCCATTTCCAGCCCACTTAATCACCCCAGACCCTTTCTTGCAATTTCAGCCCATTTCTGGACTTGCATGCAAGTGCAGGATAAAATTGGGTTAAAACCCCCTTTTCAGCTACTCTTTTCCTTCTTCATGTCCAGCTGAGAGTTCTCTTCTCTTCTTCTTTCTTCTCCTTCACTTCTTCACCAAATTTTCTCAAGATTGAATGCTTGGTGACCTTGCATGTGAGATTTGGGGACTCTACCTTCATCTTCTTCATCTTCCTCTACAAGATCTATAATCTCTCTCAAGCTTCTTCCCTTTTAATCTTCTCCATTGGTAAGTTTCCATCTTCCTTTCCATTGCTTTTGTTTCAAATCAGTGAGATGATGTTACAATTCGTGCATGCATCTTCTTGTTCCTCATTTTCATTTTTCACCATTGTAGGACTTCATCTTCTCCATTACATTTGGGGGTTTTTCTTTTGGAGAGTTTACTTTGGAAATAGATTGAGTATAGCTTGGATTTGTGATTCTTAGCTTCAAGCACCTTAAGGCAAGTAAACATTTATAATAATGTGCATGTTATTCTCTATTTATGATTCTTGCAATAGATCTCATTCTAGATTACCCAGTTCCAGCTCATTTTTGTTCTTGCTTAAAAATTGGTTTTAGATTTGTAAATGGGTATGGTTTGATGTATTTTTGGTCAAGACAATGGATGTTTATGTTTAGAGAGCATTGGTGGGTCATCTTGCTAGTTTTTTTATCATTGGAATGGACTACAATGGTTGTAGGGGAAGTCAAGAGGGACAAAACAGCCCTGTCACAGCCTCCTCGGACCTTGGCAGTAACCACCCTCGCTCTAGCGAGCTTCCAGCTCGCTCTAGCGAGCAAAAGAGCCCCTGGCAGAGAGCATTCTCGCTATAGCGAGCTCCCAGCTCGCTATAGCGAGAGGGCCCACTGGGCCCGGCGAGCCAAACTTCAAATGGCCATAACTTTTGACTCGTATGTCCAATTTTGACGTTCTTTATATCGTTGGAAAGCTCTTGAAGCGTAGAATCCAATGGTCCTTGCATATTATTGATTTGAGATTTGAGAATTAAGAGGATATTGGATTTTAAATAAATCTTGGCAACCGGAGGGTACCGCGAGCCAAGTGTTGAACCGTAGTATGCTTAGATTGTTTGGCCTGATAGTTGGACTTTAAGGTTGGATCCCTTGAATCCTAAATTATGCCCAATGGAATTGTAATTCATGTGGGTGAGGTGTGAGCTACCATACACCCACAAAGAACATCGTGAATCTTCGTATTGTAATCCGAACCAAATGTGTTATACTAAGGGATTCGGCATCCAAATTAAGTAACGCCAAGGGTTCCTTTGTAGCCCAATAATTCCGGAATTCTTAGTACTACACCGAGTTGGACAGTGAAGACCACGAGGGTTCCAAGACCGTAGGCTTGGCTTGATTTCTGTCTTGATTCCGAATATAAATTTCTCTGTACATGCATTGCATTCCGTTTTCCAGTATTCTCGTATGACTTGATCATACCTCTGCTTGTTATGTATATTTTCTTATGCACATGTTTATATTATGTCTGTTTCCGCTTCTGTTCAGTTATATCTGTAATAAGTTCTGATTTTTTAATATTATATGATCTGTCCTGTATCTGTTCTATATCTGCTCTGTTAACTGTATATTGTATTCTATGAGTCAGTATCACTTGGCTTTGACCCTATCTAAGTCGGACCCGGCTAAGTGTGGGTTTAGTATGTATTTCTGGCCCTCTGCAGATGGGAAATTATTCTGAGGGTTTACCGGCACCCTAGGTCTACGACGGAGAATTCTGGGTACCTCTGTCTCCTAGTAGTACCGCCCTGTCCTGTTCTGATATTCTGCTCTCCCTTTACTTTCATGTTTACATGATTAAATTGAGAGAATTTAGCTAATGTGGATGTGCTAACTAGTTCTGTTATTGTGTATATCTGTTATTCTTGATTCGAATGTCTCATGTTTATTCATGCTCAGATTGCCTAGTGTACGCACTTGACCTCATATGATTTATGGATATGTTCAGATATTCTTTTGCCACATGTTATATGAATTATATATGCTTACATTGCTTAGCTTAGTCTAATGGTGCTACACTTGGCGTTACAGGTGAATACATCGACGCCATTGCCCCGGAGATCCTTGAGGAAGAGGAACCTCCCCTTAACGTAGCAGAATGGACTCCTGATGATGTCTTCTAGGCATATGCACGATGAGATGGGCGTTAAATGACCCTTAGACCGTGGCTTGGAAGTGTCACTCATTTTGTAGAAGTTTTATGAACTTGTTTAGCTTTTGGGATTGTAAACTTTAACTTAACCTACTTCTCTTCTCTTGAACTTAAACTTGAACTTTTAAATCTATGCTCGTGAACCTTATGCTCTATATCTTGATGATTGGGTGTTATGATATTGGATATCTATTTGACAAAATTATACAGGTGAAAAATACAGATACATGGATTTATAAACCTCACATGTGATATCCTGTGGGTAAATTCCGTACGTGGGGACCAAGAGTCAATGAGGTTGACTCGAGTTTCCACGCGGGCGTGTGTCGCGCCTCGGGATGTGTGAATCTCGGGCTCGGGGCGTGACATACGTAAGTTGGTATCAAAGCATATGTTGTTCTAAGAGTATTTAAAATACTTAGAACTTTAGGGCACGATGTGAGGATACGATAGGACGTTGGGTGTACCAATTCTTTTGGAACTTTCCTAGGGTTTTTAAGTGTTTGTCCTAACCCAATTATTTTATAGAAAATGCCACCTCGTCGGGCTACCAATCCCCGAAATGACTCTAGCAGCAGTCAGAATCCTGATGCCACACTCTTCGTCGACCTTCAAGGTGTGGGGAATGAGCATGTGGAGGATGAAGAGTTGCCACCTCCACCACCTCCTCCACCTCCACCGCCTCCAGTTAATGATGGTGGATTGAGAGATATCTTGCAAGCTATGTCCACGCACCTAGAGAGGCAGAATGAGCAGATCATGAATATGATGAATAGGCAGGTCCAGCCTAGGGAGCAAGACCCTAACTCACTCTATGAGAAGTTCAGGAAGCGTGGAGCAATAGAGTTCACCGGATTGGAAGATCCTTTGACTGCAGACGAATGGATTGTGCACACTGAGAATGTCTTTGAGACTATGGAGTGTACAGGCAGGCAGAAGGTAGCCTTGGCAGCTTCCATGTTTCGAGATGTTGCAGACACATGGTGGAAGAGTGTCCGTACTCCTTTCAGAACGATAGCAGATGAAGTTGCTTGGACCACATTTGAGGCACAGTTTCGGAAGAAATTCATACCAGCTCATATCACGAGACAGAAGAAGGCAGAATTTCAGAACTTGAAGCAAGAATTGATGACCGTAGCTGAGTATATCCATGAGTTTACTCGTCTTTCGCGCTTTGCTCCAGAATGTGTTGACACAGAAGCTAAGAAAGTGGAAAGGTTTATCGAAGGGTTGAGGCCTTTCCATTCAGCGTGATGTCATTATGTTTCAGAGACCTACTACTTTCGATGATGCGGTTGAGAGGGCGTATTCTGCGGAGCAACAACAACAGAACATTGTTCTAAATGAGCCTAAGCGTTACTTCACTCCTTCTGGCAAGAGTTCACACAACAAACCCAGGGCAAGAGATTCAAGCAAGGGAGCAGTTCTCAAGCAAGGCCAGTGTCTTGTGCTCATGTGGCAAGGCCACGATTCGAGTCAGTGCAGGAGGATACTTGGTCTTTGCTATAGATGTGGCTCTTCGGATCACGCGGTCAAGGATTGTCCACGCCCTGTAGGTGATGGGGCTAGAGGACAGCAGCAGCAACAACATCAGCAACCAGCCCGTCCACCTATTCAAGCCCAGCCCATCAGATAGGCTTTGCCTGGAGCTCAGAGGCCACCTCAGCAACAGCAGCAAAGACAAGTGCAAGGGCCAACAGAGGCCTAGGCAACAAGGTCCAGGTCAACAGAGGCAAGGACAACAAAGGCAGCAGCCACAGCAGCGTCCGAATGCAACTGGACGTATTTATGCCATGACCAACGAAGAAGCTGAAGCTGCAGATACAGTTGTAGAAGGTAAGCTGTTTGTTTGTGATCATGAAGCTAGAGTTTTGTTTGATCCTGGATCCACACACTCTTTCATTGCACCGCACTTTGCTATGACGATTGGAGGTAGACCCGAGCAGTTGCAGGTTGTACTTGCGATTGTTACTCCAGTAGGCAGGAGGGTAGTTTGTGATTTGTTTTACCCGCAGTGTAGAGTGCAGATAGGTGATTAGGTGATGACAGCAGATTTAATAGTCTTAGCTATGAACGATTTTGATGTTATTCTAGGAATGGATTGGCTAGCGAAGTATCGTGCTTGTATGGATTGTTTCCACAAGACTGTGACCCTCAGGATAGATGAGTCTAGTGCAGGAGTAATCTTTGAAGGGTCTAAGAAAGAGACTAGATACCAGAATAATTTCAGCTCTTAAGGCAGAGAGAGACTAATCCATAGTGGTTGTGAAGGGTTCATAGCTTTTATTTCAGAAGATAAGCAACCTAAGCAGTTAGAAGATATCCCAATAGCTTGTGAGTTCCCGGATGTGTTTCCGGATGAAGTGCCTGGTTTGCCACCTATTAGGGAGATAGATTTTACTATTGAGTTAGTGCCCGGGGACAGCCCCAATCTCTAGAGCACCTTACAGGATGGCACCTACAGAGCTGAGAGAATTGAAGATTCAATTGGAAAGAATTACTTGATAAGGGTTTTATTCGCCCTAGTGTATCTCCTTGGGGAGCTCCAGTTTTATTTGTGAAGAAGAAAGATGGCACCTTAAGGTTATGTATTGATTATAGGCAGCTTAATCAAGTGACTATAAAGAATAAATATCCACTGCCTAGGATTGATGAATTGTTTGATCAATTACAAGGTGCAGCCCATTTCTCGAAGATTGATCTTAGGTCCGGTTATCATCAGTTGAGGATTAGAGAGCAAGATGTTGCTAAGACAGCTTTCCGGACAAGATATGGACATTATGAGTTCCTAGTTATGCCTTTTGGATTAACAAATGCTCCGGGAGTTTTCATGTCTTTGATGAACAGAATCTTTGCCCCATATTTGGATCAATTTACAGTTGTTTTATTGATGATATCTTGGTGTATTCTAAGTCTAAGGAAAAGCATGCAGAGCATCTGAGGACTTCATTGCAATTGTTGAAAGACAATCAGTTATATGCGGAGTTGAATAAATGTGAATTTTGGTTGGAGCAAATCGCTTTTCTCGGGCACATAATCTCTAAAGAAGGTTTGGCAGTTGACCCAGCTAAGGTAGAAGCGGTAGTGAATTGGCAAAGCCCGAAGAATGTAGCAGAGGTCAGGAGTTTTCTAGGATTGGCCGGATACTATCGGAGATTTATTGAAGGATTTGCTAAGATTTCAGCTCCATTGACCAAGTTGACTAGGAAGAATATCACTTTTGTTTGGACTCCAGAGTGTGAAGCTAATTTTCAATTGCTTAAGGAGAAGCTCACTACAGCCCCAGTGTTGAATTTACCGACCGAGAGCGGAGGATTTGTGATCTATACTGATGCTTCGAAGGTTGGATTAGGTTGTGTTTTGATGCAGAATGGCAAGGTAGTGGCTTATGGATCTAGGCAACTAAGAGAACATGAGAAGAACTATGCCACGCATGACTTGGAGTTAGCGGCGGTAGTTTTTGCCTTGAAACTTTGGAGACATTATCTTTATGGAGAGAGGTTTGAAGTTCATTCAGATCATAGGAGTTTGCAGTACCTCTTCTCGCGGCAAGATTTGAATCAGAGGCAACGTCGTTGGTTAGAGTTGATGGCTGATTATGACTTTCCGATTCGGTATTTTTCCGGGCAAAGGAAATGTAGTGGCAGATGCGTTGATCCGGAAGTCAAGCATTTTGGCCAGTTTGTTCGGAGAATGGAATTTAGTTGAGATTTTCAGAGATTTAGATGTTGAGATAGAACTGGTCAATGAGAAGGTTATGTTGGCAGCCATGTCAGTTGCAGAACCGCAGTTGATTCAGCAGATTACGGATAGCTAATTCAGGATCCCGAGTTTGTCAAGATTAGAGACAAGATTGCAGATAAGCCAGATTTCAGACTTGAAGATGGTGTTTTGTATTTTCGGGATTGTTGTGTGTGCCTAATGTTGGAGATCTTAAGGATCAGATTATGGCAGAGGCGCATCATGCGCGGGTACTCTATGCATCCCGGTAGTACTAAGATGTACCAAAATTTACGGGGTCGATTTTGGTGGAACAACATGAAGAGAGAGATTGCTGGATTTGTTTCAAGATGTTTGAACATGCCAGAAGATCAAAGCAGAACATAGAAAAGCCTCCAGGACTTTTGAAGCCATTGAAGAGACCCAAGTGGAAATGGGAGCACATTACGATGGATTTTGTGTCAGGACTACAGAGACTTCGAGACACGACAATGCTATTTGGGTGATCGTAGACAGATTGACTAAGTCTGCACACTTTGTGCCTTTCAAGACAGGAACCAAGATGCATATGATGGCGGATATGTTTATCAAGGAGATTGTTCGATTGCATGGGATTCCATCTTTCGATTGTGTCAGATAGAGATAGTCGATTTATCTCAAGATTTTGGACTTCATTTCACGCAAGCTATGGGCACTCAGTTGACTTTCAGCACGGCATACCATCCGCAGACTGATGGACAGTCGGAGGAGGACGATCCCAGACTCTTGAGGACATGCTCAGAGCGTGTGTTTTGGACTACAAGATAGAATGGGATCGAGATTTGGCTTTGTGCGAGTTCGCGTACAATAACAGCTTTCACGCGAGTATCGGTAGGGCACCGTTTGAAGCTCTTTATGGTAGGAGGTGCAGATCACCGGTTTTTTGGGAAGAAGTTTGAGTCAGAAGCTTTCAAGGGACCAACTATTATTGGTGAGACTAGTGCAAAGGTCAAACTTGCATATGAACGATTGAAGACAGCTCAGAGTAGGCAGAAGAGTTATGCGGATCACCGATGTAGAGATCTCGAGTTCAAGTGGGAGACAAGGTGTTCCTCAAAGTTTCACCAATGAAGGGCACCATTCGATTTGGGCAGAAGGGCAAGTTATCACCGAGATATATTGGACCATTTGAGATTCGCAGCAGAGTTTGGAGACTTGGCCTACAGATTGATATTACCTCCTAATCTTGCAGCAGTACATGATGTTTTCCATGTGGCTATGTTGAGGAAGTATGTTCCGGACTCGTCGCACGTCATTGAGTATGAGCCTTTGGAGATTCGAGCAGATGCAACTTACGATGAGAAACCTTTGCAAGTGATTGATGTCAAAGAGACAGTGTTGCGTACCCGGACGATTCGTTGGGTGAAGATCTTGTGGGAGCACCATGGTCCGGAAGAAGCTACCTGGGAGTTAGAGGAGCAAGTAATGAGGAAATATCCTCATCTCTTGACCGAGGTACGATTTACATTTGGAGGACCAAATGTCCTAAGGAGGGGAGGATGTAACACCCCGACCCGCCTTAATCTCGTTTTAGAGTTAATTTAATTTAGATTAATTACTTAATGAATGTTTTGTTTGCATTGAGCTTGATTAGGCAGAATTAGTTGGGTTTGACCTTGACTAAGTAGATTATGACTTTTGGAGTGTTTTGGGTTTTAGTGTGTCTTTAGAGAGTTTTGGATTTTAGGTGTATTGCAATAGAGCATTTCATGGGCTTTAACTTTCATGTCTTGACCATTAATTCGGATCTATTAGACCATTTCCAGCCCACTTAATCACCCCAGACCCTTTCTTGCAATTTCAGCCCATTTCTGGACTTGCATGCAAGTGCAGGATAAAATTGGGTTAAAACCCCCTTTTCAGCTACTCTTTCCTTCTTCATGTCCAGCTGAGAGTTCTCTTCTCTTCTTCTTTCTTCTCCTTCACTTCTTCACCAAATTTTCTCAAGATTGAATGCTTGGTGACCTTGCATGTGAGATTGGGGGACTCTACCTTCATCTTCCTCTACAAGATCTATAATCTCTCTCAAGCTTCTTCCCTTTTAATCTTCTCCATTGGTAAGTTTCCATCTTCCTTTCCATTGCTTTTGTTTTCAAATCAGTGAGATGATGTTACAATTCGTGCATGCATCTTCTTGTTCCTCATTTTCATTTTTCACCATTGTAGGACTTCATCTTCTCCATTACATTTGGGGTTTTTTCTTTGGAGAGTTTACTTTGGAATAGAGAATTGAGTATAGCTTGGATTTGTGATTCTTAGCTTCAAGCACCTTAAGGCAAGTAACATTTATAATAATGTGCATGTTATTCTCTATTTATGATTCTTGCAATAGATCTCATTCTAGATTACCCAGTTTTCCAGCTCATTTTTGTTCTTGCTTAAAAATTGGTTTAGATTTGTAAATGGGTATGGTTTGATGTATTTTTGGTCAAGGACAATGGATGTTTATGTTTAGAGAGCATTGGTGGGTCATCTTGCTAGTTTTTATCATTGGAATGGGACTACAATGGTTGTAGGGGAAGTCAAGAGGGACAAAAACGGCCCTGTCACAGCCTCCCCGGACCTTGGCAGTAACCACCCTCGCTCTAGCGAGCTTCCAGCTCGCTCTAGCGAGCAAAAGACCCCCGGACAGAGAGCATCTCGCTATAGCGAGCTCCCAGCTCGCTATAGCGAGAGGGCCCACTGGGCCCGGCGAGCCAAACTTCAAATGGCCATAACTTTTTGACTCGTATGTCCGATTTTGACGTTCTTTATATCGTTGGAAAGCTCTTGAAGCGTAGAATCCAATGGTCCTTGCATATTATTGATTTGAGATTTGAGACTTAAGAGGATATTGGATTTTAAATAAATCTTGGCAACCGGAGGGTACCGCGAGCCAAGTGTTGAACCGTAGTAGCTTAGATTGTTTGGCCTGATAGTTGGACTTTAAGGTTGGATCCCTTGAATCCTAAATTATGCCCAATGGAATAATTCATGTGGGTGAGGTGTGAGCTACCATACACCCACAAAGAACATCGTGAATCTTCGTATTGTGATCCGAACCAAATGTGTTATACTAAGGGATTCGGCATCCAAATTAAGTAACGCCAAGGGTTCCTTTGTAGCCCAATAATGCCGGAATTCTTAGTACTACACCGAGTTGGACGGTGAAGACCACGAGGGTTCCAAGACCGTAGGCTTGGCTTGATTTCTGTCTTGATTCCGAATATAAATTTCTCTGTACATGCATTGCATTCCGTTTTCCAGTATTCTCGTATGACTTGATCATACCTCTGCTTGGTTATGTATATTTTCTTATACACCTGTTTATATTATGTCTGTTTTTCCGCTTCTGTTCAGTTATATCTGTAATAAGTTCTGATTTTGTAATATTATATGATCTGTCCTGTATCTGTTCTATATCTGCTCTGTTAACTGTATATTGCATTCCATGAGTCAGCACCACTTGGCTTCGACCCTATCTAAGTCGGACCCGGCTAAGTGTGGGTTTAGTATATATTTCTGGCCCTCTGCAGATGGGAAATTATTCTGAGGGTTTACCGGCACCCTAGGTCTACGATGGAGAATTCTGGGTACCTCTGTCTCCTAGTAGTACCGCCCTGTCCTGTTTGATATTCTGCTCTCCCTTTACTTTCATGTTTACATGATTAAATTGAGAGAATTTAGCTAATGTGGATGTGCTAACTAGTTCTGTTATTGTGTATATCTGTTATTCTTGATTCGAATGTCTCATGTTTATTCATGCTCAGATTGCCTAGTGTACGCACTTGACCTCATATGATTTATGGATATGTTCAGATATTCTTTTGCCACATGTTATATGAATTATATATGCTTACATTGCTTAGCTTAGTCTAATGGTGCTACACTTGGCGTTACAGGTGAATACATCGACGCCATTGCCCCGGAGATCCTGAGGAAGAGGAACCTCCCCTTACGTAGCAGAATGGACTCCTGATGATGTTCTTCTAGGCATATGCACGATGAGATGGGCGTTAAATGACCCTTAGACCGTGGCTTGGAAGTGTCACTCATTTTGTAGAAGTTTTATGAACTTGTTTAGCTTTGGGATTGTAAACTTTAACTTAACCTACTTCTCTTCTCTTGAACTTAAACTTGAACTTTTTAAATCTATGCTCGTGAACCTTATGCTCTAATATCTTGATGATTGGGTGTTATGATATTGGATATCTAATTTGACAAAATTATACAGGTGAAAAATACAGATACATGGATTTATAAACCTCACAGTGATATCCTGTGGGTAAATTCCGTACGTGGGGACCAAGAGTCAAGGAGGTTGACTCGAGTTTCCACGCGGGCGTGTGTCGCGCCTCGGGATGTGTGAAATCTCGGGCTCGGGGCGTGACATACGTAAGTTGGTATCAAAGCATTGTTGTTCTAAGAGTATTTAAAATACTTAGAACTTTAGGCACGATGTGAGGATACGATAGGACGTTGGGTGTACCATTCTTTTGGAACTTTCCTAGGGTTTTTAAAGTGTTTGTCCTAACCCAATTATTTAACAGAAATTGCCACCTCGTCGGGCTACCAATCCCCGAAATGACTCTAGCAGCAGTCAGAATCCTGATTGCCACACTCTTCGTCGACCTTCAGGTGTGGGGGAATGAGCATGTGGAGGATGAAGAGTTGCCACCTCCACCACCTCCTCCACCTCCACCGCCTCCAGTTAATGATGGTGGATTGAGAGATATCTTGCAAGCTATGTCCGCGCAGCTAGTGAGGCAGAATGAGCAGATCATGAATATGATGAATAGGCAGGTCCAGCCTAGGGAGCAAGACCCTAACTCACTCTATGAGAAGTTCAGGAAGCGTGGAGCAATAGAGTTCACCGGATTGGAAGATCCTTTGACTGCAGACGAATGGATTGTGCACACTGAGAATGTCTTTGAGACTATGGAGTGTACAGGCAGGCAGAAGGTAGCCTTGGCAGCTTCCATGTTTCGAGATGTTTGCAGACACATGGTGGAAGAGTGTCCGTACTCCTTTCAGAACGATAGCAGATGAAGTTGCTTGGACCACATTTGAGGCACAGTTTCGGAAGAAATTCATACCAGCTCATATCACGAGACAGAAGAAGGCAGAATTTCAGAACTTGAAGCAAGAATTGATGACCGTAGCTGAGTATATCCATTGAGTTTACTCGTCTTTCGCGCTTTTGCTCCAGAATGTGTTGACACAGAAGCTAAGAAAGTGGAAAGGTTTATCGAAGGGTTGAGGCCTTCCATTCAGCGTGATGTCATTATGTTTCAGAGACCTACTACTTTCGATGATGCGGTTGAGAGGGCGTATTCTGCGGAGCAACAACAACAGAACATTGTTCTAAATGAGCCTAAGCGTTACTTCACTCCTTCTGGCAAGAGTTCACCACAACAAACCCAGGGCAAGAGATTCAAGCAAGGGAGCAGTTCTCAAGCAAGGCCAGTGTCTTGTGCTCATTGTGGCAAGGCCCACGATTCGAGTCAGTGCAGGAGGATACTTGGTCTTTACTATAGATGTGGCTCTTCGGATCACGCGGTCAAGGATTGTCCACGCCCTGTAGGTGATGGGGCTAGAGGACAGCAGCAGCAACAACATCAGCAACCAGCCCGTCCACCTATTCAAGCCCAGCCCATCAGATAGGCTTTGCCTGGAGCTCAGAGGCCACCTCAGCAACAGCAGCAAAGACAAGTGCAAGGCCAACAGAGGCCTAGGCAACAAGGTCCAGGTCAACAGAGGCAAGGACAACAAAGGCAGGCAGCCACAGCAGCGTCCGAATGCAACTGGACGTATTTATGCCATGACCAACGAAGAAGCTGAAGCTGCAGATACAGTTGTAGAAGGTAAGCTGTTTGTTTGTGATCATGAAGCTAGAGTTTTGTTTGATCCTGGATCCACACACTCTTTCATTGCACCGCACTTTGCTATGACGATTGGAGGTAGACCCGAGCAGTTGCAGGTTGTACTTGCGATGTTACTCCAGTATGCAGGAGGGTAGTTTGTGATTTGTTTTACCCGCAGTGTAGAGTGCAGATAGGTGATTAGTGATGATAGCAGATTTAATAGTCTTAGCTATGAACGATTTTGATGTTATTCTAGGAATGGATTGGCTAGCGAAGTATCGTGCTTGTATGGATTGTTTCCACAAGACTGTGACCCTCAGGATAGATGAGTCTAGTGCAGGAGTAATCTTTGAAGGGTCTAAGAAGAGACTAGATACCAGAATAATTTCAGCTCTTAAGGCAGAGAGACTAATCCATAGTGGTTGTGAAGGGTTCATAGCTTTTATTTCAGAAGATAAGCAACCTAAGCAGTTAGAAGATATCCCAATAGCTTGTGAGTTCCCGGATGTGTTTCCGGATGAAGTGCCTGGTTTGCCACCTATTAGGGAGATAGATTTACTATTGAGTTAGTGCCGGGGACAGCCCCAATCTCTAGAGCACCTTACAGGATGGCACCTACAGAGCTGAGAGAATTGAAGATTCAATTGGAAGAATTACTTGATAAGGGTTTTATTCGCCCTAGTGTATCTCCTTGGGGAGCTCCAGTTTTATTTGTGAAGAAGAAAGATGGCACCTTAAGGTTATGTATTGATTATAGGCAGCTTAATCAAGTGACTATAAAGAATAAATATCCACTGCCTAGGATTGATGAATTGTTTGATCAATTACAAGGTGCAGCCCATTTCTCGAAGATTGATCTTAGGTCCGGTTATCATCAGTTGAGGATTAGAGAGCAAGATGTTGCTAAGACAGCTTTCCGGACAAGATATGGACATTATGAGTTCCTAGTTATGCCTTTTGGATTAACAAATGCTCCGGGAGTTTTCATGTCTTTGATGAACAGAATCTTTGCCCCATATTTGGATCAATTTACAGTTGTTTTTATTGATGATATCTTGGTGTATTCTAAGTCTAAGGAAGAGCATGCAGAGCATCTGAGGACTTCATTGCAATTGTTGAAAGACAATCAGTTATATGCGGAGTTGAATAAATGTGAATTTTGGTTGGAGCAAATCGCTTTTCTCGGGCACATAATCTCTAAAGAAGGTTTGGCAGTTGACCCAGCTAAGGTAGAAGCGGTAGTGAATTGGCAAAGCCCGAAGAATGTAGCAGAGGTCAGGAGTTTTCTAGGATTGGCCGGATACTATCGGAGATTTATTGAAGGATTTGCTAAGATTTCAGCTCCATTGACCAAGTTGACCTAGGAAGAATATCACTTTTGTTTGGACTCCAGAGTGTGAAGCTAATTTTCAATTGCTTAAGGAGAAGCTCACTACAGCCCCAGTGTTGACTTTACCGACCGAGAGCGGAGGATTTGTGATCTATACTGATGCTTCGAAGGTTGGATTAGGTTTGTGTTTTGATGCAGAATGGCAAGGTAGTGGCTTATGGATCTAGGCAACTAAGAGAACATGAGAAGAACTATGCCACGCATGACTTGGAGTTAGCGGCGGTAGTTTTTGCCTTGCAACTTTGGAGACATTATCTTTATGGAGAGAGGTTTGAAGTTCATTCAGATCATAGGAGTTTGCAAGTACCTCTTCTCGCGGCAAGATTTGAATCAGAGGCAACGTCGTTGGTTAGAGTGATGGCTGATTATGACTTTCCGATTCGGTATTTTCCGGGCAAAGGAAATGTAGTGGCAGATGCGTTGAGCCGGAAGTCAAGCATTTTGGCCAGTTTGTTCGGAGAATGGAATTTAGTTGAGATTTTCAGAGATTTAGATGTTGAGATAGAACTGGTCAATGAGAAGGTTATGTTGGCAGCCATGTCAGTTTGCAGAACCGCAGTTGATTCAGCAGATTAAGGATAGCTAATTTCAGGATCCCCGAGTTTGTCAAGATTAGAGACAAGATTGCAGATAAGCCAGATTTCAGACTTGAAGATGGTGTTTTGTATTTTCGGGATAGGTTGTGTGTGCCTAATGTTGGAGATCTTAAGGATCAGATTATGGCAGAGGCGCATCATGCGCGGGTACTCTATGCATCCCGGTAGTACTAAGATGTACCAAAAATTTACGGGGTCGATTTTGGTGGAACAACATGAAGAGAGAGATTGCTGGATTTGTTTCAAGATGTTTGACATGCCAGAAGATCAAAGCAGAACATAGAAAGCCTCCAGGACTTTTGAAGCCATTGAAGAGACCCAAGTGGAAATGGGAGCACATTACGATGGATTTTGTGTCAGGACTACCAGAGACTTCGAGACACGACAATGCTATTTGGGTGATCGTAGACAGATTGACTAAGTCTGCACACTTTGTGCCTTTCAAGACAGGAACCAAGATGCATATGATGGCGGATATGTTTATCAAGGAGATTGTTCGATTGCATGGGATTCCATCTTCGATTGTGTCAGATAGAGATAGTCGATTTATCTCAAGATTTTGGACTTCATTTCAGCAAGCTATGGGCACTCAGTTGACTTTCAGCACGGCATACCATCCGCAGACTGATGGACAGTCGGAGAGGACGATCCAGACTCTTGAGGACATGCTCAGAGCGTGTGTTTTGGACTACAAGATAGAATGGGATCGAGATTTGGCTTTGTGCGAGTTCGCGTACAATAACAGCTTTCACGCGAGTATCGGTATGGCACCGTTTGAAGCTCTTTATGGTAGGAGGTGCAGATCACCGGTTTGTTGGGAAGAAGTTTGAGTCAGAAGCTTTCAAGGACCAACTATTATTGGTGAGACTAGTGCAAAGGTCAAACTTGCATATGAACGATTGAAGACAGCTCAGAGTAGGCAGAAGAGTTATGCGGATCACCGATGTAGAGATCTCGAGTTTCAAGTGGGAGACAAGGTGTTCCTCAAAGTTTCACCAATGAAGGGCACCATTCGATTTGGGCAGAAGGGCAAGTTATCACCGAGATATATTGGACCATTTGAGATTCGCAGCAGAGTTGGAGACTTGGCCTACAGATTGATATTACCTCCTAATCTTGCAGCAGTACATGATGTTTCCATGTGGCTATGTTGAGGAAGTATGTTCCGGACTCGTCGCACGTCATTGAGTATGAGCCTTTGGAGATTCGAGCAGATGCAACTTACGATGAGAAACCTTTGCAAGTGATTGATGTCAAGAGACAGTGTTGCGTACCCGGACGATTCGTTGGGTGAAGATCTTGTGGGAGCACCATGGTCCGGAAGAAGCTACCTGGGAGTTAGAGGAGCAAGTAATGAGGAAATATCCTCATCTCTTGACCGAGGTACGATTTACATTTGGAGGACCAAATGTCCTAAGGAGGGGAGGATGTAACACCCCGACCCGCCTTAATCTCGTTTTAGAGTTAATTAATTTAGATTAATTACTTAATGAATGTTTTGTTTGCATTTGAGCTTGATTAGGCAGAATTAGTTGGGTTTGACCCTTGACTAAGTAGATTATGACTTTTGGAGTGTTTTGGGTTTTAGTGTGTCTTTAGAGATTTTGGATTTTAGGTGTATTGCATAGAGCATTTCATGGGCTTTAACTTTCATGTCTTGACCCATTAAATTCGGATCTATTTAGACCCATTTCCAGCCCACTTAATCACCCCAGACCCTTTCTTGCAATTTCAGCCCATTTCTGGACTTGCATGCAAGTGCAGGATAAAATTGGGTTAAAACCCCCTTTTCAGCTACTCTTTTCCTTCTTCATGTCCAGCTGAGAGTTCTCTTCTCTTCTTCTTTCTTCTCCTTCACTTCTTCACCAAATTTCTCAAGATTGAATGCTTGGTGACCTTGCATGTGAGATTTGGGGACTCTAACCTTCATCTTCCTCTACAAGATCTATAATCTCTCTCAAGCTTCTTCCCTTTTAATCTTCTCCATTGGTAAGTTTCCATCTTCCTTTCCATTGCTTTTGTTTCAAATCAGTGAGATGATGTTACAATTCGTGCATGCATCTTCTTGTTCCTCATTTTCATTTTTCACCATTGTAGGACTTCATCTTCTCCATTACATTTGGGGGTTTTTCTTTTGGAGAGTTTACTTTGGAAATAGAGATTGAGTATAGCTTGGATTTGTGATTCTTAGCTTCAAGCACCTTAAGGCAAGTAACATTTATAATAATGTGCATGTTATTCTCTATTTATGATTCTTGCAATAGATCTCATTCTAGATTACCCAGTTCCAGCTCATTTTTGTTCTTGCTTAAAAATTGGTTTTAGATTTGTAAATGGGTATGGTTTGATGTATTTTTGGTCAAGACAATGGATGTTTATGTTTAGAGAGCATTGGTGGGTCATCTTGCTAGTTTTTTATCATTGGAATGGACTACAATGGTTGTAGGGGAAGTCAAGAGGGACAAAACGGCCCTGTCACAGCCTCCCCGGACCTTGGCAGTAACCACCCTCGCTCTAGCGAGCTTCCAGCTCGCTCTAGCGAACAAAAGAGCCCCTGGCAGAGAGCATTCTCGCTATAGCGAGCTCCCAGCTCGCTATAGCGAGAGGGCCCACTGGGCCCGGCGAGCCAAACTTCAAATGGCCATAACTTTTGACTCGTATGTCCAATTTTGACGTTCTTTATATCGTTGGAAAGCACTTGAAGCGTAGAATCCAATGGTCCTTGCATATTATTGATTTGAGATTTGAGAATTAAGAGGATATTGGATTTTAAATAAATCTTGGCAACCGGAGGGTACCGCGAGCCAAGTGTTGAACCGTAGTATGCTTAGATTGTTTGGCCTGATAGTTGGACTTTAAGGTTGGATCCCTTGAATCCTAAATTATACCCAATGGAATTGTAATTCATGTGGGTGAGGTGTGAGCTACCATACACCCACAAAGAACATCGTGAATCTTCGTATTGTAATCCGAACCAAATGTGTTATACTAAGGGATTCGGCATCCAAATTAAGTAACGCCAAGGGTTCCTTTGTAGCCCAATAATGCCGGAATTCTTAGTACTACACCGAGTTGGACGGTGAACACAACGAGGGTTCCAAGACCGTAGGCTTGGCTTGATTTCTGTCTTGATTCCGAATATAATTTCTCTGTACATGCATTGCATTCCGTTTTCCATTATTCTCGTATGACTTGATCATACCTCTGCTTGTTATGTATATTTTCTTATGCACCTGTTATATTATGTCTGTTTCCGCTTCTGTTCAGTTTATATCTGTAATAAGTTCTGATTTTGTAATATTATATGATCTGTCCTGTATCTGTTCTATATCTGCTCTGTTAACTGTATATTGTATTCTATGAGTCAGTATCACTTGGCTTCGACCCTATCTAAGTCGGACCCGGCTAAGTGTGGGTTTAGTATATATTTCTGGCCCTCTGCAGATGGGAAATTATTCTGAGGGTTTACCGGCACCCTAGGTCTACGACGGAGAATTCTGGGTACCTCTGTCTCCTAGTAGTACCGCCCTGTCCTGTTCTGATATTCTGCTCTCCCTTTACTTTCATGTTTACATGATTAAATTGAGAGAATTTAGCTAATGTGGATGTGCTAACTAGTTCTGTTATTGTGTATATCTGTTATTCTTGATTCGAATGTCTCATGTTTATTCATGCTCAGATTGCCTAGTGTACGCACTTGACCTCATATGATTTATGGATATGTTCAGATATTCTTTTGCCACATGTTATATGAATTATATATGCTTACATTGCTTAGCTTAGTCTAATGGTGCTACACTTGGCGTTACAGGTGAATACATCGACGCCATTGCCTCGGAGATCCTTGAGGAAGAGGAACCTCCCCTTACGTAGCAGAATGGACTCCTGATGATGTCTTCTAGGCATCTGCACGATGAGATGGACGTTAAATGACCCTTAGACCATGGTTTGGAAGTGTCGCTCATTTTGTAGAAGTTTTATGAACTTGGTTAGCTTTTGGGATTGTAAACTTTAACTTAACCTACTTCTCTTCTCTTGAACTTAAACTTGAACTTTTAAAATATATGCTCATGAACCTTATGCTCTATATCTTGATGATTGGGTGTTATGATATTGGATATCAATTTGAAAAAATTATACAGGTGAAAAATACAGATACATGGATTTATAAACCTCACATGTGATATCCTGTGGGTAAATTCCGTACGTGGGGACCAAGAGTCAATGAGGTTTGACTCGAGTTTCCACGCGGGCGTGTGTCGCGCCTCGGGATGTGTGAAATCTCGGCTCGGGGCGTGACATACGTAAGTTGGTATCAAAGCATATGTTGTTCTAAGAGTATTTAAAATACTTAGAACTTAGGGCACGATGTGAGGATACGATAGGACGTTGGGTGTACCAATTCTTTTGGAACTTTCCTAGGGTTTTTAAGTGTTTGTCCTAACCCAATTATTTTACAGAAAATGCCACCTCGTCGGGCTACCAATCCCCGAAATGACTCTAGCAGCAGTCAGAATCCTGATGCCACACTCTTCGTCAACCTTCAAGGTGTGGGAATGAGCATGTGGAGGAAGAAGAGTTGCCACCTCCACCGCCTCCAGTTAATGATGGTGGATTGAGAGATATCTTGCAAGCTATGTCCGCGCAGCTAGTGAGGCAGAATGAGCAGATCATGAATATGATGAATAGGCAGGTCCAGCCTAGGGAGCAAGACCCTAACTCACTCTATGAGAAGTTCAGGAAGCGTGGAGCAATAGAGTTCACCGGATTGGAAGATCCTTTGACTGCAGACGAATGGATTGTGCACACTGAGAATGTCTTTGAGACTATGGAGTGTACAGGCAGGCAGAAGGTAGCCTTGGCAGCTTCCATGTTTCGAGATGTTGCAGACACATGGTGGAAGAGTGTCCGTACTCCTTTCAGAACGATAGCAGATGAAGTTGCTTGGACCACATTTGAGGCACAGTTTCGGAAGAAATTCATACCAGCTCATATCACGAGACAGAAGAAGGCAGAATTTCAGAACTTGAAGCAAGAATTGATGACCGTAGCTGAGTATATCCATGAGTTACTCGTCTTTCGCGCTTTGCTCCAGAATGTGTTGACACAGAAGCTAAGAAAGTGGAAAGGTTTATCGAAGGGTTGAGGCCTTCCATTCAGCGTGATGTCATTATGTTTCAGAGACCTACTACTTTCGATGATGCGGTTGAGAGGGCGTATTCTGCGGAGCAACAACAACAGAACATTGTTCTAAATGAGCCTAAGCGTTACTTCACTCCTTCTGGCAAGAGTTCACCACAACAAACCCAGGGCAAGAGATTCAAGCAAGGGAGCAGTTCTCAAGCAAGGCCAGTGTCTTGTGCTCATTGTGGCAAGGCCCACGATTCGAGTCAGTGCAGGAGGATACTTGGTCTTTACTATAGATGTGGCTCTTCGGATCACGCGTCAAGGATTGTCCACGCCCTGTAGGTGATGGGGCTAGAGGACAGCAGCAGCAACAACATCAGCAACCAGCCCGTCCACCTATTCAAGCCCAGCCCATCAGATAGGCTTTGCCTGGAGCTCAGAGGCCACCTCAGCAACAGCAGCAAAGACAAGTGCAAAGGCCAACAGAGGCCTAGGCAACAAGGTCCAGGTCAACAGAGGCAAGGACAACAAAGGCAGCAGCCACAGCAGCGTCCGAATGCAACTGGACGTATTTATGCCATGACCAACGAAGAAGCTGAAGCTGCAGATACAGTTGTAGAAGGTAAGCTGTTTGTTGTGATCATGAAGCTAGAGTTTTGTTTGATCCTGGATCCACACACTCTTTCATTGCACCGCACTTTGCTATGACGATTGGAGGTAGACCCGAGCAGTTGCAAGGTTGTACTTGCGATTGTTACTCCAGTAGGCAGGAGGGTAGTTTGTGATTTGTTTTACCCGCAGTGTAGAGTGCAGATAGGTGATTTGGTGATGATAGCAGATTTAATAGTCTTAGCTATGAACGATTTTGATGTTATTCTAGGAATGGATTGGCTAGCGAAGTATCGTGCTTGTATGGATTGTTTCCACAAGACTGTGACCCTCAGGATAGATGAGTCTAGTGCAGGAGTAATCTTTGAAGGGTCTAAGAAGAGACTAGATACCAGAATAATTTCAGCTCTTAAGGCAGAGAGACTAATCCATAGTGGTTGTGAAGGGTTCATAGCTTTTATTTCAGAAGATAAGCAACCTAAGCAGTTAGAAGATATCCCAATAGCTTGTGAGTTCCCGGATGTGTTTCCGGATGAAGTGCCTGGTTTGCCACCTATTAGGGAGATAGATTTTACTATTGAGTTAGTGCCGGGGACAGCCCCAATCTCTAGAGCACCTTACAGGATGGCACCTACAGAGCTGAGAGAATTGAAGATTCAATTGGAAGAATTACTTGATAAGGGTTTTATTCGCCCTAGTGTATCTCTTGGGGAGCTCCAGTTTTATTTGTGAAGAAGAAAGATGGCACCTTAAGGTTATGTATTGATTATAGGCAGCTTAATCAAGTGACTATAAAGAATAAATATCCACTGCCTAGGATTGATGAATTGTTTGATCAATTACAAGGTGCAGCCCATTTCTCGAAGATTGATCTTAGGTCCGGTTATCATCAGTTGAGGATTAGAGAGCAAGATGTTGCTAAGACAGCTTTCCGGACAAGATATGGACATTATGAGTTCCTAGTTATGCCTTTTGGATTAACAAATGCTCCGGGAGTTTTCATGTCTTTGATGAACAGAATCTTTGCCCCATATTTGGATCAATTTACAGTTGTTTTTATTGATGATATCTTGGTGTATTCTAAGTCTAAGGAAGAGTATGCAGAGCATCTGAGGACTTCATTGCAATTGTTGAAAGACAATCAGTTATATGCGAAGTTGAATAAATGTGAATTTTGGTTGGAGCAAATCGCTTTTCTCGGGCACATAATCTCTAAAGAAGGTTTGGCAGTTGACCCAGCTAAGGTAGAAGCGGTAGTGAATTGGCAAAGCCCGAAGAATGTAGCAGAGGTCAGGAGTTTTCTAGGATTGGCCGGATACTATCGGAGATTTATTGAAGGATTTGCTAAGATTTCAGCTCCATTGACCAAGTTGACTAGGAAGAATATCACTTTTGTTTGGACTCCAGAGTGTGAAGCTAATTTTCAATTGCTTAAGGAGAAGCTCACTACAGCCCCAGTGTTGACTTTACCGACCGAGAGCGGAGGATTTGTGATCTATACTGATGCTTCGAAGGTTGGATTAGGTTGTGTTTTGATGCAGAATGGCAAGGTAGTGGCTTATGGATCTAGGCAACTAAGAGAACATGAGAAGAACTATGCCACGCATGACTTGGAGTTAGCGGCGGTAGTTTTTGCCTTGAAACTTTGGAGACATTATCTTTATGGAGAGAGGTTTGAAGTTCATTCATATCATAGGAGTTTGCAGTACCTCTTCTCGCGGCAAGATTTGAATCAGAGGAAACGTCGTTGGTTAGAGTTGATGGCTGATTATGACTTTCCGATTCGGTATTTTTCGGGCAAAGGAAATGTAGTGGCAGATGCGTTGAGCCGGAAGTCAAGCATTTTGGCCAGTTTGTTCGGAGAATGGAATTTAGTTGAGATTTTCAGAGATTTAGATGTTGAGATAGAACTGGTCAATGAGAAGGTTATGTTGGCAGCCATGTCAGTTGCAGAACCGCAGTTGATTCAGCAGATTAAGGATAGCCAATTTCAGGATCCCGAGTTTGTCAAGATTAGAGACAAGATTGCAGATAAGCCAGATTTCAGACTTGAAGATGGTGTTTTGTATTTTCGGGATAGGTTGTGTGTGCCTAATGTTGGAGATCTTAAGGATCAGATTATGGCAGAGGCGCATCATGCGCGGTACTCTATGCATCCCGGTAGTACTAAGATGTACCAAAATTTACGGGGTCGATTTTGGTGGAACAACATGAAGAGAGAGATTGCTGGATTTGTTTCAAGATGTTTGACATGCCAGAAGATCAAAGCAGAACATAGAAAGCCTCCAGGACTTTTGAAGCCATTGAAGAGACCCAAGTGGAAATGGGAGCACATTACGATGGATTTTGTGTCAGGACTACCAGAGACTTCGAGACACAAACAATGCTATTTGGGTGATCGTAGACAGATTGACTAAGTCTGCACACTTTGTGCCTTTCAAGACAGGAACCAAGATGCATACGATGGCGGATATGTTTATCAAGGAGATTGTTCGATTGCATGGGATTCCATCTTCGATTGTGTCAGATAGAGATAGTCGATTTATCTCAAGATTTTGGACTTCATTTCAGCAAGCTATGGGCACTCAGTTGACTTTCAGCACGGCATACCATCCGCAGACTGATGGACAGTCGGAGAGGACGATCCAGACTCTTGAGGACATGCTCAGAGCGTGTGTTTTGGACTACAAGATAGAATGGGATCGAGATTTGGCTTTGTGCGAGTTCGCGTACAATAACAGCTTTCACGCGAGTATCGGTATGGCACCGTTTGAAGCTCTTTATGGTAGGAGGTGCAGATCACCGGTTTGTTGGGAAGAAGTCGGAGTCAGAAGCTTTCAAGGACCAACTATTATTGGTGAGACTAGTGCAAAGGTCAAACTTGCATATGAACGATTGAAGACAGCTCAGAGTAGGCAGAAGAGTTATGCGGATCACCGATGTAGAGATCTCGAGTTTCAAGTGGGAGACAAGGTGTTCCTCAAAGTTTCACCAATGAAGGGCACCATTCGATTTGGGCAGAAGGGCAAGTTATCACCGAGATATATTGGACCATTTGAGATTCGCAGCAGAGTTGGAGACTTGGCCTACAGATTGATATTACCTCCTAATCTTGCAGCAGTACATGATGTTTTCCATGTGGCTATGTTGAGGAAGTATGTTCCGGACTCGTCGCACGTCATTGAGTATGAGCCTTTGGAGATTCGAGCAGATGCAACTTACGATGAGAAACCTTTGCAAGTGATTGATGTCAAGGAGACAGTGTTGCGTACCCGGACGATTCGTTGGGTAAAGATCTTGTGGGAGCACCATGGTCCGGAAGAAGCTACCTGGGAGTTAGAGGAGCAAGTAATGAGGAAATATCCTCATCTCTTGACCGAGGTACGATTTACATTTGGAGGACCAAATGTCCTAAGGAGGGGAGGATGTAACACCCCGACCCGCCTTAATCTCGTTTTAGAGTTAATTAATTTAGATTAATTACTTAATGAATGTTTTGTTTGCATTTGAGCTTGATTAGGCAGAATTAGTTGGGTTTGACCCTTGACTAAGTAGATTATGACTTTTGGAGTGTTTTGGGTTTTAGTGTGTCTTTAGAAATTTTTGGATTTTAGGTGTATTGCATAGAGCATTTCATGGGCTTTAACTTTCATGTCTTGACCTATTAAATTCGGATCTATTTAGACCCATTTCCAGCCCACTTAATCACCCCAGACCCTTTCTTGCAATTTCAGCCCATTTCTGGACTTGCATGCAAGTGCAGGATAAAATTGGGTTAAAACCCCCTTTTCAGCTACTCTTTTCCTTCTTCATGTCCAGCTGAGAGTTCTCTTCTCTTCTTCTTTCTTCTCCTTCACTTCTTCACCAAATTTTCTCAAGATTGAATGCTTGGTGACCTTGCATGTGAGATTTGGGGACTCTACCTTCATCTTCCTCTACAAGATCTATAATCTCTCTCAAGCTTCTTCCCTTTTAATCTTCTCCATTGGTAAGTTTCCATCTTCCTTTCCATTGCTTTTGTTTCAAATCAGTGAGATGATGTTACAATTCGTGCATGCATATTCTTGTTCCTCATTTTCATTTTTCACCATTGTAGGACTTCATCTTCTCCATTACATTTGGGGGTTTTTCTTTTGGAGAGTTTACTTTGGAAATAGAGATTGAGTATAGCTTGGATTTGTGATTCTTAGCTTCAAGCACCTTAAGGCAAGTAAACATTTATAATAATGTGCATGTTATTCTCTATTTATAATTCTTGCAATAGATCTCATTCTAGATTACCCAGTTCCAGCTCATTTTTGTTCTTGCTTAAAAATTGGTTTTAGATTTGTAAATGGGTATGGTTTGATGTATTTTTGGTCAAGACAATGGATGTTTATGTTTAGAGAGCATTGGTGGGTCATCTTGCTAGTTTTTTATCATTGGAATGGACTACAATGGTTGTAGGGGAAGTCAAGAGGGACAAAACGGCCCTGTCACAGCCTCCCCGGACCTTGGCAGTAACCACCCTCGCTCTAGCGAGCAAAAGAGCCCCTGGCAGAGAGCATTCTCGCTATAGCGAGCTCCCAGCTCGCTATAGCGAGAGGGCCCACTGGGCCCGGCGAGCCAAACTTCAAATGGCCATAACTTTTGACTCGTATGTCCAATTTTGACGTTCTTTATATCGTTGGAAAGCTCTTGAAGCGTAGAATCCAATGGTCCTTGCATATTATTGATTTGAGATTTGAGAATTAAGAGGATATTGGATTTTAAATAAATCTTGGCAACCGGAGGGTACCGCGAGCCAAGTGTTGAACCGTAGTATGCTTAGATTGTTTGGCCTGATAGTTGGACTTTAAGGTTGGATCCCTTGAATCCTAAATTATGCCCAATGGAATTGTAATTCATGTGGGTGAGGTGTGAGCTACCATACACCCACAAAGAACATCGTGAATCTTCGTATTGTAATCCGAACCAAATGTGTTATACTAAGGGATTCGGCATCCAAATTAAGTAACGCCAAGGGTTCCTTTGTAGCCCAATAATGCCGAAATTCTTAGTACTACACCGAGTTGGACGGTGAAGACCACGAGGGTTCCAAGACCGTAGGCTTGGCTTGATTTCTGTCTTGATTCCGAATATAAATTTCTCTGTACATGCATTGCATTCCGTTTTCCAGTATTCTCGTATGACTTGATCATACCTCTGCTTGTTATGTATATTTTCTTATGCACCTGTTTATATTATGTCTGTTTCCGCTTCTGTTCAGTTATATCTGTAATAAGTTCTGATTTTGTAATATTATATGATCTGTCCTGTATCTGTTCTATATCTGCTCTGTTAACTGTATATTGTATTCTATGAGTCAGTATCACTTGGCTTCGACCCTATCTAAGTCGGACCCGGCTAAGTGTGGGTTTAGTATATATTTCTGGCCCTCTGCAGATGGGAAATTATTCTGAGGGTTTACCGGCACCCTAGGTCTACGACGGAGAATTCTGGGTACCTCTGTCTCCTAGTAGTACCGCCCTGTCCTGTTCTGATATTCTGCTCTCCCTTTACTTTCATGTTTACATGATTAAATTGAGAGAATTTAGCTAATGTGGATGTGCTAACTAGTTCTGTTATTGTGTATATCTGTTATTCTTGATTCGAATGTCTCATGTTTATTCATGCTCAGATTGCCTAGTGTACGCACTTGACCTCATATGATTTATGGATATGTTCAGATATTCTTTTGCCACATGTTATATGAATTATATATGCTTACATTGCTTAGCTTAGTCTAATGGTGCTACACTTGGCGTTACAGGTGAATACATCGACGCCATTGCCTCGGAGATCCTTGAAGAAGAGGAACCTCCCCTTAACGTAGCAGAATGGACTCCTGATGATGTCTTCTAGGCATATGCACGATGAGATGGACGTTAAATGACCCTTAGACCGTGGCTTGGAAGTGTCACTCATTTTGTAGAAGTTTTATGAACTTGTTTAGCTTTTGGGATTGTAAACTTTAACTTAACCTACTTCTCTTCTCTTGAACTTAAACTTGAACTTTTAAATCTATGCTCGTGAACCTTATGCTCTATATCTTGATGATTGGGTGTTATGATATTGGATATCTATTTGACAAAATTATACAGGTGAAAAAATACAGATACATGGATTTATAAACCTCACATGTGATATCCTGTGGGTAAATTCCGTACGTGGGGACCAAGAGTCAATGAGGTTGACTCGAGTTTCCACGCGGGCGTGTGTCGCGCCTCGGGATGTGTGAAATCTCGGGCTCGGGGCGTGACATACGTAAGTTGGTATCAAAGCATATGTTGTTCTAAGAGTATTTAAAATACTTAGAACTTTAGGGCACGATGTGAGGATACGATAGGACGTTGGGTGTACCAATTCTTTTGGAACTTTCCTAGGGTTTTTAAGTGTTTGTCCTAACCCAATTATTTTACAGAAAATGCCACCTCGTCGGGCTACCAATCCCCGAAATGACTCTAGCAGCAGTCAGAATCCTGATGCCACACTCTTCGTCGACCTTCAAGGTGTGGGGAATGAGCATGTGGAGGATGAAGAGTTGCCACCTCCACCACCTCCTCCACCTCCACCGCCTCCAGTTAATGATGGTGGATTGAGAGATATCTTGCAAGCTATGTCCGCGCAGCTAGTGAGGCAGAATGAGCAGATCATGAATATGATGAATAGGCAGGTCCAGCCTAGGGAGCAAGACCCTAACTCACTCTATGAGAAGTTCAGGAAGCGTGGAGCAATAGAGTTCACCGGATTGGAAGATCCTTTGACTGCAGACGAATGGATTGTGCACACTGAGAATGTCTTTGAGACTATGGAGTGTACAGGCAGGCAGAAGGTAGCCTTGGCAGCTTCCATGTTTCGAGATGTTGCAGACACATGGTGGAAGAGTGTCCGTACTCCTTTCAGAACGATAGCAGATGAAGTTGCTTGGACCACATTTGAGGCACAGTTTCGGAAGAAATTCATACCAGCTCATATCACGAGACAGAAGAAGGCAGAATTTCAGAACTTGAAGCAAGAATTGATGACCGTAGCTGAGTATATCCATGAGTTTACTCGTCTTTCGCGCTTTGCTCCAGAATGTGTTGACACAGAAGCTAAGAAAGTGGAAAGGTTTATCGAAGGGTTGAGGCCTTCCATTCAGCGTGATGTCATTATGTTTCAGAGACCTACTACTTTCGATGATGCGGTTGAGAGGGCGTATTCTGCGGAGCAACAACAACAGAACATTGTTCTAAATGAGCCTAAGCGTTACTTCACTCCTTCTGGCAAGAGTTCACCACAACAAACCCAGGGCAAGAAATTCAAGCAAGGGAGCAGTTCTCAAGCAAGGCCAGTGTCTTGTGCTCATTGTGGCAAGGCCCACGATTCGAGTCAGTGCAGGAGGATACTTGGTCTTTGCTATAGATGTGGCTCTTCGGATCACGCGGTCAAGGATTGTCCACGCCCTGTAGGTGATGGGGCTAGAGGACAGCAGCAGCAACAACATCAGCAACCAGCCCGTCCACCTATTCAAGCCCAGCCCATCAGATAGGCTTTGCCTGGAGCTCAGAGGCCACCTCAGCAACAGCAGCAAAGACAAGTGCAAGGCCAACAGAGGCCTAGGCAACAAGGTCCAGGTCAACAGAGGCAAGGACAACAAAGGCAGCAGCCACAGCAGCGTCCGAATGCAACTGGACGTATTTATGCCATGACCAACGAAGAAGCTGAAGCTGCAGATACAGTTGTAGAAGGTAAGCTGTTTGTTTGTGATCATGAAGCTAGAGTTTTGTTTGATCCTGGATCCACACACTCTTTCATTGCACCGCACTTTGCTATGACGATTGGAGGTAGACCCGAGCAGTTGCAGGTTGTACTTGCGATTGTTACTCCAGTAGGCAGGAGGGTAGTTTGTGATTTGTTTTACCCGCAGTGTAGAGTGCAGATAGGTGATTTGGTGATGACAGCAGATTTAATAGTCTTAGCTATGAACGATTTTGATGTTATTCTAGGAATGGATTGGCTAGCGAAGTATCGTGCTTGTATGGATTGTTTCCACAAGACTGTGACCCTCAGGATAGATGAGTCTAGTGCAGGAGTAATCTTTGAAGGGTCTAAGAAGAGACTAGATACCAGAATAATTTCAGCTCTTAAGGCAGAGAGACTAATCCATAGTGGTTGTGAAGGGTTCATAGCTTTTATTTCAGAAGATAAGCAACCTAAGCAGTTAGAAGATATCCCAATAGCTTGTGAGTTCCCGGATGTGTTTCCGGATGAAGTGCCTGGTTTGCCACCTATTAGGGAGATAGATTTTACTATTGAGTTAGTGCCGGGGACAGCCCCAATCTCTAGAGCACCTTACAGGATGGCACCTACAGAGCTGAGAGAATTGAAGATTCAATTGGAAGAATTACTTGATAAGGGTTTTATTCGCCCTAGTGTATCTCCTTGGGGAGCTCCAGTTTTATTTGTGAAGAAGAAAGATGGCACCTTAAGGTTATGTATTGATTATAGGCAGCTTAATCAAGTGACTATAAAGAACAAATATCCACTGCCTAGGATTGATGAATTGTTTGATCAATTACAAGGTGCAGCCCATTTCTCGAAGATTGATCTTAGGTCCGGTTATCATCAGTTGAGGATTAGAGAGCAAGATGTTGCTAAGACAGCTTTCCGGACAAGATATGGACATTATGAGTTCCTAGTTATGCCTTTTGGATTAACAAATGCTCCGGGAGTTTTCATGTCTTTGATGAACAGAATCTTTGCCCCATATTTGGATCAATTTACAGTTGTTTTTATTGATGATATCTTGGTGTATTCTAAGTCTAAGGAAAAGCATGCAGAGCATCTGAGGACTTCATTGCAATTGTTGAAAGACAATCAGTTATATGCGGAGTTGAATAAATGTGAATTTTGGTTGGAGCAAATCGCTTTTCTCGGGCACATAATCTCTAAAGAAGGTTTGGCAGTTGACCCAGCTAAGGTAGAAGCGGTAGTGAATTGGCAAAGCCCGAAGAATGTAGCAGAGGTCAGGAGTTTTCTAGGATTGGCCGGATACTATCGGAGATTTATTGAAGGATTTGCTAAGATTTCAGCTCCATTGACCAAGTTGACTAGGAAGAATATCACTTTTGTTTGGACTCCAGAGTGTGAAGCTAATTTTCAATTGCTTAAGGAGAAGCTCACTACAGCCCCAGTGTTGACTTTACCGACCGAGAGCGGAGGATTTGTGATCTATACTGATGCTTCGAAGGTTGGATTAGGTTGTGTTTTGATGCAGAATGGCAAGGTAGTGGCTTATGGATCTAGGCAACTAAGAGAACATGAGAAGAACTATGCCACGCATGACTTGGAGTTAGCGGCGGTAGTTTTTGCCTTGAAACTTTGGAGACATTATCTTTATGGAGAGAAGTTTGAAGTTCATTCAGATCATAGGAGTTTGCAGTACCTCTTCTCGCGGCAAGATTTGAATCAGAGGCAACGTCGTTGGTTAGAGTTGATGGCTGATTATGACTTTCCGATTCGGTATTTTCCGGGCAAAGGAAATGTAGTGGCAGATGCGTTGAGCCGGAAGTCAAGCATTTTGGCCAGTTTGTTCGGAGAATGGAATTTAGTTGAGATTTTCAGAGATTTAGATGTTGAGATAGAACTGGTCAATGAGAAGGTTATGTTGGCAGCCATGTCAGTTGCAGAACCGCAGTTGATTCAGCAGATTAAGGATAGCCAATTTCAGGATCCCGAGTTTGTCAAGATTAGAGACAAGATTGCAGATAAGCCAGATTTCAGACTTGAAGATGGTGTTTTGTATTTTCGGGATAGGTTGTGTGTGCCTAATGTTGGAGATCTTAAGGATCAGATTATGGCAGAGGCGCATCATGCGCGGTACTCTATGCATCCCGGTAGTACTAAGATGTACCAAAATTTACGGGGTCGATTTTGGTGGAACAACATGAAGAGAGAGATTGCTGGATTTGTTTCAAGATGTTTGACATGCCAGAAGATCAAAGCAGAACATAGAAAGCCTCCAGGACTTTTGAAGCCATTGAAGAGACCCAAGTGGAAATGGGAGCACATTACGATGGATTTTGTGTCAGGACTACCAGAGACTTCGAGACACAACAATGCTATTTGGGTGATCGTAGACAGATTGACTAAGTCTGCACACTTTGTGCCTTTCAAGACAGGAACCAAGATGCATACGATGGCGGATATGTTTATCAAGGAGATTGTTCGATTGCATGGGATTCCAGCTTCGATTGTGTCAGATAGAGATAGTCGATTTATCTCAAGATTTTGGACTTCATTTCAGCAAGCTATGGGCACTCAGTTGACTTTCAGCACGGCATACCATCCGCAGACTGATGGACAGTCGGAGAGGACGATCCAGACTCTTGAGGACATGCTCAGAGCGTGTGTTTTGGACTACAAGATAGAATGGGATCGAGATTTGGCTTTGTGCGAGTTCGCGTACAATAACAGCTTTCACGCGAGTATCGGTATGGCACCGTTTGAAGCTCTTTATGGTAGGAGGTGCAGATCACCGGTTTGTTGGGAAGAAGTCGGAGTCAGAAGCTTTCATGGACCAACTATTATTGGTGAGACTAGTGCAAAGGTCAAACTTGCATATGAACGATTGAAGACAGCTCAGAGTAGGCAGAAGAGTTATGCGGATCACTGATGTAGAGATCTCGAGTTTCAAGTGGGAGACAAGGTGTTCCTCAAAGTTTCACCAATGAAGGGCACCATTCGATTTGGGCAGAAGGGCAAGTTATCACCGAGATATATTGGACCATTTGAGATTCGCAGCAGAGTTGGAGACTTGGCCTACAGATTGATATTACCTCCTAATCTTGCAGCAGTACATGATGTTTTCCATGTGGCTATGTTGAGGAAGTATGTTCCGGACTCGTCGCACGTCATTGAGTATGAGCCTTTGGAGATTCGAGCAGATGCAACTTACGATGAGAAACCTTTGCAAGTGATTGATGTCAAGGAGACAGTGTTGCGTACCCGGACGATTCGTTGGGTGAAGATCTTGTGGGAGCACCATGGTCCGGAAGAAGCTACCTGGGAGTTAGAGGAGCAAGTAATGAGGAAATATCCTCATCTCTTGACCGAGGTACGATTTACATTTGGAGGACCAAATGTCCTAAGGAGGGGAGGATGTAACACCCCGACCCGCCTTAATCTCGTTTTAGAGTTAATTAATTTAGATTAATTACTTAATGAATGTTTTGTTTGCATTTGAGCTTGATTGGGCAGAATTAGTTGGGTTTGACCCTTGACTAAGTAGATTATGACTTTTGGAGTGTTTTGGGTTTTAGTGTGTCTTTAGAGATTTTTGGATTTTAGGTGTATTGCATAGAGCATTTCATGGGCTTTAACTTTCATGTCTTGACCCATTAAATTCGGATCTATTTAGACCCATTTCCAGCCCACTTAATCACCCCAGACCCTTTCTTGCAATTTCAGCCCATTTCTGGACTTGCATGCAAGTGCAGGATAAAATTGGGTTAAAACCCCCTTTTCAGCTACTCTTTTCCTTCTTCATGTCCAGCTGAGAGTTCTCTTCTCTTCTTCTTTCTTCTCCTTCACTTCTTCACCAAATTTTCTCAAGATTGAATGCTTGGTGACCTTGCATGTGAGATTTGGGGACTCTACCTTCATCTTCCTCTACAAGATCTATAATCTCTCTCAAGCTTCTTCCCTTTTAATCTTCTCCATTGGTAAGTTTCCATCTTCCTTTCCATTGCTTTTGTTTCAAATCAGTGAGATGATGTTACAATTCGTGCATGCATCTTCTTGTTCCTCATTTTCATTTTTCACCATTGTAGGACTTCATCTTCTCCATTACATTTGGGGGTTTTTCTTTTGGAGAGTTTACTTTGGAAATAGAGATTGAGTATAGCTTGGATTTGTGATTCTTAGCTTCAAGCACCTTAAGGCAAGTAAACATTTATAATAATGTGCATGTTATTCTCTATTTATGATTCTTGCAATAGATCTCATTCTAGATTACCCAGTTCCAGCTCATTTTTGTTCTTGCTTAAAAATTGGTTTTAGATTTGTAAATGGGTATGGTTTGATGTATTTTTGGTCAAGACAATGGATGTTTATGTTTAGAGAGCATTGGTGGGTCATCTTGCTAGTTTTTTATCATTGGAATGGACTACAATGGTTGTAGGAGAAGTCAAGAGGGACAAAACAGCCCTGTCACAGCCTCCCCGGACCTTGGCAGTAACCATCCTCGCTCTAGCGAGCAAAAGAGCCCCTGGCAGAGAGCATTCTCGCAGCTCGCTATAGCGAGAGGGCCCACTGGGCCCGGCGAGCCAAACTTCAAATGGCCATAACTTTTGACTCGTATGTCCAATTTTGACGTTCTTTATATCGTTGGAAAGCTCTTGAAGCGTAGAATCCAATGGTCCTTGCATATTATTGATTTGAGATTTGAGAATTAAGAGGATATTGGATTTTAAGTAAATCTTGGCAACCGGAGGGTACCGCGAGCCAAGTGTTGAACCGTAGTATGCTTAGATTGTTTGGCCTGATAGTTGGACTTTAAGGTTGGATCCCTTGAATCCTAAATTATGCCCAATGGAATTGTAATTCATGTGGGTGAGGTGTGAGCTACCATACACCCACAAAGAACATCGTGAATCTTCGTATTGTAATCCGAACCAAATGTGTTATACTAAGGGATTCGGCATCCAAATTAAGTAACGCCAAGGGTTCCTTTGTAGCCCAATAATGCCGGAATTCTTAGTACTACACCGAGTTGGACGGTGAAGACCACGAGGGTTCCAAGACCGTAGGCTTGGCTTGATTTCTGTCTTGATTCCGAATATAAATTTCTCTGTACATGCATTGCATTCCGTTTTCCAGTATTCTCGTATGACTTGATCATACCTCTGCTTGTTATGTATATTTTCTTATGCACCTGTTTATATTATGTCTGTTTCCGCTTCTGTTCAGTTATATCTGTAATAAGTTCTGATTTTGTAATATTATATGATCTGTCCTGTATCTGTTCTATATCTGCTCTGTTAACTGTATATTGTATTCTATGAGTCAGTATCACTTGGCTTCGACCCTATCTAAGTCGGACCCGGCTAAGTGTGGGTTTAGTATATATTTCTGGCCCTCTGCAGATGGGAAATTATTCTGAGGGTTTACCGGCACCCTAGGTCTACGACGGAGAATTCTGGGTACCTCTGTCTCCTAGTAGTACCGCCCTGTCCTGTTCTGATATTCTGCTCTCCCTTTACTTTCATGTTTACATGATTAAATTGAGAGAATTTAGCTAATGTGGATGTGCTAACTAGTTCTGTTATTGTGTATATCTGTTATTCTTGATTCGAATGTCTCATGTTTATTCATGCTCAGATTGCCTAGTGTACGCACTTGACCTCATATGATTTATGGATATGTTCAGATATTCTTTTGCCACATGTTATATGAATTATATATGCTTACATTGCTTAGCTTAGTCTAATGGTGCTACACTTGGCGTTACAGGTGAATACATCGACGCCATTGCCCCGGAGATCCTTGAGGAAGAGGAACCTCCCCTTAACGTAGCAGAATGGACTCCTGATGATGTCTTCTAGGCATATGCACGATGAGATGGACGTTAAATGACCCTTAGACCGTGGCTTGGAAGTGTCACTCATTTTGTAGAAGTTTTATGAACTTGTTTAGCTTTTGGGATTGTAAACTTTAACTTAACCTACTTCTCTTCTCTTGAACTTAAACTTGAACTTTTAAATCTATGCTCGTGAACCTTATGCTCTATATCTTGATGATTGGGTGTTATGATATTGGATATCTATTTGACAAAATTATACAGGTGAAAAATACAGATACATGGATTTATAAACCTCACATGTGATATCCTGTGGGTAAATTCCGTACGTGGGGACCAAGAGTCAATGAGGTTGACTCGAGTTTCCACGCGGGCGTGTGTCGCGCCTCGGGATGTGTGAAATCTCGGGCTCGGAGCGTGACATTTTTCTACCTTCTTATGGTCGGCTGCGTTCTTTCTCCAGCCGTCGTAAGTCGCCCGACGCTGCCTCTCTCGCAGATCTGCACGCCAAAGTAAAAACTCAGTTCGGCAAATTGAAGGTCGAGAATAAAGTAAACAAAATCAAGGGATGGTATTTACTTGGAACGACCCCGAAGTGGCGCGGGACCATGTGCGTCCTGTCCTCACCGCCACCGAACTCCCAGTTCCCCAAGACGTAGAATAGGTCATCCCCAGCGTTCTTAGTGGAGTCCTCTAAGGCCGAAACAAAGCCTTTCCGGAGCTGTTTCACTCGGAGGTAGTAGGTGTCTTCCCCGGCCTTGCAAATATCATACGCGTCCTCGATGTCATGGACGCCGAGGTTGGTTTCTAAGACCTCGTTCAGCTTAGCCGTGCCCATGATGACCTTGTAGCCACTGGGCATCAGTTGGCATGGGGCAAGACACCAGGTACTGAGGCACGCCCTAAGCAAGGGATGCAAAGGGAACTTAACCCCGCCCTCAGTTACAGAAATCATGGGGACGGCATCCAGCCCCCGGACAAGGAGCGCAGAGCGTAATCGGAAGGGCTCGCCGGCCAAAGGCGAACCTCCTCTGGTATACCGTACACCCCCCTAAAGTTGGCTATACCCTCAGGAGTCTCTAACTGGAACCTAGGACTAGCCATTTCTACAACCTAGGGTTGGAGGAGGCAGGAAGAAAACCTAGAGGGGAAAACCCTAAAAAGACAGAGACTCGAAGATGACTTACAGATGAAGAAGGGCGAATCAGGGATGAGAATCAGTCTGGGCATGCGATATCCTCGACGTTACGCAGTCGTCCTCACCTGAAAACCTCTGGAAGGATCTTAAGAGTGAAGATGAAGAACAGAATGAAAATGGGAAGTGAAAATAAAGAAGGTAGAGCAGAAGAAGAAGCCCCTATTTATAAGAGAAGGGAAGCCCTCCTTGGGCGTCATTTAGGAATTCGAAAAAGCAGCATTGCGATTCGCGCATGTCTCATCAAACTGACGGCACAATCAGTAATACGACGACATGTGTCACTCCCGGCTCGTTCCCCGTGGAAAGCAAGGCGCGATATTGATTACCTCGAAGAGTCGGAACGGCGTTGAGTAATGATTGAACGTCTCCCATCGGACTCTCTAGCTTCCGACCTCTAAAGGCTAGGGCCCCTAAGAAGTCACAAGCTAGGGGCAATTGTGTGGGGTGGTTTTCAAAGACACCAAGATTATGTTAACTTCGGCAGAAAGATGCCGATTAAGCACGCCCACGTGCCACCCAGGTACATCTCGGCGTGGAAGTCAGAACGTTGGCCGAAACCAAACTCGCCCCGGCTGCACACTTTGACCTCGGCTACGCCTTCCGACCCCAGCCGAAGGAGCCGGGTTGCCAGTTGAGAAGCATCGTGACCGCCTCCCTACTTCTGCTATGTCATCAGCCACGTGGTTGAATACGAGCATGGGCGAATGAGATAGATGAGCCATCCCAACCGCCCACAATCTTCTCCAGATCCCTGAGAAGGCGGCATCCAGCTGTTGTAGCCAAATCAGGGCAGAGCCTGAGGATAGATCCGATGGGATCTCAATCACCAAAGACCTGAGACACGATTGGGCCCAACATGACAAGCATTTAATGCGATGTGGGCTGATCGGACTGGCAATAAATGCTTGATGGGCTATGATGGACCCTCATTTATTACTTTGTGGGCTAACAAGATCATTTCTATCAAATCTAGGGGCCCACTCCAAGCTATCAGGTAGAATCCTTTATAAATAGGATGATGTTCCATAACAAAGGTATGCATACACATCCCCTCTTGAGCCATTACCCTGTCTCTCTTCTTCCTCTTCTACCCCTGTTTAGTTCATATACTAACTTAGGTATCGGAGAGTCTTGCGCTACCCAGGCCAGGGTCCTCTGATCATTTGTTCATCCCCTTTCAGGCTAAAAGGTAGCTGGCCTTCATCATATGTTTGGATAAGTCCTACCAGGCACCCCATAATCTTGTGAGTCATAATTTTTACACTTACAACCACTACTTTGAATGAGGATATCGCAACAGCTCTGATTAGTAGTCTAATGGTGTCTGATCAGCGAAGGTGGGATTATGATGTTGTGGCTAACATTTTTGACACTAGGGATAAGGACCTTATTATGCAAATTCCCTTCAGTAATCGTAGAGATAACGATGTTTGGTATTGGTTGACTGACCCTCGTGGTTCTTACTCTGTCTGTAGTTGTTATAAAATGCAGTCTAACATGACTGATATATCTCCCAGTTACATATGGAGAAGGATGTGGAAATTGGAGGTGCCGGGTAAAGTGAAGAATCTTATTTGGAGAGCAGCGATGAATGTCTTGCCTACAATTGATAATCTTATTCGAAGAACAATGGAGGTAATGCCTACTTGTTCTTTATGTAATGCTTATAATGAGACTGTCACTCATGCTTTGGTGGATTGTGATTTTGCAAAATCTTGTTGGATTTCATCTTCAATTGATTATGTTGGGAATTGTTCATCATTTTTGGTTTGGCTAGAGCATATTTTTTTCCCGCTGCAGCAAGGAGGAATGCAATCTTGCAGTTATGGTTTGCTGGAGGATGTGGATCAATAAAAATGATAAAATATGGAATAATAAGCATGGAAGAGTGAATCTTATTCTCAACTCTGCAGGTCAGTTCTTGTTTCAGTGGCAAGCAGCGAGGAAACATACTTTTTTATTGATGATGATCCTAGCAAGTTAGTTCAAGGTTCTGTCTGTTGGGAGAAGCCTCAATTGGGATGGTTCAAATGCAACGTAGATGCTGCAACCTTTACTTCCCAGGGAAAGATCAGTTACGGAGGAGTTATTTGAAGTTCTGATGGTGGCTTTATTGTAGCAAAATGTGACTGCATTCTTGGAAATTTTGCTGCTAGAGATGCTGAAGCTCTTGGTGTGCATGAGGTTCTCGGTTGGATTAAGAGTTTGCAGCTGTCATGTATTGTTGTAGAGATGGGCTGTTTACAGGTATTCAAAGCTTTAACAGATAATTTTTCTAGTCCAAATGGGTTTGGCCTCATTATTGAGGAAACTGAGAGATGGAGGCATGACCAGGTGGCTCGTCGCTCCTAGCTGGAGAGTGTCAAGCTGAGGAGGGGCACTGCTACCGAGCTGGCGAGAGTTGTGACCGAGACATGACCAGCATGCTCGTCACCAGGTGTATTCTCGCTGGCCGGTCATCTGGTACTGTTACCGAGACGCCATGTGGCCGAGACCAACATGAGGCCGAGCCAGCGCGAGGCCGTAACTAGCACACGGATGGAGGTCGTGGATGCGGTCGAAACCGGCATGAGGTCGTGCCAGCATGAGGCCCGAGCCAGCACATGGACGGACCAGCATGAGGTCGAGCCTGCATGGGCCGAGCCATCATGAGGTGGGACACGATGGAGACATGCCCGCTATCTGGCTTGAGAACCGTGATGCACGCATAGCATGACGTGCCTGCTATCTGATATGAGTACCGAGTTGCTCGTGGCACGCTTTTGGAGACATGCCGGCTATCTGGCTTGAGAACCGAGATGCTCGCATAGCATGACGTGCCTGCTATCTGGTATGAGTACCGAGATGCTCGTGGCACGCTTTTGGAGACATGCCGGCAATCTGGCTTGAGAACCGAGATGCTCACAAAGCACGAAATGGAGATCTACATAAGGTCGGTCCAGGTGAGGCCGTCGTCAGCACGAGGCCGAGCCAGCAAGAGATGGGGACGCGTAGCCTGAGACCGTCGTGAGGCCGAACTTGCGTGAGGCATGTAGCCAGCACGAGGGCGACACCCGGATGAGGCCGAGACCGTCATGAGGTCGAACCTGCGTGAAGCAAGTAGCTAGCACGAGGGCGACACCAGCATGATGCTGAGACCGTCATGAGGCCGAACCCGCGTGAAGCGCGTAGCTAGCACAAGGGCGACACCAGCATGAGGCCGAGAATCTGGCGCTGCCGCCGCGATGCACGAAGTTAAGATCTGGCACATGGCCGAGATGCAAGAGATCGAGATCTGGTGCGCGTCCGAGATGTAGGAGCACGGGGCTCTGGACGACTGATGGCGGTAGAGGACCGTGCCGTAAAAAATGACGGTAGAGGGTCGTGCGATTGAAGCCGACAGTAGAGGGTCGTGCCGATGTCGTCGAAGCTGACGGCGCCATCGAAGCTGATAGCAGAGGATCGTGCCGTAAGTCGGTAGAGGATCGTACGATCGAAGCTGACGGGCCATCAAAGCTGAAAATGTCGTAGGGGATGATCACGCCGTCGAAGCTGACAGTAGAGGACCGTGCCGGGAGACCGTAGAGGGTCATACGATCGAAGCTGACGGGAATTGAAGCTGAAGGATGATAGGAGGCTTCAGTAACCCCCCCGAGCTGGAAGGGATGTCTGCTGAGCTGGAGGAGTTGCTTGCCGAACTGGAGGAGACACTTGACCGACCTCGAATGAGCCCAACCCTCTCCATGTTTTGCTGGATTGCTTGCCTAACGCGCTGGTCAAGCCATTCTTTGAGGTTTGCGTCTTCCTCCAGTTTTCGTCTCAGTTTCTTTAAGGGATTGGAGGATGGAGCTGAGGTCGCCCCTTCTTCTTGTAGCTGCTGCTGAAGTTGACGGATCAACTCGTCCTGCGCTTGGATGACAAGGTTTTGGGCCCTAATCTTCGTGAGGAGAGAGTCGACGTCGCCCATCTGATCTTGAGATGCATCTGGCTGAGAATCCTCTTGTCGGGAAAGCTCCAATCGAAGGTTATCTCGTCGGGAAGGTGTTGGGACCTCCTTAGAGGATGAACCTGACTGAGCTTCTGGCATTTGGATACTCGCTGGACCAGATTTTGCCCCGGACTGCGGGGGACCGGAGGCAGCCGCGCCGGCAGTGCTGATGGTTCTTTTCCCTTTCTGGTTCTTCTAGGCATGGTGTTTGGGGGAAGATGGATTTTTTCTCGTTCCCCACAGACGACGCCAATTGTATGCGCATAAAATGTCACTCACAAAGATAGGGGTGTAGCCGGAGCTCTTTGGTTGAACACCTATGCCTGCCTGAAGCCTGGAAGAAAGGAAGAAGAACAATAAGAGGTCAGGGGACCCTGGCCTGGGCGGCGCATGGCTCTCCGATGCCTAAGTCAGTGCTAAAACTGGACTAAGGATGGTGAATGAGAATGGGGAGGAAGATGATACTAGCGCGTGGTCCTCTGAGAGAGGAGAGAGAGAGAGAGCCCTTACTGTTCTGGGTTGGCTCCTTTTATAGAGGAGGAGAGGAGATAAGGAGGTGACTCTGTCAGGGAGCTGTCCCGTCGTAGTACGTCGTGTCGCATCGGGCCATACCCGGGCGTCTGCGGACGCAGGTCTGTCAGTGGACGTGGGCGGCAGGGATGGCCTTGTCAGAGGATATGGGCGGTGCCCTTGTCTTGTCGCACGTGCTGTAGCGTGCTTAAGTGTCCATGGGAGGACAACTGTCAGCCCCCGCCATGGGTAGCTTCCTGGTGCTATAACCGAGGTGTGAACGATCTGGGGTGCTTGGTGCCGAGGTCGGGAGCGACCTTGACTTGGCTGGAGACCTCGCAGGGGTGCCGAAGTGGAGGACCGAGCTGAAGTCTATAGCCGAGCTGGGGATGTCTGGCCGAGGTGGAGCTTATGAGCGTATGGCCGAAGTAGAATCACTTGGCCGAGCTGGAGGCTGGCACTGTTGCAGAGACTGAGCACTGTCGAGATGGGCTAGCTGGTGCTGGTGTCCCGGATGCTGTATCTGACAGGGATCCCGGTGAGTCCGGAAATATCCCCACACAGTAGAAGTTCACTTTGTTTTACTAAATCAATTGATCTTGCTCGCATTGATAAAATTATTATTATTATTATGATGATATGATGATGGATTAATCAAACGACCATGGTGAAGTGTAGAGAAAAGATACGCCGATCACGCCCTATCAGCCCTCTTGTAAAATGCATGTCTAATTTTAATGGTTTTATTCAACCGCATATGGACCTCGCTTGTTTGCTATGATTGATATTACATTGTTTTTAGTTTTCTTATTCGAGAATCCAGAAAACTTTAATACAAAGTCTAGTCAATATTCAACTTAAAAACGAGTATTCTAATAGAGCTAAATTACCTTGCAAAAAACAAAAAAACAAAACAAAAAAGAATTTCTACATATTCAATACCCTTGGAGGATTAAAAACCTTAAAAGGAATTATCATAACATACTCAATTGATTTCCTTTAGTCCTTTTAGCCAAGCAGAAGATTAGACCACATCTTGAAGATCCGATCGGGCCAAGTTCAAGCACATATACCATGAGCTCGTCCATTTTCATGAAATTGAAGATTATTCTAGAGTAGAGAGGTGAACGATATAATGTGGAGATACCTATGAGGCCCTACATTCCGAGATTAAAGTGTGGAAATACTAATGAGATGGCCTATTATTCATTTTCCATTTCCTCTTAGTACATTTTTCATTAAGGGGATATTTTCTTTTTATGGTCATGTTTATGTATATATATATATTCACCCTTGATACTTAGCATTCCTCTCTAACAAACTTATACATATATAAACCTAAAACTTCTAAGAATTTCACTTAGATTAAAACAACAAATGGCCAAGCCTAAACTTTCTCCTAATTTTATCTAGAAAGTTTACTCTTACAATTATCTTAATATTCGACTTTTGCTTCTCAACAATTAAAATTAAAAAAATTTATTTTTATAATTATTTACATTATAAAAGACGGTGCGAAAATTACGATATATAGAGATTAAATAGGTAAGTCACTGCTAATATACAGTTCACTTGTCATTCTTCAAGCAGGGCTGAGAAATATCATCCAACTGGCGCCACTGGCAAAAACATGTTCTTTCTACCGCTCATTAAAAGCTCATGTTGTCAGTTGCGTGCATTTGTGTGTGTGTGCAGTTTATTAGGTTAAGGATTGTTTACTTACCAGCCGTGCACACCTTAGCTATCACGTTGTAAATACTCTCCTTCCTACTCGTTTTATAGTTTTCACAAAAAGAGAAAGGAAGACCGAAAAACCAAAAAAGAGAACACCTCGGTTGGTGCTCTTTTGTTGAATCTGCCCACCCAAATCCTCGAGCAGATCCCCCCACCCCCTTTCAGAATCCAACAAAACCCACGTCAATACTTCCCAATAATCCGCCCCCATCTGCTCAATCACGCCTAGATCCGATCCTTATATCAAAGGTACCGTGAGAGAAAAATCCAAACTTTATTTAAATCTCTGCTAAATTTCCCTCTTCCTCACGTTTTCTCGTAGTAAATGCAAGTTTCGGATAGACCCATGTTCGCAAATCGCAGCATTTGGATCAGTTGGGCTGGATCCGCTCACCCGCCGGTGCCTTGCTAACATGCGCCGCCGGGCATGCAGGCGTGCTAACCTGCGCTGAGGAGTGTGTGTGTGTGTGTGTGTGTGTGTGTGTGGGGGGGGGGGGGGGGGGGGGGGGGGGGGGGGGGGGGTGGATGACGAAGGCGTCGATGACCCAGGTGGTGAGGGTGAGGAGGGAGGCTCTCAAGGCATGCATGACATGCCCTCTCTGCAACAAGTTGTTGGAGGATGCCACCACCATATCCGAATGCCTTCATACGTGTGAGTTTCCAGTGGTTTTGTGTATTTCGGTTTTGTAATCTGGGTCTTTCATATTCTGCTGATTTCGATGCTTGTTTGGCAAGAAGAAATCTTTTGCTGTTTTGGTTTGTGTTTTGCGTTTTTATGATATGGGTCTTTCTATTGTTAGTGACTTGACGTGTATATGCTAAGGAGGAATTCAATGACCTGCTGTTATGTTGCATATTTTGGTTTGTTTTTGTCAGTTCTGTGATCTGGGCTTGATGTTTATTTTGATTTTGTGAGCTGGGTCTTTCACATTCTGTTGATTTCGATGCTTGTTTATCAAGAAGGTATTTAGTGCTGTCGATGTTTTATTTTGCGTTTTTATGATCTGGGTCTTTCTATTTTTAGTGAGTTGAAGTGTATATGCTAGGGATGTAGTCAATGACCTGGTGTTATTTTGCTATTTTTTTTATTTTTTTTTTATTTTCAGGTTTTGTAGATTTGAGGTTTATTTATATTTATACTTCTGAGCGGGATATTGATGTAATGCATTTTTCTTTAAGAAAGAATCTGATGTTTGACTTGACTTCACTCTGAACTAGTTTTTTGTTCCAGTACAATGTTATGAATTCAAGTTATTAGGATATGCAGCAAGATTTCACATTTATACTTGCTCTGTATGACAGCAGAAAGGGTGTTGGGTTATGAATAAAATTCTTATTGTTTTGCATTTTCGTCTGGTCTTTGGAAGGATGGTGAATTTTCATTTGACTAGTTGCTGAATTTTGAAACTCCATTACTCCTGAATCAGTTAGTTGCCTTTGCTCAAGGGCTGTGCAGATTTGCACTTCGAGTCTGTTTTTCCTCTGTTCTTGTTGTTAACTTCTAAATCAGGGCAAAAGAAAAATTTAGAAGAACAAACTTCTATATGGTTATAATGTGAGCTCGGTCTCCCGCGAGCATTTAAGTTTTGTCAATGCTTTGTTTGGGAAGGAAGGATCTAATTTGCGTCGAGTACTATTAAATAAATCATTCATATCCATTGATCAATCTGGATCCACTAATTGATTGTCCATCTTATGGATTGTCTTCATAGGGATTGGCTGTTACAAACTGTGGACAACTTTTTTTTTTTTTTTTTTGATGTACTACTGCTTTGAATCTTTACACCCCTATAACTGGACGACGGTCTTCTCCAAGAGCAACTCAAATTGCCCAAACCTCAGTTTTGTTGGAACCTTGAGTCAAGCTCCTCCCCACTTGCCCCTTCCAAAGGAGACTAATAGTGCCGGCCGGACTTGGCTTTCCTAAAGCCATTCCGTGGACATTGAATAAAAGTGTACCCGGAGGGGAAGGCTGCTAGGATATGATAGCCTTTACAATGCCCACTTATAACATTAGAATGGAAGCATTGCAATTGATGATAACTCCATCACTAATGGAATATTCTCGAATTCCTTTATCATCACTGTCCATTTGCCAACCTTAAGCTTGGTAATATTTCTCAAAGCCTCAAACCATCCAAGCCAGATCCTTCATCTTTACCACTGGATATTCTGTTGTATTTTTCTTTCCTAATAGACTATATTGTCACTGGTGATGATAGGCTCCACATGATTTGTCCACAACCTAAGAAAGGGGCACCACACCACCCTCCCACCTCAAGAGTGGTCCACTAGTTAAGGTGTACCTGATCCATTGCTAAAGTTCAGTAGAAATGGATTTGTTGAATGTTTTATCTGACTTAGAAGAAGAAATTGTTGAAGGTTTTATTTGATCTAGAAGAAGAAAAAGGTAAAATACAGAAGAAGAACAAAGAAAGGATAGTGAGAGAAGCGATTTGTGTATTCTCTGACACAATCCCTGAAGTGGCCCTTAGTACTAATAATCTTTCTATACTCCTTTCAAGCTAAGCATCTATATATTACAGTAATCCCCCCTTTCCAGGTTTCTTCAAATAACAAAGAAGCCCTTCGTATTAATAACTTTCTATACTCGATGTAGCACAATTGGTGGAATAATTTTTGAAATTTGAAGGTCATAAGAAATCAAGCGGGAAGGATAATGTCAATTTCAAATGCTCAGAACTTTTGATTTGGGTATCTTCTCACGAAGCATGAGTATTTGTTTTGAAGCTATTGATGCGCTCTACGACATATACAACTGCTGATAGGTGGTTGCCGTTTCTAAGATGAAATGGGGCTGTTTCAAAGTTCAAAATGCAGTTTTAGTGCAAAACTTATTCTTTATAGTAATTGTATATTCTGCTTATTTTAGGTGCTTTTGTCTTTGAGTCCATCCTAGTCTGACTTTTCTTGGAAGATCCTGAAATTAATTTAGAGTTTGGCTCGAGTGTTTTAGTAATTAGTTTTTTTTTTTTTTGGTAATTTTTACTATTTTGGGAAAGTTTGGGGTTTTGGGGTTATATATAGGACATTGTCATTCGCTATGAGAAGAATGCGAAGTTCAGTTTCTTTGAGGTTTTCCCTAGTTCGTTTTGGCTTCAGGGTTTTCTTATTAGGCCGAGGACGATGATCTTCTTCCTTAATCCTTTCGCGTTTCTGCCATTCTAGTTGGTATTATAGCAAGGTTTTCCCTAGTTCAATAGTCAATGACAGATTAGTTAGTCATTCCGTAAATGGTGCTAGTGGAAATCAAGCCATGACTATAGTAGCATTCGAGACTTTCCAAAGCGAGAACCAGCAATAATTGCAAGAGATGCATGCGATGATAGCATGGTTTGTGGAAGCAATGAACCTCATTTAGGTTTAAAATAACGACATGGCTTACACCAATGAAGAGGGCTATGATCGTTTGGGTTGTGGTCACGCACATGGTGGCCAACCATTGATGACAAGTCCAGTGGCAAAGAGAGAAAGAGAAATGGGAAGAGAGGGGGGTAGTGTGGAACTCTACCGTGGGGCCCACTTATTTGGATCCGAACCACTAGAATTGAAGGTTCGCCCTTTTAGTGGGCTGACCCCTAATTTTATGCCAATAGGATTAGTCCCACTATGAGATTTGATTATATGGCATTTTTAATCATATATGCTTTGTGGGACTAACTTGTATATGAGCAAAATTTGGGGAGATTCCACTTAAGACATGGGAGTTCATTTTGAGCGATTCGATATTTCATAGGTGGGCCCCATTATGAAGTTTAACATCCCTCATGGGAAGCGTGAGGGAGACAATCTAAGGATACAAACTCTTTTGAAGTTTACATTATCGTAGCCTTTGGAGCTATCTTTCCATGGTTTGGTGAATGTTTGAAAATGATGTCCTCTCAACCATCTATGCCTACTACGAGCATTGTGGCCCATCAAACGATCACATGCAACCAACCAATGGATTTTCATTAATCAATAGTGAGTGGAATGATAGACATGTAATTAATCCGACATGGGTTGTACTTTGATTAGAGTGAGATACAACAACTCTCAATGCTAAAACGAGAAAACGATTATTTTGAGCGGTTTGGATTTATTATAGTAAGCCTTGTTCTTTCCGTATTTTAATTACCCTCAATAGTCACCAAATTTTGAGAAATTATGTCTAAAAAAATGTTGGGATTGTTAATATAAAAAGATTTTAATTTTAAATAATTAATAGTAATTCAATTATGATTTTAAATAATTAATAGTAAATCAATAAATATAAAATATTATCGATCTATCGGTTGCCCCTCCCCCCAATAAAATCCTGGCTTTGCCACTAGATGAATCCAATCATAAAGTACTTAACGAGATTAGTCTTGGAGAACCAGGCAACGCTTGATGAGATATGGACTCCAAATGCTGAAGGATGAAGGTAGATCTCCTGCACTTCAACGGACAACTCCATATTGAGAGTTTCCTTGACTGGCATGTAGAAGTTGAGAGATTCTTAGATGACCTGGAGATCCCTGAGGAGAAGAAGGTCAACTTGTATCGCCGGCTTACTGGAAGCAATTGCAATTCTCACAGCTGTGGCAAGGCAAAGCACATATTCGAACATAGTAATTAGTAGAGAATGGAACTATTGATGCATGAGAGGTTTCTCACATCCAAATATGACCAAGTATTGTTCTAACAAGACCAAAATTGCAGACAAGTCAGTTGAACTATGAGGGAAAACGTTGAAGAGTTTTTCAGTTGTCCTCATGGAACGAATTGGAAAAATTTGAGTAGCAGTAAGTGGCCATATTTAGGTGAGGATTATGGTGGGCTATCCAGGATCAGTTTTTGTTGCAACCAATTTGGACTTTAGTTGACGTTGTCCAAATGGCGACCCAAATTGAAACCCAGTTGGAGAGGCTTGCGAGGATATAAACAGCCAATAAGAGCCATATTTCCATTGATTCATTGAACCAACATGATCTAGAATACAGAACCATGGGAAGGCTTAGGTGAGGGATTGGTTTCAGGGTCTTGCTAGCACAAATCAAGATTCAGGGAGCTTGCCAAGCAAACAGGCTGCAGGAACATCATCGGTGAGAAAGTCCTTATGCTCGCACTCCAACCAATCAAATGTTGTAGATGCAGAGAAGCAAGGCATCGACCAAACTCATGGAGACGAAGAAGAAGATACCTTCCAGTTGGAGAAGGAAGAAGAGATGCCGTATGAAGATGAAGGGGTTTTTTCTCATGGTGATAAAGTTGATGTATGACCAAGCAGAAGTTCAATCTTAGTGCCACAACATATTCAAGACCAGATGCACAGCTAACTAGTGGATTTGTGTTATGATCATGGATAGAAGCACCCTGCACCGTATAAGATTGATTGGTTCAATGATTACCACAAAGAAATGGTAATTGAACAATCTAGAATTCCTTTTTCAGTTGGTAAGGATGAGCTTATGTGTGATGTGGCTGGCATAGATGTCTCTCATATATTGCTGGGAAGGCCCTGGCAATACGATAAAGATGCTATCTTCAAATGTAAGGATAATGTTTACACCCTTGATCAACGAGAAGGGAGAACCAACTCGAAGGGAGAAGAGTTGATTTAGAAAGGTTTGATTAGAGTGAGTATGAGGCCTTGTGCAGTACCAACCCTTCTGATGCAAAAGTAGGATGGGAGCTCGTGTATGACAATATGGCCATAAACAGAATTACAGTGAAGTATCCATCCATATACCATGGTTAGATGACATGATGGACATGATAGAATTCTCTATAATCAAATTGAGGAGCGGGTATCACTAGATGAGGATTGGACCCGAAGAGATGAATGGGTTATAGCCTTTAAGACCAAAGATGTGTTATATGAGTGGTTAGTAATCCCGTTTGGGCTTACAAATGCCCTGAGTACCTTAATGAGATCGATGAATTTAGTGATCAAGCCTTTCATTGGTTGGTTTTATTGTGGTGTTTTCAAATGATTTATTGATTTATAGCAATAGCAAGATGGAGAATGTTCCTCGCCTGAGAGAGGTACTTACTGTGAGGCAGAATAAACTTTATTTAAATCTTAAGTGGTGAAGCTTTATGAGTAACGGCCTTATATTTTTGGATTATGTTGTGACTGCTTCGCGCATTAAGGTAGATGAGGAAAAGGTGAAAACTATTAGGGAGTGGCTGACCCCGAAGACAGTAACTGAAGTGAGGAGCTTTCATGGATTGACAACTTTTTATAGGATATTTCTTATGAATTTTAGCATCATTGTAGCACGTATACTGAGTGCATGAAAATAGGGGAAGTTCCGCTGGTCCGGTGAAGCTGTGAAAAGTTTCGCACCTATCAAAGAGAGGTTGGATTATGCTCCTGTCTAAGCATAACCAAACTTTGAGAATTATTAGAAGTGGAGAGTGATGTCTCATATGTTGGAGTTTGAGCTATGCTTTATCTAAAGGGAAAGTTAGTTACCTTCTACAATGAGAAGTTGAGTGAGGCCTACAAGAAGTGGACGACGTATAAATTGGAGTCGTATGCGATTGTCCAGGATTTGCAACATTGCAAGTACTATCTAATTTAGAGGGAATTTTTCTCTACATAGATCACAACTTTGAAATTCATTAGCGGTCAGACTAATGTGAATCGGATGCATGTTAAATGGATTTCTTTTATGCAGGAGCATTGAGAAGGAGATCTGCTTAGTTAGTTACTATCACTAATGTAGTTGAGGGCTTTAAATACCTGAAGGAGCTATACGCTGAATATGAAGACTTTAAGGACAATTCGGCCAGGTGTCAGATGAGATAATTAGGTGGAGATTTGCATAGACAAGATGGTTTCTTATTCCATGGGAATCTATTATGCATAATGAGGTGCTCATTGAGAGAACAATTTATCAAAGAAAAGCATGGTCGTGGTTTAGGCAGACACTTGGGACATGAAAATGTATTTCTCTCGTGGAGGAGAGATACTGTTGGCCTTAGTTGAAGAAGGATGTGGGAAAGTTTGTGCAGAACTGTCCTATTTGTCAAGCAGCCAAAGGCCAGTTCTAAAATATTGGTCTTGTCTTTACAGTCTAGGCTTCTTTGAGTGCTAGAAGCTCCATGGGAAGATCTGTCTATGGATTTTGTGTTGGTCTTCATCAAACTCAACAAGGTATGGGTTCTGTATTTGTGGTGTCAACAAGTTCTCAAAGATCGCCCACTTCATCCCGTGCAAGAAGACAATGGATGCTACCAATGTATCTAATCTATTTTTTCCGGGGGGTTTTCAACTAGCGTGGCGTGCCAAAGAATATCACTATAGATCATGACGCCAAGTTTCTTAGCTACTTTTTGAGGACGTTATGAAGGAGATTCAACACGTCTTTGCAGTACATCATTGTGTGCCACCCACAAATAGACGCACTAAAAGAGGTCACAAACATAACAATAAGAAACATCATCTGGTGTTTCTGGCGATAAGCCCAAATAGTGGGACTTCTGACTTGCTCAGGCCGAATTTTCCATAAAAAATATGGTGAATAGGTCAACCGAAAAGTTCCCTTTTGTGATTGTGTATGGTTGAGGTGGATTTGCTCAAGCTTCCGGGTATGAGCATTGCAGTAGAAAACATGGTTGACAGAATCAATGCTATGCATGCAGATGTCAAGAACTAGCTTGAAGAGTCTAATGTAAAATAAACGGCAGATGCAGACAAGCACAAGAGGTTGAATTTTTTTTCAAGAGGGAGACTTGGTGGTGGTCTGCTTGAGGAAAGAACGTTTTCTAGCGGGTACATACAACAAAGTGAAGAACAAGAAGTTTGGTCCTTATCAAATACTCAAGAAGATAAATGGCAGCTCATGTGTTTCTTTTAACTTTCCAAGGACATGCCATTTTTCCCACATTCAATGTTGCTGATTTGTCCAAGTATCATGCCTCAGAGGAACCAGTTTTATCCAAAAATCAGCTCAAGGGTGAGTTCTTCTGAAGTAGAGGGGATTGATATAGAACAAATGGCTGAACAATTTCTGGAGCATGGAGATTGTAAGAAATCAATCAAGAAGGATAATGTCCACTTCAAACAGCCATAACTTATGATCTTTTTTTTTTTTTAAATGATGATGATGTATTGTATTGCTCAAACACCTGTACAGTATATGAGAAATATTATGACTAAAAAAAACCAGCTACAAAGGGGAGAGCAAAAAGAGACAAGGAATCACAAAAAGACGGGCGCAACCTGAAACCAAAACCCAGAACACCCTCCCAAGAACTAAAACACAAGCAATCACATGAAATGAAAACAGTCAAGTCAGTTTTGAGAACTCCCTCTTTGGCGAGTTTATCCGCTTCCTGGTTGGCCGATCTTTTAAAGTGGTGAAAACACCTCTTCAATTATATGAATAAGGTTCCAAGGAGGATTTAAAGATTGACTTGCCCACTGAATTATGCAATATGAGTCTCCTTCAATAAGTAGCTGTTGAGGAGTGACTTTTGATGCTTCACGGATACCAATTCTAATTGCCAATGATTCTGCTTCGTTGATGGAACCGAAACCCACCGGATCTGAGTAAGAGAGAAGAATGGTCCCTTTCGAATCTCGAATGACACCCCCTAAACCTGCGGGTCCTGGGTTTCCACAGGCATTACCATCAAAATTTAGTGAAGAGCACCTGGAGAGGGAGGACACCATCTTGGTAGAACCCTATTTTGGGTAGGGTGGGAAAAGACTACTTCCTGCCAATTATGAATAACGGAATTGATGGATATGCCTTTGAAAAGAGGAGTAAAGGATACCCAAGTTGCCACTGAATGTTTAACTCTCTCCACTAGAATACTCACATCCGAAGACCTTCCTTCAAAGCACCTCAAGTTCCTTTCTTTCCAAATCGCCACTGAATGTTTAATTCTCGCCATAACTTATGATCTTGGTAGTACTCATTTCATTACTATGGACATGCTCTATGATATATGGGTAATTTAAGGTGAAATGAGGTTATTTCGAAGGTTAAAATGCAGTTTTCATACAAAACTTAGTATTTATAATAATTTTTTAATTTTTTCTTATTTTAGGGTTTTTTAGTCCATTTGAGTCTGGATGGTCCCAGGCATGGTTGCATTAGGTAGGTTGGCAACCAACATACAATTTTGTCACGACCCAAACATAAATCCTGAGATAATAACGTTCTATGCTTTATGGCCGGCGCATGCCAACAAGATTGAAGGGAAAATCTCACAAAACAACAATTAGACCAGCTATGATCTGTGGAGCAGAATGTTGACCAATCAAGAAGCAATACATGCACAAAATGAGTGTAGCAGAAATGAGAATGTTGAGGTGGATGTGTGGTAAAACTAGGAAAGATAGAATATAAAATGAGCGCTTTTGGAAGCATTTAGGGGTAGCATTAATAGATGATAAAATAAAAGAAACTCATTTGATATGGTTTGTGTCAATTTGTGAGATGGAAAACAGAATGTGAATGTGATGAATTGTCGTATCCTTTGAGGATCGACTGAGCTTCATATAAATAGGGGCTGAAGGCCCTAATTACATTCAATTTACACAATCATATCAAATCTAGATCCTAACAATTAGCTGCTCTAATTATAATCATATCAAATCTAGATCCTAACAATTAGCAGCCAAACTTAGTATGTACACGAGGCTTTGACTAATGATACTAATGATACATATACAGAATGGGCCTAAATGGGCCTGAACATCCTTATTAACACCCCCCCCCCCCCTCAAATTGATGCCGATGAGTCAACAAGCATCAATTTGTCAGTCAAGAATTGATGACGTGGTCGAGGAAGTGCTTTAGTAAAAATGTCAGCAGTCTGGAGGCTTGAGGAGATAAACGGGAGGGAAATAACATTGCGTAGATATTCATCTCTGATAAAATGGCAAGCCACCTCGATGTGTTTAGTTCTCTCATGAAATACTGGATTTTCAGTAATCCGAATGGCACTGGTGTTATCCGCATGTAATGGGGTGGAAGATTTTTGGGAGAACCCCAGTTCCTCGAGAAGACCACGAAGCCATATAATTTCGGAGCATGCAGCAGACATGGCCCGGTATTCTGCCTCGGTTGATGATTTGGAAATTCTGTCATGTTTCTTCACTTTCCATGAAATAAGAGCATCACCTAAGAACATGCACCAGCCTGTGGTGGACCTACGAGTATAAGGACAACCTGCCCAATCAGCATCAGAATAGGCAGACAAAGTCATCTGAGAGCCAACAGGAAAAAACAAGCCTCTGTGAGAAGTTCCAAGAAGATAACGAATGATGCGCCGAACTGCTGCTAAATGTAGATGATGAGGCTTTGTCATATACTGACTCATCAAGTTGACTGCATAACTGATGTCAGGACGAGTAGTAGTCAAATATATAAGACTACCGACAAGCTGGCGAAAATATGTCGGATCAGACAGGGGATCACCACTGTCAGTATGGAGTTTGAGATTCAGTTCCAGAGGAGTATCCACAGGGGTGGAGTTTGACAGGCCTGCGGATTCAATCAAATCCATGGTATACTTATGTTGATGTAAAATCAACCCTTTCTCGGAGTGATGAACTTCCAATCCCAAGAAATATTGTAGAGGGCCCAGATCCTTCATATGAAAAGATTGATGCAGAGAAAATTGGAGATTTTGAATCGTGGCTGTATCTGTCCCAGTGATGATAATATCGTCTACATAGACAAGAAGGATGGTGATTCCTGTTGATGCGTGATGCAAAAACAATGATGGATCATAAGGACTCTGCTGAAACTGTAGCTTAAGTAAAGCATCTTTGAATTTGTCGAACCATGCTCGTGGTGCTTGTTTTAGCCCATACAAGGATCGTTTCAGAAGAGCAACTTGATTTTCTGATGGATTTGTGAAACCTTGAGGCAAACGCATGTAAACTTCTTCCTTAAGATCACCATGAAGGAATGCGTTTTTCACATCAAATTGAAAAAGAGGCCAGGATTGAGAGGCAGCTATAGCAAGGATGGTGCGAACAGTAGTCATTTTTGCAACAGGCGCAAAAGTCTCTTCATAGTCAATGCCATATTCCTGTCGGTTGCCAAGGGCCACAAGCCTAGCCTTATATCTATCCAAAGTACCATCTGCCTTTAATTTAATAGAGTAAACCCATTTACTCCCAATAGGTTTTACCGAAGCTGGACAGGGAACAGTAACCCAGGTTTGGTTCTGCTGTAGAGCACTAAGTTCTTCTTCCATAGCCTGTCTCCAGCACTCCTATTTTGCTGCTTGTGAATAAGAAGTAGGAATGGATACAGATGATAAAGTAGCAAAATATGAAGAATGAGAGAAGCCGTATCGATCCGGTGGACGAGATATACGAGCAGAACGACGAATATCAAGTTGAGGTGAAGTTGATGCTGGAGCAGGATTCGGGACCGGTTCTTGCAAATGGGGCAAAGTAGTGGGATCTGGTCCTTGTCGACGAGTATACACCTTGTCCGGATGAAATCGCAAAGGCGAAGGAAGACATTCATCATCAAAGGATGGTACTTTAGAAAAAGAGATTTCTGAAGATGAATCAGGATAAGACTGAAAAAATACTGATGTTCAAAAAAGACAACATTTCTAGAAATGCGAATACGCTTGGAGGTGGGGTCATAACAAACAAAACCTTTTTGGTGGGAAGCATAACCAAGGAATGCACATTTTACAGATTGGGCGGATAACTTGGATCGTTCGTGTGTGGGAAGATGAACAAAACAAACACAACCAAAAGTGTGGAAATTTGTGTATTGTGGTTCAGTTTTGAAAAGACGAAAATATGGAGATGTGTTTTGAAGTTTTGGAGAAGGAAGTCGATTGATGATATGAATAGCAGTGGTTAAAGCTTCCGACCAAAATCTGGGTGGAACGGAAGATTCTAATAATAAACATCTGACCATGTCTAGAAGATGACGATTTTTCCGTTCTGCCACACCATTTTGTTGGGGAGTATAGGGACAAGTCCGTTGGGATATAATCCCTCTGTCTTGTAAAAATTCCTGAAATTGTTTGGACACATATTCCCCTCCTGAGTCGGTCCGAAGAGCCTTAATACATGTTGAAAATTGATTTTGAACATAACTCAAGAATTTTTTAAATACATCAAAAACTTCAGATTTGGCATGTAGAAAATAAATCCATGTAAACCGGCTATAATCATCAATGAAAGTTACGAAGTACTTATACTGTGAATGAGAAATAATTGGTGCAACACCCCAAACATCACTATGTATTAAATCAAAACTTTGGGTAGCAGAAGAGACATGTAAAGGAAAAGGCAAAGTTTTACTTTTACCCAGCTTACAAGTGGTGCAATCAATAGCAACATCTGATGATAAAAACTTCATTTTATTAATATGACCAGAATTTAACAAAGATAACAAAATGGTTGAATTGGGATGGCCTAATCTATTGTGCCACAGCTGCACATTATTCCTAGAAACAACTGATAAAGCAAACAAGGACATATCTGGAGTCGGTGTTACTATGTGAAGAGGAAACAAACGCCCACACTTAGGCCCCTTCACTATTACCTTCCCCGTCTCCTGATCCTGCACCACACAACCAGAGGAGGAAAAACAAACATTGCATTTATTATCAACCAATTGACCAACAGAAATTAAGTTGGTAGAAAGATTTTTGGAACAAAAGACATCATGTAAAGGTAGAGAATGGGAGATATCACCAACATATGTAATTGGTATAGTGGTTCCATTAGCAGCATGGACTTTAATCTGGCCATCATATGGTTTAATTGTGGAGAAATTTTTGGAGGATGATGTCATATGATTGGAGGCACCAGAATCAAAATACCAGTGAGAGGGAGATTGATTTTTACCAGATATACCAAGAGTGGCGAAGGCCTGGAGAATCATCTGTTGGATCATTTCAGGAGAGACTGGAGCAGCAGAAGCAGGTGCTGAAGAAGATGTGGAAGATGAATCAATAGTGCCAGTAGTAGTGAACGCCTGGTAAGCTTTCGGATTTCTGTTTTGAGGACGTTTGCGGCATTCATTGATCGAATGTCCAGATGCCTTGCAATAATTGCAGATCCGCTGTTTGCACTGATTTGCAAAATGGCCGAAAGTTTGACACTTGAAGCACTGTACTTTACTCAGATCTCTGTTTAGCTGTTTCCCCTTGGAAGAATAACCAACACTGACAGAAGAGGTTGGTGATTGAAAGGCAGTGGGTACACTATAGGCAACATCAATAGTACCCGGACAAGCTTGATGGAGCGTACCAGAATGCGTCAATTGTCTCTGTTCCTCTCGCAGTAATTCATTGAGACAGTCATCCAATGAAGGAGAAGGGACCCTACTCATAAGATTAGATCTGATCGATTCATATTGAGGCCTTAATTTCATAAGAAATTGATCCCGATGACTAGTTGCTAGTATTACTTGCAACTCGGGAAGAGCTTGTGCGGAAACACTGGCATATTTAATTTCATTTAATTCTGTCCACAAATTCTGAAAACCAGAATAATATTCTTGAATGGAAGAAGTCCCTTGCATATAATTTGCTATTTCAAATTCCAACTGATACTGTCTGGCAGAATTCCCTTGATGATATACCTTTTGAAGATAGGTCCACATATCTTGGGCAGTTTTGTATGGTTTTAAGTTCATGAAAAATTGTGGTTCCATGGACCCAAGAATCCAAGATTTGATCTTAGCATCTTTTGTGTTCCATGACACAATTTTCTTCTCATCTTCTGTTGGTTGTGGATCAGTTCCAGAGATATGGCCCCATAATTCCTTACCCTCTAGGTAAAGTTCCAATTGAAAGGACCAAGATGGGTAATTTTTGCCATTAAACTTGATTAAGTTAATTTCAGATTTCTCCATATGTAACAACCAGCAGGAAAAAATCAAGCCAAGATCTGAGATTTAAGAGATCAGGATGACCACGTGGGACCCACAGAGATTGACAACCAGTCACAAAAAAAAAGGAAACACAGCCCGCCAACAATCAGCCAATAGGCAAACAGCAGCACAACAGTCACCTGCCAAACAGTCACACAGCCAACAGAACCTCACTCCACACGTCCATAGTCGTGAGTGAAAAAAACTCCACGTGGGCCCCAGATGAAGATCAGATATCTGATCAGACAGTGAGGATAGAAGGACAACAAAAATGCGCCACTAGTGGAAGAAGACCCACTCCAATTGGATCAAAATCCACAAACTGGACGGCCGTGATGAAATCTTCTTGATAAAACATAAATATCACAAAAAAATATAGATGGCCTACCTCTGATGAGCCATAAATCTTGAAAACATGATCATAAAATAGAGGAGTACCAGACGACCAAGATGGGTGCTTCTGCTAGTATGGTGATTATGATCACAGGTGGGCCATGTCTGAATCTGACTTGATCAGGGCCACTTCTGGATGATCAGAGTGAAATAAGAAGCTCGGAAAGGATTTCAGATCCTGGAAGATGACCACCAACAGCAGCTGATGATAATCACTTGTGGGCCACTCCTGATCTGATATGATCAGGGATGATCAAAGAAGATCAATGGCTTCCAATGCGTGGAAGATGACTAGGAGATGATCACAGATGATTAACCTCGGCTTCCAACGCTTGGAAGATGACTAGGAGATGATCACAGATGATTAAAAACCTGCTCTGATACCATGTCAATTTGTGAGATGGAAAACAGAATGTGAATGTGATGAATTGTCGTATCCTTTGAGGATCGACTGAGCTTCATATAAATAGGGGCTGAAGGCCCTAATTACATTCAATTTACACAATCATATCAAATCTAGATCCTAACAATTAGCTGCTCTAATTATAATCATATCAAATCTAGATCCTAACAATTAGCAGCCAAACTTAGTATGTACACGAGGCTTTGACTAATGATACTAATGATACATATACAGAATGTGCCTAAATGGGCCTGAACATCCTTATTAACAGTTTGGACATGTCGAACACTAGCCAACAACAGCACCGGTGAAAAAAAAAAACTCTATACAGGTTGATGGTCCTCCAAGGGAAAGGGATAGTCCGAAGACGACGTAGATGAAAGTAGTGATGTTGGATCTTAAGAAGTGCAATCTATCTGAGGATTTGGCTCATGATAAATCGGAATGGAGAGACAAAATTCATATAGCCAACCCCAACATAGTTGGGACAAGGGTTTGATGATGATGATTAGTTGGTAGGGGAATTGGAATAGCCGAAAGGGCAAAAGGGTTAAGGAAGAAGATCACTGTCCTGGACCTAATAACAAAACCTTGAACCCATAAGGAAGAACCAGCGAAAATCCCAACTCCAACTCCATATATATAATCCCATAGCAACGTAACAAAGTCCTTATATATAACCTCGCCTCCAACTTTCTCATAAGTTAAAAAAACCAAAAATAGTATAAAAAACCTAATTAAATAAAAACCAACGAACCAAAGTCTAAATTACTCTTCCTCACCTTCCACTACTGGCAGTAAAGACTGGCGAAGCTGCCAATTCCTCTTCAGGCTAAGCATCAAAGAAGTCCTTAGTACTAATACTCCCCTTTAAGGCATCTATATACGTCATGCTCATGCTTGCTATCAGTGGGCATGGTATGTTGAAGTTAGCTGTGAGTATCCTTTATTTAAAAAATCTGCAACTGGTCTTCCAAACTTTGATAACACATTGTAACTTCTTTCGAATCAACCCTTTCTCTGACTACATGGCAATTTTTTTCATTATGTTTAGATCCCATAGTAAACAGGAATGAAGGAAATGAGGGTTTGCTGCCATATTGTCATGAATGATGACGTTTCTTTTTTCAAAAGAGATGGTGCAACCCTGAACTTTGTTAATAAGTTTTTTTCAACCACAACCACAATAGTTCACAAACTCCATGAGCATTAGCAGTTAGCACGAGACTCTGCTTTTGCACTTGATCAAGCATCACATTGTCACTCATGGAACCTGGCCCCATGTAACAAGGTGTGTTTGGCCTTCATTCAAAGTAGTAACATTCTCTATATGGTGCTCCAAAGGACCTTAATTCCGACATGTCATTCCATGTCACCCAGATTTCTAAAAGTAGGCAATGTATCCTTATTGTACATGTATGATTATTTCATTATGTTTACATCCATACTCTAGCCATCAATGGTAGACCCCCTGTTGTGTCCATGTCGTATCTGGGCTGAAGATTTCGATAACTGTCATACACTCACACACATACATATATATAATTATCGAAAATTTTCTCCTGCTGGAGCACGCATCCAGACAATCACCAAAGGCGGACCCCCCCCCCCCCCCCCCCCCCCCCTTGAATTTCACTGGGTCCCACGTGAAAAGTGGTGCCGATGAAAAGTGTGCATTGTGCAGGTGCGTAGGAGAAAATCATCCATATAATTATACAGTGTTTTTGTAAGAACAATGATCATATATTGTCTATAATATACTTTCTGGTTTGCAACCTCTTATTGTTTCCTTACCATTAAAAAAAAGAAAAACCTCTTATTTTTATCTTTCAGTTTCTCAATTAGTTACTTAAAGTTGTCGCGTTCACCTATCACTCTTTATTTGTAAATGGGATATAGAACAAAATTTCACAATTTGTATTTAGCTGGCATCCTTGATAATTGGGAGGCATGTTGGTTCTCTAAATTCAGTTTAATGGGGCAGCTAAAGGTAAGCCAGGTTCAGCTGGCAAAGGCAGAATTCATTGCAATCAGAAAGGTCAAACTTTGTTATTTTTTTCAAAATTTGATGGATTCAAATGAAGCTGAAGTCTTGGCTATATGAGAGGCTCTATGGTTGTATGTGGTTCAGCTTTAGGATTATGTGATTATTGAAATCGATTCTTCTAATGCTATTTCTTGAGTGTCTTGTGTGGTCGGGAGTCCTTGGAAGTTCCAGTTTTATTTTAATGAAGTAAAATCCTTGGCTTCCTCTTTGAGTGTGGTTTTCTGGCACGTATTGACAGATAATATTAAGGTAGACATGTCGGCCAAGGATGGGGTGATTAGGTGAATACTAATGTTTTTGTTTCATTTAAGTTGTTTTGTGTAATGATCTTATACTCTCTTTTAGCACTTGTTTTTTGGTTTTTGTAATTTGTGCTTTTGCCTTCTTTTTAATATCAGATACCAGTTGCCAATAAACAAATTTCTTCGTCTTTATCTTAAAGCCGACAAAATCACTTGAAATCTGGGCAATAGTCGATGTAATTGTTCTTTACAGGACACAGTTGATATACAGTATGTTGCATTTGATTGACTCAACAGACTGATCAGGATTTGTATTTCCATCTTAACTTTCTTGATTCATGTCAATGTATGAGAAACCAGTTTGCAGGAAGTGCATATATGAGAAACTCAATGATGACGAAATGGATAGCTGTCCCATATGCAATACTGATCTTGGTTGTGCTCCACTGGAGAAGCTCAGGTGAACTTTTATATAATCCTATGGACTATTCATCTGCTAGAATTCTGTTATTTTGCCTTTTCTTCTGGCTTATTATGTGTTGTGCTTTCTAACTCTATCATTAGGTAGTGGAATAATCAGTATGTGTTGTGTTTAGAGTTTCTTGATGCAACACTCCACACAATGGCCAAAGGTTAGGTTATGTAAGTTTGATCTGAGGGATTGGCTCCCAACATGTATCGATAATGCCCCATAAATCTTCCACATTAAAATACTCCAATTCTTTGATCTGCTGCTTGCATATAGATGGTTGACAATAAAATAAACAACAGTCTATTAGACAGGCCAAGGATCAGATATTGAGATCACTGTAAAGCTTGAAATCTGAAGTTTCTTTGGGTATCCCTCAATCACTATGGATCACCCTGTACATGCTGGTACCATGAGACTATTCTGGAGCCCTGAACCATGGGCTTATTTATAATGGAGCGGGTATCAGGACACCATAATCCGCTAAGTCTATGATTCCTCTATGTTGGCAATGAATATCTAATTCTAACTGTTGTACTTTTGCAGGCAATCCTGTGGCATAATTGTATTAGTTTGTGCATTGATCAAGAAGAACTGTGGCATACAGTGGTGATGAGATTGAGACTTTTGTTTGGAATGGATGGAAAATCTTGGATTTCCCAAAATTTCTAGGCATTTTTCAGTAAAAGCCATTACAATCATAAGAATTAGTGTGGAAGACTGAAGATTGGCAGAAATCTTGAAAAGATGAGTGTTTCCCTAGTTTTGGCCCTTCGTGATCCTTCCCGTCTCCCTCATGAAAGATCCTCCTCCTAGTGGCCACTGGACCAAATTTGACCCTCTTATGGATTGAAATCTCGGAAAGATGAATGTTTCCCTAGTTTTGGCCCCTCATGATCCTTTCCCTCTCCCCCATGAAAGATCCTCCTTCTAGTGGCCACTGGACCAAATTTAACCCTGTTATGGATTGATCTCACCAATGGATCTGAATTAAGGTTTTCTGGCCATTGATTTTGGGGGGCTGGCGAGCCTGAATCCAAACCAAGCCTTTTCCCACTAGGTGGGGTCGGCTATATGGATTTGACGACGCCAATCAAATCTGTTTAGGGCCATGTCATCCGTTAGATCCATGTAGGCAAGGTCATGTTTAATGGTTTCTTTCCAACTTCTCTTGGGTCTCCCTCTTCCTCTCCTACTCCTGGCAATCTCTATGCTTTCACACCTTTTAACAGATGCCTCCGTTGGACGCCTTCTAACATGGCCGAACCATCTCAGTCGATTTTCTCTCATTTTATCTCCAATCGGTGCTATTCCTACTTTGCCCCTAATCTCCTCATTCCTAATCCTATCTCTCCTTGTGATCCCGCACATCCATCTTAGCATTCTCATCTTCGCAACTTTCATCTTCTTGACATGATTGCAAAAGGGGGTGCAACACGAGGACTTCGCAGGAGGTCACCCATCCTAGTATTGCTCTCGCCCAAGCACGCTTAACTGTGGAGTTCTGATGGGATCCGGTGCATTAGCGCTGGTATGATCGCACCCTAAATCCATGATCGAAAAATAGATAAACCATCCAAAGGATTGATTGAGTCCAAAGATGGATTCAGGCAATAGGTCAATTGAAGAGAAAACTCAGAACTCAAAGATTAAATGATAATAAGCATAGATTCCAATCAGGTTATCCATCTATATTTATAGAGTGGGATCGTTCCTCTCTGTTGCTTGGACAGTAAGACTTTCCTAATAATTAAAGGAATCTAAATATAGGAGGAAACACATAGATTAGCAATCTTAATCTAAATAGGTATATAAAATAGAAATAGGATAGAAAGAGAAATCCGCAGTAGCTCTCGCTCAATATTGGGCCTGTGGGCTGAACCTAGTGGACCGGCTTGACCTATGGGTCAATGGGTTGGCCCAATTGACTTGGGCTTGGTCCATTTTACATCAGGGGCCCATATCCCTATCATGATAGATACATTGGATCCGAAATCCTCTCCTCGCTCCACAAGTTTAACTGCTAGCAATTTGATTGGGCTGTTACCAAGATCCCAGGTGGGGGTCCCTCTAGAAGATTATGGCCATACATATTCACACACATGCTCACATACACACATGTATAGAGGAATTTTAGAGAATGCCCCTCAAGAAAGTGGGGGGTTTTTGCCCCCTCTTTGCATCCAATGAAGGTAAGCCAACTCATTAGGCTTATTGAAAGATACACAAGTTTCAAGACATTCCAGCTGTGTGTAAACATATATAACAAACATTTAAATTTAAAATGCCAACTAAGATTCTCTTATTAGACTGATCTTGGTTTCTAGTTCATGTTGGATTCACTAGAATGTCTTGATGCTCTTTCATGGGCCCACTTCCATGGCTATCAAACTTCACTCAAATAAGAGTTCAGAGTTGAACCCACTTACGGCTAATTGTCACTTAAAATCATATGAGAGTGCCCCACCCATGGAGTCTTGGCCTATTTAATTGGAAATGGACAGGCCCTTTTAAGGAGAAGAAACTGGGAATACAAGTAGTGGTCATTTGCTTATAAGAAAGTTGTCCAAGTCATTTAAAGATGGAGAAAATTTAGGAAACCAACATCATTATGACAACTCCACATCAAGTGCAATAGTAAATCCGCCTCTTCTCTAATTTGTTGCACAAAGGGGCATTTTGACTTTTGAAAATGCCTATTCATCCTGTGCGTGACTTGGTGGGATCCATTTAGGGGGGGGGGGGGGGGTTTTCTCCACTTGGATGGACCGCTAGGTGCCCCCCCACCCCCACCCCAGCACTAGTGTGCATTGTGCACCGGTTGTGCCTGATAGCCATTATTATATATATATATAAGGGAGATGCTCCTAGTAGAGTTACTCTCACAGTACTGTGAGAGGAAGGGTGGGGGCCCTCACATCCATATCCAATGCCGTGAGAGTAACTCTCATAGGAGCATCTCCCATATATATATATATATGAAAAATATTCAGGTGCATCTATCCATCACCATATTATGGTGTAAACTCGAGGGATCTGGTGTTATTCACGGGGTCCCATGTGTGTGGATGGTTCGGATGGATCATAAAGTCAGCCCCACTATGTTGCGCTCACCGTAATATAGTCAGGGACATGTGCACATGAATATTTCCTATATATATACATATACATATATATATGAGGAATTTACCCAAAAGAGCACCTTAGATGGCCACTAACCAAAAAAGGCCCCAGTAGTTTTTATGAAACAAAACCGGTCTTCCCGCCATTTCACTTTTTTTACCCTTTTACAACGAGCATCGACGTCGTTGCTCATTTCAATGGGACTAAGCATCTCAAGATTCTGCGGAGCGACGACGTCGACGTTGATCTTAGTTTGGAAAAAAAATCATTAGATTCACTATGATGTGCACACGCACTGCATGATCCAAAGAAACCAACATACATCCTCTGCATGCTTCATTGCAAACACAATTATAAAAATTAATTAGATTGGATGCCTGATTTAGTTATTTTAAAGAGAATTGGTGGGCGAGATTAATGGAGACTTTTTTAACCGAGGATTATCATTTAAAGTAGTGCTTGCTGGTTGTTGGATACATGTTTTCTTGTGAGAAAATGTAGTGGCAGGTATATTTAGAATGAAAATGCAAAAGTTTGTGGTCTCAGGATCATTGCCGCTCAAGTTTCCTACCATCATGATTGTTGATTACTTCCTCAAAATCAAGATTCATTGACAATGTCCTCTACTTTGACTGTGACTCAAGAAAAACTGCAGAATTAGAATATTTGGGATGAGGGATTTGAATCCAAAGCTACCATCTGCTGATAGTTTAAGGTAGTCTTACCAAACTCCAAAGAATTTCTTTCTAGAAAAAATGTCCCACCAACCCTTGCATTTTTCCATTTAAAAAGGAGAAGGGGAGGGAGGAGCTTTGCCTTGAAAAATTCAAACACGGACTCCTCTTCTTTCCATTGACGGACCGCCATGGCTCTTCTGTCCAGCATCAAGGCTAGTAAGCAGATCCCACATGTACAAGAACTCGCACGAGAGTCGTTGGATGTAGTCCCACAGAGCTACGTACGCGACGTGGCAGACGATCTAGTCTCCGATTGCTGCAACCCTTCTTTGCAAGTTCCCCTGGTCAACATGGCCAATCTAAACAAAGGAAAATCTCGAGAGGAAGAGCTACACAAGCTTTAATCAGCTTGCAGGGGTGGGGGGGATTGCTGCAACCCTTCTCTGCAAGTTCCCCTGGTCAACATGGCCAATCTAAACGAAGGAAAATCTCGAGAGGAAGAGCTACACAAGCTTTACTCAGGTTGGGGGGAGTTTGTAAGGTTTTTGGGGTTTTGTAAGGTTTAAACAAGCGACGACGTCGTCGCTCAATGAAAACTTTAAAAGAAAAAACAAAAGTGGTCCTTGGGGCCCACTTTCGTATCATATGAACTACTGGGGCCTTTTTTGGTCAGTGGACAACTGAGGTGATTTTTCAAGTAAATTCCTCTCTTTCTCTCTCTCTCTCTATATATATATATATATATAAAGCATGAGACCGCCAATGATAAATCCAACCCTCTCATGAACTTTCTGTGAAATGGCAGTCACCCTAATTTAATAGTAATGTGAATTATACTCACCGTTGGGTTCAATTTCATATATATATATATATATATATATATATATCACTCAAGGAAACTGCTAAACTTTAAGGGCCCTAAATCAGTGGATGTGATGATCTGATTGTTGAGATTGATTTTTGCCCAAAAATCATATCCATAATGAGACCTTCCCATCACACCATCCTCCCAAGATTAGCATGCATCAAAGTAGGTCCACAAGGGACTTTGATTTTTTTCTCACCAAAATTGGACCCCACAAGGGGCTTAGACTTTTATTGTTCAGGCAAGTTGTATAGAGGTCCTATAGTGGAATGTAACCCCCCCATTCATGAGCAGTCCAAACTTATCTGTCTGAATTCTCAGCCGGCAGTGAAGTGTGTTAAAAGTCATATTTCAGTAGTCTGATGTTTCCTTTTATATGTAATGATGTATTCGATATGATCAGTTGAGCACTTGCTGCCCCCAAAAAAAACAGTACATGCAGGGCTGGATTTTACTAATCCAAATTACCCATATCTTAGGCCCCACAGCGCATTATAAATGCTTAGTTAGAACATCCTCCACGTCATAATCCCAACTGTTGGATTGGACCCATTTTACTGCTGGTTGTAATTTTCAATTTCATCAGATGTTAGAATAATTGGCCATATGAGGGGACCACTGGATCGTACCATTTAGGGGTGAGTAGAAAAGTTAATACTTTCAAGTGAGCATTGCATGATAACATTATCTCTTTTCAATGGGGATTTGTTTTAAATCTTTATACTAAAGCACATGATTTTTATGAACTTGCCTGCAGGCCAGATCATAATTTACAAGATGTTAGGGCAAAGATATTTCCTTTCAAAACGAGAAAAGTTAAGGCTCCTGAAATTGTGCCTTCTATCTCATTGCCTGTCAGAAGAAAAGAAAGATCTCTTTCTTCACTAGTGGTCAACACTCCTCGAGTATCAAGCCATACAGGCTTGACAGGAAGGCGAACTAAAGCTGTTGCCAGAAGAGCTCTACGGGGGCCAAGTTTCCCTCTTGAAGACTCAATTAAAAAGGAGGAAGATACTACTGAAGATTATCCTGAGAGTTCAAGCTCACGTGAAACTCTGAACAAGATTGTACAAAACAGGCGACAGGTAAGGGGTAGTCAGTGGTTTGTAGTTCAGTTCTGTGCTAAAAAATTATGGCAACAACTGGTTGATTATCCCGTCCTCCATGGCTATACTTCTTTTACTGTGATGAGATGTGTGCCTGGGCATGGTTTTAGATCAACCAGATTTATCGGTGCAACATGGCCTTATCCTCTTACTGAGACTTGGCCCAAACCTGAGCCCTGACTGGTTGGGTTGTTCTTGGGCTGGGTCGGTTTGACCAAAGCTTATCCAAGTGTAGATCATTTAATTAGCGGGCCTAATATTTCGGTCCAGACCCAGTCTATGAGCCCGCAGTTCGGGGCCAGGCTCAGCCCATTTTTCAAACTACACCCACTCCTTTGCATCAAATAGTCAGGCCAGGCCGGGCCTTTAAGCAAATTTAGGGGTAGCCTAGAAATATGGTAATCAGGCTAAAAAACTAGGAGCAGCCCTCGGCCTAAAAAGTGGTCCTAAAACCAGCTCAATTTGGGCCAGGCTCGGTCCAGGCTTGGGCAGTCCCAACCTGGCACATGTGCACCCCTATTGACTGGCCCAATTATGGTTCTTTCATACAGGCCCAGGCCCAGGCACAAAAGGATCAACATTTTCTTGGCCTGGGCCTAAATATGCATCCAATATCAGAACAATATGGCTTTGGCTTATCCCAACCGATCCTTATCTGGCCCTTTGCTACCCCTTCTCATATTAGCTATCCATAGATACCTCTGATAAAAAGATACCCTTTTATTGAATAACTGTTTTTATCCATGCAGAATTCAACGAATGCAGAGCCATCTAACAACCAATCTAATAAAGATACAAGTAATGGTGCTGAGCCATGGCTGGGGAAAGATGATATGTGGAAGCCCTTAAATTGCCTGGTTGAAGCTGCAAATAGAACAAAAGGTTTTAAGTTCACAATACAAGGGGGCTCTATTGCAAAAACAGAGCAAATTCATGACCATGATGGTGAAGTGAATGCACATAAAACAAGGGTCCGGGAGAATGCTAATAAGTCAGATGGCAAGAAAGGCATCACTACTGCATCGTCAGAGTCAATAAAACCTAGAAGATTTCATGGAACTAGACGGAAAAGGGGAGCTGCTTCCAAGGGACTGAACAACTCAGCTCAAGCACTGCTTGATGCTGCAGGTTTAAAACGTGAGAGAAGAATCGGCCCGATTTGGTTGTCTTTAGTGGCTTCTGATGACCAGTATGTAGCTATTTCAAGTATGCAATTTACAACAATGTTTTTTTTCTGGAAAACTAAATAAATATATATCTATAGGTCAATAACCCCTTACCGATAAGGTGAGTTCCACGTCCCAAAACACTTAGTGGGGCCCAGCTTATGATCCATCTTAGTGGACCATAAAATAGGGACCCCCCATGATAGTCACCAATCCCTTGTTTGACACCCATCCGAATTGTCTGGACTGCCAGATCGACTTGCACTCATTTTGGATGATGAAAACTTGCCGGCCCTTGATTAAGTGGTTAGTATGATGTTCTAGTCTCCGTCACCATACCAGGTAGGTGTTGTTTGGCATGATTGGGGTTTTGGATGATGGTGCTTAATACAGGGGGCCCCCTAAATAATATCCACTGTTAGATTAAATTTCATAAAATATATAACTTAAGGAATCGTTAGACTTTAAGGCCCCTAAATCAAGGGACATAATGAGAACATTTTTACCCAAAATCATATCCACAATGAGACCTTTTCATCACACTACCCTCCCATGACTAGCATGCATGCAAGTGGGTCCCACAAAGAACTTTTGATTTTTGGTAGAAGGGTCTCACAAGGGACATAAAGGCCGTGAGAAGTACCTTTTAGCAGAACCATGATTATATATGCTTTTTTGTGGAGATGCTTGAACTTATCACAATTATTTCAAAAGCAGTTTTGTTTTTCTTTTTATTTTTTATTTATTTATTTTTCCTTATGTCGAGGAATCTCTTATTCTGTCTTTCTCCCACTCAAATCTTCATGACAATCTTTTTAGTTTTGTGATACTCACATTTCTTTTATTTTTTCAGGGAAGGAGATGGACACTTGCCGCAAATTTCGGCCAGTTACTTAAGGATAAAGTGAGTTACTTTTGTTTTAAGAATTGTTATTATGCACCATTTCAGAAAGTAAAAAAAAAAGAAGAAGAATCTGCTTTTATATGTCAGGGAAGATTAAGAAAGATTTGACACTAAACAAAAAATTTGAATATCAGCTATGATAACTAGATACTTAAAAATAGGTAATCTATCAGTTTCATATTGAACCTGGCAGCGCATTTTTTGAGTAAAATCCATGAACTTCCTATATCCTTGGACTCCCTGGCTTATCCATTCTGTATCTGGGCATCTTTGTTTGATTTACTTTAGGCCCTTATTTCTACAAGGTGCTACATACAACAACATGTGGGTTAGACTGAATGTGTGGTAGTTTTAAGTTTCCATTGGATAAGCTGCTGTGGACTTTCCATCTACCATTAGAATAATTAATTAAACTCAATTGATGAAAGCCATTTTGCGCTGCAATATTAATGGTATTTTAGGTGATGTAGGACAGACCCCATGGCCCCCATGGGTCGACCAGCCAATGGGCCCAGCCCATCTATCTCAATCAAGACTTTGGTACTAGACCATTCATTTTATGATAATTTTTGTATTATTTATGAGTTTTAATCATGTTTTAAGTTATTTTGGTTCGATGTTTTAATCCCGGCCATCAATGTGTTTGGATGGTCAATCTATGATGAGAAGTAATGAATCAAATCAGTGATGGTAGGAAAGAATTTTTTATGAAGTCTAGCAAAGAGAGAAGTCTAGAAGAGAGACTCCTCACAAGGAGCCTCTCCCAGCATTGATTAGGAGGATTAGGGAGGAGTCCTACTCAGTCTTTGTATCTAACCTTCCTATCCAGGTTTCTAGAGCTGAGATTGAAGCAATCTTCTGGAGAGCAGGGAGAATACAAGATGTGTTTATCCCTAAAGATAAGAGGGACAACAGCAACAGCAATAGGGGTTTTGCATTTGTCAGGTTTGCAACTCTAAGAGAAGCAGAGAAAGCAGTTGCAATGGCAAAAGGCAGATTATGTGGAGGAAGGAAGCTACTGGCCAACATGGCTCAGTTCCGCCCCAACATTAAAAAGAGAAGAGGAGAGGAAAGCTCAAAGAGGGACTGGAAAAACTTTAGACAATCCTCTTTCTGACAGGGAGAACACCACATGGGAGAAGTCCAAGATCAGAGCAGTAAGAAAGGAGAAGAGGAAAGACCTCAAAGACCAGGAGTTGCAGGTTGGATAGTGGAGGAAGACACAGGTAAAGGTGTGAGGGTAGCACAGTGGGTAGTCAAGGAGCAGAAAAGATCTCTCTTCAAAAGCCTGGTGGGATTCTTGAAAACAAGCTTAGTAAGCATCGAAGAAATAGAATCCTGGATCTGTAAGTGCTATGGTCAGTTACCCATCAAACTGCAGAAGTTGGCAGATCAGGTGGTATGGCTGCAGCTATCTTCTACCAGTGAGGTGGATGTTTTCCTCCGCAATATCGCAGCAATGAGAGGTTCCTCTCCATTCTCATTGATTGAGAGATGGATGGAGGTGCTGGGCTCGCCACCAAAACCCACCTGGGTTAAAGTTCAAGGAGTTCCTCTTCAGGCTTGGCATGAAGGAGTGTTCAGGCTCATAGGTGATTGTGCTGGGAAAACAGTGGAAGTAGATGCTAGAACCAGAGATAAGGAGGTTCTCAAGGAAGGGAGGGTGCAGGTCCTGCTCAACAGCTCCACCAAACTGCCTTTGCAGGTGCCAATCTGGGTGGATGATCTGAAGTTCATGGTGACTGTGGAGGAGGAAGAAGAAAATCTGAAGTAGGAAGAGGCAAGACAAAGGATGAGAAGGAAAAAAGCAAAAGGAGGTTCCCAGGTGCAGTTGCAGAGCTCAACAGGGTCTGTGGGAGGAAGACGATGATGTCAGCAGTTCCATTTCAAATTTCAAATCGTCCGCCTTCTGGATGGATAAGGATGGGCCAGTTTCAAATAAGGTCAAAATGGCCCAAGATGGCCATCTGGGCTGTAACTCACTTAAAAACCGTGGTCTGCTTCACGTTGGGCCTCGAGGATCCGAGACCAAGGATGAGTCTTATAAAGGGCTAGGGCTCGCTTCGAAGGCTCAAACTGAAATTAAAGAAGGAGAGCTGGAGCTTCTTCCCAGCAAGGCGACGGAGCATCAGGAGCAGACGGCATGGCCAATCGAAGGAAATTTCTCCAACGAAGAATCAGCTACCGTCCAGGGAAGCTCCGTCGACGAAGAAGAAAACGTACAGACATTTGGGGACCTAAGGGCTTCGGTAGACACAGTGAAGTGTTCGCTGGATGGGGAGATATCAAGGAAGTGGGCCACGACACCTAGAAACACCTTCGGAACAGAAGAAACAAAAAGGAAAGAACACAGAGGGGGAAAAGAGAAGAGCACCAGCGAAGGGAGCAGAGAAGAGAGACGGATGTCAGGGATGGAAGACGGCTGCCGATCAAGGAAGAGGGACGTTATCAGAGCCCCTCTCAGTACCCCTAACAGAGATTCACAGGGCTGGATCTCGATACTTCAGAAGCGAGAAAAATGCAACTCAGCTCCTCCTCTGTGTCGACGAGAGCAACGGTATGCTGAGACAGAGAGAGTAGGGGAAGCTGAGACAGAGAGGGCTCCCACCTTCAACCAAGAATAACGTCAAGTTGAGACAGAGAGGGCAGGGGAAGTTGAGACAGAAAAGGCTCCCATTTTCAGCAGCCAAGATCAACGGCAAGCTGAGTCAGGCCCATGTATGTTCGGTTTTGGAGGATTTTCTGGGACTGGGGCTAGGGATGACCTCAACAGTTACGAAGGGAGTTCCTTCGGGAAAGAGGATGAGGCAGAGTCACAGTGGACACCCCAGGAAATTATTCACTGTGCTAAATCTGTTGGAGTAACAGTAGAGGAATCAGATAAAGGTGAAGGATGGAGTCCATTAGTAAAATTTGTACAAGCCAGGGAGAAGCAAAACCGTGAAGAAAGGGAGTGCAACAAATCCACAAAGAAGTGGGTCAGGGAGCTAAACAATTTAAACTGTTCAATTAACTATGACAAGGCAATCCAAAGGAAGGGGGATAAAACAAAGGGGGCTCTTCCTAGTTCTAAATGAAGGTGCTCTCATGGAATGTCCGCGGTCTTGGGGGAGTCTCGCGCAGATTGTTGGCAAAAGAAATGGTTAGAAGTCATAAGGCTCAAATAGTTATCCTGCAAGAATCCAAATTGAAAGAAGTCTCCGAAAGAATAGTTAAACAAGTCTGGGGAAGAAGACAGGTTGATTGGGTTGCTGTAGAAGCAGTGGGTGCTTCAGGAGGGCTGCTGACTCTTTGGGACTCAAGGTCAGTGTCCGTGGTTAGGAGCTGGGTAGACGTTTTCTCCCTCTCAGTTCTGGTGGAAGACCTTCTGAACTCCAAGAAATGGCTCCTCGCCTCAGTGTATGGCCCAAATATCAGTCAGAGAAGGGAAGAGTTCTAGAAAGAGTTGGATATGATAAGGGGAAGATGGAGTGGAGCGTGGTGTATTGGTGGGGACTGGAACATCATCAGATTCCCAAGTGAAAAACGAGGTGGGAAAAATCAAACTAAAGAAATGAGACGTTTCTCTAACTGGATCAACTCTCACTCCTTGGTGGATTTGCAAATGTGTGGAGCTTCGTTCACTTGGTCTAACCATCAAAGCAATCCAGCTATGTCCAGACTGGATAGATTCTTGATCTCTACAGATTGGCTGGAAATCTACCCGGAGGTCACCCAGATTGCTTTACCTAAGCCAGCTTCAGATCATTGCCCAATTCTTCTTGAATCGGAAAGTGAAAGATGGGGACCTTCCCCCTTCCGCTTCGAACTCATGTGTCTAGAGGAAGACCAATTCCCTAAGATGGTTCAGAAATGGTGGGAGGAGATTAGAGTGGAAGGATGGGCGGGTCATAGACTAGCAACTAAACTAAAGCTGCTGAAATTAAAAATGGAGTGGGCAAAGGAACACTTTGGGGACGTGAATCTCAAAAAATAAAAAATTATAGCTGAAATCAAAGCCTTAGACTGGAAAGAGGAGAGTGATCAGCTGTCCAGTGAAGAAGAAAAGAAAAGATTCGATCTTAAAGATGATTTTCAAAGAAAAGTGAGGGAGGAGATTAGATGGAAACAAAGATCTAGATGCAATTGGCTAAAAGAAGGGGATAAAAATACAAAGTATTTTCATGATATGGCTTCTTCGAGAAGAAGGATCGATAGAATTCAAAGTATTATGGTTAGTGGAAAAAGGCTGGAGAAGAAAGAGGAGATAATTTCCCACATAATAGATTACTTCAAATATCTTTACACTGCTGAAGATTGGGAGAGACCTCATCTGGGAAATTTAGAATTCGAAGTAATTAGAGAAAAAGAGGCAAAGTGGCTTGAAAGAGATTTCGAGGAAGAGGAAGTTCATCAAGCAGTCTTTGATCTTGCTGGTGATAATGCCCCAGGCCCAGATGGATTTCCGATACCATTTTTTCAGCGCTTCTGGAAGATGTTGAAAAAAGATGTTATGGACTTTGTCGAAGAATTCTCGCGAAGGGGTAAATTGTCCAAAGGTTTAGGGGCTTCTTTCATCGTGTTAGTCCGAAAGAAAGGAGGAGACCTTGGTATCAAAGATTATAGACCCATCAGTCTCCTGGGAAGTCCCTATAAAATCCTCTCCAAAGTTCCAGTAAGGAGATTGCAAAAGATTCTGCCAAAGACAATCTCCATTGAACAAGGTGCTTTTATAGAGGGAAGGCAAATTTTGGATGACATCTTGGTGGCCAATGAATGTGTGCACTCAAGACTCAAGGATAGAAATCCAGGGATCATCTGTAAGCTAGATCTAGAGAAAGCTTTTGATAGGGTGGACTGGAAATTTCTTCATTATATGTTAAGAAGAATAGGGTTTGGGAAAAATGGAGGATGTGGACTCAGGAATGTATTTCTTCAGTTTGGTTCTCTATTTTGTTGAATGGGTCTCCAAAGGGCTACTTCCAGGCAGGTAGGGGGCTAAGACAAGGAGACCCTCTCTCTCCTTTTCTATTCCTAATTGTAGCTGAAGCGCTTGGTAAAATGATAAAGAAAGCTGTGACTGTTGGTTTATTCGAAGGCTTCAAAGTAGCTAGAAACTCCCCAGAAATTAGTCACTTGCAGTACGCTGATGACACTCTATTATTCTGTGGAGCAGAAGAAGATCAAGTTAGAAATGTTAAAGCCACAATCCTATGTTTTGAAGCAGTGTCAGGCCTAAAAGTCAACTTCTTCAAGAGTGAGGTGATCGGGCTAAAAGTTGAAAAGCCTCTGCTCCTTAAATGTTCAGAGATCATGGGATGTAAGGTTGGGGAACTTCCAATTTCGTACCTAGGCATGCCTCTGTGCTTGGGGTGGGTGACTAAATCTCTTTGGAACCCAGTTGTGGAAAGGGTTGAAAAAAAGCTATATTCCTGGAAAGCTAAATACCTTTCTATAGGAGGAAGAGTTACCTTGATTAAATCAGTTCTCTCGAACTTGCCAGTCGATTTCTTCTCCATCTTTAGATGCCCGGTCTCAATTATAAAGAGAATTGAAAGACAGCAGAGAGACTTCTTATGGCATGGCACAAGCTCCCAGAAGAAGCTTCACTTGGTAAATTGGGATTCCATTTGTAAGCCGAAGGAAGAAGGTAGGCTAGGAATTAGACATCTGAAGAAGATGAACCAAGCTCTCCTAGGTAAATGGTTGTGGAGGATCGGAGATGGTTCTCAAGGCCTTTGGAGACGGGTGCTGGAAAAGAAATATGGCCTCCCAAGGCACGGTTGGGATGTCCAAGACCCTCCTCCGAACTCCTCTCCTATTTGGAAAGGAATCCTCTCAGTAAAGAATCTCTTCATGAAGAACATTAAGTACCAAATCGGTTCGGGGGAGAAGACCCTCTTTTGGACAGATAGATGGGTAGGTGAAAGAGCGTTGTGTGGTCAATTCCCCGACTTGTTTAGGTGTGCTCTAGCCATGGATGCCACAGTCAGCTCTTATATGAGCACAATTGGAGGTCATGTGGTTTGGGGTCCCATTTTTAGGAGGAACCTGAAGGATCATGAAGAAGCCCAGTTCATTGCCCTCCTTAATCTCCTCAATTGTCTTCTCATTCATAACAATAGAACATATGCTAGGGTGTGGATAGCCTCTAAGAATGGATCCTTCTCTGTGTCCTCTTTCTTTAAGGCTATCCAAAGTAATCCCATGGAGAAGAGTGGGCTGTACGATATTTGAAAGTTGAAAGCTCCTCCAAGGGTGCTGGTTTTTGGGTGGTTGGCTCAAAGAACGAGGATTCCTACCATAGATCTTCTAAGAAGGAGAGGGATGTTGATTGTGAATGGTTGCCCTATGTGTTTGAGGGATGAAGAATCTGTGGACCATCTCTTGCTTACTTGTAAAACTGCTAATGCAATTTGGATGTCTATTATTCGCGAGTTTGGCTTCTGCTGGGTCCTTCCTCTCTCTCTCTCCCCGAGCTCTTCCAAGCTTGGAAGGCACCTATTGGAAACCCTAGAGGCAAAATAATGTGGCAGCTTGGCAGTGATTTGGACAATTTGGAAGGAAAGAAACTCTAGATGTTTTGAAGATATTAGTTCGACTGAGAGCAGGATGGTGGAAAAATCAAAATTTCAAGTAGCTCTTTGGGTGTCTATTCTCCCTTCTTTTAAAGGATACTATTTAGATCAAATTGTGTATCATTGGAAAGAGCTGGCTTTTTCTTAGGTCTTTTATGTTTTTTCCTGCTTTTGCTGCCTTTGCTTTCAGTACTTTTCTCTTGTACTGTTTGCCTCTTTTTTATGAAAGTAACCATTCCAAAAAAAAATAAAATGTGTTTGGATGGTCCTGATTAGGTTTAGGTTTAGTTTTCTCCTATTTAAAGCATTGTAATGCCTCTTTTGAGGGTTAGACAAGATTATGATAATGAAAAGTGAAGCTTCTGGGATTCCTTTCCAAGTTTTCTTCGAGTTATCGAGATCTCTTAGCCTCCTGGATTGGAGTTTGGTGAAAGACCAATTTTTTAGGTTTGCCTGATCTATTTCCCTATCTCTCTATCTCTCTATCCTTCTACCTTGCCCGCCCCGCATCTCCCCACCATTTCCCATTATTAGGTACATCAATATCAGGATGATTTGTATTAATCAGAGAGATGGAAATAATTCTGCAGAGATGTGCTGAATGCAGTGACCTCCTTGGTCGACTGTTCTTCTCATTATAAAGGGGATGAAATCCCTGATTACATGTAAGTATATCTAATCAGATCCTAAAAATCTGTTTTACAAACTAAGAAGCTTTGACTAAGTAATATATGAAGTCTGGGCCCAGAATGGGCCTGGGCTTGCTTGGGCTTGGATTGACACCCCCCCCCCCCCCCCCCCCCCCCCCCCTCCCCCCCTCAAATTGATGCTGGGGAGTCATAAAGCAGCAATTTGGAAACAAGAAATTGATGTCGAGGTCGAGGAAGTCCCTTTGTGAAGATATCTGCAAATTGAAACTCTGTAGGGACATGAGGTAGACTAATGACATCCCGCTTAAATTCATCCCGAATAAAGTGGCAGTCAACTTCAATATGCTTGGTGCGTTCATGGAATACTGGATTTTCAGTGATTCGGATAGCCCCAGTATTGTCGGCATGCAATGGAGTTGGAGAGGTTTGAGTGAACCCAAGTTCCGAAAGAAGGCCCCGTAGCCATAAGACTTCAGAACAAGCAGAAGACATTGCCCTATATTCAGCTTCCGTGGAAGATCTGCATACACGTGCTTGTTTCTTGCATTTCCAAGAAATGAGCGAATTGCCAAGGTACACGCACCAACCAGTAGTAGAACGACGCGTGTCTTGACAGCCTGCCCAGTCAGCACCCGCATAAGCAGTTAGATGAAGAGGATTATCCTTTGGATAATATAAACCACGATGAACAATTCTTAGCAGATAACGGATAATGCGCTTCACAGCTGTCAAATGAAGGTGTCGAGGAGCGGTCATGAACTAGCTCACAAGATTAACAGCATAGGATATGTCAGGTCTAGTGATGGTGAGATAGACAAGACTGCCCACTAGGCGTCGGTATGTATGAGGATCAGGAAGAACCTCTCCATCATCTTTACTCAGCTTGAGATTTACCTCGACGGGTGTATCAACAGGCGAAGAATCCTGGAGGTCAGCCAACTCGATAAGGTCGGATGTGTATTTGTGTTGATTAACAAAAAGACCTTTGGGAGATTGATGCACCTCTAAGCCCAAGAAATAATGCAAAGGACCCAAATCCTTCATATTAAAGGAAGTCCGGAGGGAAGCTTGGAGAGATTTGATCATACCATCATCCGTACCAGTTATAATAATATCGTCAACATACACCAGAAGTACAATAATCCCTGTAGATGTGTGGCATAGAAAGAGAGATGGATCATAAGGGCTCTGAGTAAACCCACTTTCGCATAATCGACCCCTGAAGGTTTCGAACCACGCCCGAGGAGCTTGCTTTAGACCATAAAGTGATTTTCGCAACCAACAGACAGACTTCTTGGAGGGAGAGGGGACGCCCTGTGGTATACACATATAGACTTCTTCGCGCAAATCCCCATGGAGAAATGCATTTTTTACATCCATTTGGTATAATGGCCAAGACTGAGATGCAGCAATGGCGAGAATTAACCGAATAGAGGTCATCTTTGCCACCGGTGCAAATGTCTCCTCGTAGTCAATGCCATACTCCTGTCTGTTTCCGAGTGCCACAAGTCTGTCTATCCAAGGACCCATCAGATTTAAGTTTGATCGAGTAAATCCATTTGCAACCAATGGGCTTAACTGCCGGAGTACACTCCACAATATCCCATGTGTGATTCAGAGCCAATGCATCTAATTCCTCCTTCATGGCCTGGTTCCAGCAATCGTGTTGGACAGCCTGTAAATAAGAACTTGGGATAGAGATAGAAGAGAGAGTGGTCATCAAAGAAGTATGGGTAAAGCCATACCGCTCTGGCGGTCTAGAATTTCTGGAGGAGCGACGTAAAGCAGGAGTAGGCGCGGAACCAGTTGTCGGTGGAGGATCAGGGGGAGGGCCATCTGCAATGGGAGGTTTATCCCGTCGGTGGTATACAAAAGCAGTATTAAACCTAGTAACAGAGGTTTGATCCGAAAAACCTGGTAAGAGAGCTGGTGAAGAGGGGGGAGGACAATCTATGTGAGTTTGGAAGAAATATTGATTTTCAAAGAAAATAACATTTCGAGAAACCCTGATACGACGAATAATGGGATCATAACAAACAAAACCTTTTTGATTAGTGGCATAACCCAAAAAAGCACACCTGCGAGATTGTGCTGTTAGTTTCGTTCTTTCTGTGGGAGGTAGATGAACGAAGCAAACACAGCCAAATGTATGTAGGTGATCAAACACAGGATGATGACCAAACTATTTAAAATGAGGCGTGAAATGAGCAATAATATGTGATGGAATGCGGTTAATGAGATAGACAGCCGTGGTGAGAGCTTCAGTCCAAAAACGAGGGGGAACGGATGATTCAATTAGAAGAGTTCTAGTTACATCAAGAAGATGCCTGTTTTTCCGTTCCGCGACTCCATTTTGTTGTGGAGTATACGGACATGTACGTTGAGAAATGATTCCTTTATTGTTTAGAAAGGATTGAAAATCCTTGGAAATATACTCCCCTCCTGAGTCTGAGCGCAAAGTTTTAATGCATTTAGAGAATTGGTTTTCAACATAGTTAACAAAAAATTTAAATGCATTAAGAACATCAGACTTCGAATGCAATAAATAAGTCCAAGTAAATCTGCTGTAGTCATCAATGAATGTTACAAAGTACTTGAAATGACTATGGGAAAGGGTCGGAGCAATGCCCCAAACATCACTGTGAATCAAGTCAAAACATGCAGTGCTCCATGTGGTGGAGTGTGGAAAAGGTAAAATTTTACTCTTTCCTAATTTACAAGCATCACATTCAAAAGAAGCACAGTCAATAGGTTTATGTAACAATCCAGATTGAAATAAAGTAGACAAAGTAGAGGCATTTGGATGACCAAGTCTATTATGCCACAATCGAGAATTATTTTGAATAAAAAAAACAAAATAACTGATGTAAAGTTTTATTCTCAAGAACGGAAGACATTGGTAAGGAAAAAAGTCTGCCACGCTTAGGCCCCCTCGCGATCACTTCCCCCGACTCCTGGTCCTGCACAACACAACCAGAAGAAGAAAAGTTGACCCACAGAAACCAAATTGGTAGCAAGATGAGGAGAAACTAAAACATTGGTTAAGGGTAAGGGGCCAGGGGTATCACCAACAGAGGTGATGGGGAGATGATCTCCGTTGGCAGCTTGAACGGTGAGATGACCAGTGTAAGGAACTACATTCTGTAATGTTATGGGTGAAGAGGTAATATGGTTACTTGCACCAGAATCTAAGTACCATGTATTGGAAAGAGAGGAATCAGTACCTGCGATGTTCATGGATGCCAAGGCATTGATGATCATTTGGTTAACCATCTCAGGGGTGAGAGGAGCTAGGGACGCAGATTGTGATGAGGAACCAGGCTGTGAGGATGAATCATATTGCAGAGAACCACTGAAGTCAGATGATGCATATGGTGGAGTGGTTATTATGTAAGCAGTAGGAGCTGACGACACGGTGGAAGTACCAGGGCCTGACTGCACATAATTACGGGAAGTAGAATTGCGATTCTTCTTCCGGCATTCTTCAATAACATGACCAGTTGCCTTACAATATCGGCAGATTTTTGCCTTGCATTGATTTGCATAGTGACCATATTTCCTGCAGTTATGGCACTAAACTTTACTGATATCCCGGGAAGATGGTCTGGTGGTAGCAACATAGGCAAGCGGAGCCTCAGTAGAACCCTGTTGTTCCAGAGTAGTTTCGTTACCAGACGTTGTTCTTCCCGCAGAAGCTCCTGAAGACAGTCATCCAAGCTGGGAAGAGAAGCCCTGCTCATTAAGTTAGATCGAACTGTCTCAAACTCCCGACAAAGTTTCATCAGAAACTGATCCCGATGGCTACTTTGTTGTAAGGGAAGGAGTTCAGGTAGGAGTGCATCAGACACCTTCGCAAACTTAATCTCATCATATTCTGACCACAGTCGGCGAAAACCATTGTAATACTCCTGAATAGACTGGGTGCCTTGAGTGAATTGAGAAATGTCAAGTTCCAATTGAAATTGACGAGCAGCATTGCCTTGTTGATAGATCGTCTTTGTAAGAGTTTGTGATGAGAAGAAGAAGCCAATAATGGCAAGGAAACTCAATGATTTGGGATCATTGATAGCTTAGTATTTATAGACAAAGTTAAGGATTAATTACAATAATCAATGGTGAAAGAATTGACTAAAACCTAATCTCAACAACCCATTTGTTGGCTGTTATTGTTGACATTAACAACAACCCAACAACCCATTTGTTGGCTGTTATTGTTGACATTGACAACAACCCAACAACCCATTTGTTGGCTGTTATTGTTGACATTGACAACAACCCAACAACCCATTTGTTGGCTGTTATTTTTGACACTCCCCCTCAAATTGATGTGGTAAGTGAGAAAACATCAATTTGCAAGTGAGATCATGATGACGTGGTTTGGGAAGAGCTTTTGTGAAGATATCCGCCAACTGGTCAAGAGTAGAGACATGAGGCAGAGTTATCTTGTTAGTAACAATATGCTGACGGATGAAGTGGCAATCAATCTCAATATGCTTCGTTCTTTGATGAAAGACTGGATTGTTTGCAATGCGGGTAGCACTTGTGTTGTCCCCATGAAGAGGTGTTGATTTACCAACATAGACCCCGAATTCACGGAGAAGACGGCGGAGCCAGATGATTTCAGCACTTGCAGATGACATGGCCCGATATTCAGCCTCAGCAGAAGATTTTGAAACTGTGGTTTGCTTCTTGCACTTCCATGAAATTAAAGATTCCCCAAGAAACATACACCAACCAGTGGTAGATCGCCCAGAATCCGGGCAACCAGCCCAGTCAGCATCCGCATAAGCGGATAAGCGTAGAGAAGCGCCCGAAGAGCAGAAGAGACCATGGTTAAGAGTGCCTTTGACATAGCGGAGTATGCGCAAGGCAGCAGCAAGGTGAGGTTTATGAGGATTGCTCACAAACTGACTAACCGTATGAACAACATGAGAAATATCCGGCCGAGTCATAGTTAAGTAGAGCAAACTACCAACTAGCCTCCGAAAAACAGAGGGATCATCTAGGGGCTGTCCAGCATCCTTACTGATCTTGCTGTTTAATTCCATAGGTGTATCAAACGTGTGGGCATCATCAAGTCGTGCCGAAGTGATCAAATCTGTAGCATATTTTCGCTGATGAACTCGAATGCCAGATTTGGTACGCAAGAACTCCAACCCCAGAAAGTAGGTGAGAGGACCAAGATCCTTCATTCTGAAGTGACGAGTGAGATAATATTTGAGATCCCGAATGCTGGCAGTATCATTGCCACTGATGATCATATCATCAACATAGACCAAAAGAAAGGTTTAGCCCTTTGATGTCCATCGGAGAAAGAGAGAGCTATCTGAATGACTCTGACGAAAACCAGCTTCAAGAATAGCAGTCCGGAATTTTTCGAACCAAGCCCTGGGTGCCTGCTTAAGTCCATACAAAGATTTCCGTAGTTTACAAACATGCTTAGGAGGACAGGCATATCCTGGAGGAGGCTTTAAGTAAACAGTCTCCTGCAAATCCCCATGAAGGAATGCATTTTTTACATCCATTTGCCACAGAGGCCAGTTGCGGGCGGCAGCAATGCAGAGGAGAGTACGAACGGTGGTCATTTTAGCTACTGGTGCAAATGTCTCCTCATAGTCGATCCCATACTCCTGTTTATATCCCTGTGCTACCAATCGGGCTTTGTAGTGATCAAGACTTCCATCTGAGTGAACTTTTATGGAGTAGATCCATTTACTGCCAATCACAGAGGCTCCTTCAGGAGCCGGTACCAAGTCCCATGTCTGATTAGCTTCGAGAGCAATCAATTCCTCATTCATAGCATCTTGCCAGTAAGTAATCTTCGAGGCCTGTGAATTTGAGGTGGGTATAGGAGTACTATCCAAGGAAGTAAGAAGAGCAGGAAATCCATAGCGGTTAGGTGTGTTAAGTTTGGCCCATGACCCATTAAGGGATCCAAGGCCCATCAGTCAATCCAATCCAGCAAGATACATATCACGTGGATTTGGGATCTGATTTGGTCAATAGTGTATATAATTTAGTGATTGATTGCCTTCCTTTCTTAGATTAGTGATTGATGTAATTTAGTTAATTTCCTTTGTAAAAGCCTTGATTAAGGCATGTAATTCCTATATAATGATGGTGATTCTCTAAGAGAAGACACACAAAAGAATATAGAAAACTTTCAGTCTCTCTCGTTTCAGTCTCTCTCATTTTCATTCTTGTAATTCAGAATTGTGAGAATGACATGGTATCAGAGCCTTGTTCAAGAAAACCTTATTTTTTGATCTTGCATATCATCAAGGCAATCAAGATATAGAGAAATCCATCTCTATTGAAGAACGACAGATCAGAGATCTGTTTCACAGAATCCAGACACTGCGGCAGTGACCTGATCATGGTGGCCCACCTCTGATCATCACATCTTCCTCAGCAATGCTTACAGACATGGTCGCCTGTTTTTCCTAAGTATATTGGAGATTTTTTCAGAATTTTTAACACCTTCAGGTTGGTGATTTGCTCATTCTCGAGATTTTCCAGTTTTATTAAACTGTTTCCATCTAGACCGTCCAAAATCTTGGATCTGCGAGAGAATCAGTTCATTCTTTTTTCAGTAGAACCCAAATTACAGTTCTTCTTCAGATCAGTGATCTGATACTTGTTCAGATCCATCAGTGGGGCCCACGTATCAGATCAGCAGCAAAAATTCTGGTCGTCTGGGGCATTTTTGTGGATTTTTTTTCTATTCTGAGTTGATTTATCTTACTGATTGGTTGGATCTTTGCCCCTGCATACAGCATAGTGTGTTATCTTCTTTAAGGCTTCTTCTCTTCTCTGTTACTATTACTGGATTTCTTTTTGCTGCCTGTTTCACTGTTTCTCTCAGTCTTGGCCAATGTCAATTGACGATGGAAAAGTCTGAGATTACCTTAATCCGGTTCACGGGAAAAAATTACCCCGCTTGGTCATTTCAGTTCCAAATTTATCTCGAGGCTAAGGAATTGTGGGGCTATATTTCTGGATCTGACCCTAAACCCACGGAAGATGAGAAGAAGATATCCGCCTGGCTTACTAAAGATGCAAAAATTAAAACATGGATACTGGGTTCTGTCGAACAACATCTGATAATGAACCTCAAACCTTACCCAAGCTCTAAAGACATGTGGGGATATCTGAAGCAGGTGTACCATCAAGATAACTCAGCACGTCAATTTCACCTTGAATGTGCGATTGCTGAATATGCACAAGGGACCTTGTCAATCCAAGACTACTATTCAGGATTCCGAACCCTATGGTCAGAATATGATAGTATCAAGTATGCAGATGTAGCTGCCGATGCTCTGATAGTGATTCACAATCTTCAGGCCTCTAGTCAGCGGGATCAATTTTTAATGAAATTACGCCCTAAGTATGAAAGTGTCCGATCAGCCTTGATGAATCGGACACCTTTAGCTTCCTTGAATGTCTGCCTGAATGAACTATTACGCGAGGAACAGCGCATTTCAACCTCAGCCCATATAGCTCAACAAAAGGCTGAGACCTATTCCGTCGCATTTTCAGCCACTAAGGCTTCTCAGCCTCCTCGTGACTTGAGCAAAACACAATGCTACAGTTGTCAAAAATTTGGACATCTTGCATCTCAATGCAAACAGAAAGTCTGTAGTTATTGTAAAAGGTCGGGACATATCATTTCTGAATGTCGCCGCCGGCCACAACGTCAGAATCCACCGCAGCAGACTCCCCAGCATCCAGCTCCACAGTATCAGGCTCTGCAGTATCAGCCTCCGCAGTCTCAGACTCCGCATGCTTATGTTGCTTCTTCAGATATGCCTGCTTCTACATCTGCACCCTCACAGTCTGGGTCCTCCTCTTCTCTTACTCCTGAATTGGTACAGCAAATGATTGTTAATGCCCTTTCTGCTTTCGGTCTCTCAGGTACCTCTCCACCCTCTTCTACTTGGTTTCTTGATTCTGGGGCATCTAATCATATGACATATTCCAGTAACCCTCTCTCAAATGTGACAAACTACAATGGTAATCTTCAAATCCAAACTGCTAATGGAGGCACTGTTCCCATTACTGCCCTCGGGGACATTCCTGGTCCAATCCCATTGAAAAATGTTTTCCTTTGTCCCAATTTAACTTCAAACCTATTGTCAGTTGGGCAACTTGTTGAAAATAATTGTAACATCTCTTTTTCTTCTTCTGGTTGTGTTGTACAGGACCAGATGTCAGGGAAGGAGATCGCGAGGGGACCTAAGTGTGGACGCTTGTTTCCGCTGGATTTTTCCAATCTTTCTAGAACTAGAATTGCCAATGATGTGTTTTGTCTTTCTATTAGAGATAATTGCCAATTGTGGCATAAAAAACTCGGACACCCTAATTCCAAGGCTTTGTCCCTTATGTTAAATTCTGGTTTATTAAATAAATCTATTGGCTTATCTTCTTGTGTACCTTTTGATTGTGCTACTTGTAAATTGGGAAAAAGCAAAATTCTTCCTTTTCCTATTTCCACTTCACACAGCACTCGATGTTTTGATTTGGTTCATAGCGATGTATGGGGAATTGCTCCAGCTCTTTCTCATGCTCACTACAAATATTTTGTGACTTTTATTGATGATTTCAGTCGTTTCACATGGGTTTACTTTCTGCATTCCAAATCTGATGTTTTTACAGTTTTTAAAATTTTTTTAGCTTATGTTGAGAATCAATTTTCCACCTGCATCAAAATCCTGCGATCTGATTCGGGTGGGGAATATGTGTCTTCTGATTTTCAAAATTTTTTGCAAAACAAAGGCATTATTTCTCAAAGAACTTGTCCTTATACTCCACAACAGAATGGAGTTGCTGAAAGGAAAAATAGGCATTTGCTTGATGTCACTCGTTCTCTTCTTCTTGAATCATCAGTTCCTACCCGTTTTTGGGTTGAGGCACTAGCTACGGCAGCTCATCTTATAAATCGTCTACCTTCAACCTCTCTTCAAAATCAGAGCCCCTATTACCGATTGTACCAGACCTTTCCCTCTTATGATGATCTTCATGTTTTCGGATCTGTTTGCTTTGTGCACTTGCCTCCTTCTGAGAGAACCAAACTAACCACACAATCTGCTCAATGTGTGTTTTTAGGCTATGCGCCCTTCCAGAAAGGGTTCCTCTGCTACGATCCTCACATTCGTCGCTTGCGGACCTCTAGAAATGTCGTTTTTTTTTAACATAAGTGTTTTTTTCAAAAACACATTGAATATCCTAACTCCTCACCCTTGGTGTCTTTACCTGGTTTTTCGGACAACACTTCAGTTGTTCGCTTTAATCCTAATTTTGTGTATCACAGACGGAACAAAGACGCGCCTCCCAGGGACCCCCCTCCTGATCTTCCTCCAGCATCCGGTTCACCCCCGGCTTTTGATCCATCTGGACATCATTCCTTGCGTCGCTCATCTCGCATTTCAGTACCACCTGACCGCTATGGGTTCTCCCACACTTCCTTAATGGCCACCTTGTCCTCTTCTTCCATTCCCCAATCCTATTCTCAGGCTGTGCGGGACAAATGTTGGAACCAGGCTATGCAAGATGAATTGGATGCTTTGAAAAAAATCATATTTGGGATATTGTCTCCTCTCCTGTGGGTGTAAAACCAATTGGCTGCAAGTGGATTTTTTCTCTCAAGTTGAAATCGGATGGCACTCTAGATCGATACAAGGCGCACCTTGTTGCTCTCGGAAATCGGCAGGAATATGGCATTGATTATGATGAAACCTTTGCTTCCGTCGCTAAAATGACCACCGTACACATAATTCTTGCTGTTGCTGCATCTCAGTCTTGGCCTCTCTATCAAATGGACGTAAAAAATGCGTTCCTTCATGGTGATCTCAAAGAAGATGTTTATATGCGTCTGCCTCCGGGGTCCTCATCTGGTACAGGTATGGTTGCTAAGCTCCGTCGCTCCCTCTATGGTCTGAAGCAAGCGCCTCGCGCATGGTTTGAGAAATTTCAGGATGCTCTTCTACGATTGGATTTTCATCCGAGCCAATATGATCCTTCCATGTTCTTACATCATGCTCCGTCAGGGATTACTGTCCTTCTGATCTACGTTGATGACATTGTCATTACTGGTCCTAATGCACAAATGATTCAGGCACTTCAAGCTTCTCTTCATCAGATTTTTCAAATGAAGGATCTGGGCCCCTTACACTATTTCCTTGGCCTTGAAGTTCATCAATCGTCTAAAGGTGTAGTTCTCAATCAGCACAAATATACGGTTGATCTTATTGACTTGGCTGGGCTTACTTCTTCAGCTCCTGTTGATACGCCAATCGAGTTCAATGTTAAACTCAGAAAAGAAGAGGGTGACCTTCTTCAGGACCCCACCGCATATCGTCAGTTGGTAGGTAGCTTAATCTACCTCACGATCACGCGTCCTGATATCTCATTTGCGGTCAATCTCATGAGTCAGTTCATGACTACTCCTCGTCATCTTCATCTTGCTGCTGTTCGTCGCATCATTCGGTATCTTATTCGCACACCGACTCGCGGGTTATTTTTTCCTTCAGACAATCCTCTTTCTCTCAGAGCTTATTCAGATGTTGATTGGGCTGGTTGTCCGGATACTCGCAGATCAACTACAGGATGGTGCATGTTCTTGGGTGATAGTTTGATTTCCTGGAAATGCAAGAAACATGACAAAGTTTCAAAATCTTCTACCGAGGCTGAGTACCGAGCTATGTCTGCTGCATGCTCTGAAATACTTTGGCTCCGAGGTCTGCTCTCTGACATTGGATTTCCTGCAAAAGGAGCTACCCCCCTCCATGCAGATAATACAAGTGCAATTCGGATAACTGAAAATCCGATTTTTCATGAACGTACTAAACACATCGAGGTTGATTGTCACTTCATCCGTGATGAGTTTAAGCGTGATGTCATTAGCCTTCCCCATGTCTCCACTGAGTTTCAACTTGCTGACATTCTTACTAAGGGTCTTCCCAGACCACGCCATCAATTCTTGGTTGGCAAATTAATGCTCGTTGATTCTCCCACATCAATTTGAGGGGGGGTGTTAAGTTTGGCCCATGACCCATTAAGGGATCCAAGGCCCATCAGTCAATCCAATCCAGCAAGATACATATCACGTGGATTTGGGATCTGATTTGGTCAATAGTGTATATAATTTAGTGATTGATTGCCTTCCTTTCTTAGATTAGTGATTGATGTAATTTAGTTAATTTCCTTTGTAAAAGCCTTGATTAAGGCATGTAATTCCTATATAATGATGGTGATTCTCTAAGAGAAGACACACAAAAGAATATAGAAAACTTTCAGTCTCTCTCGTTTCAGTCTCTCTCATTTTCATTCTTGTAATTCAGAATTGTGAGAATGACAAGGTGCAACAGAAAAACGACTAGAGCGTCGCAGAGAAACGGTGCTAGAAGAGTTATCATTACCTGAAGACTCAGTAGGCGGCGCTGGGAGAGGATCAGGAGAGGAAGTCGCCAGAGGAGAGACCTTGTTCCGCCGGACATAGACTTTGAGAGGAGGTGATGGAGAAGTAGACTCTGAGAATTGTGGCAAATAAGAGACAGCAATAGGATGACTATTCAAATGTAAAGAAAAGAAGGGAATATGTTCCAAGAAAATAACATTTCGAGAGATACGCATGCGTTTGTCCAATTGATCATAACACAAAAATCCTTTGTGTTCATTACTGTAACCCAAAAAAATGCATTTAGCAGCTTGTGGAGATAACTTTGTGCGCTCAGTAGGAGGAAGATGAACAAAACACAGGCAACCAAAAACACGTAAGTGAGAGTATGAAGGGGTGTGACCAAAGAGAACTCCGTAAGGAGTAGTCTTTCCTAGAACAGTGCTAGGAAGACGGTTGATAAGATACACAGCGGTATGTGCAGCATCACACCAAAATTTGGGAGGGACTAAGGATGCAATCAACAGAGTCCGAACAGTTTCAAGAATATGTCTGTTCTTCCTTTCCGCAATCCCATTTTGCTGAGGAGTATGCGGACAAGATTTTTGGTGAAGAATTCCTTTATCAGAAAGGAAGGCAGAGAAAGTATGAGACATGTATTCTCCACCTGAATCTGAGCGAAGAATTTTGATAGATTTCTGAAATTGGGTTTGGACCATGCTATAAAATTTTTGAAAAATGGAGAATACTTCAGATTTCATATGCAGAAAGTAAATCCAAGTATAACGAGAATGGTCATCAATAAAGGTCACATAGTATTTAAATCCCGTCCTACTCAAGGTAGGAGCAATTCCCCAAACGTCTGAATGAATGATGTCAAATGATGCCAAAGCACGAGCATTATTAACAGGAAAAGGCAAAATATGACTTTTACTGAGGCAACAAGTTTCACACTTTGATTGAGATAAAGAAGAAATCATTTTATTATCAATAGTAGAATCCAAAGAACCAAATTTAAACAAGGAAATTAAATTTGCATTGTTCAAATGACCAAGATGTTTATGCCAAACAGTCCACAATTTATTGAAGTTAGAAGAAGAAGCAAACAAAGAATGATGTCCAATGTCCAGCAAGAACATGCGCCCATGTTTACTCCCTGTCGCGATCACCTTCCCAGTTTGTCGCCCCTATATAACACAGCCAGAGGAAGAAAAGTGAACAAGATAGCCATCATCAATAAGTTGTCCTACAGAAAGGAGATTGGCTGATAATTTGGGAACAAAGTAAACATTGGGAAGAGTGATGGGCTGGCCAGAAATACTAGATAAAGTAATGGTACCAACTCCCGAAATGAGTAGTTGATCACCATTAGCAGTGGTGATTTTCTCTTTCCCAAGGTAAGGGTGGGAATCTGTAAAGCCATGTTCTACAGATGTCATGTGATTGGAGGCTCCTGAATCTAAAAACCATGTGGAAGAGGTAATAGGAGAAGAAAGAGAGGCAGAGGAATGAAAAGCAGGAGATGCGATATGAGAATGAAATTGATACCGACCACCATGAAGACCTATGGAAGCATAGGTGGAGTTCACCGTGCTCTGAATCAGTTCTTGAATCTGTGTGGGAGTCATGGATACAGTCATGGAAGAAGTGCTTCCTGTGTCAGGAAGAGATGCTTGAACTTGGAATGCAGCAGAATTATTTTGTCTGGGCATGGTGGAAGGATTTGGCTTCTGCTGAGGTCCATTCTTCCTTTGTAGGCTGCGACAGTCATCAATAAGATGACCAGAGCGTTTGCAATATCGGCAAACTAATTTCTTTCGACAGTTCTTGGCCAGATGACCAAAGCTTTTGCACTCAAAGCATTGAATATGTCTTTGATTGGGGGTTGCCAGAAGAGCAAATTCAGCCGGAAGGGGTGCAAGGAATGCCTTTGGTTCGTCAAGAATAGCCCGCTGGGAGATGAGACGAAATTCTTCGCGAAGTACTTCTTGAAAGCAGGTATCAAGATTAGCTGACTGTTCTCGGTTCATCAGGGCAGACCGAACCGATTCAAATTCTGACCGAAGATTCATAAGGAACTGGCTAATGTGAGTTTCTTCTTGGAGTTTGAGAGCCTCGGAGAGAAAGCCAGGAGAGACCGTCTGAATCAACATGGAATCCCGTTCAGTCCATAAAGTGAGGAAGCCAGTATAGTATTCCTGCACAGATCTATCCCCTTGAGTAAATTTAGCAATTTCACTATCCAAGTGAAATTTACGGGCTTTGTTGGTTTGATGGTAGATGTTCTTGAGATGAGCCCACATAGCTGCAGCTGCAGTATATGCTTGAAGAGCAATAGCAAGAGAAGAATCAATGGAGTTCAGAATCCAAGTTATTACTTTGGCATTTTCCCTGGACCAGGTGGATATGGCTTTGGAGTCTGTGGTACTTGTAGTAGAAGGTTTTGGAACTGTGCCATCCAAATAACCAAATAGCCCCTGTCCTTCTACGAAATTCTTCATATGGAAGGACCAGGCCATATAATTTTGCCCATTAAACTTAACTGGAATAACATCATATTTCTCCATTGTTAGCACTTTCAGCAGGATGGAAGAGAAAGCACAGAAAACAATGAGCCAGATAGGAGTAAGGAACAACCAGCATAGTGAAAAATCCAGCAGCAGACAGTACAAACAGCACAAATAAAGCACCTTGAGAAGCTATAAATTTTAATCTGGATTTGTGTGTGGGCCCCACAGAGTTGTTGATCACAGATCAGGTGTGATCAAAGATGAAACAGCAGTAGCAGGTCCAAAACTCCCAAGCCAGAAGATCTTTGGACCAATTAGAGATAATACCTGTCAAAAACCTGTGCACAGTAGCAGCAAAGGAAGATGGACGTCCTTGTCGGCAGCGATTGAATCCATACGTGGGCCCCACAGGTTGAACAAATCACAGATCAGGTTTGATCGCTATAAAGTGGATCAAATGTACTTTCTTTAGGTCCAAATCTGATGAGATTTGGAAAAAGATCCACAAATCTGGACGGTGATGATGAAATCTCTGATGGGAGAAAAAAATTCCAGAAAAATGCTCATAAATACCAGCAATGTTGGTCGACCAGGATGGAGGTTTTTTTGAGAGATGTTGAAGATGATTAGAAGTGGGCCACGTCTTGATCAGGGATGATCAGACACAATCAGGAAGAAGATCCAAGTCCGGGAGAATGACTGAATCAATTTGAGAAGGTAACTATGGCTCTGATACCATGTAAGAGTTTGTGATGAGAAGAAGCCAATAATGGCAAGAAAACTCAATGATTTGGGATCATTGATTGCTTAGTATTTATAGACAAAGTTAAGGATTAATTACAATAATCAATGGTGAAAGAATTGATTAAAACCTAATCTCAACAACCCATTTGTTGGCTGTTATTGTTGACATTAACAACAACCCAACAACCCATTTGTTGGCTGTTATTGTTGACATTGACAACAACCCAACAACCCATTTGTTGGCTGTTATTTTTGACAGTCTTAAGATAATCCCACATTTCCCTGGCAGTTTTACAAGGTCGGAGGTTGAGGATAAAATGGGGCTCAACCGAGCCCAACTACCAGGTTTTGATTTTAGCATCCTTAGTTTTCCAAGCTGAAATCTTCTTGTCATCTTCTGCCTGTATAAGTTCAGATCCATCAATATATGACCAGAGTTCCTTGCCTTCTAAGTAAATTTGAAATAGGAAGGCCTAGGAGGTATAATTGTTTCCATCAAACCGAACCATTTTAATTTCAGATTTTTCCATGATGAGTAGACAAAGAGAAAAACTTCACACCGGAATAAACGACAAAGTACAGCCGGACCAGAAACAAATTCTAACAATTGTTGTATCTAGAAGAAAATGCAATTGTCTCCAGGCAGCAGAAACACGACCAGATATCACACAGCACAGTACTGTAGCATATATAAAAAAACGCACAACAGAGAGTGCAAATCGACCCTGTCGTTCAGTGGGTGGATTCCCACGGGTGCCCCAGCAAATGATCAATGACCAGATCAAAGGGTGGGGATGAAAATGTGGACTATTTTCGCACCTAATGGAAGTGGTCCCAGGCAGAACCAACAGGAATCCAAAATTCTGGACGGCTGTGATGAAAACAAGTTGATAAAACTGAATTTCCACAAAAATTAGTAGAAGGCCTACCTTTGATGATCCAGAAATAAGAAGAGACCCAGGCGACCAAGATGAGCTGCTTCCGCTGATATGAGGTTGATGATCGCAGGTGGGCCACGGTTGATCGGAGATGATCAGGGATGATCACAGACGATCAGGTGGCAGAAAATGTCTTCCAGTGAAGAATATGTGTTTGATAATGAAGAAGATGCACGAATAGAGACAGTGCAATCGAAACAGTGCACAGATCTGCACTAAAACTGACTGACGACCATTCTGTCAGTATGATTCCATAAACGGAAGCCCCACCAGATCATCATAGGACAGATCAGAGGTCAGGGATGAAGGCACATCATATTTTCGCAAGTGAGGGAAGAAGATTCAGCCAAAAATAACCAAGATCCTTGATTTTAGTACCACAAATGGCGATGGAAAACCTACTTCGGATGGGAAATAAATTCCTGAAAAATCACCAGAAATACCAGCAATTCTAGTCGACCAACATGGTCTGGTTCCGCTGAGTTGATGAAGAAGATCTCAGGTGGGCCACACCGGATCAAAGATGCACTGAGTGCTTCCAGACGTGGAAGATGTCTTGAATGATCTAGATATCAAGGCTCTGATACCATATTAATCAGAGAGATGGAAATAATTCTGCAGAGATGTGCTGAATGCAGTGACCTCCTTGGTCGACTGTTCTTCTCATTATAAAGGGGATGAAATCCCTGATTACATGTAAGTATATCTAATCAGATCCTAAAAATATGTTTTACAAACTAAGAAGCTTTGACTAAGTAATATATGAAGTCTGGGCCCAGAATGGGCCTGGGCTTGCTTGGGCTTGGATTGACAATTTGGATTCAGTTTGTCCAGTCCGGCCCACCTGTATTTGATTGGATTGATCCAGCTGTCGTATCAACATTGTTATCTATAAGGAGAAACCGTATGGGTATTGAATGTGCCCCAATGTTGGCTGCCCCAAATGTGAGTAGACTCGCATTGTACAAATAATAAATGAAGCCACGGATGTTTCCTCGCTAACACACAAGTCGTGCTATCGAACAAAGATGGTGATTGGACCAACCTTGTTCTTGAACCATCTTCTTGTTTCAATCTTTTTAGTCTCCCTGTCCGCCCATGCAGTTGTCGCATTGCTGCCAACCATGGTTGGCAACTCACATCTGACCTCTTCATACTTTTTCATACGTTCATCGATGATTGCAGCCTTCAAAGATGGATATCCAATTTACTATCACCCATCCTTCCCTTCCAATGGGCACACATGAAGAGATTTTCTTTTAATTTGCAAAGTACATTCCCTCGCCCTTTGCTTCACAAGGGGAGGATATGATATTGTGTACTTTGAGATAGCCAACATAGTCATGTGAAATAGTATATTGTACTTATATTTAAGTCCGTGGCGCCCACCACATCTCCAAGGTGCTTACCATGACCATCAAAAGGTTAATGTATGTATATAGTTTATCCAGTATTGCATTTGCCCATGTTTGTGGGAATACCTACCCCTACTTCATTTATAATTACCTAATGTGGGCCCACATTCATTTTTTGGCTGACCAACATAGGGGGGGGCATTCAAGGCCCAAATGGGTTCTGCTTATAAATGCCATGTGGGATAAGGAGAGAGAAAAAAAGGCTTCTCATCCCCCTTCTTCACTTTGTATCTTTTCTTTTCTTTTCACTTTGATCCTGGTTGTATTGTAGTTAGACTTCAAGTACAGATAGAAGTTGTAAGCTTCCCTCCATTTGGGACAGGATGGCCTCTTATTTTTGTCTGTTTCATTTCCTTATACATGGTGTCCCTACCCCTCTAATTCCATGAAGTTCCTATTTTGATGTTCCAACTTTCTAGTAAGGGGTCTGCCTTTAGACCTTATCCTTCTCAAATGGAGGGAGGTGATATCTTGATTTTTGGGTCCCTTTTTTCTGCCTTTTGTAGAGGGCCTTTTTGTTAGGCTTGGTGCTTAGACCTGCCTTTTTTGGGTCTTTGTTATTTTGGTATTTTTCTTAGCTTCTCAGTATACTTCTTCTGTACTGTTAAGTCTTTGATTAATACAAGTTATTATTAAAAAAAAAAAAAAAAAAAACCTTTCTAGTAATTTGTCTTTTCTCTCTTATCTTCCAATTCCCCTTTCAGAGCCACACCACACCACCCAAAAATAAAAAATAAAAAACTTTCATATTGTATGATTTGACACATGGGGCCCATGTGCCATTCTGTTACATCCAAGGATCTACACCAAGGTGAAACAACATGGAAGATGCCACTATCTGGGATCTTCTTTAAATGCCCGATCAATTGAGCAACCATAAAACTTGGTTGAAAATGTATTACAAGTAACTTCATGGCAGGCAACTAGACCTTGGAGTAACCATGAGATTTGGTTGAGTGTTTAAGTAACTTGGTGTCAGCTTTTTCTTTGTTCTTTTTATAACATTGGTGGCAGCTTTTTTTATATGAAATTATATTAAAAGAATAATTCTTTAAGTGAGAAATGGCTCATTTTGACCGGCAAGCAGTATGTCATGCATGAATTGTGATAATGAGATTCTTTTAAATTTGATGAATCCCAGGCTATTGGCAATGGGAGGTACTGTAGTAAGAGGATTTATTAGCTGAGGGGGAGATGTTTTGGGACTTGGAGTTTTTAAAGGTTTTTGAGACTCAAGATTTGAGTCCCAAGAGAGTGTGTTTCCAGTGTAGCTGTTGGGTGAGAATTATCTTTGATCCAATGGTCTAAAATCTCCATTGCACCAAGCACTTTATTTATAAATTAGCACATATATATATCGGGTGTATGGGCCTACGGTTGTGAGTCCTAACTCCCAACTCCCTAGGCCTGAACTGAATTCCACATGGGGTTCAAAATCTTGGTCCGAGCTTAAGCCTAACTCGAATAAGCCAGCTTTTTTCATTTTCATGTGGGCCAAGACATGCGGGCTTGGACTTGGCCCAGTCGAGCTGCTTTCCTATTCCTCTCATCTTTTAATGGTTGATCACCAGACATGATTTTATTAACTATAGATAAGGTACCGTTCAAAAAAAATAAGATAAAGAAAAAAAAAAAGATAAGGTGATTACGTTTATTGATTGCAGCATTTACATATGGTAGTTGTGTGTTGACTGTGTTCAGATGTATATCTTTACACTGAACTATGATAAACAAAAGATACATAGATGATTTTTTTCTAAAGAACCATGAATATGAGACCAAAAATGCTTTTTTACGATAAAGAAGATACACAATCCAAAGAATAGGTATAAACAGAGCCATGGTTATATTTTTATATTATGTTTCCTTGCTTTAATAATATATTTCTGCACTTGCTTTATGCCAATGTGATTTTATCCCTTTGCACTTTTTGTTCTTGAAGGTTGTTGGGCATAATTGTAGCAATGTTGTTTCAGTTAAGTTGTGAGTGAGTTTTTGTTTATCATTTTACTGATTGGCTTTTCTATGCTAATATTGTCAATTTCAGCTTGGTTTGGCTAAAAGGACCGAATAATTTCAGTTTGAAGCACTGGCTGAACCAACTGCACATTTAAAATTTGCCCTGTATTCAAATGATTTTGGTTTACTTGGCATTTTGGCTATTTCGGTCCACACCTGTGCAATTTTATTTTTTGTAATAAAAGAGTACAATATATGCCAAGCCTCCAACTATATGCAAACTATAAAATAATTGTATGTCATATTATGGGTTGAAATTTAAGAATGCTTGTTTAATTTCACATTGTCACGTACACATAGCTTATAAATTAGTCACTTGGCATGTAGAAATAACATATTGCATCACTTATTTATTAGAAAAAAATAGAATAGATATAATTTATATGTTTTTAAATTTTTAATATTTCATATATTTTTATACACATTTTTTTTATTTTTCTCTATATATATATTTCTTTCTTTTTTTTTAAATGAAAGTTTGAACGTATCATTGAATTTCGAACTGCCCAAAATATTTCAGTTTAGGGCCAAACCAAAGCAGGGTCCGAAACAGAGTTGATTACTATGGATATGCATTTTCTTGTCTCAGGTTTATTTCTAATTACTGGTATTTTCTGGTAATTGTTGTAGAGATGATGGAAAGGCAAGTCATTTCATTATCTCTACAATTGTAGTATACTATGCTGATGTGGCCATGATGAAACATTAATGACTTGATTATAGAAATATTTCAATTTATCATTATTGTCGGCTAACGGCAGTTCTAAAATTTTTGCAAGTTTATCAATAAAATGCTTTCATTTTTGTATTTTTAGCAGATGAAAGATGATTTGGTTAGTATTTCTCGACATTTTTCTTAAGTTTATTGTCTTTGTGTATCTATCAACACATCTTTTTTTTTTTCTTCTTCTTCTTTTTCTTGTCATAGAGACGGTAATCTACCCGTATCTTTCATCCAAAAGTACCTTGTAAAGAAGCTTGATCTTACAAGTGAAGCTGAGGTGAGTTCTCAATTTCATTTCCCAAAAATTGATTCACCTTAATTGTTGATTTTTTATTTTCTAATTAGCAATTTAAATTAAAGTCATGAAATATGTTTATTGCTCTATTTGGCATTTGGAGTGTGTTTTAGAATTGCTTATGATTTTGGGCTTCATCTGATGTCTTCTTTTCCTTTTAAGTGTCTTCTGTACATCTAGCTGTTAGCATACTTGTTTAGGTAGTTGTGTGCAACAAGTTTGGAGACTGTCATCTGGGACTAAATAGGTTGGATTTAATGGTTGTTTGGCCACCTGTTTTAGGGATTTTCAAGGACTAGTTTGAGGTATAGTTGAAGGGATTTCATCTGTGCTATGGGAGGTTTTATATGCTAGCTTGGGGTCAGCATTGGGAAGACTTCAGTTATGACTTATTATCCTAACCTTGTCATATCCAATGATAAGACTCTTATTAGCCTAACCACCCCAACATATCCTAACAAATTAGAGATATCTGACTAAAATAAATAAAATCCAAATACTTAAATGAATGGGTTTTGGAAAATAGACCACACAAACAAGACCCTCTTTAGGTGTTGCATTTTTGTTTGTTTCCTTCGTGTTTGTAAGTTGGTTTTGGCTTTGTTTTTGTTTCTCTTTTTGGTAGTAATAAAATTTACCATTATCAAAAAAAAAAAAAAAGGACCCTCTTTTATATTCAACAAACACATGAGACCCTTTTTTAAATGCGAGCCTCATCTGAACCTTCCCAAGCTATCTAATATGCATTACTGGCCTGCAGTGTTTCTCTTAACTTTGATGTCGGTATTTATTTATTTATGATTAAATGAAGCCTCGGGAAAGCATTAGAATTTAGAATCTTATAGTGGTTACTGACCTCAGTACTCCTTGGTCGATATTAGGGGCTAGAGGGCGATAGTCAAGTCCAGAGATGGAAAAGCTATCAATAGTAAATGGAAGGTCTCTATCATTCCCTATCATTCAATGCTTAGTTTGGACAGAAATTTTACTCACAATCTGACCTTCTGGAATGGGAGGCAGGGAGTGCTTTGAGCGAATTAGATGGTCAATGATATCAAAATGCTGCTCTTTTCATTATGTTTGGATAAGTACATATTAGAAAAAAAAAAAAAACCATGTGATGAACGAAGCATGCACGCGAGGAAACAATCTTATTCAATCGATTGACAGAGATCAAAATGAGTGGCATTGTTCAATTATGATAAGTCCAATAATATAAATGGGGTTCATCATCAATCTATCTGTTTGATATTCAAAACTTATTTTGTTGCATGCTTCTAATCATCTGATCATTTGATAGAAAATGGTCTCTGTATCAATTGCTACAGAAGTAGTCCAATCATCAGTAGGCCATCCATTAACTAGTTTCCACCTTTGGTTCCTTATTCTATCAAGAATCATCGTGGTTAGATAAGCCTAATTATTTGACTAATATAGAGTAAAACAGATGGATGGGCCAGAGTCTAGACACCATTGGGTGATTACCTTTAATTGCTACGTTCCAAGGGACTAATGAATTATCAAATAACTGGTCAAGAGCAAAATTGGATGGAGAAACTAAAGTCCCCTATAATTTGTTTTACTATTTATATTCACTTGCTTTCAGATATGAGCCCTGCATTCCAATACCAGTATATTATGATGCGACTGCATAATGTCACAGAAATACTCCTCTCAATACACTTGAATTTGAGTCATTTTTTATGTATAGAGGTAAAAAAATTTCTTCCATAAAAAAATCTCTCTACTAGCTTTGCAATGATGCAGGAGATTCTCCCTACTTACAACACAAATTAAGGAAATCACCAGTTGATTGTGAATCATTGTTTTGATCTATGGAGCGTAATTCTATATCTCCACGAGCCTTGCCGCGTCAGAGCCCTGTTTTCTTTATTAATATGCAAGTAGATAAATGTTTCGTGCATGCACACTATCCCTCAGAGAGTACATACATGTTTCAGTGACTGTGAGACACAGGTGCAAATATTTGCTTTTGTACAGACATGAATAATGAAACTAAGGTACTGCATGCGGTGCATGAATAGTTTCATCACATTATGGGTTCTAGGCATTTGATCGATATGTTAATTGCTTGATAGGTGGAGATCACTTGTAAGGGCAAGCCAGTTGTCCCGACCTTGGCATTGCATAACTTGGTAGGAATGTGGTTACGAGAGGCGTCATCAAAAAGGGTGGCAGCTTCTGTGGGCATCTCAGCCAAGGATTTTGTAATGGTACTCTCTTACGCTCGTAAGCTTCCCACCTCGTAACACTGGCATTCTTCTCCCAGTGATCTATCCGCACTACTCTTGTTATGTGTGTGATCCCGTATCTTAAAGTTGATGCTGCATCGATGACAAGATTCACCTCTTCCTGTCATGCATTTGAATGCTTATGCAGTCTGTATGTGTTTATGTTTCTTTGTCTTTGGTTTCCTCGCATGTTTGTACCAATAGGAGCTACACTGAGAGTAAATTGGGCGGCTTTTTTACTGTTTTATCATCAAATAATGATTGTCAAAACAGTTGACGTTAATTCTAGTGTCCCTCTGGGAGCAGGATAAGTTGGACCTGTTTTCTTCAAGGATTGTTCTTCGGTATCATCAAATGAAGATTACATGACTATAATCATGTTATTTTTTATATCTAGAACCAAGATCTGTAGCCTTCATATTTTGTCAGTTTCAAGTGGGGGGTGATAATGGTGATGAAATTTGATGAAACAGAGCTGATGAGATCCCAGTAGGGCCACAATTTACCAACAACCTGGGCATAGATAGGAATGAGGTCAACTCAAACCCTTAGCTTGTATTGTATATCCCTGCACTTTTTTTTTTTTAAATTGAAAGGTGCCTTATTTATCAATCTATCATCAAGTACATTTAGCCAACTGGACAAGCTTTGCTAATTTGTGGCTAAGGTGACATAATTTTGAGAAACCTTATGCGACAAAAATCGCCCTTCCATGTTTGGGGACAGATGAATTTTCAGCTATATTGCACTTGGCATCTTCATGGGTTCCATTAACCTTCTTGAACTCTTCATGGATGAGATGTGGATTATTTATTTATTTATTTTCTGGCAAACTGGCACACTGGTTGGCAGAGAGTCATGTAGCTTTTAAAGAAACCTGTCATGATCTTCAACCCTGCAAATGGGGAGAGTGCTTTAGCATCAGCTCATAAATTGCTATCATCATCATCATCAGTATTATCATCATGTTTAGGATCCGTTTGATTCTAAAAAAAAAAAATTGAGCATTATTTTGTTAGATTATGAATTAAAAACTTGGGGAGAACTTACATTTTATTTCAATTTATCGTAGTGGTTGATTTTATTTAATGGTAAATAAAAGTCTTGTTCAATGGTATAATTTACATCCTTGAACGACCAATTGCAATGGGGTTTATGGTAAAAAGTATTTTTTACTAACAGTACGGGTGCATTTGGCTTTAGTAGTGCTTGTGTTGCAATATTTTTGTATCATAATAGAATCTCTCTTTATTAATAGTAGAAAGATTTCAAATTGTTTTGTTTAGGGGATTTGTTGTGATTAGACTGAGGTGTGTTGTTAACGATTTTTTTTTATTTTTTATTTTTGGGTGGGGGTGATCCAATACTGTAGAATTTGATAAGCAATCATAGTATAAAAGGCTGGAGGCATGTAATTGTAATATGAGTGGGTTGTGATTAAGCTGGTCAATTTGACCCTTTGACGAGGAGGCCCGGCTTTCCGAAGGCCACATGGCTTGTTTTCTTGTCGTAAAGGCTGAGGGTAGAGTAGGGGCTGGTTTTGAGAAGTCTGCAACTTTGAGGGCTAGTTTGGGCAAGACCAAGCCTGAATTGGCCCTGCTCTGTCTATTAATATTATATATTATGATATACATATGTGTGTGCCCTTTGTCCATTATAAATACGACACGTGTGTATGTAAATGTAGGGAATTAATTTTTATTATTATATGAAATAAATATGGATATTATATATATTCAATTCAAATGTAAACAAATAAATCCATTTGACAATGAATTCCTATGTGTTCAAATTTCATGTCAGGGCCCATTTGAATCAAATACTTCCCATGTTTTCCACTTTCATGCAAACAAAAGGGCCAATTTTGATAGATCACTTAGTGTCTATTTGAATTCCATACGAATAAACATGCACATTTGAACCAATTATTTTCTTTGGATCCCAATTACATACAAATAAATAGGCTTATTCTAGGACTGAATTCTTATATATTCTAATTTCATGAAACAAACAAGCTCATTTGACAATAATTTCCTTTGTATTTCAATTTTATGTATATTAAAAAATACAATCCAATTTCATGCAAACAAACAAGCCCATTTGTATCAATTGCTTACCATGCATTCCAATTCCATGTAAATAAACAGGCCCATTTTAACCATGTAAATAAACATGCATATATATATATATATATATATATATATGTGGGGAACATTCATATGCATCTTTCCCTCACCATAGGGAGAGGGACACTTCCCTTTTTAGAAATTTCCAAGTACAAAATGTACTTTTCAAGTAAATAGGGTGAGTTACAAAATGCACTTTTCATGTGCAAAAAGTGGAGTGTCCCTCACTCTATGGTGAGGGAAAGATGCATATGAACATTCCTCTATATATATAGTTACGCTACAAAACTCCTCGGAAAAAACGCCCCTCTTTTAGCCAATAAAAGTGTGACACGTGTCATCAGTTATACACATATCTGATTCTCTCTTCTAAATTTTCTCCTACAAAGGTAGATCTCTTAAAATACCAACAAATCATTGGCTATTAGATAGGGGCAAAAACTCCCCTTTTGAGATAGGGGAGTTTTTAAGAATTTCCAATATATATATATATTTATATAGTGAAATGATCGGGTGAGAACAGTTCTCACCCGATCTGTGAGAAGTGTTATCTGGACCGTCGGATCGCGAGTTGTGATTGATATACAGGGCTCCCAAAAGGGGGAAAAACCCTCCAAAAGGTCTTTATTCGCTTCCTTTGTTTCACTTATGAGAAAGGAGGGAAAAGAGGAAAAATCCTTTCCAAACGCTCCATCTTCCTCTTCTCGTTTGTTTTTCGACGAAAAAGGGGGAAAACATACACAGCGCTCGAATCGCTCTTCCCCTCACTCTTCCCCCTCTCCTCCAGTCATCTTCGACGCCTCAAATATGCTTCATCTTCCTTTTCTCCTTTCTTATTCAACGAAAAAGGGGGAAAACGCAGCTCTCGAATCGCGATTCCCACTCTTCTCCGGTCATCCTCGACGATAGGCTTCTTCCCCCTCAGATTTTCAATTTGACCTAGATCTTAAGCCGAGGTATGGATTTTGAATCATAATTCCACCTAAATTTTTTTGTAAATTTTGCATAATGTGCCACAAATAGTAATGGTGGCATGTGGGGGGAAAAATGGACTGGATCGCTTTGTCATTGCAGAATCTTGGTCCATTAAGATTGCCTTTGGTGGGTCTCTAGGCATTGCTTCTAGCCATTTTTTTGAAAACCCACATGAATGTATCAAAAGTCTCATTTGATATTAGGCGACATCCAAATAATATTGATTGATCATAATGATTAATTCCGGTGAACGCACAAAAAATGAGACCACATCTGTTTGTATTGTATGTTGTATCAAATGAAACAATATCCCCAAATTCCTCATATGACTTTTGAAAATAGTAATCAGCCCAAAACACATGTTTAATGTGATCATCATCATCTTTCTCAATAGAAAAATAACATCTTAATTGGATCTTTTCTCTCTTTCATTTGTCTAAAGTATTCAAAGAACATTTTACCATCTTGATCTTTTGTTTCTAATTTGATTTTGAAAATTTGTCTCAGTAAAACTAACTTTATATCTCCCACCCACCTGCAGCACTAGTAGTGTCATTTGACCCCTTGGCCGTAAATTAGTAGCCCCATAAGTATAGATCAATTTTTTCTTAGGAGCGCTAACTATACGGTGTGGTCATAGCATATGAGCCTTTCTAGGGTTACTTAATTAATGAGTATGTTTCATAATAATTTTAAATACCACCCATTGGCCCTCTTTTGTTTTTTTAATTTGAAGGTATGCCGCACAATTTTTCAACGTATCTGAGTTCTGTCTCTACTTTATAGATTCATTACCTAATTTTTCTTTCCTAGAACCTTCTTTAGAGGATACAAACCTTTTCCTCGCAACTTCATTATTCACCCTTGTCTCTGAGCTTCGTTTGATGTTAAAACCCGCCAATTTCGCATAAATGTTATAACCACTGTAAGCCTCATCTACGTTATCAAAAAAATGTCCAACTTTTGGTAATTTCTCCTCCTCAACTTGTGGTATAAATATATTAATTGGTAAAGATGGACCTGCTTTATTCTTTTGGATGGTTTAAGGACAATAATAGAATCACACCAGAACAATACATGCAAAACAAAACAAAATAAAAGTAATAAAAAACTAATTATATGCATCGGTTAGAATAATTCTAAAACTAAAAAAAAAAATATTCATACTAAAATAGGGTTATAGATTTTTAGTCATCACCAGTTTAAGGATGTAGTAAATTATTTCAACAATACTAATTTCATGCGAAATGTTGTAATCACTGATAGGCACGGTTTCGGTTCATCTAAAGATCAAGACAATTGATTGAATGATCACATGTGAGCCATTTAAGTACATTTGATGCTACTCTTGGAATTCTCTTCAGCTTTAGATATTCTTGTTAAATATTAAACACAAATGAGGTGCATAATTGGAAAATAAATTCAGATAGGGGGTTTACTTCGAAGAAAAATATCCTAGTAGTGAACGAGATTCTCTGTACTATCTTCTTTTCAAGGACACACATTTAATCCTATATCACAAGGATTAAACCATATAATACAAATCATATAAGCACAAGGATTGAATTGCTAATGGCAAAATAAAGGTTTTATAAACAGGAATGGAAAATAACTCGATCCATAATAGTTGAATGAGAGATACTGGTCCAACAAAGAAGAAAACATAGATGACCTTGCTGACCCAAAAGAGTAATATGATAATGAACTATTGCTAGTATCAATTTCAGTTTCATCAAACCCAAATAAAAATTAAAAGTATTTGTTTAAACTGCAAACTCACACACAGAAAAGAGAGCATCACATAGGATTATAATCAACTTCATCTCACCAAATTGTGTAAAATACAGTGTGTGTGTGTTGGGAGATGCTCTCGTGAGAGTTACTCTCACGACACTAAGAGAGTCAAGAGTGGGAGTACTGTGAGAGTAACTCTCGTAGGAGCATCTCTCATATATATGTATATACAAATCCGTTAAAAATGCCCAAATTGGCCCCTATCTTCCTTGGAAAATTGTTTGAAAATTGAAAGTTCCCTCTATACTTAAGTCTTTCATGTGGTGTCTTATTTGGTAAATTGCCGGTCGGATGTAGGGTGCATAAATACTTAATTATGTTGATCCAATTGTCTTTATTACAGAACCAACATTGAAACTATTGATTACCTCTTTGCCAAATGCTCTTTTACAATGGAAAATTGGAAAAGACTTCCCGTGAACATCCCTCATCCTTATTAGGCTAACTCTGTAAGTAATTGATTTTGGCTAAGATCTAATAACAGTACATTCGAAGGGTAGGTGTAATTGTTTGTCGGTACCTCAAGAAAATGAGGAACAACTACATTTTCCAGCATTGTTGATTTAGCCATGCTCCGTTCTTGAGGGGACTAAAATCATAATTTATGAATTGAATGTTTCTCATGCTATTTCCCTTTCAGACTGTATGCAATATTTCCTCGAGAAAACTGGAGCCCTCCACCAGAAAGTTAATTTGTTAAATTAAGTTCTTATCGTGTCGTAAACCCTCTCACTGAGGCTGCGAGGGGGTGGAATTGTTAAGGACCATAGAGGAGAAATGATGATTGCTTACTCTTACTCAATTGGTATTACCCATCTTTTAGAAGCGGAATTGAAAGATCTGCACCAAGGGGTGTTTCTCCGCATCAAGAATGGTTACAGAAGAGTTATCATTGAAGGCAGTTAGTTGTCTCCTTGTTGAAAGTCTTAAAAAAAAGCTAAGAACTCGTCATGGGAATTTATGCAACTTTGGTTGGCCCTGATAGAAGGGCTGAAGGCTATGGAAGGTTGGGAGGTTAGCCTTTGCATGAAGTCTCAAAATAAAATGGCAGATCATCTAGCTACGATGGACTGCCCAAGCTTTACCACATTTGACTCTATCCTTCCTCCATCTACCAATCATTTGTATTTGTGTCACATCCCGATCCTGAGAATTCCCGAATTAGGGTGGTTTTCGAGGTGTGACACGCGTACTCACATGAACTCGCACTTGTTCTGGACTAAGTCGGAATTCATGAAGGAGAAAATCCCACTTTGCGCGTGTGAGGATTACTCACTGACACCTGTCAATGAACATTTATTTGCGGAAGCATGCATATCAACAATAACAAAGCCATGAGTAGTCCATTAACCAATCCATTATATTACAATTTATCTTTAACAACGCTAATAATTTAAATCTCATGCATAATACACAAGTACTCTAATGAATATCTACTAGATGCTGATCTCAATGAAACATAATCCTAATACAAATGAAAAACAAAAATAATCATATGCATTACCTTAAGCTAGGTGCAATATGAAATACTTAGTCTCAAATCCATGATTACCACTCTGATACGTACTCTGACGGTCATACCTAACCAATATGCTTACCAATCAAATCTCTAATATGAATGGTTATTAGTAATTCTCATTGGTACCCTGGATGCCTGTGACACCAAGTGTAGCACCATGAATACGATGATTCAACAAAATATATGAGCAATTAAGATTCAACACATATTATTCAAATTTCAAATTTAAAGACGAATAGATTAAAGAGACCAAATAAATGTCAACTAGGCACATTGTGCGTTATGAATAAATCATGCTTTATCGAATCAATAATCGAATACTCACTTTCTAGTTGGCTACTACATTTGCTCATCTTCTTAGATATTGGGCGAATCTAGTTGGGATGTCACCAGCGTCCCGGCTAAAGGCTGACTGGCTACCTGGTTCAGGAGTTTCAGTACTCCAGATGACATACTGTAGTAGTCTCGAATAACTGAACCAAGTTGTAACCCCGTCGGGAATCACAAGGTCGAAGTTAAGTAGTGCCAAACCATTCGAATCGAATAACAATTAGACTAGAATAAGACTTTTCTAATCGAATAATTTCTAATCAAATCCATAATTTAGAATCATATGCTTACCCCATTCTAATATCATATCAATGTACTATAACATTTGTATGGCAATTGTAGTACAATTTGTGGAATAATACGAATAATGCATATAACAAGTAACTGAATATTTGAGGGCAATAAATAAATCGATCTCAGTATGCAAATGCAAATAGATTAATAGAATCAAGGATATTTACTAGCCAACCCTAATCTAGTTATTCATCGTCTCTAACCGCCCATTACGATGTAGTTTTAGATGATTCAATGCATGTGCTACATCTCGTTGGTGTCACGTTGTGTATGTGTGAGATGCATTGAAGTATTCTAAATCAACACCCATGGTGAGGTTTTAGATGAGTTGGATAAGCACGTGAGATGATCTCAGCCCAAGTTTTCCCCACGGTTTATGATTTCCATTGGGCCATGTTAATTGTCAAGGTTTCCATATCTATGAACCTACAAGGTCAATCTTAAACACCCTAAGAACCTTATTGGTTTAGTTTTTATGTCACAATCATCCTCATGGACTGATTATGAAAGGTTTTAGGCCATTTTGAAGTGAAGTTAACTTCCTAGTTAGTCAATGGATTCTAATAGGGTACGGTCCAAACTAGGTTCAAAGTCCATTTTTCAAAGAAAATGGATCTGGTTCATTGATCCAATTATTCACTCTATCTCCCAATCTCTGATCATGAAGAGGAGTACACCACTAGGTTCTACACTTTGAGAGCTTTCCAACGGTATAGAGCACTCTAAAATTGGGCGTATGGATCAAAAGTTATGGCCATATAAAGTTGTCACTATCGGGCCCAATGGGCCTTTTCGCTCGAGCGGGGGTTTATGCGCTCGAGCGGGCATTATCCCGAGAGCATGTGCGCTCGAGCAGGGTTTACGCGGTCGAGCGCACAGTCCAGAATTTTCACCCAAAAATCTGAAACTTCTTTCTCTCCATTCTAATGTTGTCCATTTTCTATACCAATCTTATCAAGGACCATTATCCATACAATTGAGCCTCCAATGCTCTAATATATTCCATTCAATCTCAAATATATTTCTTTCATCAATTCATTCATTCCATTCCAATAATCCATTTCAAGATTTATCTAATTTGAATGAAAAGGCTGAAATTTATAACATAATAGAATTCTATTGTTCAATCAAACATGCATAGACTAGTAATTGCTCACACTTACCTCAAATGGTGATTTTCACTCTAATCTTTTCCTTTGGGTTAAATCAAGTAAAATCCCCAATCTCTAAGCTCAAATGCAAGCAAACCCCCAAATGCTAACTCAATCACAATTTCCTACAATGATGAAATGCAATAAATGGAGATAATTCATCATGCATGCAATTTAAATGAACTCAAACAGTCCATCTTAAGCTTAGGGAATCATTTAGGAGATGAGTACTTACCAATAGAGAAGGTGGGATAAGAGAAAGCTTGTGGAAGGTGTTGTTGAAGATGGGGAAGATGGTAAACTTGAGATTCCTCACATGCATTCTCCACTTGTAACAGAAAGTAAGAGATGAAGATAGAGAGGGAAGGAAGAACTTCTAGCAACATGCAAAAAGAGATTGGCTATGCTTGGCTTAGGAAATGGATCCTTGCAAGAGAAGATGGAGAAGATGAAGTGGGTTGAATCTCCTACATGTTGTCTTTCCTCTTGAGGCTCATATCAATTCAAAGAATTTGGAGGAAGAAGAAAGAAGGAGATGAAGGAGAGAGAGTAGTTCTCTCATTTGAATCAAGGGTTTTTTACCATATGGGATATAAAAGACCACGAATTCCTCAAAATGGTATTGACCAAAACTATATCCCAAATGTGGGTACTATACATGGGACCTCAAATCCTTTTTCCAATTCTACCCATTTTGTGCGATATCGCACAAACTGTTCGATTTTCCTCTTATATTTTCCTTCGTTCTCATCTCCTAAAACACTAAACCTTCTTTTTTTTCAAGCGACATTCTCGTTCCTACTACTTTCTCGATCGTTAAAAAAAGTTCTCAAAAAGAGTAGTCTTTCATTCTCTTCTCGATGATTCATGAGAAGCAGTTCCCAAAAAGCGTACATTGACCACAAAATTTTACAAGGTATTGATATTGTGGATCCATCCCTTGTCCTCAGGGTAAAGTTATCACAACAGAACAATGACCAAATGGAAAAGAAAAAAGGAAGAAGAGTTGTGGAGAAACCTTGAGATACTTTTGGATAAATGGAACAGCAATGGAGAAATCCTATTGAAAACCTTTTTTTAACGATGGAGAAAGTAGTAGGAACGAAGAAAGTCGTAGGAAGAAATGGAGGTTTAGTGCTTTAGGCGATGAGAATGGAAGAAAATATAAGAAAATAGATTATTTTCACCTTCATTTTGTGCGATATTACATAAATTGTGCAATATCGCACAATATAGGTAGAATTGGAAAAAGAATTTGGAGCCCCATGTATAATAACCACATTTGGAATATAGTTTTGGTTAACACCATCTTGAGGAATTTATGCTCTTTTATATCTTGTACGGTCAAAATCCCTTCTTCAAATGAAAGAGAGAAACGAGGGTGTGGTACGGTGGTGAGTAGTTTAAATGGGAATTCTTAGCTTCATTGCATGCAAACACTATTTCTTTCCTAAAATTTTGGAAAATGGCTTTTGGTTTGATTTGGGCTTGGATATGAGTTGGGTTGGGTCCAATTGGTTTGGGTCCACACATAGGATTTGATGTAGGGAAATGCTTGATGTAATGCCTATGAAAGCCCACTCCTAATAGAAATGCACACACAAAATTAAAACTATTAAAAGATCATAACTCTACCTAACTAAGGTCAAACCCCACTAATCTAACTAATCCAACATAAAACCATCCAAAAAAAGTATTATACACCTAATCAAGATTAATTAGATATTAATCACCTTTAAGCAAGAAAAAGATTCAATTACTTCCAAGAACAAGACTCCAAGGGTGGAAGAAGAGGTCGATAACTTTGGCCTCAACAAACTGCCCGATCATGATGAACTTGCGCTTTATCAACTCTTTAGCTAATAGGTGGCGGTTGAGGTCCCGGGCTTTTTCTAGGATTTTTTTTGGGAGATCTTATTGTTCGATGGTGGTGTGGGTTTCTGCTTTGTTTTTCTTGTTTGTTATCTTTTTTCCTTCTTTTTTGTTGTTATTTCCCTTTCCTCTTCTAGTAATCACCTCCTCTTAAGCAAGAAGAAGAAGAAAAAAGAGATCAATGTTCCAATCGTATCAATAATATCTTTACTGGAAATACAACAATGAAGTGGCCAAAATACTGGTTGTAGTGAGAGAGATAATAGAGATTTTGAGTGAGACATTAGGCATGAGAATGAGGAGTTCGATATGAGAATAAATTTGTGGACTTAATTAGGGCCAATTGCATTATAATTTCATGATTTCATGCTTATGAGCATCAAATTGGAATTTAAGTCAAAAGTCTTCAATTTTGTATGAATTTGTGAAATTGATAGTGTGCATCACCCCAGGGTCCCACCAATTAGACTTTTAATCTCTAAACATTGTGACACCATTGCATAAAGTCATTAGGCACAAAATTGCATTGAGTAGGTCCCATGCATGGCATGCACAAATTCCATTATAATATATTAAAGAAGAGGGTTTTCGATTCAATTTTGACCAAACTCCTTTCAATCTTGACTTTTTTTATTGAGCCTTGGTAAAAAGGCTAAAATAATATAAAGGTTGAGAGATTTGAACCCACGTTATCTAGCCTTTTAAATAAAAACTAACCTAACCAGCACACCACACAATACCTACATGTAATTATTTATCAAAAAAAATCTCAACAGTAAGTAGATGGAGCAGGGAACCCTAACCACATAGGCGATGCCCGTGCTTAGCAGGGGTTATTGCGCTAGTTTAATTTTATCATTAAAGTATTTGTTTAATCTTTGTAGGAAATTATTATAGAGTAGGGACCCACACTAGAGAAAAGCTTGAAAGAATAAAAGAAAAGAAAAAAAATAGAGTAGGGACCACACCCCACCTCGGGCGTGGATTCCCATGCACACGCTCATCGGAAGGTGGGGCCCACTTTGTTGCATTCAAAGTTTTCAAGATTTTTAAGATACCTTCTCGTCCATTTTTCCTACATTGAGAAATCTCTTCCCCTCTATCCAAAATTCCAAAGTCAAGCAGGAGATTTCTAGATGAGGAAAGAGATAGAGTTCCAGATGGAAAGCTCTCCCAAGAAGATTTGAAAAAAATTCAAACCCAAAGAGATGGAGTTCTAAAATGAGAACGAAAGTATTCAAATTTGGGAAGATAATCAAGAACCAAGTAAGAAAGGTCTTCAAAGCTCTTTGGACGTCCAAGATGGGGCCCACATGCCTTAGATGTCCACACTCATGAAGCTTCCCTGTGTACACAATTATTCCCAATTTTTCAGGGGCAACAACTTGTAATGGTCATAACTCGCAAACCGAGTGTCAGATCAGCATAATCTATCCACCGTTGGAAAGCACTTTTCGAGTAGATATATGTGGAGCTAAAGATTGCATCAATCGAAGCTGAAATGAGGGAGATATAGCCTCTGAAAGTTAGTACTAAAATTTCTAATTGGGATTACAATTGTACAGATAGAAAGGGACCCACACATACATTAAGTTGCACAACAATACTCTATCCTTGGTAAGAGATAAATTCAAATTCAAATAGTTACTAAGGATAGGAGGGTTGCTTATAGTTGAAGCCAAGCTAAAGAGTTAAAGTGGGAAACAATTATCAACAAAGAAGAGAAGAAAAACCATAAATGGAGTCACACCCCTATGGGACAAGCCATGCCTCTCTCCTAGGGCTGGACGTCCCACTTCCCCTCTCTTCTCTCTCCCCTCGTCCTCTCTTCCCTCTCCTCTAGATCTAGGGTTCTATTTCTAGTTCTCCACTTAGGATTTTTTTTATTTTATTTAAAGGTAGTCTTGGGCCTTGTCCAAGCAAGACTTAGTCTTAGGAGAAGTTTGCATTGAAGAATACATTAATGAAAGATCAGTTTTTCTTCGGTGCACAATGGATGGCTAAGGTTATGATTGAGGCTGTGAATTGAAGCTATGTTTCTGTTCTCTTTTTAATTGAGTTATGCTTTGCTTGTTCATGTAACTGATTTACTGATTAACATGCTTGTCTTCATACTAGTCGGTGTCTTTCATGCTTAGTTTTTAACATTGAAATATGTCGTTGATCATCCATGCTTACGTTTGATAGGCCATGCTTAGGACTATGTTTTCTTTGATGGGTTATACTTATGTTTGGTGGATGATGCTAAGATAGTTTTAGTACTTTTACTAAGGGAAGGAGTACTAGGCCTTTTGAATTTTTTTTGTAGAAAAAAAATATAAATCTCTCTGAAAGAGAGAAACTGACTTTTAATGTTAAATCATCCAAATCTTAATGTATTGATTTGGTCTTGATCTGAAGCAAAGTACATATCGAACAAGTTAAGTGTTTTCAATCAAAAAGGGATTTTAGATGACTTAGTGGTTATGCCTTTATCAGATTTATCACTATTGGTAGTTTTATCTTACTATTTGTTTGCTTTAATTAATTCTTAATTTTATGCTCTTCATAATTATTGTTCATTATCTACATCAACTTTCTTGATTGGAAAGTTCTTCTTGATTCACTCCTTGTGGGTTCGACCTTATTTTCCACTGTCTCGAAAAAAGACAGCCATACACTTGTGGGATATTATTGATCACATGGAGTTTTTGGTGCTGTTGTCGGGAAGCCAATTCAAGAAAATCTTCTGATTAGGAATTTTAGAGTAGTTTTAGTGTCCTTTTGTGGTTGGATGCATTCACATCATGCATTAGGGTTAGTATTTGTGATTATTCATGCTTATGGTCCCGGATAGTTATGTTACAAAGTCTGATGCGGATAAGAATTCTGGATTGGTTACAAGTGGTAATATTGAAAATGAGTTTCTGCACTATTTTTCAATCAGATTTAGCCTAGTTTTGTCCCAAAAGTTTGCAATTTGAAAAACAGTCAAGAGAACTCCTTTTAGCTTGAAATTTAATTTGTAGGATTAAAGTTGGGTAACTTGTCTTTTAAACCACAAGATTTTTGGCCAAAATGATTTCGGAATGTCAGGTTTCTAATGCCACAAACATGGCCAGTTAACAAGACTGATTTAGCAATCAGCAGCATAATTGGATCATGTAGCCAACTTTGAGATAGCATAACTTCTTCGTTTTAACTCTTTTTCATCTCTGTTTTTATTTTAATTTATTTTAGTCTTGCAGCATAGGAAATTGACATCCAACCACTGCTTTTAGGTTTAGATCATTTTAAGTGGGTCATAAAGATCTGGAAAATTGAGCTTGTACAACAGTTTCCCAACACTTAAAATATTTCTTAGAATTCTGCAGCATAGTTTTCATCTTTCTTAGGACTGCATTAGAAACTTTAGGGCTGGATTGTCCATTCATAATTGCATTAGGCTAGGGTTTAAAAATTAGATTAGGTTTGATTTTTCAATTTGGGAATTTGGTTGAGTATTTTTAGCTGCTTTAGTAATTTTGATTAGCTCTAACTTTATTTGTTTTCTATTATGTACCATTCCAGGTTTCGAGGGTCCTAAATGAAGGAAATTGCTGCATTTGCTTTAACCAAAGAAGATGCTGTCAGAATTTTAAATTTTAAAAATTGCTTGCAAAAACTCAAAACAAGATTAGATTGCGTGGGCCACTGTAAGATCTTCTTTCATTACCCCCACGAATCTCTTTTACTTGCAAGTGAGGCCTGGTTTATATAAATTTCTGCAAAGTGCGATTGCTTGATTGACACATAAATTAATTGGAACACACACTTAGTTAAGGGCATTTGACCCCAACAAGAGAAGAACCGGATTTCATCACCAGATTCTTGCCCACTAGGCTTAACCATAAGTCACATAGGCATCAATTCTTAATTAAAATCAAGTAGGAACGAGACCCTAGAAACTCGAGCTCATTAGGACGAAGACCACCAAAGGTTGCACTGGTCACGCGCTTTGGTCAAGTCGATGTCTAGGTAAGTTCTGTCCCTCTAAGGGTGGCAGTCTTTACTCTAGAAGTTTGATTTTAAGCTGGACCGTGCCAAGTGCATTGTAACCCCACTATTCAACTTGGAGGCTTACCTGGTTGATTTGGCCTCATAAGACTGGATTGAAGGCTTATGTGTACTCTTCAAGTTTGTTAGGAGCTGTCTAATGATTGGGTGAACCTATTAGATTTTCTTAGTGCCTTAGTTTTTGCTTGATTGCCTGTGCATCATACTGGTTTAGGGTTGCATTAGGGTAGGACTCATTGTATGCGACCAAAGAAAAATCGATCGTAAAAGCTTTAGGTATGTGAGAAAGGGCTTTTAACTCGATTAGATCCAGAACCACCCTTAGCATTTTTGGGACCATCTGCCATGTTTTAGGAAAACTTTCAAATTACGGCGGAAGAACCCCAAGCTGTTACCCTTAGGGACTATATATACCTTACCTGAACCACTCAACCATCATACATCACCTTACTAGCCGCCAATGCTATACTTTCGAGCTCAAATCTGGTTTGATCAAGATGCTCCCAGCTTTGTGTGGTATGGACCAGGGAAACCCATACCGGCATGTTAGGGGATTTGAAGACATATGTAGGACCATGAAGTATAATCAAAAGACCGAGGAATCCCTAAAGCTTAGGTTATTTCCATTTTCATTGATAGAAAATGCTAGCATGGCTTTATGCCTTACAAGCAGGTTCAATTACCACATGGGTTTCTTTAGTTGAGGCCATTTTCAAAAAATCATATTCCAAAAAGAAAAGCTTCAATTAGGCAGGCCCTTAATAGTTTTCATCAATTGGAGGGGGAGACCATGTACAATTATCTAGAACGTTTCAAAGATCTTTTGCTCCAATGCCCTAACCATAATTTTGATAAAACTCACTTGGTTCAAATCTTATAAGAAGGGATCGATTCCCCGACCAAATTCATTGTGGAGTCCTTTTGCAATGGTGCGTTCACTCAGAAAACTGCGGACCAAGCATGGACCTATTTGTAAGATGTCACTAAACACAAAACTTCAGTGGGCCCTTATAAAAAAATACCTCAAGAAACAAACCACTACAGAAAGAAGGTGCATACATTAAATTGAATAAAAACTTGAGGCAGAAGCTAAGTTGGCCACGGTAATGAACGATTAGAGGCTTTAGAGTTGAACTAGGGAGTCTCAAGGCCTATTCTAGACACATTGGAGTCATTGAAATACATCCAAGCCATAGGTGAAGCCATTGAGTCACCAACTTTGGGTAAGGGGGATACCATTGAAGAAGTGAGTGCGGTGTATCAGAACACTAGATTTGACAATAAGCATCGGTATGACCCTTATTCCAACACCTACAGTCTGGGTTGGAAGGACATCCCAAACTTTTCTTGGTCAAAGGGTCCACACCAAGGCGGCCCATCTTAGGTAGTGCCACCTCTAGGATTTCAGAAACCCATGCCAAACTTCAACCCAAATCCACAAAATCAGCGGGTCGATTCTCTTGAAGAAACCTTCAAAATGTTAGCCCAGACTACCCTCCAATTTCAACAAAGCATTGTTCATAGCTAGATGCCAACACATAGTCAATTGCAAAGTTTGAACATACGGCTAGCCAACTGGCTAATTCATTGAGTGCCAGGGACAAAGGAACATTTCCCAGCCAACCCTAAGGGCTAAATCCCAAAGAACCCAATTGAAATTCACGATTTGAAAGGGAAGAGCCATGAGCAAGTCAAATTCATAACCATACTTAGGTCCGGTCGTTAGGTTGACAACGAAGTAGAAATGCCCAAGGAAACTGAGGATTGAGAGACAAATGAGAATTCAGGGAAAAAAAACCATTAGCTGAACCAAAAGAAAAGGAACCAATTGCGGAGCCCAACACTACCATAGGAGAACCATCACCTAGTGATCCACCTCCTAGGACTTACATTCCTAAAGCTTTGTACTCTTACATTCCTAAAACTCTGTACCCTTAAAGGCTCGCCCAGTCGGACAAAATGCTTGAGGTTTTCGAACAAGTGAGGATTAACATCCCACTGTTAGATGCGATCCAACAAATTCTTTCCCATGCCAAGTTCTTGAAAGACCTTTGCACCTTTAAGAGAACCACCAATGTGCCCAAGAAAGCTTTCTTGGCCCAGCAAGTGAGCTCTGCCATTTCTTGTCCAACCCCGATCAAATAAAAGGACCTAGGGTGTCCTACCATATCATGTCAGATAGGGAACAATCATATTGAGCACGCTTTACTAGATTTGGGTGCGAGTGTGAACCTTTTTCCGTATTCCATATACGAAGAACTGGGTTTGGGGGAGTTGAAGAAAACTCATGTGACCCTCCAATTAACTGATTCATCAATTAGATACCCAAAAGGGGTGGAGGATGTCTTGATCAAAATAAGAGAATTCGTGTTCCTTGTGGACTTTGTCATTTTGGACATGAACGGACTGTTGCAAAAATCCCAATTATTTTGGGACGATTATTCCTAGCAACATCAAATGCTTTAATCAATTGTAGAAATGTAATGATGCAAATTTCATTTGGCACTATGACAATTCAAATAAATATCTTCAATGTGAGTAAGCAACCTCAAGATCAGGATGATGGATTTGGTGATGTTAGCTACTTATCTGAGCTGGTGGAGAAAGTTTCTCCATAGATAGATTGTGAGGATCCATTGGAGGCCTGCCTTGCGCATTGTGTTAGTAATTTTGATATCAATGGCCACGTTGAAAAGGATAATTCTTTGCTAGATTCAACCCCATTCATTGCAAATAATAGGTGGAAGCCTAAACCAAAAATTTTGGCTCCAATTTTGGAAGATAATTTTGTTTGGGATCCCGGTGGATTCAATGTTAGTTATCCATGTTTTGTATCATTTGTCATAGTGCAACAAGTAATGGGCCGGACATAAAGAGATTATTGGTAAATGTAAGATTAACAAGGAGGCAGCAAAACCAAGCGTAAAGGGACTGATCCAAAGCTCATACTGCATTGGTTCATAACAGATACTAGTAAATGTAAGATTGAACAAGGAGGCAGCAAAACTAAGTGTCAAGGGACTGATCCAACCCTATAAGGTCCGTGACCTTACTGAGTTAGTTGGGCCCAAAACCCGGCCCGTTGACCCGTTTAATTTGTTATTATTTTATTTAATTGTATTTTAGATATTTAAGTGGGTTTAGATCATGAGCGAGTTTCTTTTAGTATTAGAATAGTATCTGTGTAGTTTCGTTCGATTCCGAGTTCGTTTGATCATAGCAGGGGTGTAGTTTGCAATTTAGGAAAAATTGAGTGTTTTTCCGAAATATTCCAAACGCCTTGATTTTTGGGTTCGTTTGAAAGGTCTCGTCGTTCTGATGATTTTTGTCTCTTGACTCGTCGCGATCCGACGATCTTCAAGTGGTCCATTCTTTCTCCGGACCCACTTAAAGGGTAATTCGGTCTTTTTCTTCCTATCGTCTTCTTAATCAGGGTTTTGCCCTAATTCCAACTTCGTTCTCTGCAACGAAAGTAACCCAGTAGCCCATTTCTTCTTCCTCTTCCTTTCTCAAGCCAGAACTTCGCCCTAGAAGATCCAACTTTAAGATCCGATCCGCTAGAATTCATCCTCGCGATCCCCTCTTGCTTCCGGTATCAATCTGGTAAGGTTTCCAGTAACGTCATCTTTTCAATTATCTTCTCTTTGGTTAGATTTAGGTTTGATCTTAATTCTTTTCCTTCCTATCTTCTTCCTGACTTCCTAGATTTCGATTTATCGGGTTAGATCGTGAATCTTGCGGTAGATAAGCTTCTCATCGAGTTTTCCCCAATTATTTCATCTTCTGACATTGAGGCAAGTTGATATGCATTACATTATAATCATGTATGTTGTTTTATTATTGATCTGGCTATGATTCTTGTTAGATATCCTGTTAATTCCAAGCCTTTCTGATTTTAATTGAAATTATATGTTAGGTTAGGTTTGTGGATAAATGATGATATTAGGTTGATTAGAGTTTACTTAATTTGATTAAATGAAATGAAATATGATGAGAATGTGATTGATGGATTGAATGGGGAGCAAGGAGGCTCATTTTCTGCAAGTTTGGTCTTAGAATGACCGGAGGAAAAAGGGAGCAGAAACCCAATTCGGGCTTCAGGCTCGCTGTCCGATCGATCGGTCGCCCTGTGCGATCGATCGGACAGTGAACAGTCCCCAAATCAACTGTGAGCGATCACAGTCCGATCGATCGGTCTGTGAAAACTCTCAGTTAACTGGGAGGTGCCCAGTGCCGATCGATCGGTCACACAGTCCGATCGATCGGTCTGTGAAAACTCTCAGTTAACTGGGAGGTGCCCAGTGCCGATCGATCGGTCACACAGTCCGATCGATCGGACTGTGCACTAACTGTGAGGTGTTCAGTGCCGATCGATCGCACCTTCGGTACGATCGATCGGAGGGTGCATGGTCACTGAAACTTCGAAGGCTTGTATCTTTCAATCCGCCCGTTGGATTTTTATATATAATATACCGTTGGAAAACCCTCGTGACGTAGAATCCAATGGTCTATTTCATCATGATCGGAGGTCGGGAAGTGATGTAATTATCTGAATTAAGGATTTGACTCTTGTAATTTGAGAAAGAGACTGTTTAACCTAGGACTTGGGACTTAGATGTTGGAAACCACTAACTTACTATCACATGACCATAAATGAGATTGAAATCGAAGCACATGGCTTGGTGTCTTCGATGGGTTGTGTAAGGTCCGTGACCTTACTGGGTCAGTTGGGCCCAAAACCCGGCCCGTTGACCCATTTAATTTATTATTATTATAATTAATTGTATTTTTAGATATTTAAGTGGGTTTAGATCATGAGCGAGTTTCTTTTAGCATTAGAATAGTATCTACGAAGTTTCGTTCGATTCCGAGTTCGTTTGATCATAGCAGGGGTGTAGTTTGTAATTTAAGGAAATTGAGTGTTTTTCCGAAATATTCCAAACGCCGTGATTTTTGGGTTCGTTGGAAAGGTCTCGTCGTTCTGATCATTTTTGTCTCTTGACTCGTCGCGATCCGACGATCAGAAACCCTTCAAGTGGTCCATCCTTCACCGGACCCACTAAAAAGGGCAATTTGGTCTTCTTTTTCCTTAATCATCTTCTTAAACGAAAGCTAACCCTAACTTTTCATTCGTTCTCTGCAACAAAGTAAACCAGCAGCCTCTCTTTTCTTCTTCTTCCTTTGTCAAGCCAGATCTCAGCCCTAGAAGACCCCATTCGGAGATCCGATCCGTTAATCGTCTTCCCCTCGATTCCCTCTTGCTTCCGGTATCATTTTGGTAAGACTCCTCACAATCTCTTATTTTCACTTTATCATTTCTTTGGTTAGATTAAGTCCGATCTTAATTCTTTTCCTTCCTATCTTCTTCTTGGCTTCTTAGTTTGCGTTGTATCGGGTTAGATCGGGGATTTCGGAGTAGAAAGGCTTCTCCTCGAATTTCACCCAATTCCAATCTTCACTTTGGGTTGAGGCAAGTAGATTTACAATGCATAATATAGCATGTGTGTTTGTTCCTTTATTGATTGCAATGGTTTCATGATAGATTTCCCATTAATTCCAAGCCTTGTTAATATTGATATGGAAATTACATGTTAGGTTAGAATTGTGAATGAAATGGATAGATTGAATAATTGATAAATCTAATTTGTTTTGAATTGTAAATGGTGAGAATGTGGTGATGGGATTGAATGGAATGAATGTTGGGAGAGCAGGAGGCTCTATTTGATGCAGGTTTAAGCCTTGGAAAGGTTTGGGGAATGGAGAAAATGAAATGGGGGAAGAAGGAGACCAGAAATGGCCTGAACCCGTACGAGTTCCGTACTGTCGATTCACTCGTCGGTTCAGTGTCGGTCAACCGACAGCATGGTGTGGGTCAGCCGAGAGCCACGTCGGTTCCAAAAACAGAGAGCCATATTTGACTTGTTGAACTGTCGGTTCACTTGTCGGTTCGGGTCGGTCAGCCTACACCTTGGCGTCGGTCAACCGACACTGTTCTCGGTTCCAAAAACAGAGAGCAGAATATGAACTGTCGGTTCACTTGTCGGTTCGGGTCGGTCAACCCACATTCAGCCGAAATTACCATTTTGGAATGCTCATAACTTTTAATCCGCCCGTTGGAATTCTACGTATAATATACTGTTGGAAAGCTCTTGAAACGTAGAATCCAATGGTTCTGGTTCATCACAATCAGAGGTCGGGAAGTGATGTAAATACTTGGATTATTAATCCAGCTCATGTTTTATTGGAAATGAGACCTGTAACCTAGGGTTTGGGCCTTAGATGCTGGAAACCATTAACTACTAGCACATGACCATAAATGGGATCGAAATCGAATCACGTGGCTTGGTGTGAATTCGATAGGTTGTCTAGGTATTCATGTATTACACGTAGTGTAACCGAATGCACATGGAGTTGAATTTAATGATGCTCAACATGATTGTACACCAAGGAATTATCCTAAAAGCATCATTGATCCAATTTCCACGTGTACTCTGTTAGAATACGGGGAATACAGGAATGACACCACTTGCCTAGGATTGGATTGTAATTTCCCCTTGACTTTGACTCGTATCCTTTGTTACAATTTTCCTTGTACACTCTCTTGACATAAAACACTTAATCAATTATGAAACATAAATTCTTGTATAATATAGGACTTGGACTTGACTTAGAGTGTACCATAGGAACCCGTGTCTTGTTTTGATGAACATGACTGGCTAGTACGAAGGGGATTATCACGTGGCTTGTCTTGTATTGATCTAGAAGAGATAATCCCTAAGAACTTGTCTTATGCTTGGAACTAGCCAGACTTGCTTGTCTTGTCTGTCCTTGAGTCAAAACCACTTTATTATTGTTTGCATATCATGGCCATCTGCAGTTTGGAATTTAATGACGAATCGGTTACTCCGGTTGTCGGGGTGGGCAGTCGGCGTAGGACGGCGTCCATGGCGTTGAATAGCTGGGAGCGGGCTAGGACCGTGCTGCTATTCCCAGGACAGGGAGCTAGGATCCCACTGGAGCCGGACTATGGTATCAGTAGTCCAAGGGAATTGTTACTGGTACCCCCGGGAGGTGGCATAGGACATCCTCGGAGTCTCCCTCTTGCTTGTCTTGCTTGCATTTGCATGGATAGTGGTTATAGTTAGATGATTGCTAGGATTCCTGTTATTGTTTCTGCTTATTAATCTCGCTTTATGCCTAGTTGTATATTCTTGTATTCATATGATCTTATACCTGTCATTACTCTACACTTGATGCATGTCGTGTTTATTATGTTTTGTATATCTATTGCTCAACATGTCGTTGACTTTGTTCCTTGATGTACAGACACATCAGGTGAGTTCTTCTACGAGGAGCAGGCAGGTGAGGAGATCCCAGAGGATCTCCAACCAGCAGAGGAGGCACGAGAGTGGCATGCCGATGACGTAGAGTAGCGTCATCACTCCCGGCATGAGAGAGATATATGGGGATTCTTTTAGATTATTCTTTATTCATTATTTCTCTCGTTGGACCTTTCTTTTATTATTGACTTCCATATTTTTATTGGCCTTGTATCTTGGGATGGCCAATGTAATAAATAACTTAATTCTTAGTTTTTGTTACTCTTTCTTGAAATTTTAATTTAATGAGATTATTACCCATTGCTTGAGATTCCATATGCCTAGAGTTCAATGAACTCCATGTTTATTGTGACACATGAGGTTGGAAACATTAAATCCTCACCGCGGACTACGATCCGTGGACCCAAAGGACAAAATTTTTAAATAGTCCTAAAATTCACTCTCCGGATCCGGTTATTACTTTAATCGGGTTCGGGGGACGTGACAGATTGGTATCAGAGCAGTGGTTGGTTTCTCAGGGTAAAAATTGTAGAAACCATAGGACGCGTGTGAGGATTTCGTTAGTCAGTAGGTTGATCTTTTAGTTTTGTTTCTAGTATTGTTTGTTAGCTTGGGGCATATAGGATCTAACCTTGAATATTTTGCAGAAATATCATTGAAGGTACACTTTTAGTTTGTGGATTTGATGCTAAAGTTCTATTTGATCCTGGATCCACACACTCGTTTGTTGCACCAGCATTTGCACTGCATTTGGGGGAGGATAAGGAGATACTACCTTATGATTTGATAGTAGCTACCCCTGTAGGTAGACATGTAGCTTGTAATGTCATCTACCCTAGGTGTAGTATTCAGATTGGGGAAGTTAAGCTGACCGTCAGTTTGATCATCTTATCGATGGCGGAGTTTGATGTGATACTTGGTATGGATTGGTTAGCCAAGAACCGAGCAGTGTTAGATTGTTTTAACAAGACTGTGAAGTTGCAGAGTGCAGATCGTAGTGTTGAGTTTATTGGAGCTGAAAAGCCCATCTCCACTCGGATGATTTCTGCATTAAAGGCAGAGCGATTGATGAGGAGCGGTTGCGAAGGTTTTATCGCATTTATTGCGGAAGATAAGGAGTCCAAGTCGGTTGATGAGATTCCAGTGGTGCGAGAATTCCCGGATGTGTTTCCGGAGGAGATTCCTGGATTGCCACCTGTTCGTGAGTTGGATTTCACGATTGAATTGCAGCCAGGGACAGCACCTATTTCAAAGGCCCCTTATAGGATGGCACCAGTAGAATTGAAAGAGTTAAAAACTCATATTGGAGATCTGTTGGATAAGGGTTTTATCAGGCCCAGTGTTTCACCGTGGGGAGCTCCGGTAATATTTGTGAAGAAGAAGGACGGGACTATGCGGATGTGCATAGATTACAGACAGTTGAACCAGATGACTGTTAAGAACAAGTACCCGTTACCGAGGATCGATGAGCTATTCGATCAATTGCAGGGAGCTCAATTCTTTTCAAAGATAGATCTGCGTTCCGGTTATCATCAGTTGCGAGTCAGAAAGGAAGATGTTCCTAAGACTGCATTCCGGACGAGATATTGACATTTTGAGTTTCTTGTGATGCCTTTTGGATTGACGAATGCTCCAGCAGTTTTTATGGCATTGATGAATAAGGCATTTGCTCCTTTCTTGGATCAATTTGTAGTTGTCTTTATTGATGATGTTTTGGTGTACTCAAAGACTAAGGAAGAACATGAGCATCAGTTGAGAACATCTTTGCAGCTTTTGAGGGATAACCAACTGTATGCTAAGTTGAGTAAATGTGAGTTTTGGTTGGAGCAAGTGGCATTTTTGGGCCACATTATCTCTAAGGAAGGATTAACAGTGGATCCCAAGAAGATTTCAGCAGTTGTCAATTGGAGTAGCCCGAGAAATGTAGCGAAGGTTCGTAGTTTCCTTGGACTTGCAGGTTACTACAGAAGGTTTGTGAAAGGATTCGCTACCATAGCATCCCCGTTGACTAAGTTGACAAGGAAGGATATTCCATTTGTATGGACGGAGGGGTGTGAAAAGAGTTTCCAAGAGCTAAAGACCAGATTGACTACAGCACCTATACTTGCTTTACCTGCTGGAAGTGGAGGATTTGTGATTTTCACAGATGCATCAGGAGTAGGTTTGGGATGTGTTCTCATGCAGCATGATAAGGTGATAGCCTATGGATCAAGGCAATTGAAAGATCATGAGAAGAAGTATGCCACACATGATTTGGAGTTGGCAGCAGTGGTGTTTCCATTGAAGTTGTGGAGGCATTATTTATATGGAGAGAGATTTGAGGTGCATACAGATCATAAGAGTCTGCAATACCTGTTTACACAGGGTGATCTGAATAACAGGCAGAGGAGATGGATGGAGTACATAAAAGATTATGATTTTCCGATCAAATACCATCCTGGAAGAGTGAATGTTGTAGCAGATGCTCTCAGTAGAAAGGCAGCATTCAGTGGATGTATAATGCCTGAATGGAGATGGATGGAGCAATTCAGAGACATGGATGTGGAAGTCTGGCCAGTCAATGAGAAGGTCCTAGTTGCTACTATGGGAGTTTGGGAGCCAGAAATAGTTAACAGGATCAAGGAATGCCAGAAGGATGATCCAGAGTTGCAGAGAATCATTGATCATGTGGATGACAAGCCAGAGTTCAGATTGATAGAGGGAGTTTTGTACTGTAAGGATAGGTTGTGTGTGCCAGATGTTCAAGACATCAAGTCAGAATTGATGACAGATGCGCACCACACCAGATACTCTATTCACCCAGGGAGTACCAAGATGTATCAGAATTTGAAGAATCACTATTGGTGGGTGAAAATGAAGAAAGAGATTGCAGAATTTGTCTCCAGGTGTATGACTTGTCAGCAAATTAAGGCAGAGCACAAGAAGCCTCCTGGTTTACTTCACCCGTTGGAGATTCCACAGTGGAAATGGGAGAATATTACCATGGATTTCGTGTCAGGGTTGCCGAATACCAAGAAAGGCAATGATGCTATTTGGGTGATTGTTGATAGACTGACTAAATCAGCCCATTTCTTGCCATTCAAGACTGGTCAATTTATGGACAAGATGACTAAGATGTACAGGGACAATATAGTCAAGTTGCATGGAGTGCCTAAGTCTATAGTGTCCGATCGAGACACTAAGTTTGTCTCTCGGTTTTGGTCTACTTTTCAGTCATCCATGGGTACTCAGTTGAAGTTCAGCACAGCTTACCACCCTCAGACAGATGGACAGTCAGAACGTACAATCCAGACATTGGAAGATCTCCTCCGAGCATGTGTTTTGGATTTCAAGGAGAGTTGGGATGAGAGTTTGCCTCTATGTAAGTTTGCCTACAATAACAGTTATCATTCAAGTATTGGTATGGCACCAATTGAGGCATTGTATGGAAGGAGATGCAGGACCCCAGCATGTTGGGAGGAAGTTGGAGTTCGAAGTTTTCATGGCCCCTCAGAGATTGCTGATTCCAGTGAGAAGGTCAGAGTTGTCCAGATGAGAATGAAGGAGTCACGAGATCGTCAGAAGAGCTATGCAGACAAGAGGCGGAGACCTTTAGAATTCCAAGTGGGAGATATGGTTTTCCTGAAAGTGTCTCCGATGAGAGGTGTTGTCAGATTTGGACAGAAAGGGAAGCTTGCCAAGAGGTTTGTGGGACCGTTTGAGATTAAGAGCAAGATTGGAGACGTGTCTTATCGTTTGATGCTACCGCCAGAGTTAGCGGGTGTGCACGACGTATTTCATGTCTCAATGCTTCGGAAATATATTCCAGATCCCACCCACGTGTTGCAGCACGAGCCACTTCAGCTTCAGGCGGATGTCACCTATGTGGAGCGTCCAGCGCAGATCATCGACACGAAGGAGGTAGTGTTGCGTACCAAGACCATTCAGTGGGTCAAGGTACAGTGGGAGAATCACAGTCCAGAAGAAGGAACGTGGGAGCTGAAGGATCAGATTCTGAAGACGTACCCCTATTTTTTTCCAGATGAGGTATGTTTAGGCATTTGGGGGACCAAATGTTCTTTTTATTTGTGAGAGTTGTAAGGTCCGTGACCTTACTGGGTCAGTTGGGCCCAAAACCCGGCCCGTTGACCCATTTAATTTATTATTATTATAATTAATTGCATTTTTAGATATTTAAGTGGGTTTAGATCATGAGCGAGTTTCTTTTAGCATTAGAATAGTATCTACGAAGTTTCGTTCGATTCCGAGTTCGTTTGATCATAGCAGGGGTGTAGTTTGTAATTTAAGGAAATTGAGTGTTTTTCCAAAATATTCCAAACGCCGTGATTTTTGGGTTCGTTGGAAAGGTCTCGTCGTTCTGATCATTTTTGTCTCTTGACTCGTCGCGATCCGACGATCAGAAACCCTTCAAGTGGTCCATCCTTCACCGGACCCACTAAAAAGGGCAATTTGGTCTTCTTTTTTCTTAATCATCTTCTTAAACGAAAGCTAACCCTAACTTTTCATTCGTTCTCTGCAACAAAGTAAACCAGCAGCCTCTCTTTTCTTCTTCTTCCTTTGTCAAGCCAGATCTCAGCCCTAGAAGACCCCATTCGGAGATCCGATCCGTTAATCGTCTTCCCCTCGATTCCCTCTTGCTTCCGGTATCATTTTGGTAAGACTCCTCACAATCTCTTATTTTCACTTTATCATTTCTTTGGTTAGATTAAGTCCGATCTTAATTCTTTTCCTTCCTATCTTTTTCTTGGCTTCTTAGTTTGCGTTGTATCGGGTTAGATCGGGGATTTCGGAGTAGAAAGGCTTCTCCTCGAATTTCACCCAATTCCAATCTTCACTTTGGGTTGAGGCAAGTAGATTTACAATGCATAATATAGCATGTGTGTTTGTTCCTTTATTGATTGCAATGGTTTCATGATAGATTTCCCATTAATTCCAAGCCTTGTTAATATTGATATGGAAATTACATGTTAGGTTAGAATTGTGAATGAAATGGATAGATTGAATAATTGATAAATCTAATTTGTTTTGAATTGTAAATGGTGAGAATGTGGTGATGGGATTGAATGGAATGAATGTTGGGAGAGCAGGAGGCTCTATTTGATGCAGGTTTAAGCCTTGGAAAGGTTTGGGGAATGGAGAAAATGAAATGGGGGAAGAAGGAGACCAGAAATGGCCTGAACCCGTACGAGTTCCGTACTGTCGGTTCACTCGTCGGTTCAGTGTCGGTCAACCGACAGCATGGTGTGGGTCAGCCGAGAGCCACGTCGGTTCCAAAAACAGAGAGCCATATTTGACTTGTTGAACTGTCGGTTCACTTGTCGGTTCGGGTCGGTCAGCCTACACCTTGGCGTCGGTCAACCGACACTGTTCTCGGTTCCAAAAACAGAGAGCAAAATATGAACTGTCGGTTCACTTGTCGGTTCGGGTCGGTCAACCCACATTCAGCCGAAATTACCATTTTGGAATGCTCATAACTTTTAATCCGCCCGTTGGAATTCTACGTATAATATACTGTTGGAAAGCTCTTGAAACGTAGAATCCAATGGTTCTGGTTTCATCACAATCAGAGGTCGGGAAGTGATGTAAATACTTGGATTATTAATCCAGCTCATGTTTTATTGGAAATGAGACCTGTAACCTAGGGTTTGGGCCTTAGATGCTGGAAACCATTAACTACTAGCACATGACCATAAATGGGATCGAAATCGAATCACGTGGCTTGGTGTGAATTCGATAGGTTGTCTAGGTATTCATGTATTACACGTAGTGTAACCGAATGCACATGGAGTTGAATTTAATGATGCTCAACATGATTGTACACCAAGGAATTATCCTAAAAGCATCATTGATCCAATTTCCACGTGTACTCTGTTAGAATACGGGGAATACAGGAATGACACCACTTGCCTAGGATTGGATTGTAATTTCCCCTTGACTTTGACTCGTATCCTTTGTTACAATTTTCCTTGTACACTCTCTTGACATAAAACACTTAATCAATTATGAAACATAAATTCTTGTATAATATAGGACTTGGACTTGACTTAGAGTGTACCATAGGAACCCGTGTCTTGTTTTGATGAACATGACTGGCTAGTACGAAGGGGATTATCACGTGGCATGTCTTGTATTGATCTAGAAGAGATAATCCCTAAGAACTTGTCTTATGCTTGGAACTAGCCAGACTTGCTTGTCTTGTCTGTCCTTGAGTCAAAACCACTTTATTATTGTTTGCATATCATGGCCATCTGCAGTTTGGAATTTAATGACGAATCGGTTACTCCGGTTGTCGGGGTGGGCAGTCGGCGTAGGACGGCGTCCATGGCGTTGAATAGCTGGGAGCGGGCTAGGACCGTGCTGCTATTCCCAGGACAGGGAGCTAGGATCCCACTGGAGCCGGACTATGGTATCAGTAGTCCAAGGGAATTGTTACTGGTACCCCGGGAGGTGGCATAGGACATCCTCGGAGTCTCCCTCTTGCTTGTCTTGCTTGCATTTGCATGGATAGTGGTTATAGTTAGATGATTGCTAGGATTCCTGTTATTGTTTCTGCTTATTAATCTCGCTTTATGCCTAGTTGTATATTCTTGTATTCATATGATCTTATACCTGTCATTACTCTACACTTGATGCATGTCGTGTTTATTATGTTTTGTATATCTATTGCTCAACATGTCGTTGACTTTGTTCCTTGATGTACAGACACATCAGGTGAGTTCTTCTACGAGGAGCAGGCAGGTGAGGAGATCCCAGAGGATCTCCAACCAGCAGAGGAGGCACGAGAGTGGCGTGCCGATGACGTAGAGTAGCGTCATCACTCCCGGCATGAGAGAGATATATGGGGATTCTTTTAGATTATTCTTTATTCATTATTTCTCTCGTTGGACCTTTCTTTTATTATTGACTTCCATATTTTTATTGGCCTTGTATCTTGGGATGGCCAATGTAATAAATAACTTAATTCTTAGTTTTTGTTACTCCTTCTTGCAATTTTAATTTAATGAGATTATTACCCATTGCTTGAGATTCCATATGCCTAGAGTTCAATGAACTCCATGTTTATTGTGACACATGATGTTGGAAATATTAAATCCTCACCGCGGACTACGATCCGTGGACCCAAAGGACAAAATTTTTAAATAGTCCTAAAATTCACTCTCCGGATCCGGTTATTTCTTTAATCGGGTTCGGGGGACGTGACAGGTTGTCTAGGTATTCGTGCATTACACGTAGTGTAACCGAATGCATATGGAGTTGAATTGAATGATGCCCAACATGATTGTAGACCAAGGGATTTTCCTAAAGGCATCATTGATCCAATTTCCACATGTACTCCGTTAGAACACGTGGAATACAAGGATGACACCACTTGCCTAGGATTGGATTGTAATTCTTCATTGACTTGTAAATTGTATCCGTTGATAACATTCCTTGTACACTCTCTTGGCATAAAATATTAATTATATATGAAACATAAATTCTTATAGAATTTAGGACTTGGACCTGACTTAGAGTGTACCTTAGAAAACCGTATCTTGTTTTGATGAACATGACTGGCTAGTGATGGAAGGGATCATCTCGTGTTGCTTGTCTTGTGATATCTTGAATAAGATAATCCCTATGATCTTATCTTGTACTTGGAACTAGCCAGACTTGCTTGTCTTGTTGTCCTTGTGTCAGAACCACTTTGTTATTATTTGCATATCATGGCCATCTGCAGTTTGGGATTTAATGACGAACCGGTTACTCGGTTGTCAGGGTGGGCAGTCGGCGTAGGACGGCGTCCATGGCGTTGAATAGCTGGGAGCGGGCTAGGACCGTGCTGCTATTCCCAGGACAGGGAGCTAGGATCCCACTGGAGCCGGACTATGGTATCAGTAGTCCAAGGGGATTGTTACTGGTACCCCGGGAGGTGGCTTTGGACATCCTCGGAGTCTCCCTCTTGCTTGTTCTTGTTTTGCATTGCATGGATAGTGGTTATTGTTAGATGATTGTTAGGATTCATTTTATTGTTCCTATTGTTTATTAATCTCGCTTTATGCCTAGTTCTGCTTGCCTTGTATTCAGATAATCATTTACTTGTCATTATTCTTCACTCGATGCATGTCTTGTTTATTATGCTTTGTATATCTATTGCTCAATATGTCGTTGACTTTGTTCCTTGGTGTGCAGACACATCAGGTGAGTTCTTCTTCGAGGAGCAGGCTGGTGAGGAGATCCCAGAGGATCTCCAACCAGCAGAGGAGGCACGAGAGTGGCGTGCCGATGATGTAGGATAGCGTCATCACTTCCGGCACTAGAGAGTCACATGGGGATATTCATTAGACTTTTTATTTCTCTTTTACTTCTTTGGAACTATCACATTATTGACTTCTGTTCTTTTATTGGCCTTGTATCTTGGGATGGCCAATGTAATAATTAACTTAACTTTTAGTTCTCGTTTATTCTTTCTTGCAAACTTTAATTAAATTAGAAATTATCATTCATTGCTTGAGATTCCTTATGAAAAGAGGCTTGAAATATTTTATCCTCACCGCGGACTTACGATCCGTAGGCCCATAGGACAAAATTTTTAATTAGTCCTAAAATTCACTCTCCAGATCCGGTTTTTTCTTTAATCGGGTTCGGGGGACGTGACAAACCCTTTTAACTCAACTACTCATTATAAACGACCTTTTTTTTTTGGTAAAACGCACCATTTTCACACCTAGCAGGCTAGCACAAACAAACATAATGACCATTATGCATTGGAAGCATATGCTGGATCATGAGCTTATTTGTTTGCATTAAAATGCATAGGCTAACAAATAGGTATTCATTCTCCATCTTGCTTGAGTATATTATAAAAGTTTTTCACATTTCTTTCAATCTAGTCCTCTCCATAAAAATATTTTGAAAAACAATAAAAATGCCGTAATGACATATTTTTGTCTTTCCTCCCCAAAAGACACTACCTTTGTTCTTTCTCCTTCCTCCTCCAAGATCCAGTCTCCTATTTGAAAGTTGGGTTGAAAATCTATCTTCTTCGTATATAGTGTCTCCCCGTTTTGAGAAACTTTCCACTGCTCTGAGGTCCCGTACTTGTTGAATGGTTTGAAAGTAAGTTATCAATAAAGGAGTTTTCCATTTATTGTGAAGATTATATTGGCGACGTCACCCCTTTTATGGTAGTGAGTTTTAGAGAGAAAGGTAGTGAGTTTTGAGGATAAAAAAAGAGAGAGAATAAAAAACAAAAAGCCATGATGAGGGCATTTTTATCATTTAAAATAAGGAAAAATCTCTGTACGGTAACCTACAGTACATGATTTCCCCCCCCCTTGTTACCAAAGTTGGCCAATTTACCCAGACGTTCTCCGTACAATCCGTACCGTTGCGCAGGCCATAAGGCATTTTTTTTTGCGATATCATAACGAATGTTGCAATATCACAATTTAAGTTGCGATATCACAAGTTTTTTAGTTGCGATATCGCAATTTATGTTGTGATATCGCAATTTTTATTGCGATAGCACAACTCGAAAAGCCCTTTTCATCCGTTTATCCCTCCTTGTTCGACTATTCCTAATTTTTACCTGCGGTAACTCTCTCCCCAGCCGAATTTCACCATCCTCCTCCCTCGCCAACCTGTTTGCAAGTATGCAAGGCGCCAACGTCCGTTCGACGTCGACGAAGCATCATCGTCTCCATTATCTCCATCGACTAGGGATTTTGGCCACGATTGTTTCACAATCTGGGCGTTTCTAGCTTGGTGTTGCTGCAATAGCTCCAGCTGAACCTGGTAATCCTTATTCCCTCTCTTTTAGAGAGATCTGGTATTCTCATTTCTTACCTCCTTCTCTCTCCATTTATCTCTGTTTGTGGGTTTAGAAAACTTTAAATGCTCTGGTTTCTAACTGAGACGGTTAATTGTTGTTGGAGTATGCACCGACATCATCTAGGGCATTAGTCAGGGGCGCCTCACTGAATTGATCTTCCATGATTGGGTTTGGAAGGAGATGGATCAAGGTTTAGTTTTTCATCTCTATGACTTGAATTTGAATGAACTGATGATAAGGGAAGAGAGAGAGAGAAGTGTGTAAGAGTTTGAATACATAGAATAGCCGGCTAATAGAATAGGCCTTCAGCATGTTGACAGAAGAGCAGTTTTATAGTTGTTTATATAGAGAAGAAACAGAGGGGACGTGCCAGCAAATAATCAAATCACAATGCCAACCCTGCCACTGTAAGATAATGATCAAAATGATGTTTGTAATGCCACAATAAGAGGAAAATGTTAAAAGAATATGTGGACATTCTGATTTTGTGCTGGGGCCCACCATAGGACGGGATGAACAAGACATCCCACATTGTGTTTCGCAACTGGACGTCCAAGCCAAATCCAGTTGTTGGTAATTCATGATATGAGAACACGGGGATTTTTTTAATATATCAACAACAGGATGTTTATAAAAAAGTGAGGCTCCACAAGTCCCACCTAAGGTCACTATTAATATTTACACAAAATATTTCAAATGTTTCTACAAGTGGGATACCTTGTATTCTAACTTTTTTTTCAAAAGACACAAAAGAATGAAAAAATAATACAATAAATAAGAGGGAGATACATACAAGGTGGGAAACATGGAATGAATACCTTAGACAAATATGTGGCAGGAGATTCAATTGCTATATATGGTAGTGGCCTAAAGTTGACATGCAGAGAATGTGGCAGGAGATCACTTGTTATATATTGCAGGAGATCACTTGTTATGTGACAGGAGCTACACTTTTATAGCATGGAAGCAGAGAACCCATTTCAAAGACGAAAGCAACGGAACGGAAACAAATTATAAACAGAAATGGATTCGTTGACTTTTAACCTATCGTTTTTTTTTTTTGATTTGACAACAGAAATTGCGATATCACAACATTTGTTATAATATCGAAAAAAGAAAATACACCTTCTGGTCTACGCAGCGGTACAAATAGTATAGAAGAACGTCTAGGTAAAATAACCAACTTTAGTAACAAGGAGAGAAATCAAATACTGTAGGTTATCGTACAGAACTTTTTCCTGAAAAGAATCCATGGGAGGACTTGATTGAAAGAAATAAAGAAAACTTTTTAAACTCTTTTTGAAATACTCAGATTTTCATATACTTTTTTTAAATGGCGAAAAAGTTTTATTCTCTCTTAAAATTTCCAAAAAAAAAAAAAATCCTATCTATATTACTAAAGGGATGTATACACTTCATGAGACTTCCTGGAGGAGGACACGTGGCATGTCTTCGAGAGGGACACGTGGCAGCAGCCAGCCTATAATGGTATTATGCTAGAAAATAGAAATTGCTTGATTAGAATTTGAATTATCCTAAAATCTCTCAATGATATCCCTATTACCAATAAAATCTCTCAATGAGATCCCTATTACCAACCATAATTATCCTAAAACCTCTCCATAATTAGGGTTCCACTTAAAAATATTTAGTCAATTTTTTAGGTCTACGATCATTTGATCCTTTGATCTTTTTAAATCAATTCATGGGTCCCATCCCGCATAATATGGTTTTATGGATGGTTAGAATAGAGATGGTGGACCCCATTCATCTGGGGGGTTCCACTTAAATAGGTTATGTTTGGTCAATTTGTGAGGTCTATGATTATTTGTTCATTTGATCTTTATCAAGCAATTCATGGGTCCCCGCCCGCATCATATGGTTTTATGGATGGTTAGAATATAGATGGTGGACCCCATTCATCTTGGGGGTCCCACTTAAATAAGTTAGGTTTGGTCAATTTGAGAGGTCTATGATCATTTGATCATTTGATCTTTATCAATCAATTAATGGGTCCCAGCCCGCATCATTTGATTTTATGGACGGTTAGAATAAAGATGGTGGACCCCATTCATCTGGGTCCCACTTAAAAATATTTGGTTAATTTGTTAGGTCTACGATCATTTGATCCTTTGATCTTTCTTAATCAATTCATGGGTCTCATCCCGCATAATATGATTTTATGGATGGTTAGAATAGAGATGGTGGACCCCACACATAAAGACACCTGGCGCAACGTCAAGCTTTTGCAATGCCATTTCCGGAGTTACCCTTATCCCTAAAATCTCTATATCTATTACACACTCAAAAGACCTAAAATCTCTCCATGAAGAATCATCTTCCACTCAAAAGCCTAAAATCTCTCCAAGAGATCCTTAAATAAGCCAACACACCAGATGTGCTAAATTTATATCAATCAATTCATGGGTCCCGGCCCGCATCATTTGATTTTATGGACGGTTAGAATAAAGATGGTGGACCCCATTCATCTGGGTCCCACTTAAAAATATTTGGTCAATTTGTTAGGTCTACGATCACTTGATCCTTTGATCTTTCTTAATCAATTCATGGGTCTCATCCCGCATAATATGGTTTTATGGACGGTTAGAATAGAGATGGTGGACCCCATTCATCTGGGGGGTTCCACTTAAATAGGTTAGGTTTGGTCAATTTGTGAGGTCTATGATCATTTGATCATTTGATCTTTATCAAGCAATTCATGGGTCCCAGCCCGCATCATATGATTTTATGGACGGTTAGAATATAGATGGTGGACCCCATTCATCTTGGGGGTCCCACCTAAATAGGCTAGGTTTGGTCAATTTGAGAGGTCTATGATCATTTGATCTTTATCAATCAATTAATGGGTCCCGGCCCGCATCATTTGATTTTATGGACGGTTATAATAAAGATGGTGGACCCCATCCATCTAGGTCCTACTTAAATATATTAGGTCAATTTGTTAGGTCTACAATCATTTGATCCTTTGATATTTCTTAATCAATTCATGGGTCCCATCCCGCATAATATGATTTTATAAACGGTTAGAATATAGATGGTAGACCCCATTCAGCTTGGGGGTCCCACTTAAATAGGTTAGGTTTGGTCAATTTGAGAGGTCTATGATCATTTGATCTTTATCAATCAATTAATGGGTCCCAGCTTGCATCATATGATTTTATGAACGGTTAGAATAGAGATGATGGACCCCATTCATCTTGGTCCCACTTAAATATATTAGGTCAATTTGTTAGGTCTATGATCATTTGATCTTTCTTAATCAATTCATTCCTCACCTAAAGAATAAAATATTTGGAAAAAAAACATAAAGATCAAATTAGCAACAAAAAAAGGACTCACAAGTTTACTAATTAATAAATTTATTAAAAATAATTCATATCAGTATGTGCATTTGGTGGTTTCGTGGTTATCCACGGGGTTTTGCCAGTGTATTCAAATTACCATGTACTTTAATGCGCCACATATCCTGAGTGCGGGAGAGTTTCGAACCTGCGCTTTAGCTCAACTGTAAGAAAACCGTCGTTCCTCAAAACCCTTCCCCTCGACCCGATCCTTCTACGAATTCAATTCCTGATCTCGTTTCGAGATTTCAGAAGAAATACAAAAATATGCAGCAGGTGAGAAATCTTCCTAAACGAAACCCTAACCAAAACCCTTCAAATGAAACAGAAGATATATGAATTTCACTGCAATTCCTGAAAACTCCTTGTTCATGGATTTGATTGAAGGGCGGAGGATCTGAGACTGAGGTGACATGGGAGGATCAGCAAAACATCAACAAGTTTGGAAGATTGAACAACAGATTCCATGAACTCGAAGACGAGATTAAGACCGCCAAGGTATTCATATCACTCATCTATCTCTACACTTGTATTATAACTGCCAACAGATTTTCATGGGTGTTTCTTCTGTAATTTCATGGATTCTGTTGGATGATTTCTTCTGGGTTTCATAAGAAAAAATGCCCATCTTTTGAATTCATTTTGAGTTATACAAAGAGCTATCCAGATCTTCTAAAAATGATAAAAGATGAAATTTTTTTTTTTTTAGGAGGCATTTGGTGGCCCGATAAAGCAAAATACATTTGGGCTTGAACCAATATGAGTAGCACTAATATGCTAGTCAAGATCCTCTCAAAGGTGGGACATTGAGGATTCTTTGAGCCCAATTCTACAAATCCATCAGCAGAGCCCACTGTTTCATATCCAAACCACTGGCCTTATTCGAATTAAGTTAGATGACATGTAAAAGAATTGATTTGATTACAGTTTCATAGGTTTAACCACAAGTATTGAAAAAGGAGAGGAAAGTGAGAGTCATTTCCATGAGAGAATGACTCAGATAAGCCCTAGTCAATTTTAAAATGAGGCTTTTATGCATCGTTTGTTCATGGTACTGAGGGTCCCGAACGTTAAACTTTGTAGTGTTCCCCACTCGAGAGAAAGACCGAACAATGGTTCAGATTAGTATGTTGGTTCCCTTGGTCTGGGTTTGACCTGGATTTGCAGAAGATTAAATCCAATGAAGAAGATGAATAGACAAACTAAAAAATAAGTTTAGGGTCCAAATTTCTTACCAAGTTCACCACATATTGGACTCGCTTCTAGGCTAGGATATAAATTTGATTCAAGCTCTAATATCCTCACTGGGCCAGGTCTAGGTGGCCTATGTAAAATTTGTCCAAATCCAGCCCTAAAGATTATATACTATGGAGCAAGTAAGCCTGGCTGCTGAGACTCGGTAATTTTGTTATGGCCCATTATTTCAGCCATTGGATGAAAGTTGATAGATAAACAAAACTGTTGTCTCAGAAGTTTCAAAGGGGTTGATAGACACTAGGAACACAACGTTGTACTAAATTCATATTGGGCTAAGAGCAGCTTATTTTTTTGAAGTTTTTTTCGCGTCCAATCCACTTCATTCCTTTCTCAGCTTGAGAAAGAGAGATGGATTCTGAGAAAGCGATCTACAACTGCGTCAGGTGGGCTACATCGCATCTACGGCCATCAGACAACATGCCAAGTGGGCCACACATCAGCAGCTTATGATACAGACATCAAATACTTAAGAGTGGGGTTGGGGGGATGGGGATTAAGAGCTTGATGGCAAGAGTGAGGGTAGGGAATAGTGTGGAGCAAAGGAAACCAGTAGGAAATATGGCTGAGGGTATTTCAATAAGTATGAAAATTTTCATAGGGCATTTTAGTCCATCTATAACCCATGATTACCATCACTGGACGCTTTCTCCATCTTTAGGGAAAAAAAAAAAAACTCAGAAACATAAGCTGCTCTGAGCAGCTTATATTTAACAGGTTAAAACCACACGTTTCGCTCAAAATAAATTATAAGTTTGAAATGTGATTAGAGTTTTATCAGACACTCTCAATTGTTAATAAGCTCTAAATGATTTTAAAAAATGCTTATTTTTAGAGTTACAAAACGGGCCCTTAGATAACATATTTTCCTCAGTATTGCATGTATATGAAGATGTGGGGATTGGATATAATCTGGTTTACTTAGTGGGCATTATTAAAAAATAATAATAATCTGGTTGGGTCATTGTCCGATAGATGAGTGGACTACAAGATGTTTATCAAAGTTTGAAACTGGACCTTCACTGTCAGAATGTATTTGACATGCAGTTCGATTGGATTTATTACTGAGCTGAATGAGAGCAATGGAATCTTGAATATATTTCTGCTGAAAGAACTATGCCTGTCGGTATGAAAAAATAAAGTAAGAAATAAATATGCTTCTCTTCAAACCAATAAAATATGACAGTGGTAAGGTCTTTCATGAAAAATGAGGATTTTTAGATTACTTGACTGATATTGAAATTTAAGAATGTTGTCTGCATAAACAAGCACGGTGATAGATCCTTGTGATGGTTTCTGGAGAAAAACCGCACTTATACATACTTTCTTTAAATCCAACAAAGATTATTGTTCGATGTAGTCATGTAGAACTAATCAAATCATGCACTGGTTCTTGTTTGAGACCTTAAGTTTGACACAATTTTGGGTCATGAACGAGAAATTATCAGATATGGTCAGGTCATGCCCAAGCAAGGAACAGACTGGCCTATGTTGCGTCTTCCTCCCCAACACCATCTCTGTCTCTCTCTCTCTCTCTCTCTCTCTCTCTCTCTCTCTCTCCTCTCTCTCTCTCTCTCACACACACACACACACACACACACACAGAGAGAGAGAGAGAGACTGAGAGAGAGAGAGAGAGAGAGAGAGAGAGAGAGAGAGAGAGAGAGAGAGAGAGAGACACACCCACCCACCAGCCCACTCCGACCCCCAATTTGGTCATGCAGAATTTTGGTCATGCAGAATTTTGACTCCTATCTAGCTATATCTAAAGCTAGAGTTTTGTTAACTTTGAGGCCCTTGGAATAGTAGCTCTTACGATTAGATGGTTGGTTCCCCATTTCTGCATAGAGGTAGGTCTTAGGGAAACCTTTCAAACCCTGCGCCCCCCAACAATCATTTGCATGCTCCACGCGAGCTCCACAGTCTAGGCCATTCCCAGTAATGACTCCATATATTTAGATTTCGTTGAGATCTCCATGCATCTATTTGATGGTAAGAAGATACCATATTCTAGATATTTTCTTTTTTTACTGGTATCTATTGTCTCTTCACAACTACTATTCTAAGAATTAAAAAAAAAAAAATGCATGCAACATAGAGTTACAAGACTCAGATATCAGTTACTTTGACACATCTGTATTGCATCGCATCTGATAATTGAATTTTGCATGTAAAATCCTTACTAGACTTGAGCATCATAGACAGAGTGATAATAATGTATATTATTTCCACCTTTTTTCTCCCATACAGCATTTTCAAACTAGAAGTAGCCAATGATGCTTGAAGCAGAGTCATTCTCTCTCAAGGTCTCGTGGCGACAAGCTCATTTTTGGAACTCATTTTCCGCCTCTTTTCCCTTGTCTTTTGTTTAGGTTCATCTAAATGTCACACAAATTCAGCTATTTTTTAAAAGTACATGAAGGATATTAGTTTTAATTTGACTGCTTTAAATTAGTAAACTATTTCTTACTAAAGGAGATTGGAGTGATAATTTTTAATTGCTTTCTTGTGGGTTTTGTTCATTGATTCAAAGAAATTAATATGATATGCATTAATTGTCCTAGAGAGGTTGACAGAAAATTTATAATATGATGCTCTTAAAGGTCTAGGTAATTTACCGTACAATAGATATCTAGATTTTTCTTAGAAGCGCATCAGGGGCAATATTCCACCCAATGGAAAATCCCAATAGTATGTGTAAGAGTAGTGCAAAACATATGTTGTCGGTGTATGAGTAGGCAAGAGCTTCAGGTCGAAGAAATGATTAAATGCGAGAAGACTTTTGAAGAGCGATCCATGAAGATGTTAGTACTAATGATTGATTGAGGGCCTTGTTTGAAGCGAGAGCAACTCTGGTCTTTGAGGAAATCTGTTCACAAATGTCTTTGGCAGGTGGAGGAGCTACTGTGTTCATGCTTCTAGCAGATCCCATTATCAAAGTTGTCTCATTTCTTTTCTACCCACCCCCACCCCCACCCCCACCCAACACCCACCCCCGCGCACGCACTCACAAAAACTCTTTCTGATAATTTCCTGTCAAATAGGCATTATTCACGTCATTTTTCTCTATTTTCTTGTTGGAAAATGCTTTGGAATTGGAAGGGTTTTTAGAATCTTTTACACTGAATTTAGAAGATTAAATCCACTTTTGTGTTAGAATTAAGCATTCAAAGATCAGATGCATCGGTAAACTGATTGAGTGAAAAACAAATTACATCACATATTTACGTTTAAATTATTTTTTTCAAATTTTTCGATTTTTTTTTTATAATATGTTCCTATATCTTTGAAGGTTGCTGCGCTGTGACTCATTCGATTCTGATTTTTAAAGCCTTGGTTATACTGACATTATTTTTTTTAGCGGTAACATAACGATATCATTGAAATAAGAAAAAAAATGATTAAAAGACAGTCACACAAAAGCCAAAAGCTATTGCTTGAGATCATACATAATCAATATACATAAATGGGGAAAGGCAACAAAATGAACTAGAGAAACACTAGTAAAAAGAAAGGGCCAGTATATGAAGTCTCCCTCTCGCTAGTGAATCTGCCACTTCATTAACTTCCATGTGAACATGAAGGAATTCCACTGAAATTGATGCTTTGATTACCCAAAGCTCATTTAAAATATATGTATGACTCTTAAGGTTGCCTTAGAGGACCACAATCTGTACTGTAGGGCCCCACATTCAAATTATTGTTGATCATGTCTATGGGGTGATGCAAATAAATCAATTATCTGAGTTCCCTATTCCTGCGTAAAAGTTCAGGACCTAAGGATTTTATAGTTTCACATCGTAGTTGTACATCCCATAGGACTTAGAGCTTTGGCAAAAGCACGTTTTGATAATCTTCAAATGGCCCTCTATTGTCTATTGTAGGTGCAGAAAATTATGACCCACAATAAGAGGGTGCCTTACAGGACTTATCCGGGAAGATGATGGTGTCTGGAATGTCTGGATGCCGTCCGAGAGCCTGAAAGGGAGTAGCAAACGGTCAGAGGACCCTGGCCTGGGCGGCGCAAGGCTCTCCGATGCCAAAGTCAGTATGTGAACTGGAACGATGGAAGAGAGGGAGAAGAGAGACAGAGTAAGGGCTCTCTGAATAATATTGTGCGTACCTTGCATGGTGTTTGGAGTTCTATTTATAGAGGTTTGGATCGTATCTCTCAGAGAATATCTTGGTGTGGGTCCCATGATCTGACTGGGAAGTCATGATCAGCCCACAAAGTAATAAATGCAGTCTAATCCGGCCCACTCAGCATTTAATGCTAGTCGGGTCAGCCCACATTGCATTAAATGCGTGTCTTGTTGGGCCAGATTGTGTTGGGCGCCTTTGGCGGTAGGAGTACCAGCGGATCTGCCCTCGGGCCTTGCCCTGATGTGGCCTCAGCCGCTGGATGCTGCCATGTGGCGATCTGGTGAAGATAGTGGGCGGCTGGATGTCGCGTCTGTCCCACTAGCTCGTGACCCTATCCCTCCACGTGTCTGATGACGTGGGGGATGAGGGGCCCAAGCGAAGGTTCTTTCTTGCTTCGGCTACTGCCCTGGCTTCTTCAGCCGAGGTAGGGTTCTTTGCTGAGATGGCATCCGGGGTGGCCTTGCCGAGATGGACTCTTTGCCGAGATGATGCCCGAGGTGGTCCAGTTCGGCGCTTGTGGCCTGGAGATGTTTGATGTCGGTCAAGGCCTCTGCCCTGGTAGCCGGGATGAGATCGGTGCCACGTAGATGGCACGCGGATGGCACGTGAGAATGCTTAGCCCCATCTGATGGCTGTGATTAGCTTAATCCTGTAGCTCTGGAAATTTCCCCACACAATTGCCCCCTAGCTTCTGAGCTCGCGTAGAACGTCAGTGCCGCGAGGTCGGGAGCTATGTGCCGGGACTATCTGGAGGAGAGCCTTTTTCGGCCCTGACTCGCTGTCGCTTTGGATGTTCGAGGTAATAAATGGCGTCCCCTATTCAATGCTGAAGACAGGTCGACGGCTCCACGCGTCATCTCTTGGCTAGTTGTCTGTCTCTTCGAGGTCGTACGCGCCGTCTAGTCAGGAGCGCAATCAATTTTTTGAAATGATTTGCGCGCCGTTTCGTCAGGGCGTGATCAATTTTTGAAATGATTCGCGCGAAATCCCAGGGGGCGCCCCTTGGCGCGCCCAACTAGGGTTGCTGGAAAGGGGGCCTCTCTGCTATATATAGGGCAGTCGAGGTCTGCTTTACTCTTCGTTTGCGATTTCTGAATCAGAGGCGAGCGTCAGAGGTGGGCAAGCTACTGTGAGGGAGCTTCATCTGAGGAGTGGTGCGCTGCTGAAGTTGAGTCTCTTTGCTGCCCAGCATCTTCATTCTGCTTCCGTAAGTTCCTTCTGCCTTGCCTCTTCTGCTGCGGGTTTCTCTGCTTTTAGACTGGGATAGGAATGGGGATTTACAGCCACTGGTTAGAGGGCGAGGCAGCGATCGAGGGTTTCAGGTTGGCCTTTAGGATCCCTGCTGATGTCCAAGTCAGGGGTGCTGACCCCCATGGCTACAACCCTCGCGCCTTTTTGGGAGGCTGGATGCCTTTTCCGCTGGTGGCCGTGATAGAAGGCGGGGTCCGATTCACCCTTCACCCCCTTCTCAGGAGGTGCCTTAGTCAGTGGCGTCTCTGCCCCTGCCAACTGCTGCCGAAATGCCTTCAAGATCGTGATGGGCACGGTCAAGTTGAATGAGGTCCTGGGCACCGACTTCGGCGTCTTCGACCTTGAGGACGTCTATGACATATGTAGGTCCGGGGATTCTTATTATCTCCGGGCTAAGTCAGGCCGGGACGGCTTCGTCCGATACTTGGAGGATTCGAGCAAGTATGCCCGGGGACGATCTTCTGTACGTCTCGGGAAACTGGGAGTTTGGGGAGGCGGACACCGATAGAGGCTACCAGGTCCCTCGCCACTTCGGTACCATTCCAAGTAAACACCCTTCGTTTCTTTTCTTTTTTTTTTATAAGTTTCTTTTTGTTTTGCCGTGCTAATGCTTCTGATCGTTGCAGCTTTGAAGGAGAGGAAGCGGGCTGCCAGATACATCTGGAAGAGGAACGAGGCCTGGCTCCGTCTGGTGAAGCGATACAGCGGCCACGACGGCAGGGCGGCTTGGTCGCTGCTAGGATATGAGCCGAAGTACCGCGGGTATTTGAGGGGCACCGTAGAACCGATCAAGGGTGAAGGTGCCGGACTTGAGGTCGGTCAGGAGCAGGCCGTTCCGGAGGTCGCAGAGCCCTCGCGGGTGTCGTCTGACGTTAGGGCCACGTCTGGAACCCTAGCTTCCACGTCGGGATCGAGACTTCCCGAGGTCTCAGGAAGGGAATCGAGTCAACCTGCCCGATCTCCCTCGCCAGGATCCGAGATGAGGCACACCAGGCGTTTGTCCTTTGAGGACCTCGAGGCTTTGGCGCTTGGAGTGGAAGACGCCCGAGCCCCCCCGGAGCAGGTGATTTCTCCGAGGCATCCGTCTCCGAGGACTCGGGTGGCTTCTCCTGCAGAGGTGGCGGAGGTTCTCGCGCCCCCTAGCCCTGTTGATCCAGGGGTACGCCCGCCCCCGGCTGAGGTGGAGCAGGAGGAAACCCGGCGGCTGAAGATGCCGAGGACCGATGCGGGCCCTAGCTCGGCTGCTGACTCGTTGCCGCAGGGGCCGCCGTTATGGGAGCCGAGCTTCATGCTTGGGCCGGGGAGGCCGATGACGGCGGAGGATTGCATTCTTCACAAGATCGATCTCTCGGTCCTCGAGGCGCTAGGGCGAGCTTGCGCCCTTCCCCGGGACATGGAGCGGCTGGACAAGTACAGCTGATCCTGTCGATGTTGCAGTCCAACTTCGTGGTAATTCTTCATTTCCCTTCGTCAAACCGGCGATTTAGCGTCTGACGCTCTAACACGTACATCTCGTTTCTTTGACAGGCGGCAGAGAAGTCCATGGCCGTTGCTGACAGGATCCGTAGGTACAGCGCGGACGTTGCCGAGCTGTCCGTGGAGAAGAATGGCCTGCAGGAATCCCTGGACGCCGTTAGCCAGAAGTTGGCCAGGGTGGAAGAGTACGCGGCGAAGCTCGAGCAGGTGAGGGAAGAAGCCGAGGCGGAGAGGACTAGAGTGGCCGAGCTCGAGGTCTCCATCTCGAAGATGGGAGACGATTACGCGGCCCTGCTTCAAGCCGAGTCCAAGAGGGCGGACGAGGCCGAGGCGAAGCTTGAATCCGAGTCCAAGAGGGCGGATGAAGCCGAGGCGAAGCTCGAGTCCGAGTGCGATGCTGCGTTCGACGATGCCAAAGTGCAGGTCACCGCCCATTATAAGGAAAGGGTTCTTGTCGTGAGGGACAAGGCCTGGGCGAAAGGGTGGCTTGCCGGTCTGAAGGAGGTCGGGATCTCGGAGGGCCACCCCTCCTTTCGGGAGCCTCCTCCGTACACGCTTCCGGTGCCGACCTCTGCCCGTCCATCCGGCGAAGCTTCTGACGCTGCAGCCCGTGCAACTGACCGGCCATGACCTCGGGACCTCGGGATATTTGCTTTCTTGCTTTTTGCTCTGTAATTTTCTGCAATGAAGCAGTTTTCAATGGATAAGGAGGAATTCTCTGGTTACCCAAACTGTGTACAGTGCTTTTGAGTTCTTTTTCTCATTTCTTTGCGCTGTTCCGGAATGCTTGGGTTATTGAATGCTGGCACTGACCTCGGCCGAAAGGACTAGCTTTGGCCGAGACGAGCTGCATTGTGCCGACGTGGACCCATTTCGTTGGTCTCGGCTCGGCGATCGTGAGTTCGGCAATGGCCTTCTGAGGGGTGTATGAACCCGGACCTTAGGGAACTGTCCTTGGCCGAACTGCCGTTGTGAGGGGTTTATGAACCCGGACTTTAGGAAACGGCTGAGTGTAGGAACTGCAGGCCATTTCCAAGGCGTAGAGCCTCGATTGTGTCCAAGACACGGGGGCTTTAGGAAAGGCTGAGTGTAGGAACTCTTCCATGCCGTTTCCAGGGCGTATGTACCCAAAGTGTGTCCAAGACACGGGGGCTTTAGGAAAGGCTGAGTGTAGGAACTCTTCCATGCCGTTTCCAGGGCGTAGAGCCTGTGTGTCCAAGACACGGGGGCTTTAGGAAAGGCTGAGTGTAGGAACTCTTCCATGCCGTTTCCAGGGCGTAGAGCCTGTGTGTCCAAGACACGGGGGCTTTAGGAAAGGCTTGAGTGTAGGAACTCTTCCATGCCGTTTCCAGGGCGTAGAGCCTGTGTGCCCAAGACACGGGGGCTTTAGGAAAGGCTGAGTGTAAGAACTCTTCTATGCCGTTTCCAGGGCGTAGAGCCATGATTGTGTTCAAAACACGGGGCTTTAGGAAAGGCTGAGTGTAGGAACTCTTCCATGCCGTTTCCAGGGCGTAGAGCCTATGCTGCCGGAGTCGACCAGAAAGGTGACAGATTGATGACGGGGCGAACGCCATTTCCATTGATTCAGAGATTCATTACATCTTTTAGAAATTGAATTTCTTGGGATACAGATGGATACAGAGGACGCCAGATGGATCACGTAATGATCTTCTCCGAATCCTCGTTGTCTGGAATCTGGGCTGCGCTCTGGTGAACTCGGCCCTCGCTGCCGCCAGCATCTACTGCCTCAACGAACTCTGGAATGTGGCCCTCTTCGGCCAGCTTCTCCAGATACCACTGCAGAGAGTTGCAGTCTTCGGTCCTGTGCCCATTGCCCCTATGGAAGGAGCAGTAGAGCTTGCTTCGGGCGCCTGAGGTGGGCTCATTCTGCATGGGCGGAGGGTACTTGAAGAACGGCTTGGACCTGATCTTGGTCAGGATGCGGTAGATCGGCTCCTTGAAGACGACGTTGACGCCCTGACTGGCGCTGGTGGGAGGTCCGGGCTGCAAGGTGCCCCCAGACCTGGACGACGCAGGCTTCGCCGAACTGGAGAACCAAGCCTGCTTGGGCTCCTGCTCCAGGGAGGGCCTCCCGCCTTTCTGCCGAGGCTGGCTATTCTTCTGTTCGGGCTCCGGATGCCCGTCCTGATCCTTAGCTCGGATCTCGTCTTCCTCCCGGGCGATAAAGCGCTTCACCCGGGACATCAATTCTGACATGGATTCTGGGGTGTCCCCGGTCAAGTCCTTTCGCAAGTCGGTGCCAGGGATCAGGGCGTGCTGGAAGGCGTAGATGGCTATCCCCTCCCTCGCGCCCTCGATCTGGCTGTAGACCGCCCAGAATCGGTGGGTGAACTTGGCGAGAGTTTCGCCCTGCTTCATTCTCAGGGCGATGAGGTCCCCTTCCTTCTTGGGGACGACGGTGTAGGCTTGGAACTTCTTCAGGAAGGAGAGCTGGAGCTCCTTCCAACTGGAAACCGACTGCTCCGGGAGGGAGCAGAACCACTTCAGGGGGAGGTCACCCAAACTGGAGGAGAAGATTTTGCAGTTCAGGTGACCCTCGTTTCCCCAGATGGACATCTTCTGGGAGAAGTGTCGGAGGTGTGCAGATGGGTCGGACAGCCCGTCATAGGGGACGAACCGCGGGACGGAGAACTTCTTGGGCAAGGGGGTGTGCTCGATCTCTTTTGTGAAGGGAGAGCCCCCGAGATCAGTGTGACCACAGAGCTGCTTCTGATCCCGCATGTCTAAGTTGCGCTGGAGAGCCAATCTGACACGTTTGTCAAATCGCTCTTGCTCGTCGTCCTTTTCTGGAGTCTGAGCTCGGGTCTTCCGCTTGGGATGGTTTGGGCTACGACGGCTATGAGTTCGGCCGTCGCGACTGTGGTGGCTTCGGCTGTTGCTCGAGCCTTCGTCACGGATCTGGCTCCGTTTCTGGTCCAGATGATGTCTGAGTTCCTCACGAGGAGGCTGGGCTGCCCTGCTGGGAGCGTCCTTCTTTTTCCCTTGAGGCTCAGAGACCTCCCTCAAGGAGGCAGTTTGCACTGCCTTCAGCTGCTGCTGGAGCTCGCGAATCATCCGTTCTTGCTTCTGGAGTTGCTTCTGGAGGAGGGCAGCTTCAGGAACCTCTCCAGGGGGTTGAGCGTGGCGCGTTTCTCCTACGGCCACGGCTTTGTCCTTCCGGGGACGCTTATGCTGACGCTCACTGCGTCCGGGTGGCGCGACTTCGTCCGCTGAGAGCGAGGCCTCGACTCCCTCCTGGAATGGGATCTCGACAAAGAGTTGGGAGCCCAGGCGACCCTCGCCTGCGGATGTGCCTTGGATCGTTCGGGACCGTCCCTGAGGAGGGACGTCCGCTGGCGGTGGTAGCAGCCCGAGTGCTGCTCTCGACGATTCTACACCCTTCTTAGCTTTCGGAGGCATGGCTTCTGAGAGATTGAGATTTAGAAAGATTGTTTGAAAAGGTTCGGAGAAGGTTGGGAAGGCTGGGATATTGCTTCCCCACAGACGGCGCCAATTGTAGGTGCAAAAAATTATGACCCACAATAAGAGGGTGCCTTACAGGACTTATCCGGGAAGATGATGGTGTCTGGAATGTCTGGATGCCGTCCGAGAGCCTGAAAGGGAGTAGCAAACGGTCAGAGGACCCTGGCCTGGGCGGCGCAAGGCTCTCCGATGCCAAAGTCAGTATGTGAACTGGAACGATGGAAGAGAGGGAGAAGAGAGACAGAGTAAGAGCTCTCTGAATAATATTGTGCGTACCTTGCATGGTGTTTGGAGTTCTATTTATAGAGGTTTGGATCGTATCTCTCAGAGAATATCTTGGTGTGGGTCCCATGATCTGACTGGGAAGTCATGATCAGCCCACAAAGTAATAAATGCAGTCTAATCCGGCCCACTCAGCATTTAATGCTAGTCGGGTCAGCCCACATTGCATTAAATGCGTGTCTTGTTGGGCCAGATTGTGTTGGGCGCCTTTGGCGGTAGGAGTACCAGCGGATCTGCCCTCGGGCCTTGCCCTGATGTGGCCTCAGCCGCTGGATGCTGCCATGTGGCGATCTGGTGAAGATAGTGGGCGGCTGGATGTCGCGTCTGTCCCACTAGCTCGTGACCCTATCCCTCCACGTGTCTGATGACGTGGGGGATGAGGGGCCCAAGCGAAGGTTCTTTCTTGCTTCGGCTACTGCCCTGGCTTCTTCAGCCGAGGTAGGGTTCTTTGCTGAGATGGCATCCGGGGTGGCCTTGCCGAGATGGACTCTTTGCCGAGATGATGCCCGAGGTGGTCCAGTTCGGCGCTTGTGGCCTGGAGATGTTTGATGTCGGTCAAGGCCTCTGCCCTGGTAGCCGGGATGAGATCGGTGCCACGTAGATGGCACGCGGATGGCACGTGAGAATGCTTAGCCCCATCTGATGGCTGTGATTAGCTTAATCCTGTAGCTCTGGAAATTTCCCCACACATCTATAATTAATTTGATGAGGTATTGAGACACCCTCTTTGTGATTGGAGGTCTAGCCTACATGTCCTGCTGATTATAATAATGTCCAATGTCCTACCTAGACTGTTTAAGCACATAAAAAGTCATATGTAGTGAGCCAATTTAGGCCCAAAAAACCATGACTGATGGTGCTCTGATGCAGGACAGACCCATGGCTCCATGTGCGACCAACAATTTGGGGCCAGCCCATTCAATTTAAGTCTTACTTAAGAGTTATATTATTAGAGTTGTGTTTTTTAAATGACATATCTCTTTTAACTTAGATGTGTTAATCTTGTACAAAAATGTGTTTGAATGGTCCAGATTAGATCTACGCTATTTGTTTTCGTATATAATATAAAGTCTCTTGGAATAGACAGACATGGTCGATTATTAATGAAAGTCAAGTTTTGAGATCTTCCCCAAGTTCTTCTTGAGTTCTCTCCGAGATCTCTTTGCCTCTTGAATTGGAGTTTGGTGCTAGGCCAATTTTCAAGTGAAAGCTTGACTTACAAAACCACCCCCCCCCCCCCCCCCCCCCCCCCCCCCCCCCAACAATCTCTCCATCTATATCCTGCCCGCCCCACAATCTCTTTTCCAGTCCACATTTTTTTATGGAAGACAGACCCATGCCCCATGGGTTAACCAACCATTTGGCCTCAGCCCATTCAATTCAAGTCTTATTTAGAGTTGTGTTTCTTAAATGATTTTTCTTTTAAGTTAGATGTTTTAATCCTGACCATCAATGTGTTTGGATGGTCCAGATTAGATCTACGTTATTTCTTTTCCTATAGAATATAAAGCCTCTTGGCATAGACACACATGGTTCGATTATTAATGAAAGTCAAGTTTTGAGATCTTCGCCAAGTTCTTCGAGTTCTCTCCAGATCTCTTTGCCTCTTGGTTTCGAGTTTGGTGTGAGGCCAATCTTCAAGTGAAAGCCTGACCCATCCCCCTTATCTCTCCATCTCTATCCTACCCACCCCGCAATCTCTTTTCTATTCCACATTGCACTAAAGGGGAGAACCTTGACAATGCTTCTGTCAAGCCTCCAGTGCCATCCTCCCACATCCATTTCCTCTGGGGATGAAGCTTTCGCTACACTCATGCATTACGAGTGAAGTGGAGCTTATCAAAATCCAATCCAAAGTATTTTGGGGACATCTCATGCTGAGTCCATCTTTTTCCCAAAGCCCAAGAACTTCATGACAGTGTGATACCATCATACTTGCAGCAGTGTTGAAGCAGAAGCAGCAGTTTTGCTGTTGCCATCATCCCTTTTTCTCTCCTTTTGTGTCATATCCTCCCATTCCTCTCATAGTCATGACCAACCAATCAATAAGGATATTTGATGAAAAATGGGAAGTTTCGTACACGGTTGATGTTTTTTTTTTTTGGTGCTTATAATCTGAGTGATGTTGATGGAAACAAACAAGCGTTGCCCATTAATGGAAAGCTACTCAACAATTATTATCCTTGAAGAAGACAAGTATACGCTCATATCTTCAGCAAAAGCATATCTGGATCTGGAAAGGGTCAGCTTGATAAAAGATACCTAAAAGTTGCTGACCTATGACAAATGTGTTTAGGCAATTTAGTTATCACGTGATCTCCAACGCTTATGCCTGAATGAGTACAATCTAACATTAACTACCTTTTATATGTACCTTATAATATTATCATGTAGAACTGTAGAATTCCTAAAATAAATAAATGCAGTTCTCCAAAATAGTAATGAAATGTGCATGTCGCATTTCAATAAACACACATGGAATAAATAAGCTCCCTGCAGCTATAATCGAACAAAGTCAATACCCAGTGGCACAAAGGAACAAAAAGTGTTATGCTGTTTCTTATTCCAGTTTTAGGGCACTCACATAATACAATGAAAACGATACGCCCTTTGTCACTCCAGTTTCACGAGATCAACATATTACAAATCTGACACATTCTTGGAACTGATGCAGGCATCACGCGTGGGACCCAATCGATGCAAATCCAATTTAATTTCTTATTTTATTATTAAGTTGTAATTGGGAAAATCCAATTTAATTTCTTATTTTATTTTTGAGTTGTAATTGGGAAATGTAATCCCGATTACAACTCAATAATAAAAGAAGAAATTAAATTGGATTTGCATCACGTCGGTCCTACACGTGATGCAATGCATATTTAGCTGTGATCTATTCATGGATACACACAAAAAGCTTAAAAGAACTTAAAAACAATTTGTTATCGATCTGCCAAACACTCTGCTGTAGGATGCAAAGGCAACACTGCAAATCAGAAAATTCTGGCACTATTTTTTACTACCCCATGATCCTTTGGGTAGGCTGAAAAGGGTCAATTCCTAAATGGATCCAGTGACAATGATCTCCTGTGAATCAGAAGAACTGGTCAATGTTCTCAATAATGAAGTTAAAAGATGTTCATTACACTCTAATAATAGTTCAAAAACCAGTTCAACAATCCTCTGGGGTAGAACTTGACGACCACAGTGCTTGAAGTTTACAGAGAAACCCTTTGGGTAGTAAGCCAGGACAAAAAAAAGAAAATCTGAGCATGATGCCATCGGGCCAAAATGCATCATTGGTAAGACCTTAACCTGTCGGCCCGGGCTGTGAAAACTCATCTTTTGCATGACATTGAAGTGCTAAAATGTTTACGAGTTCATTACATGGACTCCACAGGTTTGTCACATGGAGTTATTGACAAGGAAGTTCCTAACATCCCCCATGGGTAGCGAACTGGAAAAAAAAAGTCACATCTGGGCATGATGCGAACTGGACAAATCTTGTCCTTGGCATGACCCCAAACTGCAGAAAGTTTGAAGGTACGTATGTGAGATCTCCAAAAGCAGAACATCAAAGACGGAGCTTCAAAGCAAAAGACAGTGTCGGAGCTTCAAAGCAAAAGACAATGTCAGAGTTTCAAAGCTGAACTCAAAGCAAAATCTATACAAAAGGCCTTTAAACTTTCTGTGAATATCTTTCTGCCTTTTCTTTAATATAATTTTTGTAGCATTAGATGCTGGAAATTCTTTTGGTGTTAGAATTGTCGTTTGGATTGTCTTTGTGCCACTGTATCCAGCAAAATCAGTGAAATATATTTTCTCTCTGAATTATTTCCGGTCTTTTTTATTTTTATTTTTTTTTCCTTTTACTGCGAATAGACAGACATGCCAACAAGAAGGTAAGATAATCAATTGCCAATATTCACCTAGAAAGAAGCCTTCCACTCCGACATCAATTTGTTCTTCTTGTACATGGCTTAACAGGTTCGTTTTCTGCAGGAGACCAATGACAATTTGGAGGATGCAAGCAATGAACTGATTTTGTCAGATGAGGATGTGGTGAGATTCCAAATAGGGGAAGTTTTCACTCACGTGCCACGGGAGGAAGTGGAGAACAGACTGGAAATGATGAAAGAAGAGACAACTAAATCTCTGGAGAAGATAGAAGAAGAGAAGGACTCCGTACTTGCACAGATGGCCGAATTGAAGAAGATTTTGTATGGGAAGTTCAAGGACTCCATCAATTTGGAGGAGGATTAAATTTGGTATGTTTGTATTACTTATTTATCCATTGGTGTGGCAGTGTTGCATTCCCCACCTACGGAATCTATGTAATACTGCTCCCTGCTGTAAGTGTGTCGATTGGGATGTTAGTAGGGTTTATCCACTCTTCACTATTTTTTTTTTCTTTTTTATAACCAAGGGTATCTCCCGCCCAGCCCAGCCCAGCCCAAACCTTGACTCCGAGCCTGGGGGACACTCGATTCTGGACAGCCGAAAACTTTGTTAGGCAAGATTTTTGAAAACTAGTTGAGGTTTTTAAATTTTGCAATCATCAATTGGTTTAGTTGAAAAGTGTAAGTGTGTGTGTGTGTGGGTGGGTCACATTATGGATGGCGATGGCGATGGCGATGGCGATGGCGATTATTGGTGGTTTATAGCATAAAAGATCACGTGGCCATTAGTACATGGTTTTTCTGTATTTCTGGATGTAGACAATTTCACAAGTACATGTATATTTGATTGAAGGTATTTCGGCTGTTCAAGTACATGTATATTTGATTGAAGGTATTTCGGCTGTTAAGGCTCATCTAGAATGTAACAGTCTTGTGGAGCCAATCTGGCCCTTCCATGATCAATCTAAACCCCTAACACCCACCAACCCGTAAATTATCTTTTACCAAAATTTGCGCTAGTCTGCGTTTTGTAGGCCCTTGGATTGATCAACAGTTAGGGTTTGGACAATTATGAAAATCTTTGGTGAATGAGTTGGCACAAAAAAAATTTCCTTTTCACAGTCCTCTAGACGGCAGGGAAAGTTTATATTCTGAGTAGATTTTGGAAAGGTTTAGAACAAGGATGAAACTGAATTGTGATAGGATGAACAAGTTAAGATGCATCTTTTCCGGTTTAAAAAAATTGAGTAGTGGTTACCTGCAGTTGATGTTGAACCTTTCTGGGAAGTCAATCGTGAGATGGCATTGTTTGGTATGGTGCAGTATATTGTTTGACGGCGATATTTTATTTTATTTTTGTACCTAGCCAAAGGGGGCGACCCCAGCCATAGGAAAGTTGGCAGGGTTGGAAAAAGGGATAATTTCAAATAAGGTCTTTAAATTTTTGCCTTATTTCAAAAAAAGACACAAGTTTTAAGACTTTTCAAATTAGTCACTGAGTTTTATAGAAAGGTTTTAATTAAGTACATCTGTTAATTTAAGGGAATTTTACCAAAAAAGTGTCCATAATCTCGTATTATACGGATTTAGTGTTAAATACACGGTAATGCCCATTTTAGTGTTTGTACAGGGATTTTTTACTCTTTTACCCCTCCTGATTCGAACGATATCGTCATCTGCATACCTTTATTCCACATCGTCACATCCCTAGTTTCCACATCGTCACGCCAGAGCTTCTCGATTCCATTTGCTTTCCCTCATCCTGCCTGTGACTTCGGTTCTCTCTTTCCCTCTCCATCTCTGGTCGATGCGTTCTCCTTCCTTCTGCCTCTCCACTCGCTGTGTTCTCCTCGCTACGGTTCTTGCTCTCTATTTCCCTCTCCCTCTCTGCTGTTGCTCTCTCTTTCACTCTCTCCGGCGTCTCGGCTCCTTTTCTCCCCTCCGCTCCCTGCTGTCTAAGCAATTCCGGCCAGATCGTCCGGCGGAACTCCTGGCCCACGACTCCTGCAATGTCGTCTTCCATCTGAGATTTCAGTGAAGGTGATTTTCTCTGTTCTTCTCTCTTCCACATTGTCTATTTTCTTGTTTTCTTTTCATTTTAAGTTTTCATAACTATTGGAACTGTGCTATTCTGGAGAGGGGATCTTTTCATTTTCATGTCATTAATCACATGCCAAGGCCATGTCTTTTGTTCAAAGTAACTGAAAAACACAGCACGCATAGAGACAGAGAGAAACAAAGAGATCATCGGATACGAAGTACACTGAGCAGGTAAAAAAAAGCTTCTTCATCTCCTGTTTCTCTTTTCCCCAAACGTCTTATAAGAATTGAGAATCCTTCCTTTTTAGTCATTTCATTTCAACTTCTGATACAATTGTAAGGGTTCGTTTGAACTCCCAACATTTTTTTTTCTCCCATTCCAAACAGATCCTTTCTTCTTCTTTTTCTTCTACAACTTGATGCTGATGTTTTCATGTTTTCATGAGCATCCTGTTTGGTGGGGGTCCAAGAATTACATGCAATTGGTCCATGCCAACCAAGTGTTTGATGGAATGGCCCATTGATTTTCAGTTCCCTTTTCTTCTTCTTCTTTTTTTTTCCTGTTATCGTTTGCAACGAAGATGTTCGAGCTGGATTTTCTCAGTGTGATTAGTGATCCTTCTGTAAACTTTGTGTTTTTTCTGGACATAAAAATTGATTGAATACTAATTTGTATCTTTATTGCATTTGTGATTTATGTGAATTTGACACGGACATGTGGGGGCAAATGGCAATGTTGCTACATCCATTTAAAAACCCCAACGGAATGGCGCCTCCATACATCTGTAGGATATCATTTTTTTTTTGGATGTTTACAATTTACATGGGGGAAAAGGGAAGGGAATGCCAGATAAAGGTGGTGTGGGGACTATTTTGTAAGTCTGTAATACTCAATCCATTGGTAAAAAACTTTATCCTCCATTGGACTTTAAAACCATATAGTGTGAATAGTAATCAAATCATATAATGTGGGTCATGTCTGTCAATTAAGTTCGAGCTCACCAATGTTGTTTTCCCCCTCTCTCTCTCTCATGGTCATCATCATCATTATCTTCTTTGTCCTCTTCTTCCTCCTAATTTAAGTAAAAAATTTTGGGTACTGTTGTCTCAGAGAGCCCAGAGTTGAATGTAGCAAAGATCTGCTAACAGTTGTCGAATGACCATCAATGAGAGGAAATTCATTGAGAAAGCATTGCTTTCAGAACTTAGAGTTTATGACCGCCGTCCCTTTGACTATCGTCAATTAACTCTCAAGTTTGGGAGGCACGTATTCTCTCTATCTCTCTCATAATCCATTATGATCTGTCAAGTGGACAATGCCACAGGTGTATGTCTATTGGTTAACCTTCTTGCATAACCATCTTCTCTAATGACTTGATTGAAGTAGTCAAATTTCATCTTCCATCATTGTTGTATATAGCACATATGATGTGGTTCTTTTGTCTTTTCTTGACATTGTAACAGCTCCAAAAAGAAAGAATAATAGTATAATTAGCTGAAATTATAGTGTGGCGTGTGCAGTGAAGGGGTTCATCGGAGGCACAGCTTGGCCAAACTCATGTCATGGCCTTTGTGACTTCTCAAATGGTGCAACCTTATCAAGATCGGCCAAATGAAGGGACCCTTTCTATATTCACTGAGTTCTCACCCATGGCTGATCATTCATTTGAGCCATGTCGTCCTGGAGAATATGCTGTGGAGCTAGGACGCATAGTTGATCATCGCCTAAGGTGGGAACAATTCATTTTGCTTGACCACCTTTACTTAGAGATTTACTTTGTGCCACGAATAAAATTCCATTCTTATTAAGATTTATTGTGCAATGGACAAATTTTTAAAAAATTTTCTTCGTCACCTTTATTTATAGATTAAATTTATGTCATGGATCATCTACGACGACATATTTATGTATCCATCACTCATTTACACTGGGCTGATAAAAAGTTACTTATTACGTAAGCATATATGTTAATGTCTAATTAAGTAATTATGCCATAGTCCTTTATTTGATTGACAAAGATTGTTCTATTAAAGGAATTGTTATTAATTTCTTAGATTTTATGAGTTGAATCTTATGATTTAAACTGAATATTATGTATCGATTGTTCGTTAACACTAGGCTGATAAAAAGTTTCTTATCATGTAAGTATTATGCAATAGTCCTTTATTTGACTCACAAGATTGCTTTATTAAAAGAATTGTTATTAGTTTCTTAGACTTTATTAATTGAATCTTATGGAAAAGAATTTGAAGCTTTTTTTTCAGATTTTTTACGAGAATCTTACAATTTACAATTTTGCTCTTACGACTTACGAATCCTTGTATAAGGTCATGGTTCTATTCAACAATCCTTACGAATCCCTGACACTATTTCTAGCAAAATGAATCCGTTATGGTTATGTGAGCACTGATACTCTCTTCAGCAAAATGAATTCTAACTGAAACCTTACTAAAAGAGCTTTTAAATTTACTTCCCAGTTTGAAAACAGGGAGTGTGTGCGTCTCTAATCAGACCACAAAGTCTACGATGAACTTGCATGTGTACACTCTTCTTTTAAAAATTAAAACCTGACTGGAATACAGGTCTAGATTGATCATTAGGTGGACATAGGCAAGTTCATTTTTCAGTAGTATTAAAAGAGGAAGGAACTTTCAGCAGTATTCCTTGATCTTGAAGAATGTGTTTCAGCCACAGAAAAAACAGAGAAAAAGAGTTGCAGCTGTAGAAGCTTGAGTTATGATATAAATTGTAGAAGCGAGGATCTGCAGCTCATCACTGGACTTCCTAACCACACTAGCAATTTAAGTGTGGGTAACAATTTAAGTGTATAACTGTCATGATTTCTAGATGCTCAACACCCCATGCGGTTTGGCTATTTGACTCGCGGCTCAGATATCAGACTTTGGGATTGAGTCTTTGAAGCTTGAAGATATCAGATACTAGGACTTAAAACCCAAGTGTAGAATCTGTGAGCGGCAAACTATACCTACTAGGAAAATGTATTTCTGAGCCAAATTCGTGAGCCTTTCTCATTGTTTATGCACCCCATTATAAAATCATAGTCATTTTGTTGTTTGAGACAAAAAATGGGCAAAGAACCTATAAATAATTGTAACAATATCATTATCAGAAAATTTTGAAAACTAGATTTTGAGTGATATTGCAGGCAAACAATATTTTTCTTTAATATCACAGATGCTACTGGTCATTTACCTTGTATTAATTGTTGTTCTTGTTCTATTTAATTTTCATCTCCATGGTTGTGTGATATTATCCAATTGTTGCAATCTGCCTTCTTTGCTTTTGTGTTTCTGACAAATGTCAGGGCCTTCTTTCAACATGGAATTGTAATTATTAAAACAATAAATTGAAAAACCGATGCGATCGTTAGCTCCTCTTGTATGCAAGAGTTGTTTGGCTTCTTTTTTTAATAAGCACCTATACTTTCCTCTCTTGAGTCATGGTAGCTCTGGCAATACATACTTGTGAGATGTCCAACCTTATTTTATTTTATTTTATTTTTTTAATTCTTCGTTCATAATCCGTAGCTTTGCATTTAGGATATGAACAGACTCTTATCAATTATGACTGCCATTAAGAATTTGTAATGTACTATAGTTGCAACCTTTTTCCTCTAGCAGGTTTTCTTTTTTATATGTGGTGAGATATCTTTTGGCGACATTGCTTCTCATGAAATTTCCCCAATGGTCTTGCATGTTTGGTTTGAATTAAGCGCCTATATGTCTATGAAATATGATATGGAGTACTTTTTCTGTGACATCTATGAAAGGATGTAAAGAGCAAAATGAGAGAGAGAAGATTGGAGGAAAAGTTGATACCTCAATTGAGGATCGACTCACCATTTTATAATCATATTAACCCTAATTACATGCTATCAATCAGCAGGATTACAATCAGAATATAAAGAATAAAGAATGTAAATCTCTATACATGGAAGAAAATCTATGAGATAAGATGTATGACAAGCTGTACAAGACTCAATACAGTCCCACACGTGGGATATCCTTCTTGGGCCTAGATGGGCCTTAGTTATCTTCTACACTCCCCCTCAAATTGATGTGGTAAGGCAGAAAACATCAATTTGCTAGTGAGATCATGATGACGCGTTTTGGGAAGAGCTTTTGTGAAGATATCTGCCAACTGGTTAAGAGTAGAGACATGAGGCAAAGTGATCTTCTCCGTAACAACATGCTGACGGATGAAGTGGCAATCAATCTCAATGTGCTTCGTTCTTTCATGAAAGACCGGATTGTTTGCAATTCTCGTAGCACTGGTGTTGTCCCCATGAAGAGGTGTAGATCTACCAATGATGACACCGAATTCACAGAGAAGACGGCGTAGCCAGATGATTTCAGCACTTGCAGATGACATAGCCCGATATTCAGCCTCAGCAGAAGATTTAGAGACAGTGGTTTGCTTCTTACATTTCCACGAAATCAAGGAGTCCCCAAGAAACATACACCAGCCAGTGGTAGAGCGCCGAGAATCTGGGCAACCAGCCCAGTCAGCATCCGAATAAGCTGATAAGTGCAGAGAAGCGCCCGAAGAGTAGAAGAGACCATGGTTAAGGGTGCCTTTGACATAGCGGAGTATGCGCAAGGCAGCGGCAAGGTGAGGTTTGTGAGGATTGCTCACAAACTGGCTAATCGTATGAACGACATGAGAAATATCTGGTCGGGTCATAGTTAAGTAGAGTAAACTACCTACTATTCGCCGAAAAACAGAAGGATCATCTAGGGGCTGGCCATCATCCCTACGGATCTTGCTGTTCAATTCCATAGGAGTATCAAAAGTGTGAGCATCATCAAGTTGTGCCGAAGTGATTAAATCTTTAGCATATTTCCGCTGATGAATCCGAATGCCAGATTTGCTACGTATGAACTCCAGCCCTAGAAAGTAGGTGAGAGGACCAAGATCCTTCATTCTGAAGTGGCGAGTGAGATGACGTTTGAGATCCGTAATACCGGCACTATCATTGCCACTGATAATCATATCATCAACATAGACTAAGAGAAATGTGTAGCCTTTTGATGTCCATCGGAGGAAGAGGGAACTATCAGAGTGACTCTGGCGAAATCCAGCTTGAAGGATAGCGGCCTGAAATTTATCAAACCAAGCCCTGGGAGCCTGCTTAAGTCCATAAAGAGCTTTCCTCAATTTACAAACATGGTATGGAGGACAAGCATAACCCGGAGGTGGTTTTAAATAAACAGTTTCATGTAAGTCGCCATGAAGAAAGGCGTTTTTGACATCCATTTGCCATAGGGGCCAGTTACGGGCTGCAGCTACACGAAGGAGGGTGCGAACAGTGGTCATTTTAGCCACTGGTGCAAATGTCTCCTCATAGTCAATGCCATACTCCTGCTTGTAACCCTGTGCCACCAATCTGGCTTTGTAGCGGTCAAGACTCCCATCAGAGTTAACCTTTATAGAGTAGATCCATTTACTGCCAATCACAGAGGTGCCTTCAGGAGTCGGTACCAAGTCCCATGTGTTGTTTGCTTCAAGAGCAAGCAACTCCTCAGTCATAGCATCCTGCCAATATGCAATCTTCGAAGCCTGTGAATAAGAGGTGGGAATAGGAGCACTATCCAAAGAAGTGAAAAGAGCAGGGAAGCCATATCTGTCAGGAGCAACAGAAGGACGACTAGAGCGTCGCAAGGGTATAACACTATCGGTGGAGGAAGTATTAATACCTGAGGGTGTAGGAGGCAGTATTGGGAGATGATCAGGAGAAGGAGGCCCCACAAGAGGAACCTTGTTACGCCGGACATAGACTTTGGTGATAGGTGGTGGTGGAGAAGTAGTCGCAAGAAAATGTGGCAGATAAGAGACAGCAACAGGATGTGTATCCAAACGCAAAGAGAAGAAAGGAATGTGTTCTAAGAAGATTACATTACGAGATATTCGCATGCGTTTATCAGATTGATCATAGCATAGAAATCCCTTGTGTTCAGTACTGTAACCTAGAAAGAGACATTTGGCAGCTTGAGGTGACAACTTAGTGCGTTCTGTAGGTGGAAGATGGACAAAGCATAAACAACCAAAAACACGCAAGTGAGAATATGAAGGAGTATTACCAAAGAGAGCTTCATATGGAGTAGTCTTTCCTAGAACGGAGCTAGGATGACGATTGAGGAGATATACAGCAGTCTGTGCAGCATCACACCAAAAGGTGGGAGGAACTAAGGATGCAAGGAGGAGAGAACGAACAGTTTCAAGAATATGTCTGTTCTTTCTTTCCGCAACACCATTTTGCTGTGGAGTATGCGGGCAAGATTTTTGGTGAAGAATTCCTTTATCAGAAAGGAAGGTAGAAAAATCATGGGACATGTATTCTCCACCGGAGTCAGACCTAAGAATTTTTATATCCTTTTGAAATTGTGTGTGAACCATATTATAAAACTTTTGGAAAAGAGAAAAGACTTCAGATTTGAAGCGCATGAAATAAATCCAAGTGAATCGAGAATGATCATCAATGAAGGTCACATAATACTTAAACCCTGTCCGACTTAATGTGGGTGCAATTCCCCAAACATCAGTGTGAATGATATCAAAAGATGTTAACGCACGAGAACGATGAATGGGAAATGGCAAAATATGACTCTTACTCAAACAACAAGTTGCACATTTTGATTGAAGGAAAGAGGACATCATTTTATTATCAATAGTGGGTTTCTAAACAACCAATTTTAAATAAGGAAAGTAAATAAGCATTGTTTACATGACCAAGACGACTATGCCAGATAGTCCACAATTTATTGAAATTAGGAGAAGAAGAAGAAAATAGGGAATGATGTCCAATGTCCAGCAGAAAAAGTCGACCATGTTTACTCCCCGTCACGATCACGTTCCCAGTTTGCCGCTCCTGTATGACACAACCAGTGGAAGAAAAGTTAATATGGTATCCATCATCAATAAGTTGTCCGACTGAAAGTAAATTGGCTGATAATTTTGGAACAAAATAGACATTGGATAGATGGAGGGACTGGCCAGAGACACTAGATAAAGTAATGGTACCAATTCCAGAAATGAGTAATTGGTCTCCATTAGCAGTAGTTATTTTATCTTTGCCAAGGCAAGGTTGAGAGGCTGTAAAGCTATGTTCCACAGAAGTCATGTGGTTTGATGCTCCTGAATCTAGAAACCAGGTAGATGGGGTAATGGAGGAAGACCTAGAGATTGAAGAATGAAAAGCAGGAAATGCTAGAGGAGATTGAGTTTGATACCGACCACCATTAAAACCCATGGATGCATATGCAGAAGTCACCGTGCTCTGAATCAGTTCTTGAATCTGGGCTGGAGTCATGGATACAGCCCCGGAAGAAACGCTTCCTGTGTCAGGCAGAGATGCTTGAACTTGGAATGCAGCTGGTCGTGACCTGGTGGAAGGACTTTGCTTCTGCTGGGGTCCATTCTTTCGCTGTAAGCTGCGACAATCATCAATAAGATGACCAGAGCGTTTGCAATATCTGCACACCAATTTCTTTCGACAATTCTTGGCCAAATGACCGAAGCCTTTACACTCATAGCATTGTGTAGGCTTCTGATTGGGGGTTGCCAGAAGTGCAGACTCAGTCTGAAGAGAAGCTAGGGATGCCTGTGGTTCTTCAAGAATTGTACGCTGAGAGTTTAGGCGAAGTTCTTCGCGAAGAACTTCTTGGAAGCATGTGTCCAGGTTTGCTGTTACTTCTCGATTCATGAGAGCCGACCGAACAGATTCGAATTCAGGTCTGAGATTCATAAGGAACTGGCTAATGTGGGTATCTTCTTGTAATTTAAGAGCCTCAGACAGAAACCCAGCAGAAACAGTTTGAACAATCATAGCATCCCTCTCAGTCCATAATGTGAGAAATCCATTGAAGTATGCTTGCACAGATTTATCACCTTGACTAAATTTTGCAATTTCATTATCTAGTTGAAATTTGCGAGCTTTATTTGTTTGATGATAAATATTCTTAAGATGACTCCACATATCAGATGCGGCAGTATATGCTTGAAGAGCAATTGCAAGAGAAGGATCAATGGAGTTAAGAATCCATGTGATGACCTTAGCATTTTCTTTGGACCAGGTGGGTAATGCTTTTGTGTCAGTAGTGCTGACAGTAGGTTTAGTTATCGATCCATCGAGATAACCAAACATACCTTGGCCTGCAACAAAATTCTTTAGATGAAAAGACCAGGCCATATAGTTATTCCCATTAAATTTAACGGGAATAATATCGTATTTTTCCATTGATAATAGTTCAGCAGGAAGAAGAAGAAGAATCAGCAGAGATGCAAGTAACACAGCACAGAATCAATTATTGCAGACTGAGATGCAAGATCAGGCTTCTAAATAACCCCCAGAGCTCAGATAGCACAGCAATAAGTCAATAATAGTGGATCACTATTTATCATATCATGACAGAAGAATTTCTATTTCCAATAACCACAGATCACCTTGCTGGTTAAAGCCAAGATTACAGATCCTTGATCCGTGAGTCTCTCACGAGCAGTATAATAAATCAACAGCAGCAGCAGGATGGCAGAGAAGCAGCAGTAGCAAAATCTGATATGAATCAGATGTTCACAGAAACACAAAATAGCCCAGACGACCTGTATTTTTGTGTCTGGATGAACACGTGGGGCCCACAGAGGGATTAAAATGCAGATTAAGTGTAAGATCTGATTGCCAGACGTAATTGTCTTCCTTCAGACCAAATCTGATGAGATTTGGATAAGGATCCACAATTCTGGACGGTGGAGATGAAATTACTTTGAGAAATATCGTCAGTTGAAGAAGAGGTTGAAATTGCCTTTAAAGGGGATGAAATAAATCCAGAAAAATCACCACAATTCCCAGAAATGCTAGTCGACCAAGTTGGGAATGACTATTAGTGATTTTGTGATCATCATATGTGGACCATAGTGGAAACAGAGAACAGCAGCCGCAAACAGTGTGAAAAAAATGAAAGTCGACACAGGTCGACAGTGAACCGATCTCCTTGTGAGATCTGGTTAGCTGATTGTGGCCCGATCAGAGGTATGGAGTGGAAAGACAAGTTATTTCGCAACTCCAGGCCAAAGTTTCACTCAAATCGGATCAAAATCCACAAATTTGGACGGTCTTGATGAAATCAGTGGCAAGAAATAAAAGTATCACAAATGTTGCTGGAACACTCACCTCTGATGGGAGAAAAATTCCAGAAAAATGTCCATAAATACCAGTAATGTTGGTCGACCAAGATGGAGGTGATCGAGAGATATGTTGAAGACGATCTGAAGTGGGCCACGTCTTGATCAGGGACGATCAGACACAATCAGACACTATCAGGGATGATCAGACACTCCAGGAAGAAGATCCAAGTCAGGGAGAATGACTGAATCAGTAGCTCTGATACCATGAAAGGATGTAAAGAGCAAAATGAGAGAGAGAAGATTGGAGGAAAAGTTGATACCTCAATTGAGGATCGACTCACCATTTTATAATCATATTAACCCTAATTACATGCTATCAATCAGCAGGATTACAATCAGAATATAAAGAATAAAGAATGTAAATCTCTATACATGGAAGAAAATCTATGAGATAAGATGTATGACAAGCTGTACAAGACTCAATACAGTCCCACACGTGGGATATCCTTCTTGGGCCTAGATGGGCCTTAGTTATCTTCTACAATCTATAGCCTTGGATTATTGTTGTTGCATATCATGACGGGCAACAAAAACCACACTATTTATGATTTTGACAGATCATTAAATCTCCCTAGATATGTGAGTAGCTAAAGAAATTTACTTTTAACTTGTTTAATTATTCTAAATACTTTAGTTTTGCTCACAATTTTCCCATGAATTATGATGTGAATTGAATCAATTTGATCATTGAGCTGATGGATCCATCATTAGGCAATTAATCTATCACATTTGAACTTAGAAGGGACCTTCATCTGGCTCTCCTTTGTGTTCAAGAAAGCCCATCGGATAGGCCATCTATGTTGGATGTTGTTTCTATGCTTACAAATGAAGTTATCACCCTTCCTATTGAAATGGTGAATGGATGTAGAGTTACATACAATTGGAATGGGCCTAACATGATACATGGCATGTTACTTATACTTGTCATCAGATTTATTATTTAGAGTTACTTACACTTGTCTTCAGATTTATGGTTTTACTTATACATGCCTGTTATACTTGGAATGGGCACAACATGCTACTTTTCTGTTTTTCTTTTGTTTAAGCTCTCTGTTCTAGCAGCACAAAAAAAGAAAAAAATTGCCAAAGTTAGCCAATGATAGCCATGTGCTCTTCGCAATGATAGCTATGTGCTCCACTTGATCTTGCCATGTAAAGTAGGTCCTACATCAAATCTTATGAAGGTTGAAAAGGTTCCTGATTCGACATATGACATGATTGGTGGTCTTGACTATCAAATTAAAGAGATAAAAGAGGTTTGTGGGCTTTTAAGATCTTGTTTCAGGCTTCTCTCTATGATAATATGTTATGCATCAGTGTTCATCTTTTTTTTTTCATTTTCTTCTTTTATTTTAGCCTAGTATATATGTTTGAGTAGTTGCAACTAAACATCTAAATCTTTTCAGGTCATTGAGCTTCCAATCAAACATCTTGAATTGTTTGAGAGTCTTGTAATAGCTCAACCAAAGGTACTAATCTTAGTTACCATCTTTTTGTAATTTTCACTATTAATGTGCATTGGGATTAAAAATAATGTGAATTGGAAATTAATTTCTTTTGCTGAACTGATCAGGAGTCTTGCTTTGTGGGCCACCTGGTACCGGAAAATAGATATTAGCAAGAGTTGTGGCTCATCATACTGATTGCAACCATTTTCTTTGCTTTTCTTTTGTTCTCGGTATAGAACCACATCTTGTGATTCCCCCTTCATGACATTAAGAGGCTTCCTGCTCTCGCCTCTCACAGAGATAATGCAGATATGTTTGATGCCCCTCCATCCACTTTTTCCGTAAATGAATTGTATCCCATCCACATGCATAGAAAGACCCACACCAATTTGATATTGAGTTCTAAAAAACCACCTTCTTGATTTGTTTTGCTCATTTGCAATTTGCATGATACTATTGTACTGGTTATCTAAGGGTCTTTTTGGATGATGAGAAGAAGTTGATTAATTGATGAAGAAATGGAGAAAGCTGTCTTATGTTCAAATCTGTACCATGGAAAATTTGTTAGTGAATCTAGGTTTGGTTGATTTGCAATTTTCTAGTGGTAGATGTCTGTTTTGCATAATTTTTTTTAGCCATTTGTGGGTTTATTTTCTTCTTACTTTTTGATTTTTTTTCCTTTGATGATATAATTTAGACAAGCAATTCAATCAGTAACCTGTTATTGGGAATGGATATGTTGTTATTGATTTTTATGATATGCTGTCATAGTTTAACTGATTATTACAGTGGTCACAACCTTGTTACCAATGCATTTGTGTTCAGTTTCTGGTAAGTTAGCTTTGATCATTTTGTGATTTTTGGGGTCTAAGAGATCTTTCATTAAGACTTGATTGTGTATTTCACTGTCAGGTACTTGGATCAGCTGGGCATGACATCAAAATATGATACCAATACTTATTGCAGACAAAGCTTAGTTGGAGGAAACTATGGTCTTCTCAACAATACCACATTCAAACCAAATCATGAATGATCAATTTAAAGTGACATGTACCTTTTTAAAGTGACATGTACTTCTATTCTTATGATTAATACAATTTAAAGATTGTTTAAATGGATTGCATGTAATTAAAATCTGTATCATTTGAATTGATTGGTTTATGAGCAATTTCTATGGCTTCACTTAAATGAGTGCTTTATGGTAAGGAAGGTTGGGAGAAATCGAGCCAGTACACAATTACTAAGACAACATGCAAGATGTATTCCATTTTTCATGTTCAAGAGCCAAATTACAGTGTTAATATAATCGAAGTCATTGGCATTTGGTTGTTTGACACAAAAAATGGATGAGAAACCTATAAATAATGGTGACTATATTGTTATAATTTTTTTTTGAAAATACAATTCTGGGTGAAATTCGTGAGTCTTTCTCATTGTTTACAATCTCATTATAAAGTCATTGCCATTTGGCCGTTGCACACAAAAAATGGACCAAGAACCTATAAATAATAGTAACGATTTCGTTATCAAAAAATTATGAAAATAAATTTCTGGATGAGATTCGTTAGTCTTTCTCCTTGTTTATGGTTGTCAATATAAAGTCATTGTCATTTGGTTGTTCGACACAAAAAATGGATGAAGAATCTATAAATAATGGTAATGATATCGTTACCAATATTTATAGTATATTCGTCGGCTTTTTGTGACAGACAACCAAATTACAATGCTTTTATACTGAGAAGCATAAACAAGGACACAAGCCCATTTATGAGATCCTACATGAAAAAAAATTGCAATTCTAGACAAGTTCCTAAAAATTTGATGTATGCTATCAAATTCTAAGTACGAAAACTATTGTGGACAGACCTGTTTTCATTGGTCTGTTGACTGGCTTACATTAAGGGTTCGAACCTTCACTTCGTTGGTCTCCTGGGCCAAATTCGTTATGCTTGCTCAATATTTATACATCTCAGTATATAGACATTGCGTATTGGATTTAGACACAAAAAATGGGAGCAAAAGCTATAAAAAGGTGCTAGACAGACCAAAGGTTCGTATCAACCAACCCCTTACATAATAGTAGCACCCCATTATAAAGTCATTGTCATTTGAAGCCTTTCTCATTTTTTATGAACCCCATTATAAAGTCATTGTCATCATAAACGAGCTCACATCTCTCACCAACCATAAAAAAACATGACTAGGAAACAAAAGAAAAGGGAATAAATCAGCGTAGTAAGGTAAAATCATAGGCCTAACATTATATGAACTTGAATCCCTACTCATACGAACTTGAATTTTGTGCCCGACATTGCTTTTTGATAACGATATCGTTACCATTATTTATTATTTTCTCCATCCATTTTTTTGTCCAACAAGAAAATAATGGTGACTTTTTATTGAGATGCATAAACAATGAGAAAGGCTCACGAATTTGGCTCAGAAATGCATTCTCCTAATAGGTGAAGTGAAGGTTCGAACCCTCAAAACGAGGGTTCGAACCTTCGGACTCTCTGGAATTTGGCCCAGGAAGGCAGTGAAGTGAAGGTTCGAACCCTCAAGATGAGGGTTCGAACCTTCATACTCTCTGGAATTTGGCCCAAGTCCGCAAGGAAATGAAGGTTCGAACCCTCATCTTGAGGGTTCGAACCTTCACTTCACTGCCTTCTTGGGCCAAATTCCAGAGAGTCCAAAGGTTCAAACCTTCGTTTTGAGGGTTCGAACCTTTACTTCACCTATTAGGAGAATGCATTTATAAGCCAAATCCGTGAGCCTTTCTCATTGTTTATGCACCCCAATATAAATTCTGAGTTATTTGGTTATTGGAGACAAAAAATGGGTGAAGAACTAATAAATAATTATAACGATATCGCTATCAAATTTTTTTTGAAAACTAGATTTTGAGTGAAATCGTGAGTCTTTCTTATTGTTTATGCATCTCAATATAAATTCACTATTATTTTCTTGTTGGACACAAAAAATCTATGAAGGAACTATAAAAGATGGTAACGATATCGTTATCAAAAAATAATGTCAGGCAAAAAATTTATGTTCGTATGAGTAGGAATTCAAGTTCTTAAAGATTTTCCCCCATAAAAACCATCTATAGATCATCCCATCTGCACTTATAATTTTTTTTCTTATGTTTGTTGCTATTCTTAACCTTACTTATGGGATCTATGAACTGATTGGGTTCATCGTTAATGTTGTTTATCATAATGTTTTTATGTTTGTTGACCCATCATGTCTTCATAATTTTGTACTGTAATGCTCCACCTTTTTTTATTAAAGTGAAAGCCTAAAATTATGTGTGGGGTACTTGATTGATTGGTGCTAACAAAAGAAGATGACAAGTACCACTGACCCTTTGCCTTTCTTTTTCACATTAAACACAATTTACTATTATTTCATTTTCAATACCTATATATCATATTTGACGTCTTTTTTTTGTGTGTGATTGGAGGCCAGAGTTTGAGAGCTTCAGGGATGAAGGCATGGGTCTAGTTCCTTCAAAGTGGAAAGGAATCTGTCAGAATAACACCGAAGCTGGAGTTAGTTACAATGTCTTTCTATAAAACCGGCTGACATCACCTTTGAATGGTTCTTTTTATTCATAGAAGTGAAGGTTCGAACCCTCCGGGCTATCTGGAATTTGGCACATTAAGGTAGAAACTTGAAGGTTCCAATATTTATGGGTCTCCATAGTTCTATTGAAGCATAAAAGTTCCTCATTCCAATGCTATATACAATACGAACAATTAGAACATTCAAAACATAGCAGAAAATGGACATATACATTCATTACTATATACACTTCTTTCTTAGACTCTCCCCAATTAGAAGATACTTCAGTAGTATAGAATCAGTTTGGACAGAAACTCTCTTTCATGAACCCACTTGGTTGAAAAAGTGCACGAGTACAAAACTATCCAAACGCGATTGTTTCCATAAAAAAAAATGCAGATTTAGAGTGTGCCATATGGTCTTTTAAATTCCAAAATTTCAGCTAGAAAATGCATCGGAAATTGGACTAACCAGCCCCCTAAACAGGGGTACTCGGACATGTTTTCAAGAAAACAGCAGATCTGAACCCACTTGGTTAAAAACGTGCGCGACTGTAAAACTAACCAAACGCGATTGTTTTCGTCCAAAAAAATGCAGATTTAGAGTGTGCCATTTGGTCTTTGAAACCCCAAAATCTCAACCAAGAACTTCATCGGAAAGTGGACTAACCAGCCCCTTAAACAGGGGTACTCGGACATATTTTCAAGAAAACAGCAGATCTGAACCCACTTGGTTGAAAAAGTGAGCGACTACAAAACTAACCAAACGCGATTGTTTCCATTCAAAAAAATACAGATTTAGAGTGTGTCATATGGTCTTTAAAACCCAAAAATTTCAGCCAGAAACTCCATTGGAAAGTGGACTAACCAGCCCCCTAAACAGGAGTACTCGGACAGGTAAAAAAAGGAAAAAAGTGTTGGCGAATCCCAAAGGTTCGAACCCTTACTGTAAGGGTTCGAACCTTAGTGGTCTCTGGGATTTGGCACAGAAGGGTTACGAAGCAAAGGTTTGAACCCTTACTGTAAGGGTTCGAACCTTTGGGATTTGCCAATACTTTTTTTCTTTTTTTAGCTTGTCAAGTACCCCTGTTTAGGGGGTTGGTTAGTCCACTTCCGGATGGAGTTTCTAGCTGATATTTTGGGGTTTCAAAGATCATATGGCACACTCTAAATCTACATTTTTTTGGATGGAAACAATCGCATTTGGTTAGTTTTGCACTCGCACACTTTTTCAACAAAGTGGGTTCAGATCTGCTGTTTTCTTAAACCATGTCCGAGTACCCCTGTTTAGGGGGTTGGTTAGTCCACTTCCCGATGCAATTTCTGGCTGAAATTTTGTGGTTTAAAAGACCATATGGCACACTCTAAATCTGCATTTTTTTACGGAAACAATCGCGTTTGGATAGTTTTGCACTCGCGCACTTTTTCAACCAAGTGGGTTCATGAAAGAGAGTTTTTGTCCAAACTGATTCTATACTACTGAAGTATCTTCTAATTGGGGAGATTCTAAGAAGTCCTCTCAGACTCTGGCCTCACACCAAGGGTTTGAACCTTCGTTGTCTCTGGAATTTGGCCCAGGGAGGTTCGAAGTTGAAGGTTCGAACCCTTTTAATGAGGGTTCGAACCTTCTTTGTTTGGAATTTGGCTCAGTGAGTATTGAAATTATCTGGTTCGAACCCAATTGATGAATTTGTGTTTTTTTTAATCTTTCCCATCTCTTTTCCATGTTTTGGGCTCCTGTAATGTAACCTTTCATGATTTCATTCCATTTAACAATCACATTTTTTGTCTCTTTGAGGGATCGAACCTTTGTGCTCTCTGGAAAATGGCTCCGGAAGGGCAGCAAGAGAAATTTCGAACCCTCAAAGCTAGGGTTCGAACCTTTGGGCGCTCTGGAAAAATGGCTCGGCTTTTCTTGTAAAGTTTTTTATAACGATATCGTTATGATCTTTAGAGTTTTTTGTTCCTTTTTTCGCCCCCAGCAATGAGATTGGCCCTGACTATATATTGAGATACATAACAATGAAAAAGACTCACGGAGGTTACCAAGAATACCAAATTGCAAATATTCCAACAACAAAAAATGGAACACATCTTGCATGTTGTCTTAGTAATTGTGTAAGTGCTCCCTTTCTCCCAACCTTCCTGCACTTCATATGCATTGCTTTTGTATTCAAGACTTTATGCCATAAAAAATCATACTTCTATCTTTTATGAATAATATAAACAGCATGTGAACGTTTGATAAATAAACTATACAACAGCTCGACACACGTCATTATATATTGATAGAATAAAATCCATACAAATTACTTTCAGACACTCAAAATATGAGTGTGGCCAGCATCACTCAATTTTACACAAAATATTGCGCAGCTCATATCTATAGGAATTCTTATATGTACACAACGCCTGCCACAAGAAATATAAACCAAACCCTTACAAATCAAAAGGAATTGACATTGGCTCTCTGGTTTCCACCATCTCCCATCACGTGTTGTATTCTTCTTTTAAAGGAGTTGTTTTGATTTTGATATTCTTCATACTTCTTACACCTTCCTCTTTGTCGACCAATGTCATGATAACGTCTCCAATCATAAGAAAGATCTTGTCATGGCCTCTCAAATCCTGCAAACTTTGATGTATGCAGCTTATGGATCACCACTAGTCCAGGATTAGATAGAAGTAGCTGTGGTAAGAAAAAATAATGGATGTGTGAGAGACTTTAAATAACAAAAAAAATGTATCAAAGATAGTCCACATAGACTAATCGTAAAAGTCATGACTCTACGACAAATGTTAAAACACTATAGATAAAAAGAAAAAACAAAGAACATGACAAAAAAAATATGAAGAATAGATGGGAAGTGAAGTTATGCTCTATTTCCATTAGAAATGATAGTTCTCATTTCCATTTCGAAGTGAAGTTATGCTCTATTTTTCTCTTTACTGTATGTTTTCAAGGAAACTTATTTTAGAAGGAAACATCTCTTGTCCACAAAAAACATTTAGAGTAAAATAACTGGTTGTGCATATTTTTCTATTAAGTAACTGCACAACTAACAAATTCCAACACTCAAATAGCAATACTAACAAATTCCCAAAACTAGAATAAAAGAAACCATCTAGATTTCATAAAACAGTCAAAGAAAGAACTACTGATCGAAGTCAATCCAATTGAGCTCACTGCTGATGCGGCTCAACAAGGAATTGTTATGCCCAAGAATGACAATACCTTGCCTTTAAGCCCTAACAAGTATAAGAATCTTGCTGTGGTTGGACCCCATGCAAATGCTACCAAAGCCATGATAGGAAATTATGCAGGTAAAGCATGTTTTTTGTTTGTTTGTTTGTTTTTTAAATGATAGTTATATTAAAGAGGAGAACAACACAAAAATAGAGACACAACAACATAGCCATCAGTCACCTAAAAAGGGGTGGCCATCAAAATTTACTTGTCCAGAAAATCCATTAAAGCCAAACCTAGCTAAGTTAGGAACAATTACATATTAAAATAGAACCAATCTAAAGATAATGAATCAAAGAATAGAAGTGTCAAATGACAGGCGGTAGAAATCAAACTATAATTAGCCCCTACTTCCCCAGCCCCTTCTTGCAGTCACAGTAAAACAGTGAACGCCACACAAACAAGAAATAAGAGAAATCTAAGAAGCAATGAAAAAAGAGCATCCTTCCAAGCCATGCAAAAATAATGAAAAACCGGCACTGATAATATGACTGTATGAGGACTCATCCAAGAAGGCTTAGGGGCCCACAAAAGGCAAATGCCAAAAGTTATACCAGTAGCTATGTTCATTATGAAAGCAAATGTAGTGGTACTGTGGCAGTCAACACAATATCATGACAAAGACATTTGTTGCTGCTCGCATTATGGCATTCACATGGTAGCATGACTCCTACACAAATCTTGGATATAAAAGGTAACCACAAATTTATAGCACTTAAAAGGGGAAGAAAGACAAGAACACCAAACATAACCAGATCTGGCCCATGTTGCTCCTAACTCCAAAACCAATCACAATTACTCAATCACTTTAAAATGTTGCAAAATTGGCAATAATGGTTCAAATGTTGCATAAAGCTCTAATTATGATGTCAAGATAGAATGCTCCTATATCAATCTTAAGACACAAATATCATTTAAGAGGTTTCATATAATAAAACATTTTACTATACCAAAAATAAACTAGAGTATTGTTCATTGAAATGCACTACTTTCATACATAAAACTTCTGAAGGTTCAAAGAGAAGTAAAACATCTCAAGCACCTGAATATCATGAAAACCTAGATACAATGAATTCATCATTTCAATTATTCTTTTATGAGTAATGCAGCTGTCACTAGTTATATAGTAGTACTCATTATCCGACCATAAACTGATAGGATAAGGCCAAAATGGTGATGATGATTATAAAATCATAAAGTGCATGGCTTAAATATAAAGTCCATTGCTACTAAAATGAACATAGAGTATATAATACAAACATCAATTTTTTAGCAAGAAAATAAAAATATATATAACAAAAACTACCCACCAAGAGCAATGGAAAGCTTTGAAGAGAATCCTCGCACTGCTATGATATATGGAATAATATCCTGTCAAAAGCTTCCACGATGACCATGTACCTGTACGTAACATTTCTAAAGCAACTTACCCATTTCTAAAACAACTGGTATTAATACGCATAAAGTATTCATAATCCACATTTGAGCTCAGTTAGCAACCAGGTTATGGATTCAAGCACATCGAAATGTTTATGTAGCAAACTAACTACATTGCTTGGTTCAGCCCAGTAAATTCAGCACAAACAAAACTACTTTTTCACTAACAATATTGACTTGGGTTGAATTTACTTTCTCTTAGTTTGCACCGAGCCCCTGGACAGTGCTACTAAACCCTCAATAATGCTCCCTTCTTATAGGCATTTTATCAAACATGTAACATGCATGAAAAACATAAAAGCGCTTCCCTTAGTTCCCTTACAAACATCCAAGAATATATGTCATGATAAGAAATTGCAATGAATCTCTATTTCAACAAACACACATGAGGTACATATCTACCAACAACCCAGAAGAACTCGGTCCATTTCACGATGTTAATATCAAATGAATGATACAAAAACACCTTCTGAAAAAAAAAATGTATTTTCATATAGCAAAAAATAGATACAGAAATGTAAATCAGCCGTAGATAGAGATAGAGTAAGAGGGAATCAAATCCCTTAGATTCACTGACGTCGGTCTGGTAAACTCATCCCCATCCATGGAAACCGAATATAAAAAATAAGGCAAAAATCTTTTTTGGTGCAAGCATCTTCCTTTCTACATTCTCCCAGAGAAATCAAGAGGGATGTTTGCAGTGAGAGGGATGTTTACAGTTATTCACCGACGTCAATCTGGTTATTTTTCGCTCATTACCGTAACATCCATAAACAAGAGGGCTGGAGAAGCTTGCGGGAACGTGGAAAAAAGGGCTGAAGATGACGATGTCGTTCGATTGAGGGAAGGGTAAATGTGTCAAAAGTCACCGCACCAACACCAAAATGGGCATTTTCATGTATTTCTGATTAAATTCGTATAATACCAGTATAGGGACACTTTTTTGGTAAAAATCCCTTAATTTAAAGCTATTATTCGGGAACTTTTTTTCTAATTTTTTTTAACGCACCCCTGTTACCCTCTATTGAAATTGAAATAAAACTCTCCTCATGGTGATCAAGGACAACAAGTGTTCCGATGGATATTGATTGCATATAGTGGCTACCGGAATCATATCATGGCTCAAAGTGAAGAATAATATAGTGGCTGCCGGAATCATATCATGGCGCAAACTCATAAAATAATAATTCAAGCAACATAGCTCGGGCCTTATTTAGAAATAGAAAGAATATTTTTTAATATTTATTTGAGAAATTGAGGCCTTATTGGTGTAGCATATTCAAATGGTCGGTAGTGGAGAAAAATATTTCTACTTGAATAAATAGGAAAATATTAATTAATTTGAGATATCAAATTAATTATAATCTCAAGTGATCTAAACCCTAAGGTTGGTCCTTAATTACAAAACATATAACTAATTAATGAAAGACCGTTTAGGGAAAATGAACGAGAATTGGTCTATAATAATTGAAAATTTAAACATGCCACAAAATTTAAACATCCTCTATTTAAATAATCTACATATGTCACCTACTTAGAATATGGAGTGCCTTTTGGGCTTTGTTAATCTTTTGTCAGTATGGCTTTCTGCAACTGGAATTTGAATGCCTGACTGCTAAGAAATGGAAAAGATATCGATTGTAGTTTACACCCCAGGGTCCATAGGGACCCTTAACGTCATAAAAGCAAGGTCGCTAGGGACGCTAGTTGAAAGTGCTAAACGAAACATGAGGAAACACGCCCACTGCAGCGTCCCTAGCGACCTTTAACGTTATAAAACTAAGATCGCTAGGGACGCTAATTGAAAGTGCTAAAAAAAAAAGACAATTTCGTGTAAAATGACTGATCTTGTACAATGAATGTTAATATTATCTTTTGAGCCCACTGGACATCTAAGCTTTTTTTTTTTTTTTTTTTTTTTCTTTGTGTAAAATCCTCTTAATCTTTTGCCGGTAATTTTTTTTTTTTTTTGTTTCCATCTTTTTGGGGTTGACCGGCAATTGTGGGGATGGTAAGCCCAAGCAACAGAGGGGTGTTGTAAAGGAGCAGCAACAATATGAAGGGTAGTTTGGGAAATCAAACGTGGAGCACTCTAATTGGAGATGAGTAGATAACAGCCGCTGCACCATAGACTGCTCCTGATAAAAGAATCCATTGTATTGTGAGAGAAAAGTGAGCGCAAAGCAAAGATGGAAACTGCTGTGAGGTTCGTGATTAAAAAATTGGCGGAGATTGTTGAGGGGTTCCGCGAATGAAGGATTGAAAGAAGAAGCATCATCTTTTTTTCAAGGACTGCAAATAGAAGAAATCCAACTGGAGCTGGAGAGCATGGGCTCCTTCTTGAAGGATGCAGATAGAAGAAAACGAAGAAAAATCAGCAACGATGGAGATGGAATGAGAACATTTGAGGGGCAAGTAAGAGAAGTCGCCTACAAGGTGGAAGATATCATTGACAAGTACATGTACCATATTGCGGAGCAAAACACAGGTGAAGGACTACTAGAAAGAGCCATTTTCCTCCCAAAGCTTTACTCTTACAAGCGCCAGATTGCCTCTGAGCTGCAAGCAGTCAAGTCCGAGATTCAGGAAATTTCAAAGCGATACAAACGTTATGGCCTCAGAGAAACAGGATCGACATCAAATACAAATGATGATGGTGGTGGTGGTGAAAACTGGCAACATTTAAGACAGCACGCGCGCTTGATCCCAGATGTTGAAATTGTGGGGATCGAGAAAAATAAGAAATTCCTAATCAAACGTCTGACAGAATCAGATCAAGTGCCAGAACGTGTGGTGCTGTCCGTGGTGGGAATGGGTGGCCTTGGCAAGACCACTCTCGTTACAAAAGTATACAACAGCCTAGAAGTGGAGAACCACTTTGATTGCCATGCGTGGATCACAATTTCTCAGACTTATAAAGTTGATGAGCTCCTACGAAACTTGATGAAGGAGCTATGCAAATCTACCAAGGAGCCGATTCCAAATGGTGTTGGTGAAATGGATTACATCGAAATTAGTAATATGCTCATCAGCTACTTGCATAAGAAAAGGTATGTGATTGTTTTAGATGATGTATGGGAAGCAATTGTATGGAAAGACATACAACTTGCATTGCCAGAGAATGGATGTGGAAGCAGAGTCATCATCACAACACGGATGGATAATTTCGCATCATCTTTCGGAGTTGAAAATGTTCTCCGCCTTAGGCATCTGGGCAATGACGATGCTTTCGTCCTCTTTTGTAGCAAAGCATTTTCAAACAAAAGCTGTCCTCCACATCTAAGGCCATGTGCAGAAAGCTTAGTAAAAAAATGTGAGGGGCTACCACTAGCAATTGTGACCATTGGGGGGCTCATGTCAATGAAAGAAAAGTCGAGCTTAGAATGGAGTATGGTGGAAGCTAGTCTTAGCTGGCAGCTAGGCAACAATAGAGATTTGGGAGGGATGAAGAACATACTCTTGCTAAGCTTTAGCGATTTACCATACAACCTCAAGTACTGTTTCTTATATTGTAGCCTCTTTCCTGAAGATTGCCTAATTACACAAAAAAGACTAATTAGGTTATGGGTTGCCCATGGTTTCATACAAGAGAGGAGAGGGCTAACATTAGAGGAGGTGGCGGCAGACTATATCAAGGATCTTGTATGTAGGAGCATGCTACAATATGCAGAAAAAGATTTTCTTCGATTACACAATAATTTTACACAATAATTTTCTTCGATTAAAAAAAAAGGTACGAATGCATGATGTTCTGCGAGAGTTAGCTATATCAATTGGCCATGAAGAGAACTTTTTCTACATAAATGATGGAAAAGAGGAGACTCTGAACAAAAAAGCCCGTTACTTGTCAATGGGCAATAGTGTTGTAAACATTGGGCCGAGTAATTGTCATCTTCGCTCTTTGATGCTGTTCAAAACAGAAATTACTTCACTTTCTTTACATGGCATCTTATCAAGCTTTAAACTATTAAGGGTGTTAAGTCTAAACGATTCCCCTATCGAGAGTTTGCCAGATGAATTAGTGGAGTTATTCAATTTACGCTATTTGTGTTTGAGGAATACAAATGTTAAAGAGCTTCCTGAATCTATAGCAAGGCTCCAAAATCTGCAGACATTGGATATTAGGAAGTCAAAAATAAATATCCTGCCCAAAGGAGTAGAAAAATTGAAGAAACTAAGGCATATCTATACATGTCATCAGGATCAGCCTTTTTCGGGTGGAACTTTAAACTTTCACAAATTGCACAAGTTCCCGATGGAATATGCAATTTAAAGTGCTTACAAACTTTAGAACGGATTGGTGCAAACAATGAAATAGTTAAAAAAATTGGAAACTTGACCCAGCTAAGAAAGTTGACAATTGGAAAGGTGGAAAGAGACCATGGAGTAGAGCTATGTGCCTCGTTACGAAAGATGGGACGCCTTCGATTCTTGAATGTAATAGCTACAAGCGATAAAGAGATTCTTAATATGGAAGCACTATCTTCTCCTCCAACTCATCTCGAGACTCTCGTATTACAAGGGCGTTTGGAGAGGTTACCTCTCTGGATTGTTTCCCTTCAAAACCTCACCAGAGTGCTTTTACATTGGTCTCACTTGAATGAAGATCCATTGTCTTCACTGCAAGCATTGCCCAATCTCATGACACTTTATCTTGCAAAGGCATATGTTGGGAAAGAATTGTGCTTCCGTCCCAAACACTTCTTGCAACTCAAGGTGTTGTGCATAGAACAGCTCACTCAACTGAATCAAATAAAATTTGAAGCGGAATCAATGAGTTGCATTCAGTCCCTATCTTTGCTTTACTGCCCTAACTTGAAGAACGTAGAGGGTATTCGGTACCTCACTAGTCTTCAACATCTCTACCTAAAAGAGGTCTCAGGGGAACTCTTAGGGAAGATTCGAGGAGATGAATGGGTAAACTTTCAGCACATCCCTCATCTCTTTAATATTAATTCCACAAAAGGGCCCTATGAAAGGCTTCATCAAATCTTTCATACACAAGTACCAAGTGGAGCTCAATACTAACAAGGACTGAGGAAAGGGAGGTAAGTAACTTTGTATTATCTTATGCAGTTTTTAATATCACAAGTTTTTTAATTTCCAAAAATTATGTTGCGAAATTTCCTCTTATATTTAATGTGATTTCTAAGGATTAATAAAAGGGGAAAAAACGAGTACAGGTCAGCCCTGCTTCTCTCTCCCTCTCTATGTGCGCACTTTTTTCCCCTTCTTTTCTTTTTTAAAGGAAAAGAAGGAAGCTCATCAAGTGTAAAAAAGATGCATTAATTGTTATAGTGAGCTCCATTGTGATATTACTAGAACCTATGTTTAAAATACAAACCCTTTCCAATGTACTCTCACACACTTTTAATTGATTTGGCTTGAATTTGGAGTCAATTGGGGGACCCTTAGATTAAATGCACCATTTTACTGTAACTCTCTTTATGTTGATGCATATTACAATTTCACTCAAATATGTTTGAGGCCCGCCATTGAATTGATCAATTTATCAACTTGTAATTAGCTCCATCAATTTTTCTTTTTTCCTTGGCCCCAAAGGACTTCATCATACAAAAACATATGATCTATGATCCCCTGAATTCACTAAAAAAATCTAAATTTAATACAAGGTGAATGAGAATATGCAAGCAGTTTGAATTTTATAGAAGGTAGAATAACTCATGGATTTAGGTGGAGAATTGCAATTTGTTTTGATGTGCTAGCATCATGCATGGTTTAGCTCCATCCTATAGATAAATAGGATAATATCTTAATTATTTAAGAGCCCTTGGGTTTAAATAATCCCAAATGTAGAAGTTTAGAGCTCAGATTCTCTTTGTTGAGGACTTCTCTCTCGATCACGTTTGCAATGAAAATGAGGCTTTTACATTAGTTATCTATCAAAGATATTGATAACGTTAATGTTGTGCGTGTGCGTGTGGAAACGCAAAACCTACGATCGATCGATCATGTCATACAAGAGAGAGATAAGGATTTTATGTGGTTCGGCAAAACCGCCTACGTTCACGACAAGAGAGCAGTGACTCACATCTTTACTCTCTTCAGAGTCTAGGGTTACAGATTACATCATATATATATAATTTTCGCTTTCTTAGCCCCTAAGAAAGTTCCAGTGCAATGACTAGAACACCTTTGACCCTGAACCCGGTCATTCGCTAACCCAATGGACCACTCCGATAAACCCAGAATACAAGACACAAACCTAACAATCGCCACCTTAAATTGAATTCCATAGAACTTGAGCCACTAAGAAATAACCAACAATGTCTTCCCGTACCTCGCTGGCAGGTACATCCCCGCATCGATGGAACGTTAGAGTTCGAGGTGGAGAAATCTAACGAAAAGATGAACTTTGCTCAAAATTCAAGTGCCGGTTCAACATGTCAAAGTGTTCAAGAATGAAGGTTGCGCCATCGGTGCATGACGTAACTGTCAATGAGGTACGGAAAGACATTGCCGGTTATTTCCTGGTGGCTCGAGTTCTACGGAATCTAAGCCAAGGTGGAGATTGTTAAAGTTATGTCTTATATTCCGGATTTACCAAATGGTCCCGTAGGTTAGCCCATGACTGGGCTCATGGTCAAAGGTATTTTGGTCATTGTACGGAGGCTTTCTTAGGGGCTAAAAAAGTGGAGATTATATATATGACGTAATCTATAACCCTAAACTCTGAAGAGAGTCAATATGTGAGCCATTGTTCTCCTGTCGTAGACGTAGGCGGTTTTGCTGAACCACATAAAATCTCTCTCTCTCTCTCTCTCTCTCTCTGGTGTGGCATGATTATTCGATTGCAACTTCCGCACACACGTGCACAATAATTAGGTATCGAACAACCACACGATCTACAAGAGCACACAATCAATCACACACAAACACACAAGATTTATGTGGTTCACCAGATGTGGGATACATCTGCAGGAGATTTAAGTCACTTCAATATTTTTGATCAGACCATAAGAAGAACAAACCTCTTCTTATGTATACACGAGTACAAATCCTTTCAGATTCTCCCTCACTCTTCAGATTCTCCCTCACTCTTCAGATTCTCCCTCACTCTTTCTCTCAAATTATAATGCTCTCACCAGCCAAAAGAATTAAATACATGAAGCCCTAAAACCCCCATACACCCACAACCGTCAGATCTGACCGAACATCAACTCACTCAACTAAATCAAATAAAAATTGAAGAGGAATCAATGAGACGCATTCAATACCTCAGTTTGTACGATTACCCTAACTTGAAGAACATAGAGGCCGGGCATTCAGTAGCACAGTGGTCTTCAACATCTCTTCCTACAAAATGTCTCAGGGGAACTCTTTGGAAGGATTGAAGGGGATAAAAGATGCAAACTTTGAGCACATCCCTCGTATCTTTCATTTTAGTTTCCTCGTATCTTTCATCAATTCTTTCATAATTCATGACCAGGAAGGAAGGATTAAGGAAAAGGAGGTAAGTTACTTTGTATTTATTTTATGCAGTTTTTAATGTCACAAATTTCTAAATTTCCAAAAATTATGTTGTAAAATTCCCTCTTATATTTTATGTGATTTCTAATTATATATATTATATGAAGCCAGCTGAATTCCAATTGCCAATTCTGTGTCAATTTGAGATTTGATTTTGACCATCGTATAATTTTTGACATGCTGCCAACAACAGCCCTACTAACTAATGGCCCATTTAATCTTAATTTCACATAATTGAGAGCACTAGTTCAAATGCAACCAATAACCGTAACGGCTCTCTTGCTTTCCTCTTCCTCAAGAACGTTACTATTCTCCTCTCTTCATTTCTTCTTCGTTCCCTCTTCCCCAAGAACGTTCCTCTTCTCTTCTTTATTTCCTTATCATAACTCTCATTCCCTTTATTCCTCTAATGTGCAAAAATCTTGCATTCATTTTAGTAACGGATGGAAATCATGGATAAGATGCATGCCTTATCACATCCCTCTCAGCAACTCTCTCCAAAGGTCACTGTACCATTTCCCTTCTATCTTCTTCACTCAATACACAAGGTACAAAACAAGAGTTGCTCAGAACTTGGGGTCGGATATCAGGTATTTTGTTTTTTCATTTAGTTCATTCTACAGTGGTATTTGTTTTTTCATCTTACTATATTATTTGTTTCTGAAGAAAGAGTTCTTCATTTCACATGGAAACAATAACACCCCAGTTAAGGTTTCACAGACACAATCACAGTCCAGTTCATTTTTCATGGATTCAAGACAAACCCAATTCATTTCTCATCGATACAACCATAACCCACTTCTCCATTTACTAAACCACCCCCCCCCCCCCCCCCCCCCCCCCCCGGCACACACACACACACCCAAAAAAAAAAAAAAAAAAGGAAAACCCATTCACTTTCTAAGGGCAGGGACCTTGGCGGTTCGCTGCCTTCCGATTCCACCTTGTCATCATCATCAGGATGCCGCTTTTGTGACATGCTCGAATCAATAAGAAAAGATATAGAAATTGGATTTTGTTTATGTGACGTGAATCTAATTTCAAGCTGATTGAAACATTGAGAGCTTCAACAAAACCATTGCCAACCCTATTTGTGTTTAGGCTCACTGGATGATATATATGGCCGTATATGCAATGAATGTTATGGTTTTCTTCTATTTTTCCCGGTGTATGTTGCTCTTTTTTTTGTCATCTCTACGTGAAGTTGACATTATTGTCTTTACATCGGGTTAGGTTTCAGAATGACCACACTTTACAGCTTCCATTCATATTCTTAAGCTTATATGATACTTTAGTCATATGCTCTGCTTTACTTAAATACTGTTTTTGCTTAGTTTTTCAAGGTTATTTTAGTTTTCGTTCTTTTTTCTTTCACATTCCCTTTCAATCAGTTCATATAATTATGATATCTCGACATGAATATTTGCTTAAAATGTTAAATCAAAGTGCCTTATTTTCAAGGCTGGTCCTTGCCGGACTATCAGGTAAATGATGAAGATCCATTTTTAGTCCTAAAAACATAACAGGCTGTTTGGAAGTCCAAGCCAAGCCAGGAACAGTGCTAGGTAAAATCTCGCTCCAAGCACAGTTAGGCTCTTCATCATTATGACCCTTTCAAGTTTCAACTAGGCTAATCGTTCTCCATACTACTTGTTTTTTCTTCCATGTGGTATGTGATACAATAAAATATAATATGTATGGGCCTAATAAGAGTCCCTTGGCCCTAAGACTTGGACACAATTTTGGATCATCAATATGGATCCTGGTCTTGCTCTTCAAACCATGCACCCACAGTTTGATAGCTATTCTATAAATATTAGTTTGCGAGTTATCTAATATTGTTATGTCCACGAAGTAGTTTTCATGTACTGCTCTAGGCCTCTTCAAACCGATATTGAATTTTTTTATGAGGTCCTTTTACTTCTGTAATGGAATGAGTTTTCATTATAATTTAAGTTTATTCCACTTTAGTGATTCCATGAAAATAAATAGAATAAACAAATAAAATTTACCATTCATAAAAACTTTTTTGGCCATGCTCTCTCATAAAAATTAGTAGGAAATATTACCCAACCCAGGGTTGTTTCTGCACCCACTTTATTCTATTGTATGGTGACAGTAACTATGGTGTGTTGAGGAGGCACGGAAGTACGAGTGCTACTATGATTATATATCATGTGAAAGACCCCCAAATGTTTCCAGAGACTGTGATTTCCACAACACCACCAAAGGATGGTTTCTTTGAATTTGTAGGTGTTCTTCTAATTTTCAGGCCTTTTTACTTGTGTTTTATGGAAGATTGTAATTTTACGATTTTCCTTTATGATACTTCTTGCAGGGAATGACTCTACCAAAGGCTATTGAATACTATTGAATGATTCTACATTCAAGGATGTTGCTGCACTTTGTTATATGCTGAAGTTTTGAACGTTGCAGAATGAAGTACAAGATTGCTGAAGTTTTGGAAATTGAAGGTTGGATATTAGATGTTGTAATTGTCTTATATTTTCATGTCAAATGTAAGGACTTGTGGACACTGAATGTTTGATGCATATGAATATTATGTTTGGATCTCAGATATTCAGATGGAATTTATGGTCATTTCATTTCAGATGTTTAGATATTGTTTGTAGAAATTTCATTTCAGATGTTCAGTTTTTATATGTAAATTGTTTTTTTTTGGTAAGTAGATGAATCACTTATAGACTTTGCACCTGATACATTTCAATTGTTTTTTATCATGGAATTTGAGGGTTTAATCTTACATATGAGATGTGTGGGGAGATTTTCAAGACTCCAGGATTATGCTAATCACGGCTATAAGATGTCACTAAGCACTCTCGCATGCCATCCACGTGCCACCCAGACTCGCCTCGGCTGCCGGGAGAGAGGCCTCGGCCGAAACCAGACTGATTTTGGCCGCTAGCGCCGAGCTCGGCTACCAAGGATCCACTTCGGCTAAAGAGCTTGACCCCGGCCAAAGGAGCCGGGACGGAAGCCGAAATGAAGGAGAATCCCCACTCGCGCCCTACGCCCGCCAGGCACGAGCCATTGGGACAGATGCGACATCCAGCTGTCCACAATCTTCGCCAGATCGCTGACAGGGCGGCATCCAGCGGCTGTAGCCAAATCAGGGCATGGCCCGAGGATGGATCCGATGGGACCTTTACCGCCAAAGGCGTCCAACATGATCTGGCCCAACATGACATGCATTAAATGCAATGTGGGCTGATCGGACTGACATTAAATGCAATGTGGGCTGAGATGGACCGCATTTATTACTTTGTGGGCTGATAAGGACTTCCCTATCAAATCAGGGGACCCACTCCAAAATATCATCCAAAATATCATCAAGGGTCCTCTATAAATAAGACCTCATTCCACAAGCAAGGTACGCAACCTACACACTTGAGAGCCGTTATTCTGCCTCTCTTCTTCCTCTCCTTCCTTAGTTCAGTTCATACACTAACTTAGGCATCGGAGAGCCTTGCGCCGCCTAGGCCAGGGTCCTCTGACCGTTTGTTCTTCCCTTTCAGGCTTTGAGGCAGCAGATCATCTTCTTTCATTTGGATAAGTCCTATCAGGCACCCTTAATCTTGTGAGTCACGTTTTTTGCACTTACAATTGGCGCCGTCTATGGGAAAGTACTATCCCAACCTTTCCAACCTTCTCAATCTTACCAAATACCATGCCTCCAAAAGCTAAGAAAGGCGGAGAATCTTTGAGAGCGATGCTCGAGCGACCGGGCCCGTCGACGGACGCCCCTCATCAAGGGCGGTCCGGAGCGGGGCTTGGCATGTCTGCAGGCGAGGGGCGCCTAGGCTCGCAGCTCTTCGTCGAGATTCCCTTCCAAGAGGGACTTGAGGATTCGTCCCCGGGCGACGAAGTCACGCCTCCCCGACGGGACGAGCGGCGACACGAGCGTCCCCGGAAAGACAAAGCTGTGGCAGACAAGCCACGCCATCCGCGACACCTCGATGACGGAGGGGATATCGCGGCTCAAAATGCCCTCATCCAGGAGCATGACAGAATAATCCGCCAACTCCAGCAGCAACTGAGAGCAGCAGGAGCCGCCTCAGCAGGGCAGCCCTCCGGGCCCCAAGGCGAAAAGAGAACAGCCTCGAGCAAGGCAGTCCAGCCCTTCTGCGAGGATTTGAGAGCTTTTCTGGACCAGAAGCGTATTCGGGCCAACGACGAGGTCTCGAGCAATGGTCGAAGCCATCATGGCCGAGACGACCAAGCTCGCAGCTACCACAGTCGAGGCCATTCGAAGCGAAAGTCGGAAGCAATGTCGCCACGGAAGGATGTCGAGTAGGAGCGGCTCGACAGGCGTATTAAGCTGGCCCTTCAGCATAACATGGAGATGGTTACTCTCGCCCGAGACCAGCAAGAAATTTGCGGCCCCACCAATCTGGGGGCCTCCCCCTTCACGCGGGATATCGAGGAGACTCCACTGCCCAAGAAGTTCTCTGTCCCGCGGTTCGTCCCTTACGACGGAGTGTCTGACCCAGCCGCTCACCTCCGACACTTCTCTCAGAAGATGTCCATCTTAGGGAACGAGGGCCACCTCAACTGCAAAATCTTCTCCTCCAGTCTGGGCGACCTCCCCTTGAAGTGGTACTGTGCCCTCCTGGAGAAATCTATCTCGAGTTAGAGACAGCTCCAGCTCTCCTTCTTGAAGAAGTTCCAGGCCTACAGCGTCGTCCCCAAGACTGATGCTGATATACTTGCCCTGAAGATGAAGCAGGGCGAGAGCATCACCCAGTTCGCCCAGCGATTCTGGGCGATTTACAGCCAGATTAAGGTCACTAGGGACAAAGTGACAATCTTCGCCTTTCGGAATGCCCTGTTACCAGGGAATGAGCTGAGGAAAGACCTGGCCGGAGACTCCGCAACCTCCATGCCGGCCTTGATGTCCCGGATAAAGCGCTATGTCGCCCGGGAAGAAGATGAAATCCGGGCCCGGGAAAGTCACGGCCCGGAACACAAGGAGAAGGGCAATCAACCCCAGCAGAGAGATACGAAGCCCTTTCGGAAGGAAGAACCGAAGCAAGCCTGGGTCTCCAGCTCGGCAAAGGCTACAACGTCTAGGTCTGGGGGCGGCAGGAAGACCAGACCTCCTCCCGATGCTTACCGGGATGTGAATGTCGTCTTCAGGGAGCCGATCCACCAGATTATGAACAAGATCAAGAATAGGCCATTCTTCAGCTGGCCTCAGCCCATGCAGAGTGATCCCTCCACCCGTGACCAGACCAGGTTCTGTGCCTACCACAAGCAGAATGGGCACAAAACCGAGGAGTGTAGGACCTTGAAGTTCCACCTGGAAAAGCTCGCCAAAGAAGGTCATCTGGAGGAGTTCGTCAAGGCAGGAGATGCCGGTAGCGGCGGCAGCGGCCGAGCTCATTAGAGCGCTGATAAGGATCCAGACAGCGAAGATTCTGAGAAGATCATCAATGTGATCCATCTGGCGCCCTCAGCTAGAGGCAGCTCCCAGGCTCGTGCCGAAGCCAGGCAGGCCTCGCATGGGAAGGAGGTGCTGAGAGCCGAACTTGGACCGGCGTCCAAGCGAGCACGGCGCGAGCGCCTAGCCATCTCGTTTTCAGATAAAGACCTCGAGGGAGTGCAGCTTCCCCACAATGATCCCCTGCTCCTGACGATGAAGTTGCGAGACTTCACAGTGAAGCGGATCCTCATCGACTCCGGCAGCTCATCTGAAGTCCTCTACTATGGATGCTTCAAGAAGATGGGACTCACGGAGGCTGATTTGAAGGAAGCTCGCACGCCTCTGATTGGGTTCAGCGCCAAGCCGGTCTACCCCAAGGGGAGAATCACTCTGGAAACCAGAGTAGGCGGAGCCTCGGTCATGACTGACTTCCTAGTGGTGGATGCCCCCTCCCCCTACAATGCCATTATGGGTAGGGCGTGGCTCCACAAGATGGAAGCAGTTCCCTCCACTCTCCATCAGAAGCTGAAGTTCGTGCTTGAAGACAAGGAAGGCAAGATGGAGGTGGTTATAGTTGAAGGGGATCAGCAACTGGCCAGGCAGTGTATGTTGGCCATGGTCCCTGGGGAGAAGGAGCCAGAGCGAGTGAATCTGGCAGAGTTCGAAAGGGGGCTGGATGAGATCGGCCGAGATCCTGACAAGAAGAGTATTGAAGATCTAGCCGAAGTCAGGCTCGACCCATTTGACCCTGACAGATTCTTCCTGATCGGCACCCAGCTGCCCGACCCCGAGAGAGCTGAGCTCTCAAGATTTCTGATGCAGAACGTAGATGTCTTCGCTTGGACCCCGAGCGAAATGCCTGGGGTCAACCCCGAGGTCATGTGCCACAGGCTAAAGGGCCCGCAGGACGGGGTTGCAGCAGACGGAAGCGGTGGTCGAAGAAGTTAACAAGTTGCTAAAGGCAGGCACAATCCGGGAGGTCCAGTACCCGGTCTGGCTGGCCAATACAGTGGTGGTCAAGAAGAAGACTGGTAAGTGGAGGGTATGCGTGGATTTCACAGATCTCAACAGAGCTTACTCGAAGGACAGCTTCCCTCTTCTAAAGATTGATCAGATGATTGACGCCACTGCTGGCCATGATAGAATGAGCTTCCTCGACGCCTACAGAGGCTACCACCAGATTCCGATGTATGAGCCGGACGAGGAGAAAACTGCATTCATAACCCCCCGCGGCACTTACTGTTATAAGGTGATGTCCTTTGGCCTGAAGAACGTGGGGGCAACCTATCAGCGCCTCGTCACAAAAATGTTCCAGGCTCAGCTCGGCAAGACAGTTGAAATCTACATTGATGACATGGTCGTCAAGTCCAAGCAGTCCAGCGACCATCTGGCGGATCTGGCCCAAGTCTTTAGCATCCTCCGAGAATTCAAGCTCAAACTGAATGCTTCCAAGTGCGCTTTCGGCGTCGCTTCTAGCAAGTTCCTCGGAAGCCTAGTAACGCGGAGGGGGATAGAGGCCAACCCGGACCAGATCACAGCAATCTTGGGAATCCAAAGCCCATCTAACACCAAGGAGGTCCAGAAGCTAACTGACATGGCTGCAGCACTCAATCGCTTCATCAGCAGATCATCAGATAAGTGTCGGCCTTTCTTTTAGCTTCTGAAAAAGAATTTAAAGTTTCAATGGAACCCTGAGTGCGACCAAGCATTGGAAGCACTCAAAACTTATCTGTCTTCACCACCCTTACTCTCTACCCCAACTCAGGGGGAGATATTGTATCTATATCTTGCAGTCTCGGATCATACAGTGAGCTCCGTCCTCATCAGAGAGGACGATGGAGTCTAAAAACCAATCTACTATACGAGCAAGATCCTGCTCGATGCCGAGACCAGATACCTTTTGCTGGAGAAGCTTGCGCTGGCGCTCGTCAGTGCCTCCCGCAAGCTCTCCCATTATTTTCAATCCCACACTATTGTGGTTATCACGGAGCACCCACTCCGATCTATATTCAAGAAAGCTGACTTTTCAGGGCGAATCTCAAAATGGGCAGTCGAACTGGGGTAGTATGACATCCAGTACCGTCCTAGGACTGCGATCAAAGCCCAAATTATGGCAGACTTCATTGTAGAGTTCGTCTCTCCGAGCTCGGCTTCGACCCAGCCCGGCACCGAACTGGGGGGCATAGGGCATGAGCATGAAGTCATCGAGGTCGAACAATTTTCTCAGAGCCAAGTTCCTGTCTCGGCATGGAGGGTCTTCGTAGACGGCTCGTCCACCTCCAAGAGAGCTGGCGCCGGCATAGTTCTCTAATCGCCAGAAGGACTGGTGATAGAACAAGCCTTCACCTTGGACTTCAAAGCGACGAACAATGAAGTGGAGTATGAAGCTCTGATAGTCGGGCTGAATAGCGCCCGAATCCTCGGAGCCCAACAATTGGTGGTCTTCAGCGATTCACAACTGGTAACTAGCCAGCTCACTGGAGACTACCAAGCCAGGGACGACAGAATGGCGGCCTACTTAGCCCTCGCGAAGAAACCACTCTCTCATTTCCAGACAGCCGAGGTTAGGCAAATCTCCAGAGATACCAACATGCATGCTGATGCGCTTGCAAACTTGGCCTCCGCTGTCGAAGCAGGAAAGAAAAAGGACCGTTGAGGTTGGATCGATACCAAGATCAAGCCTAGAGCTCCACTCATCTCGGCAAGTCCTGTGCGTTGATCTCGGCCCGAGCTGGATGGACCCAATCATCTCTTACCTGAAGGACGACCAGCTCCCCGAAGACAAGAATGAAGCCCACCGAATCGGACTCTTAAGGCAGCTCGATTCTGGCTATCCCCTGAAGGCAAGCTCTACAGAAAATCCTTCACAGGTCCCTACCTCCAATGCGTCCATCCGAGCAAGGTGGACGACTTTTTGTATGAGATCCACGAAGGAATCTGCAGAAGTCACATCGGAGGGCGGTCATTGGCCTACAGAGCTATAAGCCAAGGTTATTGGTGGCCATATATGCAGAAGCATGCGCAGGTATACACCAGGAAATGCAAAAAATGCCAGAAGTTCTCCCATTCTCTTCATCAGCCAGCACAAGACTTGAGCCCCCTCTCTAGTCCATGGTCCTTCGCTCAATGGGGGCTGGACATTGTGGGACCTCTCCACCGAGCTCCAGGGAATAAGAGATGGCTGATAGTCGCTACAGATTACTTTACGAAGTGGGTAGAAGCTGAACCGTTGTCTTCCATCACTGAAAGGAACTCCAAGAATTTCGTATGGAAAAATATCATAACGAGGTTCGGCATCCCCAGGACCCTGATTTTGGACAACGGGACTCAGTTCGACTCCAAATTCTTCAGAGACTTCTATCAAAAACATGGCATCAAGAACCACTACTCCACTCCGGGGTACCCGCAGAGCAACGGTCAGGCCGAAATTTCTAGCAAAGTATTGCTTGACGACCTGAAGAAGTGATTGGACAAAGCAAAAGGAAGATGGGTAGAAGAGCTTCCCAGCGTGTTGTGGGCATACAGGACGACTCCGAGATGATCCACCTCGGCAACACCTTTCTCTCTAGCCTATGGGATGGAGGCGGTCATTCCCTTAGAAATTGGCCTCCCTACCCTGAGAACAGAGCTTGTCGACCAAGGCCGAAACGAGATGAACCTAGCAATGGAGCTGGACCTAGCCGACGAGCGCCGAGATGCAGCAGCCATACGACTGGCCGACTATCAACAACGGCTAGCCAGAGGATACAATGAAAAGGTCAGGGAGAGAAGTTTCTCAGTAGGAGAACTGGTTCTGAAGAAGACTCTGCCAGCTGATAGAGACCCAAATGAAGGCAAACTAGCCCCAAACTGGCATGGCCCGTTCAGGGTGGTTTCAATGGCAGGACGATCTTCTTATAAACTTGAAGACTTGGAAGGCAGGCAGTTGTCGAGACCATGAAATGCATCTCACTTAAAGAAGTTCTATTTCTAAGATGTAATGAAAGTCTCATGATCAATGAAAGCAGCATTTGCACTGTCGTTAATCTGTTACATCTTCTCTGAGTTCAGCAGCTCCGGGTTCATACACCCTGGGATTGACTTCGGATTCGTACATCAAGTCTTTCCTAAAACTCTGGGTTCACGCGCCCATGGACCGACTTAGGATTTATACATCCAATCGCTCCTAAAACCCTGGGTTCATACACCTTGGGACTGACTTTGGATTCATACATCCATTCTTCCCTAAATTTTGGGTTCACGTGCCCATGGACTGACTTAGGATTTATACATCCAGTCGCTCCTAAAACCTTGGGTTCATACACCTTGGGACTGACTTCGGATTCATACATCCAGTCTTTCCTAAATTTTGGGTTCACGTGCCTATGGACTGACTTAGGATTTATACATCCAGTCGCTCCTAAAACCTTGGGTTCATACACCTTGGGACTGACTTCTGATTCATACATCCAGTCCTCCCTAAATTTTGGGTTCACGTGCCTATGGACTGACTTAGGATTTATGTACCCAGTCGCTCCTAAAACCCTGGGTTCATATACCCTGGGACTGACTTCGGATTTACACATCCAGTCTTCCCTAAACTCTAGGTTCATACACCCCCCGAGATCGATCCCGGACTCAGGCTCGCACAGCCGAGATCCTCGAGACTCTGGGTTCATCTCGGCTAATGACAGTCTTTGAAAGACAGAATAGTGCAAGCACAAAAGTGCAGAAAAAACAGTACAAAAAAAGCAAAAAAGAATGCAAAAATGCAGAATACACATTTCATCTGATAAGAAACTTCTTTCTTTTATTGAATGTAATTTCTTCTTTACAAGGATTACAAAAAAGAAAAACAAAATACAATAAGGAGGCTCGCAGTCCTCTAAAAACAGAAAAAGAAAGGAGCTTGGAGGTCTTGATCTTCACCGGCCCGCTGCTTGGAGGTCTTGATCTTCACTGGTCCACAGCCCGGGAGCTTCTCGATCGGGTCCTCAGTGCCAAGAGCTCTACAATACCCTTTGGTTGGTTAGACCAAAGTTTGCAAATAAGCTCAAGCTTCTGGTCCACTGCCTTAGAGATCTTCAGCCCGAAGGCTTCTTGATCTGGTCCTCAATGCCACACAAGACCCTGCAGCAAGATCCCACACAGGACCGTGCAGGATCAAGTGCGCAACCAACTCCTAACTAGAGAATAATCACCTCCCAGCCGCATAGGCAGGAGTTGATCTCTTCTCAACCACATAGGTGGGAGTTGGTCGTGGACCCGCATTCAGAGAATGCGTAGTCCACGAGGACCGTCTTCAGAGAATGCGCAGACCACGACTTCAGGCGACAGCCCCTCCCAGAGGAAGCTGTCTTCAGTCGCAGAAGGATTGGTCAGAGCAAAGGTTCCTAAACGAGTTCTACAAGGCGAAATTGCCAGAACGTCTGGCAGACGCGGATAGATCCTCATCACTGTGAGAAATAAAGAAGTGGAAGGGTTTCTGGTTCGAGTTCTTTTTTCTCTCCCATGGCAGGCCTGCTGCCTCTATTTATATAAGGAGGAAGGGCTCAGTAATCGAAGACCCATCAATGAGGCGAGGTCTTTCATGCCTCGCGTGGAGTGCACGTCTCCTACAAGTTGACTAGCGGCTCCGATGGTAACACGTGGTGCCATCTGCCCGTTTTCCGCATCGGCCGTACCACTGCACTTACTGCTATTTATGAGCCTCAGAATGCGGGATATCGGAGCGGATACCCATGAAGACCGTTCGGCACTCTCTCCAACTCAAGACTCTCACGTCTCGTCACGTCAATCAGCCGAACTCAAAAAGATGGAGAAAAAGAAAGCACAAGTGTTAGCTCTGCTTTTCATTAAAAGTGAAGGGGATTACATGCAAGTTCACATTACATTCCAAAAAGATAGAAAAACTACAAGTATGAAAGCAGGAAAAATACAAGAGAGCTACAGGGGCTTTGGCGACTCCACCAGCACTATTACCATCTCTGATGGGCCGGCGGTCTCGGCGACAACCACAGCCTTCTCACGTGCTTCACCCACAGGAGGGGCAGAAGGAGCGTCGCCCGCAGAAGATGCAGCCGGAACGTCACCAGCTGGAAGAGTAGTCGGAGCACTATCCGGAGCAGGGCCAGCTGCAGGAGCATCCGCTTGGGCACCCTTAGTTAGCGGAGCGGGACTCGGCTCGGGTTCTGGGCCGGAATACTTCGGCAGGTCCTGATAAACCGGGTGGACCTCAGGAACCCCCGCTCGTTTCAAAGCAGCCAGACATCCCTCCTCGAACAAGATGGAGGTGATCTCCTCCACCTGTCTCTCGTACTCCTATGTGGCCTGGTCCACCCCCTTCTGAAAGGAAGATTGAGCCTCAGCCTGCAGCGAGGACCTGAGGTCAGCGTTCTCCTTCTTCAGCCGCTCGACTTCGGCGTGCCTAGCCTTCAGTTCGGCATTCTCCTTTTTCAGCTTCTCCACTTCGGCACGACCAGCGAGCACTTAGCCACGCTGCCTCTACGATTCTGCCGCCGAATCAGCCTTCGCTCTGGCCAGCTCCATCTCCAGCTCGGCAATCCTCCTCGTCTTCACCCAGATCTCGCCCTTCAACTGATGGGTTGTCGACCTGAGATCGGTGATGCTGACCAGTGCCACATCCAGCTGTGCAGTCGCCTCGGCGCTGCTCCTCTTCAGCTCTCCCAGCTCCTTCTTTAGTTTTTCCCTCTCAGACTCCAGTTGGGTGATCTTGGAGATGTTCTTGTCGCTCCTTTCTATTACCAACTGGAGCCTCTGCACATTCTGTAATGGAGTTATTGATATGCATTTATTTTGCTTACTTGGGTTTTGAGGGATTGCAAGTTTTTCCTGGTTTCCTTACATCTTCCATTCATATTTCTTCATTCTTTGCGTTGTTGCTCTGAATTTTGGATTTTCTAGTGTGTGATTGTTTTTCATCCATCTACTTCTATATTCTATTGCTTTGTTCTTTTGACCTAATTTTTCTTTTTGGTTTTTCTTCAGTTTCCATTATGAAATTTCTCTTCTTGAATAATACCCTTCTAGACCACAACAACTTGCAACCCTCTTCTCTATGCACTTTTGTCGAATAGGTTCTGTGCATGGGGGGGGGGGGGGGGGGGGTTGTTTATTGAATAGGAAATTTGATATTTGATTTTTTTTTAAGGAGAAAAAGAAGACATTAGCTAGCATGGAACAAGGTGAAATCACAAATGAAATCTACAGCTTGGTGGACATTAGCATGGTAGAGAAATCTGTAATGGTTTCAACATATTCAGCAAGGTTCTGTGACAAAAGTAGCACAGTTTCAGATAAGTCAAAACATGTTATTTTCCTTTGAAATTTTTGGGGAACTAAACGTTGATAGTTTTACTTTGAAACCATATAATTTTGGCTAAGAACAATTTCGGGAAGTTGGGTTTCCAGTAGCCTAAACATGGCTAATCAGTCACGCTACGCAGAATTTCTGCAGCAGAACATGGTCAGGTAGGCATTTGTAGACATGCATATCTTTTTCGTTAGCATGGATTTTTCACTTCTTTTTTCTTTTTTGTGTTCATTCACCACCGAAATTTCAAATCCAGCCATGGGATTTAGAATTTCAATCATTAAGGTTCGAAAAGTTGGGCATGTAACACAATTTTACAGACTTTAAATTCCTGTATTCATTCTAAGAGTTTGATACTTCTAGGATTGCATTAGTTTCATTTTAGTATGCATAATTCATTCATTCTTGCATCAATAATTAACTTCAATTTAGTGAATCTTGCTCAAATAAAGCACAAGTCATAGTTAAAGGAGCTTGCAGAAAGCTCGGATAACTAGTTTAATGGATCATTGTAATTAATTGATTGAAATGTACATATAAAAACTGTCATAAGAAATTAAAAAAAAAAACTTTTAGCTCTTTGGATTGCTTAATGTCTACATGACGTGGTTTTATTACTGATTTTCTGAAATAATGGCTTCAATTACCTTTTTTATGACGTGGTTTTATTTTTTTTTATCCTTTTTATAGTGTCTGCAGGATGTCAGAGGAAGACATTGAAGCCATTTTTTCCTTTTCGCCCGATCACTTGTCATCTGAAGATGTTCTACGAGAGGTTGTTAATGATAATCCTCCATTAGGGGAAAAAATGCAAGAAGATTTGGGATCTCATGCGGAACCGTCGAATGTTATTAAAGATACTAACATGCCAAACACTCTTGTACCCATTGAAGATTTCAACAATGAGTTGCTGGAGAGTACTGCGCATGAGTTGTGGAAAGGGCGAGAGTTTCCAGATCATGATACATTTAGAAAAACTCTTGTAAATCTTGCAATGTACAAGAATTTCTTGTTGAAGCATCTGAAGACTAACAGGTACAAGGTTATTGCACGGTGTGGCGATGCAACATGTTCGTGACGTGTACATGCTTCTATTGTGGATTCCGGTCCATAATTTCAAATCCGGACATACAATCCAAATCATTCATGCTCACAACCAACCATGGGGATGGCACATAAAGAAGCAACATCGGCCTTGATTGCAGAGTTCGCCAAAGATAGGCTCCGATTTAATATAAGTACACACCCAAAGAAATCATGTTTGACTTTCAAATGGAGTTTGAAGTGTCAATAAGTTATAGGAAGGCCCATTACGCAAAAGATATTGCAATGCATGAAATACGATGTTCATTTGAGGAATCTTTTCAAACCATTCCTCGTTACCGCATGGAATCACAAATGATGAACCCTGGAACAAGAACCGACATGGTGAGGCAGGAAGACGACTCTTTTAAAGGATAATTCTGGGCAATCGGCGCATGCATTGTGTAAGACCCCGACCTCCAATTTTTGGATTTAGTGCTATTTTAATTGTGGTTTTTCTTTTTGAGTAAGATTAGTAGTGGGTTTGACTTGGTTTTTGAATTTGATAGATTTTTCTTAACTTTAGAGATTTTAAGGACCGTTGACTTTGGTTTGACCCGGCCTTTGTGAAATGTATTTTTGTGATAAATTATTCTTGATTTCTAAAAACTCTAATGTTTATTCCTTTAACTCATTTTATCGATCTTAACAACTTTCATGTTTATCCGTTTGGATTTGAGACTCAGAAATCGCATTTTTCGATAAAAATGGCAAAAATGACATTTTACACTAAATTTGTACCTGAATTTCGAAAATTTCAGAAATTGGGGAAAATATACTTTTTGGAAACTAGATATTTCACCGATCGATTTTGTCTTCTTTGTCGATCTCGTCCGGGACCCGCAAGACCATGTTTTAGCCATTTTAAGTTTCAGCTGAATGGGCCCCATTTTCTAGCTACTTAAGTTGTCTTCTCCATCTTCCATTTTCATTTCTTTTTCCTGCAACTTCTTGACCTAGAGCTGGGAGGAGAAAACCCATTTTCCCTCATCTTCTTCCTCTTGATTGATCTAGCAAGAGAGCTCCAATCTCAAATCTAAGACCGCCATTTTCTTCCTCTTATCTCAAGCCTTCGATTGCTACCATTTGCTTGGAGATTCCAGTTGATTTTCTACTCCACCTTTCCCCTTGCTTCTTGAGCTTGAACCCATCTCTTCCATGGTGTTTATTTAGCTCATAAAGAGCCCCTTTTCCCTAACTTTCAAACCCATTTTAGAAATGGGGGTTTTTGGTGACCAAAATAGTGATTTTTGTGTGCTCTTTTTGGGGTTTTTTGTGTAGATTTCGTGGCTCTTCTCTTGGGTTGGATTTGTGAGAGTTTTGATTAGCTTTTGGCCAAGGCAAGTAATCATTTTGGGTTTTTATATTATATGTGTGATTTATGACATATTACTTTTAGAAAATGTTGTCCTCATTACTAAGTTTTTCCATTCCATATTATGTTTGAATCTTTCTTAGTTTGCTCAAGTATTTTCCAAGCATGTTTACTAATCATCTTCTAATTTTGAAGTTTTGTCTTGATTTGGAAGCTTGTGCTTTGTTTAATGTTAGAAGATGTTTAATATCATGATTTGATAGTATATGATTTGATGATTTAAAGGTTTAAATTGTGTTATGGATGGTTTTAAATGTTGAATTTTATCCCTTGGAAAGCATGGTGGCTTAGGGAGTGCAGGTGGTACAGAAATAAGAATGAAGAAGGGAAGAAAAATGTGAAAAATATGACTTGAAACGCACTGTCCGTGCATTGTTGGTCAACCGTCGGTTAGTTGTCGGCTAGCCAAAATATCCATTTCGGCTAACCGAGACCTAACCGAATTCTGTCAGTTCCATTTCCCGAGACCTGCATCGCGTTTGGGACTTGTCGGTCAGCTTGCGGCTAACCGAACCTCTTCGGCTAGCCGACAGCCAACCGAGTCCCATTTCGGTCGCTTTTCCCGAGAGTTACATTTCTCTGTTTTTGATCCAGCGGTCAGCTGGTGGCTAGCCGACATACCCCACCTCGGCTAGCCGACAGGTGACCGAGAGCTGTCCGAAATTACCAAAGGCCCCGTTTTTGAAGGATTTCTATGGGACTGAAAACTAGAATATGCTAAAGACTTTTTAACTTGACATTGTGCATATGAAATCTGAAATACTTTCTTAACTTCGGAGGCACCAATCCATTTTTATTTTTTTGGTATTTGGATTTCAATTACACAAGGGTCAACGAATGGTCTTAACATATGCTTGATAGACTTTGTTTTCGAATCTCGTTTTGATACAAGAAATACCATCGTGCACTTGTTTTGAATTTCAAGTATAAGCTCGTTCAAGATTTGTTTCAAGAACCAAAAAGGGGATCACTTCTTAAGTTCGTTATGCATATAATTTTATGCTATTTTGCTAGCTTTGTCGTGCTCGTGTGACAAGTGATTTTCCCCTTGATTTTGACATATTTAGTATGTGTATCGCCGTGTTTTGTGCATTTATGAACTTAAGTAAATACCACTAAGCTTGGACTGCCCCTTCAGTCTGATCCACTGTCCGGGGGTCCTTAAACTTGTGGACTGTCTGCAGACTAGTCGTGTATTTTATACACATCGTGCGTGTTCCGGTTCCGCGGCCGGTTTCCCCGTCTACTTCGTGTAGCGTGGGTTCGTGTTCTTACGTGTTGTGCTTGTCGTGCGTGCTTGTTCTAATCATCATGAATGATGGATAAAGGATGGGCTCTTTGTGGATTACTATTCATGATATTATATGTATTCATGTTAGTTTCGTTTCGTATATCATTCGTGGAATCTTGTTTTCTTGATATGCATCTTGTTCATGCATTGTTTTAAACCTTGTACATATGTTTCAAGTTCATTAAAATGTTTTAAGCATTGTTTCTTTTAAGCTTTAGTTTTTGTTTATATTCTTGCCTAAATTGATCACCTGCCAGACCGTCGTGTCTGATATTCTACACTTTGGTGATCTAGGTAGCAGGTCATCATCTTGAGCTAGTTCGTGTGCAGTTGGCTTTTGAGTCACGAGTTTTGCAGGCTTGTTGTGTCTACGATGTCATGTAGACGTCATGCTTGACTCTGGAGTTACGTTTCACCCCTGGGTAGTACATGTTCTTAGCTTGATATTTTGTACGGCTTTTGTTAGCCTTTATCTAGGGAATGTAATTAATACACTTGTTAAATTTGTAAATTGAACATGTTTGGGTAATGACGAGCCTGATACCGTCAACTCTGTTTATTTTAATATTATGATTTGTTCCGGTCTGAGTTTGAATATTATTATGACAGCTTTATGCCGGTAGGTTGAGTGCGACGTGGAATCCAATGGCCATGGACTCCGGGTCGCAACGCCTCGTAAGCTTCCGCGAAATATTTTGATGTGTTTGGGAATTTTACCTTCCTCACACACGCGGATCTTGGGGAGAAATACAAAAATTTTAATTAACCTCAAATCACGCTCCCCGAGATCGGATCACTGCAGGATCCCGGTTTCGGGGCGTGACACATTGAATCCTTCTGTTCATCCTTGAGGCCAGTGATAGCCGTAGATGGGGCACATCTTCGAGGTAAGTATCCGGGTGTTATACTTACGGCGGCTACTTACGATGGTAACCATCAGCTATTCCCACTTGCCTTTGCCATAGTTGAGGCCGAGAGACGAGATAGTTGGTCATGGTTCTTTGGGAATCTTCAGATAGCTATCGGTGAACCTCGTCACTTGACAATTGTGTCTGATCGACAAAAATGTCTTCTTCCTGCCGTGGAAGAAGTTATTCCAAATGCTCACCATTGCTATTGCTGTCGCCATATTGCGGAGAATGTTCGAGCAAGATTTAAAGATGATGTGATCGTTAAAAAATTCTAGTTCACTGCTAAATCATACAAGCCATGCGAGTATGAGGCTCATATGCATGATATAAGGGCCGTAAATGAAGAGGCTTACAACTATATTCATGGAATCGGAATGCAACACTGGGCCAATGCATTTGTTGAGGGCCGGCGATACGACATGTTGACTCAAAATATTGCAGAATGCTTAAACAGCCTATTGAAGCATAATAGAGAGCTTCCAATAACAAAAGTGGTTGATGGGATTCGTGGAAGATTAATGGACTTCTTCCATCTTTGGAGAACTACATCCATGCAGCTGAATTCACGCCTAAGTCCTTTGGCAGAAATAATTCTAAGCAACTCAAAAGAAGGATCCCGACGTTTGATTTGTCAGCAGGCAAGGGAACATGAATTTGATGTTCAATCTTGGGAGTTCACTGATGTTGTTCACCTAGATAGAAAGAGTTGCACATGTCTAATGTGGGCAATGATTGGGATTCCATGCGAGCATGCCATGTCAGCAATCAGTAAAAGAGGCTTGGATCCATATGATTACTGCGAGGATTGGTACACATCTGATACATATCGAAGGACTTATAGTCATGTGATACATCCAAATCATGACATACGCCAATGGGAACACATTACTCATGAGGTGGTGAAACCTCCCCTTGCTACCAAACAACCTGGAAGACCAAAGAAGAACAGGATTCGTACGGAATAGCATAATCGACAAAGGAGACATGTAACATGCTCTGTATGTAAAAAACAAGGGCACAACCGACAAAAGTGCCATAATCCACCGATAGGAAGTTGATCACTGATCAACAAACTATGGCTCTTATCTTTTGGTAATAGCGGAGCCATGTCTTTTTGCAATGGTGGAGCTGATGTTCTCTTACTACTTTTTATAAAGGACTATCAAAGGACTTTTGTAAATGTGGCACCATGTCTTTTTGTAGTGGTTGAGTTGAAGTTCTGTTGCTACTTTTTGTGAAGGAGGGCCATCAAAAATTGTAAATGTGGCACCATGTCTTTTTGTAATGGTGGAGTTGAAGTTGAAGTTCTGTTGCTACTTTTTGTAAAGGAGGGCCATCAGAAATTGTAAATGTGGCACCATGTCATTTTGTAATGGTGGAGTTGAAGTTGAAGTTCTATTGCTACTTTTTGTAAAGGAGGGCCATCAGAAATTATAAATGCGGCACCATGTCTTTTTGTAATGGTGGAGTTGAAGTTGAAGCTTTGTTGCTACTTTTTGTAAAGGAGGGCCATCAGAAATTGTAAATGTGGCACCATGTCTTTTTGTAATGGTGGAGTTGAAGTTGAAATTCTGTTGCTACTTTTTGTAAAGGATGGCCATCAGAAATTGTAAATGTGGCACCATGTCTTTTTGTAATGGTGGAGTTGAAGTTGAAATTCTGTTGCTACTTTTTGTAAAGGAGGGCTATCAGAAATTGTAAATGTGGCACCATGTCTTTGTGTAATGGTGGAGTTGAAGTTATGTTACTACTTTTTTTTTTTTTTGTAAAGGTGGGTTATTTGCAATTGTAAATGTGGCACCATGTCTTTTTGTAATGGTGGAGCCTCATCTTATTTAGAAGTTTGTAAATAAGCAGAAATGTTCTCTTTTTGTAGTAAATCAATTTGGATACTAATGTCCTTCTTCCTTTTATGTTTTTGGTTGATCAATGATTACAAAAAGATATATTTGGTTGATGACCCCAAGTTTTAATTTAGAAGTGTATTATTAATGTATCTCCCCAACAAAAGACTCGTCGACGTCAACATAAACCTGTGTTGATGTCGACAAAGATGCCCAGTTATCAACTAAGAGCATGCCTGTGAATTTGTTGACGTGGACAAAAGATTCGTCGACCTCAACATAAACTTGTGTTGACGTAAACAAAAACGCCCAGTTAGCACAAAGAGCATGCCTGTGAATTTGTTGACGTCGACACAAAATTCGTCGACGTCAACATAAATTTGTGTTGACGTCAACAAAAATGCTCAGTTAGCACTAAGAGCATGCCTGTGAATTTGTTGACATCAACACAAGATTCGTCGATGTCAACATATGCTTGTGTTGACGTCAACAAAAAAGTTAGCACTAAGAGCATGCTTGTGAATTTGTTGACGTCAACACGAAATTCGTAGACGTCAACAAAAACTTGTGTTGATGTCAACAAAAATGCCCGGTTAGCACATGCCTGTGAATTTGTTGACATCAACACAAGATTTGTCGACGTCAACATAAACTTGTGTTGACGTCAACAAAAACGCCCAGTTAGCACTAAGAGCATGCCTGTGAATTTGCTGACATCAACACAAGATTCGTCGACGTCAACAAAAACTTGTGTTGACGTCAACAAAAATGCTATTGAGTGAAGTCCTTATGAATACTGAAAAAACTATTCACATTTAAGAAAACCCCCAGATTGCTTGGAAATAGGTACGAGTTCATTTAGTTGTGGTTTTTAGAATCTGATTTTTTTTTTCAATAAGATTTACAGAAATTAGAAGCTGGTATACCTTGCCTAATTTACAGAGAGTTAGATAACCCTCAACCCAAAACCTTCCAATCAAATTCTCCATCCATAATAAGGGTTGTTTGAAAGAGGAAAATGTAAAGAAGATAGTGGTGGGGAAAACTGCACCATGTGAGTTGTGGATAGTTTTCTCCGCCTCTTCTTCACATCCAAAGAGACCCCAGTTGTGTAAATTTTAGACTTTGACAAAAATGGCATTATTTAATGACATAGCAATCAGAACCCCCAAAATATTCTCTTTATGCATACTGTCATTACTTACTATATCACCTGATTATCTATCAGAAATGACAGACATGCAGGGCAAAAACTGATTTAAGCATGCATTCATTAGTACATGCAAATACAAGATTCGTCGACGTCAACACAAACTAACCTATTCGGGTATTTTCATTTTACAACTCAAAAGTAACCTGTTGAGTGAAAGCATTTAGAAGCTCCAAAATACACATTCACCACCCACATTTACAAGTATTTCAAAAAAACCCTATCACATTGATTGCTCACCTTCCAAAAACATTCACACCTGTATCAACATCAACCTGGCGTTACAAGTTCTCATCTGTATCAACATGTACACTTGTGCTACAATAGCATTGTATTTCTCATTAACAATTTTTTTTTTGGCAATTTTCATCATTATTACCAAACAAAGTAACTTCCAATTAGATTCAGCATTCGAAATCATATACATTAACAAAAATCATATTATAAAAGAATCTAAATCACATAAAAGTCCTCAACATTTTAACACCGTCTTCTCCACTCAAAATACCACTCAATACACTTGACTCACACAAATGATTTCAGCCTTTTCTCATACAATTCACGCTGCTTGATGTAGAGGTCGACAACTAATCTGCACCTGTAGTACATCATGTCCTGTTGAGTGAAAGCAATGTTTCGATTGAGGACAACATGCTCTATAAATCTCATTACAAAAAAATCCACAATCGTTTGAATTATCTTGTATTGGTGTGTCTTCAACATGGTGCCTTGTCCAACTTTTGAGGTCCTCCCATCCAAACTCAGCATAGCAGTCGTTCAGCCAAATAATCTACATGAAAAACAAGATACAGTTAGAAAAGTCTTAAGGAGATACAAGTATTTAAACAACTTAGTTTTGAAGACTTACAAATTCTTCTGCTTTTGGCCATTGCCTTTCATCCATTGGCATAGAATTGAAGAACTCCCACTTTCCTTCTATTGGATGTCCAATAATAACTTTGAAATGCTCAAGGTAGATTACCGGTATGACAATAACTTCTCACTTCCTCATTAGATCTACCCTCCATCCATGTTCACCAAAAATGTGTAGATAGGACTCTTTACTCTGCTTTAACCACATATCCTTCAAGGGGAGTGTAAAGAGTAAATGTTACATGTGCAGACCATAAACAAGTGATGTTTGAATCATGCTTGCTACTGTGAATTTTTTGTGAACTTACCGAAGCATTGGCGTCAATAAAATACGCATTCGGTGCCTTTGCCTTGAGATTACATCAAACCAGTTTTGCAGTATACCCGTGTCCATCCATTCTCGCGATAGAAGTTTCTTTAGCTTTTTAGGAGGGGGAGTAGTACAGTAACTAGAGAGCTCATCCATCTTGGAAAAAAAGGGCCTATCAAAATCATGCAACATAGAAGAACCATAAGAAAGAAGTCATGGTTACTTACTTTTTATAATAATCATCCCAAAATTGGTTAAGTGCTGTAGTCTCCTCGTCGGTCAGCTTGTATTCAGAATTTTGGGGCCACTTGAAGGTCGTACTAAATCCATCAAAGTTAGCTGGTCTTTTTTTTTTTTTCCGAGTAGCATTCTTCACACGAATTACAATTGAGGGCACCTTCTCAGTGGAAGGACCGACAGAAATGACCTTTTTCTAGATTTTGGGAGGAGTGCTATCAAAAACCATATGAACTGGAGTTGATATTGATAATCTTGGACTCCTCCTTTTCGAGAATACAGAAGACACATGAACGAGACCAGACTCTTTAGAGGATACAGGTGATTCATGCTCCTTTGAGCCAGTCATATTTTGAGTTTGTTACATTTTTTTCTTCAATATGGCTTTCAGCTTTGGACTCAAAGACTTCTCCACCGGTGTTTTCTTTTTTGAGGTCTCCCCATAACCAAATCCTGGAAATTGGTCTTTAACAGCATCAATCAAGTGTTCAACCTTACTCCGAACTACACGCAATGCTGCATCAGAGTTCATTTCATCGGCTCTCCTTTTGTTACCCTCCATAAATGTCTTAAAGTCTTCTAATATGAATAAAACCTTCAAAATAAAACTAGAGTGAGTAACATAATTTATAATGACGTCAATTATTAACTGCAATCATGGGAAAACCCAACTTACTGGCTTTTGAGGGATGAGTATTTCATCATCTCCTTTGGTGGCATGTGTGGGAGTTAGTGGAAACTCATCTCCTTTGGTGGCATGTGTGGGAGTTAACGGTTCATCATCGACTTTCTCTTTAAGGGGAGGAGCAATCTGTAACCGCGTCACCCAAGCATACCACATCATATAACTATCCTCGTGCGTTGGTGAAGCATCAGATTCCCCTTTTACCACTGTCTTCTCCCTTGTTTCCCAAATTGCAATGACTTCTTTCATGGATATCGAATAATCAGCTACAGACTTCTTCGCTTTATTAGCTCTATCGAAAGGCATATGGAAAGGGACGGGGACCATCTGCCTTAAGGTGCCGCTCGACTATCCAATAGAAAATCATTGTTGTATTAGAAGTGAAGAGATTTATATCACTTTCATGAACCACCTTTGTCAACTTATCGATGATTTCTTCATACGAAGACCATATCAACTGCAAAGTAGAAACTGTTGTTAGTCAATTGTTCATGATTTGAAAGTATTGAAACAAATAGATTTTTGTTAAAGGAAAATATCAAATGTACGTAAGAAAACTCACCTCTTCATGTTTCATATTGTCTAGTTGATCCCGACGCTCCTTAAGATTCATGGGAGGCCTGAATTTCGAAATGCTTTATATTCATGGTCTATATAGAGGGAATTTAAAGTTCAGTCAAATATCTATATGCTGGTCAATCGATCGCACGAAGGCCATTCTAGAATATGCCCAAATATGTAGATAAACATTATATGGAAGTAAAACCATTAAAAGTTCATATTTGTTAAAAAGAAAACAATGAAAACTAATTTGTTACCTGCAAAAGTTGCACGGGACAGGTCAAAGTGTCAGAAGATTCAATCTCAATCTTTTTCTTTTCTTTCTTTCCCTTTTCATCTTCATTTTCACCGCCCGAGCTGGATAACATTGCTGCCTTGCTTAGCATTCTATACAAGTTAGCCAAGCATGCAGGGCCCCATGCATATCTCTTAAATTCCTTAAATAAGCTCAACAACCATGCCGGGGCTGATGTACCGGTTGAATTGCTCACAATTTGACCACCAGCTAAGCAAAATAAATAGGCTATTGCCTTACATTTCTCATCATCTGAATTTTTTTTCTTTTTCTTCTTCTCACCTTTACATATTTCCTTCATCCATGCAAATTTGATTCGTGTCCCTATGCTGTCTCTTTTTGGCACCGGGACCTTTTGGAGAAAATCTTTACATAGTTTTGTAGTGTCTCATGTGTTGTACAGTGCCTTACCCGTCACTGCCGAGCCATCAATGGGAAGCCCGTAGATATAAGCCACGTCCTCTAAGGTGACTGTAGCCTCTCCACAAGGTAGATGGAATGTGTTAATTTCGGGCCTCCATCTCTCCACCAATGCAGTGATCAATGCATGGTCTATTGTGATTCTAGAGATGTTAGAGAGTTGCTCCAAACCACACATACGTATATATTCTTGTTGCCTATGTGTGAGCTCCCAACTAGAAAATTCATGTGGGGTTGCGATTATTCTTAAGTTGCCTCTTTCCTATAAAACCAATTCATGAAAAAAATTTAGTTTTAGTTATGAAATGAAAATGAGATTATAATTTCTCAAATAAAAAAAGATGGACACGCACCTCTCCATTCCAGATTGCCTCTGAAATGTGTTGTGGTTGCTCAAATAGTAAAATGTCTTCTTTTGTTGTAAAATCGGCATCCATCTATATAGATTAAAAATTCACAAAATACATATACATATTAAATCCCACTGAATATGTTATATATAAACTCATCTATGATATAACCTTAACCTGTTTGTTTATATGTAAACATTCATTCCATGAAAAATGCACTTTGAACCGACAACGAGAAACAATCGGTAACTCGTGTGTAGCAAGAAGCCTGACAAGAGTCAAAACCTCCTTTGCAATTTGTGCTGGTAGGTAAAAAAAAAAATATGGTGGTAGCAGCAGACCTTGTTGAGTAATGATATTAAACCTTGAAGAATTTGTTACCAACCAGCACCAAAACAAGTAGGTAGAGAGAATGATGAGAAAGAATGTAATTTGTTTAAAGATGTTTACAAATTGGATTTTTACTGGGTTGTTGGCAGCACCTCGATGTAGCCATCTTTTTCCAATGGAAATGGATGTGCAACTATGTATCAAAGATACTTTTCAAGGTAGATTTGGAGGCAGAACAACCTCAGACCTTGAGTTCTAATTAAATTATGAACTTGTTGCCAACTTGACATGAAAAATTGATTTTTTGGAGTTAATATGTTGAAGATATATGTTGTCTGTTAAAGTCTACATGGCTCATTCAGATTCCCATTCAGATCAGCCTGACTAGTAAAACCAGCAACAAATTTTGATAATTATGTACTTGACGACTATGTCTTTAAGGAATGCAGCATATTATCACTTCTTGTCACCTCTTTCAGATTGTGGTTTAGTCAAAGAGGCCAAGCACTTTTTGGAATCTTTGTTTGTATGCATAATCCCAAGTTAAAAATTGAATTTTTTTTCTCATGCCGGCATGTTGGATGAAATTGTATCAAGCAAGGATGTATTTAGTGAAAGCACCATGTGATGAATTTTCCAACTATTTCAAGAAAAAAATGTGCCTTCTCTTTATCGTAATAAGAAAGTTAAGAATTGAGTCAATGAGAACTTTCTATCATTGCCTGATACATAAAATTGACAGTCAATGAAAACTCACACATGATTTTGGGAATGATTTAGTTCTACTTCAGGGATCCAATTTTTCGTCCACTCATGATTCATGTTGGTATTTTTTGTTTTTTCCAATTCTTTTGGGCAATGTCATCCTATTGGCTGGGGATTCTCATTAGTTGCATAAGCTGTTAAGGCATGGTTTCCTGACTCTGATATGGGATACAAATGGGAAAGGTGGAAATGACTCCACCACTAAATGACCAACAATGTAATAGATACAGGGAACGCCGTAGAATTTGTAAAAATTACAGAACTTATTATATCTGAAGCTTCTTCAACCATAACTCTTTGCAATAATCCATTTAGCATGTACCTTAAAAAAGGTTGTATAAAGTATATAACAAACTGATGCTATGAAATAGTATAGAGTGAGCTAAACTGACGATAGGGGTAGAGATCTCTGACTCAGACGATGGGGGTGGAGCCTTCTCCTTCTTCTTTTCTCTTCACTGCCAATGAAGGTGAGAACTGAGTTTTCCGTTGTAAAAATGGGTAGGGCGTCGATCTCCTTCTTCTCCTTCCTCTCCTTTCGCTGTGATTGAGAACAAATGGGTAGGGCGTCGATCTCCTTCCTCTCCTTTCATTATGATTGAGAAAAAATGGGTTCTCCTTCCTCTCCTTTCATTATGATTGAGAAAAAATGGTTTGGGCGTCGATCTCCTTCTTCCCCTTCCTCTCTTTCTTCTCTTCATTGTAGCTTTGGGATGAAGAACGTTTTTCTCTTTTAGGGTTATGTTGACATCAACTTATGAAGGGAAAAAATGGAATGAAAAATCTGGAGGTCCTTGGCTGTTATTATTAAAATTTAAGGTCCTCAGCTGTTATTAAACTATTTAGGGAGATTTTTGAAGTAAGTGTCCCTAATTTCTATGAATTCAAAAAAAATCATAATAATTTAAGCCGACCTTAATAAAAATTATAATATCTTAACCAACAAACATTAATAAAATCAATAGCACTGAAGAGCTACTAAAAAAAACTCAATTACCTTATTTTTCCTATACCACCTAATCCTTAGGCATGTCGCAGTTGCAATTGCAAAATGAGAATTTCTTGTTTTATAGCCTTCCATTTCCTTCCTAATTACACAAATAAGAAGAAAAACAAAATCATATGATAAACAAGGAAAGAGAACATAAAACACAAATCACGAATTTAAAACAAAAGCTTCTTCTCAAAAATAGAAAGACCAAATAATCCGGTCACACAAAACTAAGAAAAACAATTTTAACTGGAGGTCCTGCCTTCGAATTTCTTTAAGGCCTTACCCGATACATAGGACTAGTGGGTGGTTCTATATATCCATGGATTTACCAATGATCAACCAAATAGGGGTCAACGGTTCCCATGTTAACAAAACAAAACAAAACAAAAAAAAAAAAAAAATTCTGTGACGAAATCAACAGATATAACTAATACAGGGATCTATCCCAAACTTGTTGGGGGGTGTCAGAGGGGGAGCAAAGAAAATAAACCTGAGATTGAGATTGAGAGCTCCTAAACTAGAAGGAAGAAACCTGAAACGGATGGGAAAGGAAAGCATAGGACAAGACTATGACATGTTTGAGTTAAAAGCCGGAGATGAGAAAGGAAGACCAAACGGATGAGAGAAAAGAAAGACGCCTCGCCTCTTTTTCAAGGCTCTGCTCTAACTCCTGGGTGAGACATCCGCTAACTCAGGTTAATATCTTACACTCATTTGATTAGACTGGAATTTCCTTTTTGTTGTAAATAGTAGGCTTTAAAACTTGCCAAAGTCTTGTCCACAAAGGACAATTATTACTGCGTGCAAACCACGTATTGTCAATTCTTCTGGGAACTACTGCATTTGACTTGACCGGTTAAGTCACATGGTGGCAGTGTGGTATGTACATCAGCCATTCTCTCGGTTATCCCACGTCTTTCATTTGAAAAGAAGTGACTTCGAAAAAATGGGTTTGGAAAGTGGAACCCAATTTTCATCCGTGATTGAAAAGCCCAATTACTTGTTAAATTTGCGATGCTAAGGTTTTCTAATTAATGAGGTGATTATGGGACTCATTGACATTTTGAAAATCATATTTCGTTGTTAGAATTTTAAATTTAAATCACACTGAAAGCCACTTTTGTCTTCTGGAATTTTCAAATTCCAAACCCCTTTTAGGCCTATTTGGCTCCTACTTTTGAGCCTTTCTAATGCATTTCTAAAGAGAATTGTAAGTTAGGAGATTTTTTACATTAATGTCATAACATGTCCCTAGGAGTTCAAGTTTCGTGTTCCATCGCTGAAATTTTGAATGTCAACACATCTGGAAAGTCACTTTTAATCTTTTGAATTTTAGAAATTCCAGCATTTTGAAATGCTAAATTGGGCATGAGTATGTGAAATTCTACACGAGGAATAGCTAAGTGAGGATTCCAAATTTCCCTAGGTAAAGGCTCACAGTTTGCTTTTAAATGACATGGCCCTTAGTTCCATACATATTACTGTTGGGCTTAGTAGGTCCAGACCAAGTAGGTTCATGGTCATGGGTATTTTGGTAATTGTACCGGGACTTTCTTATTGACTAAGATAGGGTTTCTTAGGGGAGTAAGAAAGAGAACATTATATATATGATGTAATGTGTAACCCATGAGATACAGACTGACAGACAGACAGAAGAGTGAACCTAAAGGAGAGTCGAGTTTTCTTTCCCGTGGACGTAGGCAAGATTGCCTAACCACGTAATTATTTTGTGTGTGATTGTTTGTCTTGTGTGGTTGTTTGTTCGTTCGATCGCATTGATTCACGTTTCCGCATACACGCGCACAACAATTACAACCCTCCATGTACGAATTTGAACTCATGAAAGATTAACGCTTCATCCATCCAAACACATGCTGAAATTGGATGAAAATGATGGGTAGGTTTGGCCAATGGTGGAAGTCAATGGCCATGGATCGGTCATGGGTGGATTCCACCCACGGATTAAATACAGACATTGGGCCATACATACCAGTATCGATGACTGATCTGATTTTTTGTTGCTTATCAGTAACAATTTGTATCGCCAAAAAATTGCTTAATATCGGCCGAATACAGTTTTTCATAGCCCACATAAACCATTTTCTACATAATTTTTCTTCCATGAGTTTTGCAGTGTGGCAAATTCCTTTTTCCATGAAAAATATACGTACACTAGGGCACATTTGTATGGAGGCAATTTTCATGGAAAGATGAAATTGCCACATCAATAAATTCTATGATTTTTAAATACATCGGAAAAGGTTTTCTGAGGATGTTAGAAATTCATGTTTGGTGCAAAAAAAATTTCCTCAATGAATTAGTGCTAATTTTGTTTGGTGCACTATGGATTTCTTTAGTGAAAACTACTGAGTGGGTGGGTCGGTTTGTGTGTGGTTGGGTGGATGGGGTTGGGAGGAAAAGGGGAAGAAAGAGGGCGGGTGGGTGGAGTGGGGGTGGGAGTGAGGATGGGGGGTCAGCTTTCTATGGAAATGGGTTTTTCATACCCCCATAGGAAGTCTATTTCCAAGGCCTAGGAAGGAAAAAACTGACGTAGCGAAAAAGCTATTCAGCAGAAAACTGTCACACCAAAAACATGAAAAATGAGTTTTCCGAAGAAAACCGCTTCATTTTCTTTGGAAATGGGCTACACAAACGTGCCCCTAAAGTTTTTAGGGGCATTCGGCGACAGGTCCCTGAATATTTCACTTTATCGCCTTAGATCCACACAAAAAAGTCATAGAGTCAAAGGTCCCTCCCACACTTTCTCATACCTGAAATGTCTAGTTTACCCTTTCTATAAATCATAACCCATGATTAGTGGGATATCCCTTTAATAATGGCCAACTAACATTTAATTGCCCACGATTAATGGAATCCCCAGATTTTCAAATAAATTCTAAAAACACAATAATAAATTTCAAAATAACGAAAATAAATTTTAAATAATGAAATAATTTCAAAAAATACAATAAGTTAAAAAAAAAGAAATATATAATCAAATAACACAAATAAATTTAAAAAGATGCAAATAAGTTTCAAAATATCCAAATAAATTTCAGAAAATATAAATAAATTTCAAAAGACTCAAATAAATCTCAAAAGATCCAAAGAAAATTTTAAAAAATGCAAATAAATTTAAAATAACGAAAATAAATTTTAAAAAATGCAATAATTTCAAAAAACGCAATAAATTTGAAAAGTTACAAATAAATTTCAAAAGACGTAAATAAATTTAAAAAACACATATAGATTTCAAAAAATGTAAATAAATTTGCGAAAAAACTCAAATAAATTTTGAAAAAATCTCAAATAAATTTACCAAAAATAGAAAGAAATATGACAGAAAACAGATAAATTTGAACAACACTCAGATAAATATGACAGAAAACAGATAAATTTACCAAAAACTAAGATAAATTTTGAAAAAACTTAGATAAATTTGATAAAAATTCAGATAAATTTGAATAAAATTCAGATAAATTTGATAAAAACTCAGATAAACTTGAACAAAATTCAGATAAATTTGATAAAAACTCAGATAAATTTGATAAAAACGCAGATAAATTTCACAAAAACATAGATAAACCCGAGCCCCGCTGCCATTCTTCTCCGGTAACATCAACGGCGATGGTGGATTCCGGTCATCATGTTAGTAAATACTACCGGGCTTCTGGGCTGAACGAGTCAGACCTGACCTGGAAGCTACCTTAAACCAAAATTGGCCTGGCCTTAATTCAGGCGTTTCTTCTTCTTCCTCAACTCTGTTTCGAGAGAGAGCCTGGGTTCTTCCTTCCTGGCCTCTGTTCAGGCAATTGCAAAGGTTTCCTGTGAGGGGATGCTGCAGACACCATGCAAAGTGAAGATCATAATGCTTCATTCCCTTGCCTTTGCTGTTGACCACCGTCTGCACTGTCTGCACTGCATCAAAAAATGAGTATAATATCTACATGGAATCGATATGGCATGAAATATAATGAAAACCCCATCATTACCTGAATCGATCTTCTCCAAACCCAGAACTCAATTGACCCCAAAAAATCCCAGCCTAACCCTGAATCCTCCCAAACCCATCATCGATCCCAACCTATTCGATTGACAGCCAAATCCCCCGCACCAAAACCCATCAAATCCGAGCCCCTTAAATCGCAACCCATCTAGGGATCGAGAAGGACAAGTGAGAAGAAGAAACAAAGGGATCAAGAAAGAAGAAGCAAAGAAGACGAGGAAGATGGTCTGAGGATCTGGAAACAGACGGCTCAAATTTCTTAGAAAGATCGGATCTCTGCTCATCGTCACAGAACAGACGAATAGAGGAACATGTGTTCCCAGAGACGCACAGAGGATCCGGATTTTCCTAGCCGGAGAAGGACCCCATACTCCCTGCCTGAGTCCAAGTTCACTCATGACGAGGAAAGCTTTGAGTGTTGAGATACAGAAGAAGAAAGGGATGGATTCGAACTATCGGAGAAGCTATTCCAGCATTTCTCCCAAGAACGACCAGAAGCAATTCTCATCCGGATCCGATCTCTCATCAAACAGATCGTAGAGGATCCGGAAACAGACGGCTGAGATTTCTCTGAAAGATCGGATCTCTGCTCATCGTCACAAAACAGACGAACAGAGGAACACGTTGTGTTCCCAGAGACGCACAGAGGATCCAGATTTTTCTGGCCGGAGAAGGAACCCGAACTCGCTGCTGAAAAACCTCTATTCTCCTTCTTCGATCAGTCTGCTGCACACCCGAACCTCTTTTTCTTCTTCGAGGTCTCCGAAACCCGATCAGTGTGGCCCAACAGAGATCGTAAAATACCCGAAATCCTTCCAACAATCGATGATCCCTGTCTGTCTCCTTCTCCGGAACGGCCTCTTCCTCTTTTTCTTTCCCTCTCTCTCCCGGTCTCCGTAGAGAGTTTCAAAAACAGGTCCCTTGGCTGCTCAAACTAGGCTCGTTGCAGAAGAAGAGGGATAATATAAAATTTCGAATTTCAAAATTAATGTAAAAAACGGTTGAAAGGGCAATTTAGTCCTAAAAAATGAGATGGTGTGGGTTAAGGGACCTCTTGCTGCAAACAGTCTAGCTGTGTGGACCAGAGGCCTTAATAAGTTTTTCCTTGGACTGGAGGCTGACACATTCACTTATAGGGACCTTTCGCTAATTTTGCCTAGTTTTTAAGTGATTGTGGTTGTGCACTTCAATTCTGTGTATTTTTATCGAGATGATTCTGACACTAACACTTCAATTCTGTGTATTTTTATCGAGATGATTCTGACACTAATGACCCTCTAAATTATTCTAATGGGAGCATCATCAATGCATGTGTCATGGGTTTTCCTGAATAATACCAACTAGGCCGGTGACATTTCTCTCTTATTTATTGTATTTAAGATAGTTGTATAGGGACGATCTAAAAAAAAAATAGGAAATCTCCATGCGGTCATAAAACCATCAAATTGGATTATGTGAGATCACATTTACATGATCATTAAAATTGATGCACTTGGGCCTTGACTCACGAGAAGCCATTAGATGTCGTCAAAGGCAACAGTTTGGGTCATATATAGGTAGGCCTGTCAATGGGACGGGCCGCGGGCTTGGGCTTGGGTTGTTCAATTCAGTCCCGAAACTAGAACGGGCCTGCCGGTTGTTGCCCAATCCCAGTCCTAAATTTAACGGGCCTACATCAAATCCCGTCCCGAACGGGCCCGGGTTGGGACAGGGCCGGGCCTGGGCTTAGACCGATCATGGACACAAGCAAAACATTTTCTAATTATTCCTATTGTCACTAGACACCCGGTGTGAACCGGACTTTAAACCCTCCTCCTTTTTTTCGGCTTGAGACCGGCAATGCATTGCGACAAGCAACATGGCGGAGTTAAAAACTTTTTTTTTTGTCGGTGACAGTAGAAAATCAATAGAAATGAATGAATATCCTATAGGCTATATGGGTCAAGTAATATAGGAATGGTTAAATATTTTTATTTATTTTTTTTTTGCCGGAATCAATAAAATGAATGAGAATGATATCCTATATGAGTCAAGTAATGTAAAAAAGAAATCAACAAAAATTATTTTTCTTTTAATATGTCTAAAACATCAGTTAGTGCATTCTCATCATTGTCTAAATCATCGTCACTAGTTTTGTCATGACTAAACCAATCTTGGGCACAAACTGTAATATAGAAATAATTATTATTAAATGACTTTGCAGCGGGCTGGGCCGGGCTTGAATGGGCTGGGTTGTTTCTCCCCAGTCCCAGTCCCATTTTGGGTGAGCTTTAAAATGTATTGTCCAAGCCCAGCCCACTCGGTTCAGACTTTTTTAAAAGCCCTGTATTTTTGGGCTTGGGATAGGCCGAGCCGGGCTTTCTATCCGTTTCAATGCGTCCCATTGACAGGCCTATATATAGGCGGCCATCTAGGCGACTAGGTCAAATGAATGGATCGAGAGAGATCATGCCTATGAGATGACCAAATTGAGATTTCAGACCATAAAAGGCCATAAAATATCATTCATCCCATTCCTTTATGTCATGAAAGACCATTTGGTCAGTTGAGTCAAGTGGGCGATCGGAGACCATTCTTACAAGATCATCAAATTTGACTTAGTATGGGCCATTAAAGACCATTACACCATGGATTTTGGGTTTGGCAATGGGACTATATATGGGAGGCATTTTATTGAAGTGGGTCACATGGAATGGGTCATAAAAATGGGTCAATAACTTTATGAATTTGTTCCAATAATTTTTCTAAATGACAAAACGATGACACCATTTCCTATGAATTAAGTTTAATGAAAAGAAGAAAAATCCATGATAAAATGGGTTTCTTTGATTTAAGATAATGAGTTTTATGGTAAAATAAGCTTCTTTGAATTTATAGGAATTCAATTTCATATAAACAAATAGGTCTTACCTTCCATGGCACATAATGGGTTTCTTCAAATTTTTAGAAACTCAGATCCATAAAAATAGACCGGCCCAATCACATTTTAACAATAATGAATTTATTTCTTTAAATCCTTGAGAATTCAACTCCATGCAAATAAACAAGCCCTGTTATATGTTTACAATGACTGAGGGCATGTTTGGCAACAATCCTCGCTAAGAAAAGGAATCTTTTCTTTGGAGAATTCCTTTGATCAGCTAGAAACAAGTTATACTCTGGGAGGATTTTTGAAGGGAGTTCCAAGTTTCGTAGCAAGAGAGGAATCCTACCATCTACATTATGTTGGGTCCAGTGGTTGTAACTTTTTTGGCGAATTTCTAATAATCTATGAAAAATCAAGGGCTGGGCTTTCATCCCATAACTGTTTTGATCTCTCTAAAGAATTTGAACGGCTTGGATCTTCCAAACGGCCTCACATAAATAAAAAAATAAATATTTTAATTTGAAATTTATTTTCCACGTATCTCAAGATTTATAATGGATCAACAGCTGAAATTTGACCTCCTGGCCATGCTTTGTCTTCTTAAGATGATGTATGGTATGGATCATGACTTGGGGGCCCACATAAACCAAAAACTAAAAAACACGGACTATCAAAAGTCCCTTCTTTAATACTGTGGAAAATCAATGGTCAATAGTTTTTTGCCATTTTCTCGTCATCCATCATTAATCATGTTGCCAAATTTGATTGGCAAGAGGTTTGAGGCCTTTTAGAGCAATTGAATGGTTCGGATTCAGCATAAGGGCCCCACAGAATTCCAGATCTCGTGATCATATGGTCTGAATTTCTTTGTTAATATCTCAAGATATATGAAAAATCAACGGTTGATTTTTGACATAGGAGCCGTTTTGGGGATTCTAAAGATGATGAACAGTTCGGATCATGATTGTAGGACCCATAAAAACAGAAAATCACAAAAAAAAAGTTAACCCCAAAACTACCATTCGGTTACTGTAGCTCCGCAAATGCACGTGCCCGCAGCTTTCGCCTTTCCAACAGTGGGGGGTCTGATCCTGAATATATTCAAACACATGGAACAGAGGACTCCTTCAAGGCTTTTTCCTCTGTGTTCCAACCTTGGTTTCTGTGGAAGCGAGGAAAACTACTAAAATTCCTCGCCGCGGACGTTTGCCAAATGTGCCCAAGGTTAGCTAGCATGGAGAAGGTAAATCATATCAAGAGGGCGAAAAAGTAAAAATCGAGGAATGGAGATGCCTCAAGAAAAGAATATTTGGGCAGTTTTTTCACTTCCCCTAGCATGGAGAAGGTCTAGGGAAAATTATAGTTTTTGGGAAGGAGGAGGAAAAAGTCATCTCTAAAGGTTAGCTATAGGAAAAAACCTCTAAGAAATATCCACTACCTCGACATGCCACGTCACTTTTAAAGACTTTTCGATAAATCAATGCATTCCATAAAATTCACAATTTAATCTACTAAATACTAACAACATTCTGTTTCTCCAACAACTTTGATTCTCCATAGCGCATAGGTCTAATTTTCCTCTCCTAAGATCTCATAATTTTCCTCTCCTAAGATCTCACTCATTTAAAGTCCCAATCTCTCCAATAATAAAAAATCTCTCTTTCAATCAATTTCTAGTTTGGGCCACATCTAATTACAAGCAACTAATTCGTATTAGACTCCCTTAACATGGGATGATCTGTATCTCAATACACAATTTCCTCTTACTCTGTTAATGCCTAAAAAGACTCTTTAATCTAAGGAATTATAAAGAATTTAAACTCAAATTTACCAAGTAATGAAACTCAAGCCTTCCTCCTAATCTCAAGTGGCACGTCGGTTTTGTTAGGCCCATCGACTCATCAACCAAAATTAAAGAAATGAGTCTTGAGATACAAAAAGTCTATTTGGCCTGATGCCAGGCCCGATAGGTGGCCTGACACCAGGCCTGTAGCCATTGGATCTCATTTAAAATGAGATCCAATGGCTACAGGCCTGGTGTCAGGCCACCTATCGGGCCTGGCATCAGGCCATGTAGCAGGGCTCCTTGAGATATATTCCTTTCTTCTTCTGATGATGATATCTTGCCCTAGTTGTGCCCATAGATGATAATGATGGTGACATTGATGACGATGATGATAATGACATCTACGACGACGATGATTTTTACATGGATCATGTTACATGGTTGTTTGATAACCTTTAGATCATGTTGCATGGATGTTTGAAGTGTCGTGCATATGTGTGTTTTTGGAGTTGCTGTGGGTTATGGATGGCAAACTTTTTACTTGATTGGAGTCCCCATTGGAGGTTTCTTAGGATGGGTCTTTCATCTTGGAGTTCTGGTATAATCTGTTATGATTGTGAGAATAGCTCTAGATCATTTATTTAATGGTATCTATATTACTAAAGGGATGTACTCTTCCTCACATAAAGACACCTGGCGCAACCTCAAACTTTTTGCAATGCCATTTCCGGAGTTGCCCTTATCCCTAAAATCTCTATATCTATTACACACTCAAAAGACCTAAAATCTCTCCATAAAAGAATCATCTTCCACTCAAAAGCCTAAAATCTCTCCATGAGATCCCTAAATAAGCCAACACACCAGATGTGCTACATTTATATCAATCAATTCATGGGTCCTGGCCCGCATCATTTGATTTTATAGACGGTTAGAATAAAGATGGTGGACCCCATTCATCTGGGTCCCACTTAAAAATATTTGGTCAATTTGTTAGGTCTATGATCCTTTGATCTTTCTTAATCAATTCATGGGTCCCATCCCGCATAATATGATTTTATGGACGGTTAGATAGAGATGGTGGACCCCATTCATCTGGGGGGTTCCACTTAAATAGGTTTGGTTTGGTCAATTTGTGAGGTCTATGATCATTTGATCCTTTGACCTTTATCAAGCAATTCATGGGTCCTAGCCCGCATCATATGGTTTTATGAACGGTTAGAATATAGATGGTGGACTCCATTCATCTTTGGGGTCCCACTTAAATAAATTAGGTTTGGTCAATTTATTAGGTCTATGATCATTTGATCTTTATCAATCAATTCATGGGTCCCGGTCCGCATCATATGATTTTATGGACGGTTAGATAGAGATGGTGGACCCCATTCATCTGGGGGTTCCACTTAAATAGCTTAGGTTTGGTCAATTTGTGAGGTCTATGATCATTTGATCCTCTGATCTTTATCAAGCAATTCATGGGTCCCAGCCCGCATCATATGGTTTTATGGATGGTTAGAATATAGATGGCGGACCCCATTCATCTTGGGGGTCCCACTTAAATAGGTTAGGTTTGGTCAATCTGAGAGGTCTATGATCATTTGATCATTTGATCTTTATCAATCAATTCATGGGTCCCGGCCCGCATCATATGATTTTATGGACGGTTAGATAGAGATGGTGGACCCCATTCATCTGGGGGTTCCACTTAAATAGCTTAGGTTTGGTCAATTTGTGAGGTCTATGATCATTTGATCCTCTGATCTTTATCAAGCAATTCATGGGTCCCAGCCCGCATCATATGGTTTTATGGATGGTTAGAATATAGATGGTGGACCCCATTCATCTTGGGGGTCCCACTTAAATAGGTTAGGTTTGGTCAATCTGAGAGGTCTATGATCATTTGATCATTTGATCTTTATCAATCAATTCATGGGTCCCGGCCCGCATCATATGATTTTATGGACGGTTAGAATATAGATGGTGGACCCCATTCATCTGGGTCCCACTTAAAAATATTTGGTCAATTTGCTAGGTCTACGATCATTTGATCCTTTGATCTTTTAAAATCAATTCATGGGTCCCATCCAGCATAATATGGTTTTATGGACGGTTAGAATAAAGATGGCGGACCCTATTCATCTGGGGGGTTCCACTTAAATAGGTTTGGTGTGGTCAATTTGTGAGGTCTATGATCATTTGATCCTTTGATCTTTATCAAGCAATTCATGGGTCTCAGCCCGCATCATATTATTTCATGGACGGTTAGAATATAGATGGTGGACCCCATTCATCTTGGGGGTCCCACTTAAATAGGTTAGGTTAGTCAATTTGAGAGGTCTATGATCATTTGATCTTTATCAATCAATTAATGGGTCCCGGCTCGCTTCATTTGATTTTATGGACGGTTAGAATAGAGATGATGGACCCCATTCATCTTGGTCCCACTTAAATATATTAGGTCAATTTGTTAGGTCTATGATCATTTGATCTTTCTTAATCAATTCATGCCTCACCTAAAGAATAAAACATTTGGAAAAAAAACATAAAGATCAAATTAGCAACAAAAAAAAGGATTCACAAGTTTACTAATTAATAAGTTTATTAAAAATAATTCATATCAGTCTGTGCATTTGGTGGTCTCATGGTCCGTGCATAGCACGGGGTTTTGCTAGTAGGGTGCTAAATGTATAGTTCCTGTTTGTGCCCAATTTACTGTGGTTGAAGAGAACTCTCAGTGGCCCATAAAAGTGACAAAATAAGATCTAATTAAGGAAAGCCAAAGATGCTTGATTTCCTATTGGTAAATATAAGAAATAATGTTAGATACTCTTATTTTGAAGTTTTTCTTTTTGACTTATTACATTTTCTTATTTGTTTTGAACAATTTCTTTTTTATATTTTCTCTCTTTAATGTTTTATATAATTTCTCTAGCATTCTCATTGCCAAAAGATTTTATAGATTTTTTTCCTTTTTAAAGTTCAGTGCTTTTTGGTCAATTATTATTATTTATTGATTGCAATGCTTCTTATTATTTTATTATTTTAACTTCTTATTAATAACATCATCATTCTTAGTTTTCAAAAGAAAATCTTTCTATAACCACAGAATTTTAAGTTGTTTTTCATCTTATTTTCTTCTAAAATCTCTTTAAAACAAAAAGTGATTTTTTTTTGTTTTTAACTATAATATTAATTTATTATATATTTGTTTTGGCCAGAGCTTAGCACAGGTCTTTATTACTAGTATATATATATATATATAGGAAAACCCTCTCAGCTCGGGCTGAGGAGAGGGTACGCACAAGCACGTGTGTGCACTCATGAGATTTGGGCGCTAAAAATGTTTCAAGGGAAATAAAAAGCCCACCGAAATCATTTGGATGCCCTCCATCCATTGCAAGCTCTCTCTCACTGTCTCTCTCTCACCTTTCTCTCTCGCGATCGTCCGCCTAACCTCGACCACACTGTTGGGATTGGTGTATGCCCTAAAGCCCACTAACTGCACTCTCATCTTTTGTTACTGTATATTTACTGGTTATTTAATGGAATGACTCTTTTATGCTTAAACATGTATATATGTATGGTTGTGTAAGGCTCATTATTTCTAATAAATGAATTAGGTGTGTAGTGTCTACACACAGATAGGTCTAATTCATGGACACTGGAAACATCATATTTGTTCATAACTGAGAGATGGAGCTGGGCACTTCATCTTGGTATAAGTTATAATGAGAGACTCTCCTATATTCAGGGTGACTTACCTAAGTCATGGGAGGGCTTTCTCGGATTCATCTCATTAGTGCATATGCAATGCATTGAACAGGACCATGGTAGGTGTGATCTCTAAAATAGTACTATCACAGAGAGAGATCAAGTCACCTCATGCTACTGAGTGACCGGTGCTCTTAATCTTGAGCATTTGTGGATGAACTGACGAAGTCAAGTTCTTGTGCTTTAATTCACTATGGGTGAGATTCTTTTCATGGGTCAACAGCTCTGTGTTTTGGGTACTCGGACTTGATCAGTTGGGACGTGCAGATGCAATAAAGAATCTATGCCATCTAATGATGGAATGATCGTCCCCTTAGAATTATCTGATTAATCATCAAAATCTAAGATCTTAGTATATGGATGTTCCATATGGATATTGAACTTGTGAGTCGCTCCCTGGATCAAGAGAATGATATTCGAATGATGATTATGTTAAGGATATGAAGTTCTAAGGTTTAGATGTAATCGGGAAGGTTGATAGTACATGTGATAACCTGACTCGATTATGGATGTTACATAGAGGGGCATTCAGGTCATTACACTTAGTAGGTCGAAGACAACCGTCATTTTATGACGAGCATATTATATTATATATTTGTCTTTGGAGTTTAACCATAACTCTTTAGTGGAATGAGTTAAGGTTAAAATGGTCTTTATGTTGCTATGGGTTTAGCATGAACATTTTGGTCATTTTGGGAGCCAATGGCAAATATGTCTTTTGGTCCCTTCTCTAGTCACTTTCCAAGATTGGCATGGTTTCCTAAAATGTTTAGATAACATTTGGATGAATTATTTTAGTGGAAAAATAATTTTGAGTTTAAATTCAAATAGGCCTTTGATGGCATACATGAATTTAATTCTAGATAAATTGTATGTGGGCCATGGGGTGCATTAATATGTGGGACGTCTATAATGGGATTTCTATGGGTAAGGTTTCCAACTTTGAGTAGAACTCTCTACTTGGAAGGTTGGACTCCTCTTTGGATTAGTATTCCTATGAGAAAGTTTCCTTTTTGGATTAGAAACTAAAATTAGTAAGTGTTATACAACTAGGATTACTAATTGCATGGGAAGTTCCTTAGTTTCCTTTTCTAATTAGATTGTATCTAAAAGGAAATAAATCTTTAGATTATACTTTCCTTTTAGGACATCTTTGAGAATGAGGAGAGATAACTTTTTGGGAATGCTACCATAAAGTTTCTATAAAAGAGAGAGAGCTTCTCCCTTGGACGTCCACTACAAGAAAGGCAAGTTCCCATCCCACACGTCCAGCCTTGAAGTTCTTTCTTCTTCATTGAAGAAAGTTGTAGGTCTGAGATTTTTCCTTGGAAAAATAGTTCTCAATTCCTAGATTAAGATCCCACCATCTTAGCCAATCAGATTTGGAAGTGAGATAGAGAAGAAGATCAAAGGCAATACTGCTGCAGAAAATTCCAGCAACTTGTTTGCTAATTGCAAGTCTGAGTTCGGGCCTTTGGATCTATTTTTTCAGAGATTTGAAGTTCACAAATCTTCGAGGTAATAGTCTTCTTCATTCTCCTTTAATTATACACTTGTTGGTCATGAATTCATGGAGTTCTCATGCGATCTAAATGGCTGATTTATGCTGCCCAAATCAGATTTTTTTTTAAAATCTGTCATGTTACAAATTAGCCATGAATGTCTTCCGCTAATTCAGATCTGAATCGCAGTTTCTTTCACACACAACACGACCCTCCCTCACTCTCTCGCAACCGCATGCCAGTCCTTGACCCCGACCGCACGACAAATGAGCCCATTCTCCTTCCCTCTCTTTTCAATTCCTTTCCATATCTCTCTCTGTGTTGTGTGTGTGTGTGTGTGTGCGCGCGCATTTTGTCTTTAACTTCAATGCCCTAGGAATTTACCATAGTGTGAACCTAATATTAGCCCCCATCCTTTATTTGATATTTTGAACAACAATGCATTGCAACAAGCAACATCACTATTTCGGGCGGTTAGGCAGCCCTAGGCCAAGGTTGCCTGTAGCTCCGGTAATCCCATTTTTTGTTCTACTTTTTCATAAAATGGCCTTTTATGGCATTCACTATGCCTTTCTTGGCTTTGGATATGGTCTTTTATAGCCTAATTGTATTGAGCCTTTCTTGACTTTAGATGTGGCATTTTAAGGCCAAACCATGATTATTATTTTTTTGCAAATAGGGTTAAATTTTGCCGAAAATTTAACAAATATTCCATTTTTCACACACTTTGAATTTCATCTCCTTGCATATTATGGTTTTGGATGTGGTCTTTTAAGGCCCACCCAAGATATTTATTGTGTTGGGATCCCATTGGATTCTTCATTTGGGTATATATTACGTTTTTTTTTTTGCATGAGATGCCCAATACATGGAATCCATTTTTTAAAATAATATTTTTCTAATTTATTTGACCTTTTAGCTGCTAACTCGCTAGTTTTGTTGATTTGATGTGTATTAGGGTTTTTATTTTGTTCATTTCTATAATTTCATCATGACTTTAATTACCCGATTCATTTGAAATGTTCTATTTATGTGGGCTTCGATGGCATTGGATGTGTAACACCTCGACCCTTAATCCTACATTAATTTATAATTAATTGCTTGTAAGTTAACTAAGTGTGTTTAGAGTCTTAGCGAGTCGGGTTTGACGTGTAGATCCCGCCTGCGAAGTCTCGCACGATTCCGAGCGCGTTTGGGTAGAGTAGGGGTTGGTTTGTAATTTCGGAAAACTTTCAGGGTTTTTTATGAGATCATGATTTTTTGTGAGTTTGGGTGCATTGAGTAGGTCTCGGCATTTCAAGAACTTTAGTCTTTTGTCGCGTTTCGATCCGACGCGTCGAAGAGGTTAAAATATCATCGATTGTGAACTTAGGACTATTTTGTAATTTCCAAACCCCAAACCCTATTCATACCCAACGACCCCCATCCCCTTCATTTCTTTCTCTCATTTCTCCTCACTGCCTCCTTGCCGTCGACGACCACCGGAGTCCCATTCTCGCCGGCCGAACTTCTCTTCTTCTTCCTCAAGCTCTCTTGATCTCACCCATCTCTCTCTTGGGGCATTCCATTCACAACCCATTTCTAGGTAAGCTTCAAAATCTTTTAAATTAGACTTTTCATTCTCCTTTGCTTAGAAATGATTTAGATGAGCTCACCCAACCCATTTGCATCCATTTTGTATATTGATTTGGGGTTGAGAGCTTTTTCTCCAACTTTGAGCTCAAAGAGGGATTTTCCCCAAATTTTCCTTGTTTTGTGAAGCTCTTCATCAAGGCAAGTTAATATATATTTAAGCTTTGATATGTTTGTCTTCCTTGATTTGGACGATTGATTATGGTTTAGATGTTCATATGCTCATTTGATGCCTTAGATGTTAGAAGTGATAATTAGGTCTTATTGCTTAATGCAATGGATTCTTAATTGGATGATTAGATTGTTGGATCGGATGGGTTTGTGTATATGGACTTGTGATTGGAGGATATCTAAGGTACTTAGAGAGGGCTTGGCCCTATAATTTCCTTGTCTGCAGGTGTGGATGGAGGAGGGGAATGGAACTCCCCATTTTTTAACCAAACAAAGAATTCTGAAAAGAATTTGGGAGTAGTCGGTTATCCGAACCAGGTTATCGGTTAACTGACCTGCCGGTTCCAACTCCAGCAAGCAACATTTTGGAGTAATTGTGCAGTCGGTCAACCCCTCGGTTAATCGAACAGGTCAGTTAACAGACTGTGGTATTTATTCTGGACCGAATTTCCCTTTTTGAAAAGGGATTGTTTTCCTGGTTTGAGGGCTTAGGTGGAACCTTAGCTACCCTTTTTGGACTCATTTGACTATGTGTGAGGATGTTTTAAGCCGACGTTCTTTACGATCATTTCGGTAGTTCGGGATTCAACCTAACTCAATCGTAAACGTTGTGGGGCAACGGGATATCCTCCTTTATATCTATGCACGAAGATGATTCGTCTAGGTATCGTGAACCCTGATTCCTTTCGTTGACTGAGTAGGGATGTATGATGCTTTGAGAATGACATTGTACTTAGGTTTGGATTATTTATCGCTTTTGATTCCGAATTGTATCGTCTGGTACTTGTCTACTTGCAATGGTCATGATCTTTAGGTTTTGTTTACTTTGCTTTGTCAGATTCGCATGGGGAACTTAGATGATGGACTTAGGACCCCCTTTAATATTCCGTTTATTCTAAAGTTTGTTTAAAGTGTCGAGGGTAGGTGGCTTTGATTGTTTAAGCTTGAAGATGACTACTTTGGTATTTGAAGTTTTGCTTGCTTGTTTGGTTTGATTTGATTTGATGAAAGGTAGTAGTCTTTCTCTTTCGTTTTAATGAATCTTGTTCACGTAAGAAAGCCTGGCCCCTCACTATTTATGATTAGGACTCTTGTGTCAGGCACCACTCAGTTGTAGCGTTCGACACAGCTAGGGCACCACTGTGATAGGACCGTTACTTTTGGCCGTCTGTAATTTGGAGATTTGATGGATGTACACCATCGGATACTTATGTTTGATGGAGGCTTTGATGGTTGTTTGCTTGTACCCCAGGTATCCACTTTTTCTTGCTTGGCCGGGCTTTTCTCTCGTGCATTTTCTCTACCACAACTCGGTTCGAGTTGGGAGGGCAGTGATACTATCTCATGGTGATTAGCCTATGTGGACCGCATATTTTGTTAGATGATTTTGTTAGATTGTTTATGATTCAAATGCTATGCATTTCTTATGATCTTGTTTATCGTTTACTATGTTTTGTACTATATATCTATGGTATGTTATATATATATATTGTTTGCCGACCGTCGTGTCTGATGATGCTACTCTTAGTGCATAGGTACCGAGCCCTTCTACACCGAGGAGGAGATGACGGAAGAAGTTCAGGCAGATCAGCCTGATAACCTCTTAGATTATTATACGGACGGCGTTGTATAGCCGTTTTGTCCCCGTACTTGAAAGCCTTTACGCTATACCTACCAAATTCATCTTTTGGTTATTTTGTCGTTTTGATTAGGCCCGAGTTTTATGTGGCCTTTGTTGTAAATAATACTTTTGATTAACTGTTACAAACTTGGATGGATATTAGATAATATGTTTCAGTATTTGCTCTCAACTATACTTTATGAGATACTTCTTGCATTCTTGAAGTTTCCGCTAAACGTCTTATGTATTTGAGAAAATGTTTGTACCTCACAGCGGTCTTTGATCCATTTGGGACATGATTAGGGCCACGTGTTGTTTATTAATGTTGGAAAAAAAATTAATTGGCCCTAATCTCACGCATTATCCCCGGTTTCACGATTGGGGGTGTGACAAGATGTCTTGGGTTGCGTTTCAGAGGTTATGATTTTCCTTTTTGTTTTAATTTTTTAAGTAGCAAATTAGCAAGGCAATTTAATCATTTGTGACGTTGGAGTAAAGTGATAGAATAGAATGTCTAGATTTAAATGTAAGATTCTATACATTTCAAATTCATGCATTAAATTAATCTTTTTCTCTAATATTCATTTTCTACCGTGATGAGTTTTTTTTCGTAGGGAGAAAGAGGTTGTGCGGTTCATTTGCTTGGATGAAATTGCGACAAAATACATACCAAATCCAAATTCAGAACAAGAACAAAATGTTGTTTAAATGGAAGAAATAAAAGCATCACTTCAAGAGATAAAGGAGGGAATTTGATTTCTAAGAGATGGTATATATAGAAACTCAAAGCATGCAGAAACTGTGTCAAAATGGTCGTGCGACAAGTTGACCTTGTTTATGTCAAGGTTGTAGCAGAATTTCTGCCATGTCGTGGTTCAATATTCATTGGTTGTTACGTTGTAACAGGGCCATTGATTGATTTGTATACTCTTTATTTTAGTACTAACATTGTATGTTTCATGGTGTTTTAACATTCGAGATGAAATGAAATGGGTGCATTTTGAAATGAAATGGATGCGTTTCCAATAGGTTGAATGTGTTTAATATAGTTGTGTTGATTGTTAAATATTAGAATACTTGAATGTTGACAGTTTCAATATAGCATTACATGTGCAAACTGATCGGGCAAGGGTGTCAATGTAGTAATAACTGATGAGACATTCATATGGAGCAATGTTGATTAAGAAACTTTCCAACTTTAACCTATCCTAATTTAGAAACTAAATCTAGCCTAAATAATAAAACTAAACAAATTACAAGAAAATTCCTAAAAACTGAAAATTAACAATTGTAACTTTCCAAATAAGAAATAAATATAAACTAAGTAAAGAAACCTAGGTTATTCAACCCTATTCTAACTAGAACCTGCAAAAGTAACACACTCATCAAAACAACCAATTTAATATAAGATAAATTAAAACAAAACTTCCTAAAACAAATTACAATGTAAATATGAATGATTTGTGTTGCCCTAAATGTAAATCTATGCAAGTTTCTAACTATATGATGCATGTTGTAAAAATCTCAAGTATGAAAACTATTGCACATGCCCAACTTTGCTGGACTGCACGACCAAGATAACATGCTCTAAACCTAAATCTAAAGGCTGGCATTTAAACCTTGATGATGTATGAACAAAAAAAAAAGTGAAAAAGGACTTAAAATGAAAAAGATATGTCATCTAAAGATGCCTAGTTGAGCAGTTTTGCGCTGGAAATCTGATAAAGGCTTTGTTGAATACCCCTGTTTAAGCCACTGATTAACCGGCTTTCCGAGAGATATTTTGGCTGAAATTTGGGGTTTTCAAATTACTCATTATGGAATTCAAATCTGCTATTTTTCAGGACAAAACAATCACGTTTTCCTGGTTTTCAACTCGCACACTTTTCCAACACAGTCGGGTCAAAGGGTCAAATCTACTGAAATTATGTAGAATTTTTCACTAGTCACATATCAAATCCGAATTTAATATTTCTAATCAGTCCACAAACTTTGATTTTCAGCAACAAAACATAATTTTAAACATGAAATCTAATTCTAATGAATGCACTAATCACTTTCCAACCATAGATCATGCAAATAACATAAATAGAAAGTTTCTAATCTAACATAAAAGATGCAATTAGAAGTTTTTAAATCAGAAAAGGTGATGTAAAATTAATCAAAAAACTTACTGAAAATAAAAAGAACAAAGGTGAAAAAATAAAAAGCGGAAAAGATTTATTAAAGATCTAGAAACTAGACGATCATACAAGCATTGAAAATGCGATTATGAAGTCCTCTCTTCTCGACTTTTAATTCATTTTTTTTATTTTCAAAATCCTAGATCTAATCATGCGAAATATTGTCTCCAATCAAAACACATAAAAGATCTAGAAATAGAAAACTAAACCACTTACATAAAGAACACGTAGAATCAAATCCAAGTAGTGTCTTTATTCCTTGATCTTTGAGTACAAGAAATTAATATTCTTCAATCTTTCTCATTCTCTCAACATGGCCTCTCAACCTATGCCTAAAAGAATTAAAAGAAAGAAGAAGAAAGGGGCTTAGAGAGAGAGAGAGAGAGAGAGAGCCTCCCGAGGTGATGGACGTCCAGCCCCTTGGCTGGTTCCCTTTTATGTTCTTTGAAATGTCTTGGTTAGCTAAGAAATATCCTTGGTATTAAGGCTCTTGTTTCCTTTTGTGTAGAAATTCTTGCTTAGCCTCCGAGCTAATTTCTTTGTTGGAAAGACCTTGACTTTGTCAAAAAATATCTACCAAATTTAGTGTCTTGATATGCTACTCTTTCTTTGTAAGTCTCCTTTAGAATCTCCAAATATGCTCATGACATGAATTTACCAAAAATTCAGATTTTTGCACAAATTAAAAGATCCTATATGGGTTGGACGTCCAAGAGAAACGACCCCATCATAGACGTGTAACATTCTCTTTAATGAAGCCCACATGGCTGGTTGGTGAATGTTGGACCCCACACAGGATTCCAATGACATGTAGCACCATGGCTTGGACGTCCCATCATATGAGGATTTTCTTGGCTACTTTCTTTTCTTCCTTTTTTTTTTCTTTCTTTTCTTGCTTCTTGAGATTTTGACTTTTCATTTTTACTTCTCTCTCAAATTCCATCAATGCGCGGGCCCCACTTTCTTGATTTCTCCTACAAAAATTCAAAATAAACAAATCATGTGTGAGAAATTTGAGAGGACTATGTATGGACCCTACTTGCCTAATGATGCACCGAAATAAAAAAACTTTCCAAAAATAACTCATGATTGTAAAAATAGCAGATATACATTGATGAAGCAAAAAAAAAAAAAAAAAAAAAAACTAATTTTGGGGTGATAAATGAGATGAAAAACCGTAATTTCATAAAAGTCATGCAATGTGATGAAGTTTAACCGTGTTTCCAAAAATAACCCCAAATGCATGAATCATGAAATTGAGTGTAATCTATGCAATTAAACCTAATTAAGTCCACAAATGCTCGTAAAATGATGACCTAATGACCCAATTTTGTGGACTTATCACACCCACAACCAGTTTTTTGCTAGTCCCTTAGCAAAATAAGTGAAAAGGAATAAAACTATCTAACCTAACACTAAGGAAAATATCTAATGCAGAAAATAAAAATGAAGAACTCCACTTTCGCTGGCACTCTTGACTGCATTTAGCGTATGCAGTAAACCCTTAAGCCCCTAGATTCCACCTAGTGGACGAGTTGTGTCTCGTGAGGGTTTGCAGTGAATATACGCACGAAATTCTTTCTTTCCTTTTTTTTTTTAAGTCAAAGTAGAAACCTAACAAAATCATGGGAACTTTTCCAAAAGAAAATTTACAAACACCAAATATTCTCGATTCTTGGAAATTTTCAAACGCAAATCTTAAATTAGGTTCACAAATCTCATCTTTTGATCAGAAATCCTCAAAATCATGCTAAATTGACCGTGCATGGTGAAAAGGTGTGTATACGTAAAAAATATAGGCATCAAATGATCTACCAAAATTTATGTAAAAAAAAATTTTAATCTAAAATCCTGGGCCACCTAACCTTAGCAAAGAAAAACAGTCTTCCTCTCAAGGCGACCATGACGGCTTTCGCACGATTGTTTTTTAAAATGCCATATTTTTTTTAGAAATTTCTTTTTCTCTTTTCTTTTTTTCAAGATAGGGCTCCTTTGTGGTGAATTTATCTCATAAACTCCTCCATTTTCAAGGTTATTCATCCCTATTTTTCCTTTTTTTTTCTTTTTCTGTACTTCTTTTTTTTCTCTCTTTCATTTCATTTTTTTTACGGTCCCCAAGAATAGGCAGCCCTTTCCATTTGCCCGAATTAATTCACTAGTTTGTGGCTGATCAAACCACCCAAATGAATTAGGAAACTGAGAAACTTAGAGTCGGTTTTCTATCATATTTTCAACCCAATCGTCAAAGAAAAAAGGAAACCATAGCTTCACATTCAAAACCTTGAAAACGTATACATACTGTATAAAAGTGAGGGATCAAATTTCAGCACTTTTCAAAAAATCATTTTCTTTCAAAATTAGAAATTCTTCCTAAAAAAACTAAAAACAAACAAATGTGTAAAAATGATGTCTAACAACAGACAAGTGTGCTTGTCCCCACCCCCAACCTAACATGAACATCGTCCTCGATGTTAAAATGAATGAAATGCAATGAAACATATGAAATATGAGGATTGAAGTATCAGAGGGTAAAGTGAAGAAGTCACGTGTAAATGAAGCTTTCCCGAACCCCATCCATGGTTAGACATACACAAAAACAAACAAGAAAAAGAGAAAAAAAATAAAAAAAATAGAAGCTACACTACTAGGTACTCAGCATGGAATCCACCCAGATCCCAGACAAAATTTTCCTCCACACATTAGACAAACATACACAAAAACAAACAAGAAAAAGAGAAAAAAAAAAAAATAGAAGCTACACTACTGGGTACTCAGCATGGAATCCACCCGGATCCCGGACAAAATTCTCCTCCACACATTAGACAAAGACGACCACACATTTCTTGTCCAATAGTGAGAAGGTAACCACCATTAAAGTCTTTTCCTTTAAAAATAAATCATGTAAGTCTGAAGGAAGAGATTGCATAGATGAGCTTGGTGGTTCAAGTGATTCCCATGCATGTCATCCTTCAAACTTGAACTTCTCAAATTCCTCTAGCACAGGTGCGGAAAATGTGGTGGCAATGTTGCATTTGAATGTTTGGAGGGTGCCATGCATGATTCTGAAAATTCAAACTCAAAAGGTCTGAAGAAGGTCATTTTCCTCAAATTTGGCAGTAGAGTCCCACTTAGGGCCCACAATGAATGCATTTTCTATTTCCCATAACGATTGATCATTAAAAGCTAGAGAATGAGCAATGCATAAGTCAAATTATTTCAAATTATCAGATTCGGGAATTTGAAAAACATCCACGAAAGTTTCAAACCCTTCAGGAGGATCAAAATGTATATTTGTTATTCCTTTCAAAATTGGAACATCAAACTCTTGGAAATCAACAATGCTTGATTCAATTGTTGTGAAAGAATCAGAATCTAAGAGGGACTCCAGGGAATCTTTCTCCAAAATATCCCGGTGGGACCGGCTCAACCATTGGGGAAAAGGGGTCATAGGCAGGAACGGTTCATACTCAGATTCTTTTTCTATCATACCACTAGCACTACTCTCATCTCCACCCTTAGATATTGACTGTCTATTTGTGTGTTCCAGTGATAAAAAGTGGTTCCCCACCCTACACACATGCATAATATTATCCGCTTTGGCCCACAGGCCTCACGATTTTATTTCTAATGGGCCTCATACAAGGTAAGGGTGTGAGATCTACATATAATCCCATTTACTTTCCTTTCTATAGTCGATGTGGGACTTCGAGGCGTCACAATCCACCCCCTTAGGGCTGCACGTCACTATGCACTAGCCTGCCAGTCCCTATAACCTGCCAGCCCTCTTGGCCCGCCCACATTGAAATCCGCCCACTTGCACCAGACCACACAGGGGACCCACACTCGAACTAGTCGAGAGTCAGCTCTGATACCATTTGTAACGCCCCACCCCACACACATGCATGATATTGTCCGCTTTGGCCCACAGACCTCACGATTTTGTTTCTGATGGGCCTCAACCCATCAAAATGCCTCATACAAGGTAAGGGTGTGAGATCTACATATAATCCTATTCACTTTTCTCTCTATAGTTAAGGTTTTTCGGATCATTTATTTGAATATCATTCTTATCACCCTCTTGTGTATCATATGACAAATTGAAGCTGTCAGGTCTCATAGTTCTTACTTAATGGTTTTATTGAATTCATTTTGACTCTGAATAAATTCATTTTGACTCTGATTAAATTTAGTTATCACATCCTCCAAAGACTGCACCTCCGGGGGCGGTGGTGGGGATACATATGAGCACTCGGATGGTGTTTCATATGACCATTCAATTGATGGGGGCACATATGACATATCTTGAAAAGGGTTTGCATATGACCCTCTCAGTATAGGCTCTTGCGAGAGATTGACCAAATCAATCGTGTGCCCATTTTCCCAATTGTAATTATGATGATCACCCCAATGTGAACTATGCATGTTACCTATGTTATTGGAACAAGGCCATTGATATGCATTTGCTTCATCCTCGATTTCTTGCAACACCTCTATGTAATAATCGGATATTGTTGGACAAGTCCGTGAAGATTGGGTGTTGTATCCACATCCTCCCCACTTGTTGATAGATAAAGTGGTGTTCGCATGTGTGGGGTATAGGTAATCATGCAAAGATCATCTTTCATTACTTGCCAATTTGGCTGGAGATTATCATGTCGGCTTGAATTCTCGCCTTTCATATTCCATGGTGTCACTTGATAAACCTGGAGATCTTGAGAAATTGAGACTTTCAAGTGACCTCTTGATTTGCTATTCCCACTCTTGGAACATGGTTCAATTATGAAAACAGGCGGGCAGGGTGGCCAAAAATTAAAAAAAAAAATTTAATGAAAGAAAACCAACGTCCTGTTTGTATCTTTGGGAATTGGGTTGCTTGCCAGGGAATTTTCCTCTACATTTTCTTCTTGAGAAAACTGCTGAAGGTTGCCCTTGTTTGTTGGTCAGAGCCTTAAATTAAGGCTATAGAAAAGAAGAAAAGGAAAAAAAAAAAAAAAAGCACGCCAAGGGCCAGGACTTGCCAGCTGTGCACAGGATTATGTTCCCTAAATTGCCTTCCACAAGTAAAGGGCCAAAAGAGTAGAAAGAGAACGATTTTAACCTCTCCTTAATCACCATTAATTCTATATTCTCTGAGTCTCAAACACCAGGTGGGGCTGAGAACGATATCACAATTTTTTTTATTGTGAAAAATGTTTGAACCAAGTTATATCAGAAAATCTCCAAATTGATTTTTAATTATACAATCCAGCACTCAAAAATCTCTAAAATATCTCAAATCATATTGTGAAGTTCTTTAAATTTGTAGCACTCGACTAAGGTTCTTTTTCGAGCATCCTATGAAATATGATTTCAATCTTCTTATGCCCCTAAAGCACAACGGAACAGATAACACCATCCTTTCTAATGACATACGAAAGAAAGATTTTCAGTAAAACTCGATATGTATTATACAACTGATTATTTAAGATTTTATCAGTTGTCTCATATAACAGTCAAAGTCCCACGTCAAATTATAATGAGGAAACAGAAATTTACAAAATAAAAAATGCAGGAGTGAACTCAAGAATACAGAACCTGGAGGCCTTTGTTGTGTCTTCTCATGCTGGCAATGCAAGTGATGTTGATAATGAAGCATGCAGAGCAGACAGAAAAAGCAATTCTTTGGCACGGTGGACATGAGATCATCATGAAAAGCTGAAAATGTGCATCCCCATGAGGGCCACAAATTACTGACAAATCATACTAATTAAAGGTATTAATCACTCTAATTGGATAGGTTGGACATACCAGCTACCATCTCCAAGGAGCAACTACCAGTACTAATATCTACAACTTCCAAAATTTCCTTGTAGTCCTCTAGACAATGTACTAAACCATCCTTGGCATGTAAGAAACAGGTCTCTGAAGCATCAAGAAGGAACTGTCTAAAATCCATGACAGAATCTCCTAGATTTAACTACACATGTCCCGGAGTTTTTTTTTTTCCAGAATAGCACCCTCAAATAAACTAATTCCCATAATAACACACATTTGAAAATAATACCCAGAATAGCATCCCGAGCCTACGTGGCATATCCAATCCTTATACATGTGGGCTGAGATTGAAAACAAGTATGTGGGCTAAGAATAATAAAAAGTATAAAAAAAGAAAAGAAGGGCTACAAGCTGAAGCAAAACATGTTTAGCTAAAATCATTGCTCAAAGCAGCTCTCTAATACACTGAACTAAAACGTCTCCAACCAATTCTCATTCTACATACATACCAAAAAGAAGGCCATTAAGAGTGTCCACTAGATGAGACGTGTCTCATACTGTGAAGTGAAAAGTGATTTGTTAAGCCCAACGGCATACCTGCACTCACCAACTGAAGGATCTACAGTTGTTATTAGGCCTAAACCTCCAAAAATGCAACTATCTGCCCTTTGGTAATGCTGCTGATAGTAACTATTAAACGCATATGATATGTTCCCAGGCCAACTGATATTATAGCAAGAGCCTCCAGGAGATAAGGCAGTGCAATCTGCAATAGAACAGGCCTCCAACGCATTGGCTAAGACATTGGACAGGTCCTTGTTGTTGTTCACCACACACCATTTGGAGGAACGATATTTGACATTCTGAGCATTCACAAGGTTCCTTGAACCTTGGCCTAAATTTACATGGTACTTAGCCTGACCGTCAAAAGTGAAAACACCCGAATGTCTTTCAAAGTTTCCAGCAGTAATGCTTCTTTGATCTTCATCTAATAGGCTGAAAACATAGGCCTCAATTGGTGGCTTCTTAGGCCTTAGCGGGGTTCCATCTCTGCTCATTAAATGACTCATGAGGCCTTTCATGAAAGCCTCAACAATGGAAGATGATACATTGCCTGCTCCATCTGTAGGCCATCCGATCTGCCCAACGATGATCTCCAGGTCAGCAAAGCCAGCCTTTGACAAGGCTGTAACTAAAGTATCTATGCTTACGTCAAAGCTGTTTTTATATGTGTTGTGGCCATCCACTAATGTGTGTGTGGTCAGTTGGAAGAGGGTGTACTCGATGCTGAAGTTCTTGGTCTGACTTATGCTCAAGAAAGGGTTAATGTTGACAACAAAAGGAGACCCATGCTTACTCAGGAATGAGAGTAACTGGGTCATGGTTTTGTTGAGCTCAGGCCTGAAATGCCCTTTCGATGGAAAGCTGGAATTTGACTGATAGACATCAGAACTGCAAGGAACGACAACTTTCACGTTGTTTGCTAACTTTGCTCCGCTCAGAGCTAACTGAATGTTTGTTGCAGCCCCAATGACATATGGTTTGAATTGTTCTCCATAGCGGAGAAATGGATCATCTCCGATGGCAATGTACCTGTACAAGTTATGTTAGTAAAATAAAGCGATGAAGATGCGTTCTGAAATAATTTGTTTGTGGTATTGTTTTCGAATATGATGGTTGCCTAAACTTTCATTAGATCACAAGACAGCAAAATCTATGACAGTACTTGTTTTATTATTCTGAGCCCGCATCCTTATTTTAGTGGAAATCTTGACCTTCCTATACTGTCATTAACATGTATTAGGATTGGATATGCCACATAGGCTCGGGATGCTATTTTGGGTATTATTTTCAAATGGGTGCTATTATGAGAATTAGTTTCTTTGAGGGTGCTACTCTGGGAAAAAACTCCATATCCCGAACCAGTCAATACATTCCAGCAGAAGCACAAGGCCTTTAGCATACAATGGGGGAAAAACCAAAAAGAAAAAGAAAAATACGGAAAAGGAAAGTATTTGAGAAAGTTTAACCTAACACGCAACAAACAAATTATATGTCAATTTTAAGTTTAACAAGTTCTATACAGTTTTTAGTTACTATAGTTCAGATTAAATTACCAAACCAAACACAAAAGTCCAGATAAAATTAGACCACAGCCACTTAAAATTAGATGCATGCCAGTGCTACACATAATTCTTGAGAGCATAACAAATCTATTTTCGCTACGCCATATTATATAATTAACAGGACCATTAAATCACATAAACTAACCTTCAACTCTAGTTTTTTCCTAGATTATGTCTTGACAAATAGAGGATAGAGAGGAAGATCACCTGTGACTCGAAAAAAAAAGGATTAAAAAACTGTTGGAAGTTGCTATTGATATAGTAATCCAAATCGTAACTTAAATTCCAGAACAAAATTTAGCAGTTCATCTTATTTCCTAAAATAAAAAATTCTCTTTACCATCGGCATTTTGGGTCCAATGCTTGACGGCATCAACCTTAGAGGATTCTAATGTAAAGAAATAGGCTAACTTTGTTTGACTATAGCAGCCCCTTTGTTTGACAATGTACAACCCCTTTGTTTGACTCTAGCTCAATTAATGTGTATAAATGTATCCTTAGTCCATTCAATCAAGATAGAAAATTCTCTTGCAAACTTTCTCTCTTGTATGCTTCTAGTTTGTGTTCTAGATATTCTTACATGGTATCAGAGCTCTGTCCATCTGATCGTCTGACCATTCAAGGTTGAGAGAAGTTCTGGAACACTGTTCATCTGATCAAGCACTGGAAGACACTGTGATCAAAGGTGGCCCACCTGTTGATCACCTATTGATCACCTGTTGATCACATGTTGGTCATCCATATTTCCTGGGATTTCTGCACATTTTTTTCAGATTTTTGAATCATCTGAGGTAGGCCATTCTCCCTGTTTTGTGCTTATCACTTTTGCGCAAACAGTTTTCATCTAGACCGTCCAATTTTCTGTTTTCACAAGATTTCATAAAAATTCCACCTAGAGCAGTTTCGGATTTTTGAGGTACACATCACTGTGTTGTCTGATCATCTAGCTGATCATCCATTGGGGCCCACAGAACTGATCTGTGCCCAAAATCATGCTCGCCTGGACCCATTTTATGGAATTTTCTGGCTCTGTTTGGACTGATTGATATCTCTGGGGAAAATTCTTCTTCTGATCATTTACTTAGACCCATAGCACTAATCTGTACTCCGATTCAGGACATCTGGTTAGTTATAGTGACTGGGATTTCACTCTACATTAAGTTCTGGGGCTGGATTTCTCTCTGTGACAATAGATGCATTAAGGATGAGGATGAAAAGGTATTAGTGAAGGAAGAGGAGATAAATGAGCGTTGGAAGCGTTACTTCTACAAGTTATTTAACGAAAGCAGTAGTAGTGACATTCAATTGGGGCAGCTTACCATTTCTAGAGGAGAAGTGAATCATATGTTCTATAGGAGAATCAGTGGGGAAGAAGTTAAAGAAGTATTGAAAAGAATGAAGAATGGGAAAGCGGTTGGGCCAGATGATATCCCTATTGAGGTCTGGAGGTGCTTGGGGGAGGATGGCATTAGTTGGTTGACAAAGCTTTTTAATGTAGTGCTAAAGAGCAAGAAGATGCCTAATGCATGGAGAAAAAGTATTCTTATACCCATATACAAGAACAAAGGAGATATTCAGAACTGTGCAAACTACCGTGGGATTAAATTGATGAGCCATACGATGAAATTATGGGGGAGAGTTATTGAGAGAAGACTAAGAAGAACAACAAACATTTCAGAGAATCAATTTGGTTTCATGCCTAAAAGATCAACCATGGAGGCTATCTTTCTCCTGAGGAGGTTAATGGAACAATATAGAGAAGGTAAGAGAGATTTACATATGGTGTTCATTGACTTGGAGAAGGCCTATGACCGGGTTCCTAGGGAGATTCTTTGGAGAGTTCTGGAAAAGAAAAGAGTGTGTATCGCGTATATTGAGGCGATAAAAGATATGTATGATGGAGTCGTGACATCTATAAGGACGACTGGCGGCGAAACTAAGGAGTTTCCTATTAAGATTGGTCTACACCAAGGCTCAGCGTTAAGCCCATACTTGTTTGCCCTAGTTATGGATGAGATTACAAGACATATCCAGGATGAGGTGCCGTGGTGTATGCTATTTGCAGATGACATTGTTTTAGTGGATGAGACGAGAGAATGAGTGAATGCTAAACTAGAATTATGGCGGAAAACATTGGAGACAAAAGGGTTTAGGCTAAGTCGATGCAAAACGGAATATATGGAATGCAAGTTTAGTCAAAGTAGGACACCTGGTAGCATAGAAGTAAGTTTGGGCACTCAAAAGGTTGTAGAGAAAGAAAACTTTAGGTACCTTGGATCTATGGTGCAACAGGATGGAGGGATTGATACTGATGTAAGTCACAGGATTCAGGCCGGGTGGACCAAATGGAGGAGTGCTTCGGGGGTCTTGTGTGATCGGAAAGTCCCCCTCAAGGTTAAAGGAAAGTATTATAAGGTGGCAGTACGACCAGCGTTGTTATATGGATCAGAGTGTTGGGCAGTAAAACATAATCATGTCAAGAAGATGGAAGTTGCGGAGATGAGAATGTTACGATGGATGTGCGGGATCACAAGGAGAGATAGGATTAGGAATGAGGAGATTAGGAGAAAAGTAGGAATAACACCGATTGGAGATAAAATGAGAGAAAATCGACTGAGATGGTTCGGCCATGTTAGAAGGCGTCCAACGGAGGCACCTGTTAAAAGGTGTGAAAGCATGGAGATTGCCAGGAGTAGGAGAGGGAGAGGGAGACCCAAGAGAAGTTGGAAAGAAACTATTAAACATGATCTTGCCTACATGGATCTAACGGAGGACATGGCCCTAAACAGATTTGATTGGCGTCGTCAAATCCATATAGCCGACCCCACTGATGCAGTGAGATCCAAGATCAGGACACGCAGGCCCTGATGGACCAGTCTGATGGGGTCCACATATTCCTTTATTTACTTATTTCTAGAATAGTAGGTTGCTTCATTGTTTAGAAAGATTTCCTTTCTAATTTATATGTTGATTAGGATTAGCTATTTCCTTTATTGCTTATTTAGGAACAATGCTACTCTATATATAGAGAAGCTCCATATTGACATGATCATGCTATTTTCTTAATAAAAGTTTAGAGAAGTTCTTGTGAATTCCCCTTTGGGTATTTTCCCTAAGTGATCTTAGGGTTTTAGAGTCTTAGGGCTCGATCTCACCGTCGGAGGTGTAGATCTTCATCGTGGCCTTCGGGCTGCACCATCAATTGGTATCAGAGCCGACGATCAATCTCAGATCGCCGGTTGAGATCGCCGATTCGAGGTAATTCCGTATCCCATCTCCCTAATTTTTGTCCATCCATTATTACCCCACCGAGCATCATCATCACCCTGCCTCACAGCATCCACTCCCAATTCGCAAATCCCTCCCATCTCACCTCCAACCCAGCACCTAACTCCATCCATCCATCCACCAGTATACCACAATCATCACCCATCCTACCGAAAACCTCCCATCCACGTCCGAGCCCAAAACCCAAAACCCCCTGCTCCATCGCACACAGTCAACCCACCTCCACCATCACAATCGAACCCAAACAGAGCCAGTCTCCACCCACAGAAACCCTCTCTCACCACCCAACTTCAGCAAACCCCTAAAATCCTCCGTACCTAATTCCGAAACCCTAAACCAATTTGCCCCCAAAACAGAACATCTCACCGAAACCCAAAAATCCACAAACCCCAACCCCGCCGAAAATCCACCGGCCTAAACCCCACCAGCCCCATCGCCGACCCCACCTACCATCACCGACACCAATCACACCCCTCCCAACCCCCCCACACACCCCCCCCCCCCCCCTCCCCATCTCATCGAGACCCCTCAATCCCAGCGAAGTCACAAAAAAAAAAAAAAGAGAAAACAGAGTAGAATCAGAGAGAGAGAACACAGAACAAAAGAAAGAAGAAATAGAAGAAGGTGAGGGAGGAGGAGCACCGAGTTCCAAAGGGCATACCTGGCACCATCGATCGTCGCCTCCACAGCAACCGGAACAGCCGGTGGCGACTAGCGCACAGCAGCAACCCAGCAATCACGCTGCTTCCCCATCGCCTCCAGCCACCAGCATCATCGCTAGCCATCACCCATTCTCTCTAGCATCGTCGGCATCCAGCAGCTTCTCGAAACAGGTAAGAGGTTTCGAAATTTTCCTCTTATCTTCTTTCCTGCGCAAAACCCAAGATAGCCAACGATCCTCTCCACGTGCTTCCATTCTGCAGTTTGGGCCTCACCTGCATTTTGGGCCTTAACTGAGTTCAGGCCCAACCCGGCCCAGAACACCACTCACAGCAAAAAAAAAATAATAATAATAAATAATAAAAAATAAAAAAAAATCATGGCCACCCGAGGAGGTCAATACCACGGGTATCTCACCAATTACCAGCGGGATGAGCAATTGACTAAATTGGGACATGACATGGACGCTGTGATTGAGCGACTTAATTTTGTTGAAGCTGCTCTTATTGAACTTCAAGACACTCAGGCTACAGGAAGAACTGAACCTGCTGTGTTGATGCAGTGAGATCCAAGATCAGGACACGCAGGCCCTGATGGACCAGTCTGATGGGGTCCACATATTCCTTTATTTACTTATTTCTAGAATAGTAGGTTGCTTCATTGTTTAGAAAGATTTCCTTTCTAATTTATATGTTGATTAGGATTAGCTATTTCCTTTATTGCTTATTTAGGAACAATGCTACTCTATATATAGAGAAGCTCCATATTGACATGATCATGCTATTTTCTTAATAAAAGTTTAGAGAAGTTCTTGTGAATTCCCCTTTGGGTATTTTCCCTAAGTGATCTTAGGGTTTTAGAGTCTTAGGGCTCGATCTCACCGTCGGAGGTGTAGATCTTCATCGTGGCCTTCGGGCTGCGCCATCACCCACCTAGTGGGAAAAGGCTTGGTTTGGTTTGGTTTGGTTTGGTTTGGTTCAATATGTCTTCTGATCAAACTGTAACGGGTATTACCATCAAACTTGATGGCACTAATTATCCCTATTGGTCCCACTTAATGCAAAATTTCCTAAAAGGTCAAAAACTATGGAAATATGTTGCTCAGCAGATCCCTCCACCAGATAGTAAGGCTGAAACGTTTGAAGAATGGGAAGCTTCTGTCGGGAAAATTAACTCTTGGATTGCCAATTCAGTCACTCCATCCATTGGGAATCAGTTGGCTAAATTCAATTATCCTAAGATTGCTTGGGATTATTTAGCACAACTATACACTCAGTCTAATGCTGCTCGTCGATATCAATTAGAATGGGAAATCAAAAATGCAGATCAAGGCACTGACTCCATTCATGATTTCTTCATCAAAATGACTGCATTATGGGATCAATTGGCTCTAATGGAACCCACTTTTAAAACAACCGATGATGCTCACACCTTTGAAGTCTATAGGCAGCAGACTCGTCTGGTTCAATTTCTTATGGCCCTCCGCGGCGGAGTTGTCAAATTCGTTTCGATTCGGACGAAATGTCCGAGTTATTTCGTTTCGAAGCCAAAATCAAACCGAACATCTCACCTGAAGATGTTCGGTTCAGATTTCGTTAAAATTCGCCGAAATATAGGGTTTCGTTCAGAAAACCCTAAATTCGGACGAACAATATCCGAATCAACTGATTCGTCCGAATTAGGGGGAAGATCGTTAAAGACGAAAAAAATTGAATGAATGTAGGAGGAGAAAAAAAAAAACAGAGAGAAGAGAAGAGAAACAAAAAAAAAAAAAAAAATCGGCGTACCTGCACCAAACGTCGCCACGGCTGACTCCCATCTCCATCGTCCGCCACCATCAGCCGCGAACACCTCCTCGCCTCCACCATCATCGTCGCCTGCCCTCTTCTCCCTCTCATGTTTCTCTTCTCATGTCCGATCTCTCCCTCTTTCCATTTCTTCTTTGTTTTTTCTTTCCATTGTTGTCGTCTGACTTTGCTGTGAAAAGGGGGTTTCGAGAAGAGGGTTTTATTAACAACGGTTGTGATGGACTGATGGTGCACAATGTGAGGCCCACTGTCTTATTTTTTCTTTTTCTTTTTTGGCTAAAGAAAAGGCATCACGTTCCTTGGCCACTTTTTTTGGCTAAAGAAAAGGCATAACATGAGGGCAGTGATGTTACAGTGAATGGGCAAGATTTGAGTATATCCTAAACCTATCCCATATGATGGGTTAATTTGTTATAGTGAATGGGCCTGGGCCTGGGCCTGGTGGGCTCTGTATCACTTGTGTTAACAAGTGAGGGGTGTTCTAATTGACTGATGATATGGCTCAAATAACGTGCTACTATCCAACCCTTGGCCCACTTTTTTTGCAATTTCCATTTAGTGAATAATGTGGTGGCTGGTGCATATCCTCTTTCTGTGAATATTTTTTGCACTTTATTTGATGTTATTAAATATTTCATTAAACAATTTTTTTTACGAGTTACAGAACGTGAGGCCCACTTATTAAATATTCCATTAAACAAATTTTTTTTATGAGTTACAAAATGTGAGGCCCAATTGACTATTTATCTTTAACCTGATGATGTGGCCCAATTTATTGCAATAAACATTGAAATGTCTCTCAATTAACTATTACTATTGCACCTGAGGTCCACTTGTGATTCTCCATCCATGTATTGACAAACATGGCTATTTGCTAAAATTTTGTAATTTCTTGATGACACCTATTAATAATTGAAACATTAAACTTACTATTATACTTGTCTATCATTTTGTGATATTTGAGGGGATGTATTTGAACCTTATCTTTTGCAAATTAAATTTTTTATGCTTGGTGGAATAAAATTTTCTATATATTTTTAATATATATATGTAATTTTCTTATATTTTCCGAAACAAATTTCCGAATTGGAAAGCGAAATGTCCGAATAACCCGAGATATTTCATTTTGGAGCCAAACCGAAACGGCGTCCGAAACGAACTTGACAACTATGCCTCCGCCCTGATTTTGAACAAGTTCGTGGTCAGTTATTACATCGGTCACCACTGCCTTTTGTTGATATGGCGCTCTCGGAACTTCTGGCAGAAGAGCAAACTCAACTTTCTCTTACAAGGAAGAAACATGTAGAACCCACACATGTTTTGTCCGCAAATGTGAGTTCCCCTCAGAATAATCGCTCTTTTCCTCCTGGTACCAATGACTTTTGCAACTACTGTAAGAAGAAAGGACACTGGAAATGGAACTGCCCCACCAGACCTCAAAGGCCTAACACTAAGAACAAACCAACTGGTCAACAGTCCAATCGTGGTCCCATGCACTCTTATCCACAGAGACCCTATGCGGCTAACGTTACTAAAGATGATAGTCTCGTGCCTCCGCAAATGGATCTTACATCTCAGATTCAAGCTATGGTTGATGAGCGTATGCAACAATTGTTTCTGACTTCTTCCCCTGGTCCTGCTTCTCAGACAACCACCACACCCTCAGCTTCTGGTTCTGCCATGACCATTTCTGGTCCATCAGGTACTCTTGACTCTCCATGGATTTTCGATTCTGGTGCATCCTATCATATGACAAATGATGTTTCCAAACTTCACAATTGTTATACTCCTACTAGCTCTCCCATCATTCATACAGCTGATGCCACTCCTCTCCCAGTCTCCCTTATTGGCTCCATTTCAAATAAGTTGCTCTCTCTCACTAATGTTTTGTGTGTTCCTCACCTGTCTATCAACTTAATATCTGTTAGTCAATTGACTTCATCTGGATTTCTTGTCTCATTTTCTTCTACTGCCTGTTCTGTGCAGGATCCGCGCACCGGGAGACAGATTAGGACCGGCCTTAGGTCAGGAGGACTTTACTATCTCCACTCACTGCACCTTCCATCCTCCAACATATCCCCTACAGCACTCGTTTCCTTTACATCACCCTTTGCCCTTTGGCACTCTCGTTTAGGCCATTTATCTTTAAATAAAATGAAGTTTTTATTTACTCGTGGTGTATTTGGAAACATTTCTGTATCATACATTTCTTCCTGTTTTGGTTGTCAATTTGGTAAACAACATGCTTTCCCTTATAATAAAAGCACTTCTTTTACTACTGCTCCTTTTGATTTGGTGCATTCTGATGTCTGGGGTCCTGCCTCTCAGCCAACTAAAGGTGGTTCTATTTATTATGTGCTGTTTATTGATGATTTCACTAGATATACTTGGTATGAAAAGCCGTTCTGAGTTATACTCCATCTACACTGCTTTCTCCACCATGGTTTCCACTCAGTTTAATACGAGGATTAAGATATTCAGGTCTGACTCCGGGGGAGAATACATGTCCCAGAAATTCCGCTCTTACCTGACCAGCAAAGGGACTCTAGCTCAATTATCCTGTCCTGCCACACCACAGCAAAATGGTGTAGCAGAATGGAAACACAGACATATCCTAGAAACTGCTAGATCCTTGATTTATTCCTCACATATTCCTCTACAATTTTGGGGGGAAGCAGTCCTGACTGCCATCTATCTAATTAACTAAACACCATCCTCTGTATTATCTGGCACATCTCCCTATGAAAAATTATTCTCTTGTAAACCCGACTTGTCCTATCTAAAAGTTTTTGGCTGCACCTGTTTTGTTTTGTTACATGCTAATGAGAGAACCAAACTTTCCCCGAAATCCACTGTCTGTGTTTTCTTAGGGTATGGCATCGAACAGAAAGGCTATCGATGCTATGATCCTAAAACCAATAGGTTACGGGTATCTCGTAATGTCACCTTCTTGGAACATATCCCTTTCTATACATTACCTACTCAATCCCCTTCTCCTGAGCAACCTACAGTCTATCCTCTTGATCCCTTTCCAAACCTGTTTCCCTCTGATACCCCTTCTCCTCCACCACTGCAAGTATATCATCGTCGGTCCAAACCTCCATCTGCTCCGTTGGAATCTACAGCACCACCTCCTCCTTCTGATCATGGGCCTATCTCCTCTGCTCCAGATGTGCAGGATCCTCCTCCAACTCAAAGGTATCCAGTGCGCACCAGAATTCCTCCCTCTAGATTTGGCTTTGTTTGTACTGATCATTTTTCTCCATCATATAAGTCCTTCCTTGCAGCAATTCATACTTTGGCAGAACCATTATCCTATAAGGAGGCCGTTGCTCATCCGAACTGGAGGTCTGCCATTGAAGAAGAACTTGCGGCTCTGCAGAAAACTCAAACATGGGATCTTGTTCCTCTTCCCTCCGGGAAACGGGCTATTGGCTGCAAATGGATATTTAAGATCAAGACCAAATATGATGGCTCTGTTGATCGTTACAAAGCTCGCTTAGTGGCAAAAGGCTACACACAAGAATATGGGATAGATTATGAGGAGACTTTTGCTCCGGTTGCTAAGATGACAACTGTTCGTACTTTTATCTCTGTTGCTGCTGTTCGACACTGGCCACTCTATCAACTTGATGTCAAGAATGCTTTCTTGAATGGATTCCTTCAGGAAGAAATCTATATGCATCCTCCTCCAGGTGTCGTGAGACCTCCTCATTATGTGTGTCGTCTCAAACGTGCTTTATATGGACTCAAACAAGCCCCTCGTGCTTGGTTTGAACGGTTTAGTACCAGCATCATCAATATTGGTTTTTCTCAAAGTGCTCATGACTCTGCTCTCTTCACTCGCTATTCGCGATATGGCTGTGTTTTCTTATTACTCTATGTTGATGATATGATTATCACTGGCAGTGATACTTCTGGTATTCTATCCTTGAAGCGTTTTCTTCATCGACAGTTTGAGATGAAAGATTTGGGTCATCTGCGGTACTTTCTGGGCATTGAAGTTGCCTACTCTCCCTCAGGATACCTTCTGTCGCAAACGAAATACTGCAATGAAGTTCTCCAACGGGTTGGACTCACAGATCTTAAGCCTGTCTCTACTCCGATTGAACATAATATGAAGCTTCGAACTTCTGCTGGAGATCTACTTTCTGATCCAACTCGTTATCGTGAAGTGGTCGGCAGCCTGGTTTATCTGACCATTACCAGACCAGATATTGCCTATGCGGTACATGTGGTAAGCCAATTTGTTGCGCAACCCACTCATCTTCATTGGGCCGCTGTACTACGCATACTGAGATACTTACAAGGAAGTTCCAACCGCGCCCTTCTTCTTTCCTCCAGTCAGAATCTTACTCTGCATGGCTATTCTGATTCTGACTGGGCAGGAGATGTCAATGATCGACGCTCTACCACAGGCTTCTCTATCTTTCTTGGCTCCTCTCTCATCTCTTGGAAGAGCAAGAAACAGGAAGTTGTTTCACGGTCATCCACTGAAGCTGAATACCGTGCTGTAAATTATTTGGCTTCGCTGGTTACTTCGGGATTTAGGAGTTCTAGTTCCTAAATCTACCCCCCTCTTTACGGACAGTGAAAGTGCACAGAAACTGGCAACAAATGATGTCTTTCACGAACGGTCCAAACATCTTGAAATTGACTGTCATTTTATTCGTCAACATGTTAGGAGTGGTACTATAAAGCTCTTTCAGATTCCATCGGCTGCACAAATAGCGGATTTTTTCACCAAAAGCCACTCCATATCTCGTTTTTCAGATCTCATTTCCAAGCTCTCGATGGTTACTTTCTCCCATCCAAAGCTTGAGAGGGGGTGTAAGGAAATAGGCTAACTTTGTTTGACTATAGCAGCCCCTTTGTTTGACAATGTACAACCCCTTTGTTTGACTCTAGCTCAATTAATGGGTATAAATGTATCATTAGTCCATTCAATCAAGATAGAAAATTCTCTTGCAAACTTTCTCTCTTGTATGCTTCTAGTTTGTGTTCTGGATATTCTTACATCTAAAACCTTGGAGTAGTCATTAGATGTTGTAAATGAATTTAACAGAGCTTACAGACATAGAACGAGTCCCTCTTCCTCTGTATTTTTCTCTATAGATTTCCCAGCCATTTTTCATTCTATCAAAACAGAAAAAAACATATAACTTAAGAGGTTGGAAATGAAAAAATATCTAAAATTAAAATACAAATGCGTTTGAACATACAGACTCAAATAGAAAATATAACAATAACATTCTAAAATAATAGAATAACTTCATTTCCCATAATTTAAAAGAGACAGAGAAGGGGAAGTATAAACAAGACATAATAGCTCATCTATATCTAATTCCAAACAAACATGATAACATGTTTCACAGATATAACAAACTGCCATTTGAGCCTATTAATCCATTTTCATATCTCATCCATAACAGGCAAATGGTTAACGACCCCTAAAAGAGTCAAGTGTTTCAAATTGGAATTCACTTTAGAAATAGGTTCCCAAAATTTAATTTTCTTGTCATTGATAATTTTGTGCCATCCCATACATTACTTTGATACTACATGTATGAGATTTTAAGCCGAGGATGAAACTGTATCATGTATATCAGGGCAGAGGGAGAGATTAGTTTCTCGTGAGATGATAATGGACTGAGAAATGAGAGAGGAGATTTTAGAGAATGACAATGAAATATCAGCTACTCCTACCTATTAACAGTCAGTCTCTCCCTTGACCATGGGCTGGTTTCTTCTTGTAAATCCTAAAGACTGAAGATCAAAGGCCGCTGTCTTTTTGTCTCTACTAGTACTATCAAACTACATTCCAAGAATTCAAAATATATATTTCAATCCCTTATGATTTGAGAATTTAAAATGAGATACTGTCAACAAAATCAAATTCAACATACATGGCTTATATGAACAACCTTGTTGAGCACCCTTAAATAAGACATCGGTGTAGAATAATAGTAAGAATTTGAGGAATCCAACCTTGTTTTCTAATAAAGGTTTGATGGTCATCACTCATCAGTAGGTCTTTCATATCAAACCAACCCCCAAATCTCAGCTACCTTAAGAGCTTTGTACAAACTATTAATTGTTACTTCACATCACTGCAGCAAAGTATTCATGAACCTCTCTGTTAAGATGTAATTATATTACTAATGGTTACTTAGTAGTCAGTCACTTCAGAGAATATCATATATCATGGAAACCTTTGTTTTATAAGACACGCCAAACAAATGTTACAAGAGTCTTCCTTGCTGGTGAGAAGAAGGAAAATGGCCAAGAAAGAGGTCTGGGGACTAAAGACTAGGGATGTAAACGGGTCGGTTCCGGTACAGGTCCATGGTAGACCCGGACCCGGAACTATTTAAGGAGAAGGTGGAACCAGACCCAAACCTGTTTCGGAACCGATTTCTTGGTTCCGGAACCGGAACCGCTAATGAGAATAAGGAACCGGAACCGGAACCGTATATGGTTCGGGTCCGGGTTTAGGTTGAGAATGATATGGGAAAAATCCTTGTTTTTAAGAAAGAATCTCGAAAATTGAGGTAATATGTCCTGGGTCCGCGGGTCTGAACCAAGGTGGAACCGGATCCGGACCCGGACCAATTTATTTATCGGGGCCTGAATAAGGACCCAAACCTGATTTTTAATGGGTCAGAACGTCCGGGTAATCGGAGAATCGAGAACCCATTTACATCCCTACTAAGGACCCATTTCACTTCCCTAATTGCCATTTGCTCACGCCTAACATGTTTTAGGTGGGTCGGAGTCGAAGTTAAAATTTTCTACACGTGAAAATCTCAATTGAGATTTCTCATATATTTTGAATTCTTGCAGTGAACGCATAAATTCTTCAAACAAAACCCTTTTCATGAAAACTTGAGCTAAGCATTTCATCAAACATCTTGTTTATCATGTAAATGGAGCAATTCTTTCACAGCCTCTTTCATGAAAAGTTTACTTACTCATTTCATCAAACAGCTTATTCATCATTTAAATCAAGAAGTTCTTTCACAAATAAATCAAAACATAGCATTACACCCATACCTGTTGGATCAACAACAATAGAAGAATCCTTTCTTTTCTTCTTTACAGGGACAGGAATAGCAAGAATAGTCGGTGGTGGCGGGAAAGAGGAAAAATGAAAGAAGCATTGCATCCATGTGGGTCCTACGGAAGTGGCATGAGATGGCAACACCTTGCCTATCTCCCTCCATTTGGCAAACATGCATCTAAGTAGGCCACAAGATCAACACCTGGCATGCAGTGTAGATAACATGAGAAGCAGGCAGCAAGGTGTAGAGATATCTGCTAACATAAGAAGCAGGCAGGACATTATCTTCCCTTTTAGTATAAGGGTGTGGGGGTGTGTGTGTGTGTGTGTGTAGAGAGAAAGAGAGTGTTCTTCTCCTGCGATCATACGATCATACGCTGAGCGCTCTTAGGTGCGCTGGTCAATTCCCATCTTTAAAATATGTAGAACGGGCAGGATTAAAATATTTCCAGAAAGGCATGATTGTCAAAAATAATAAGATTTCGCTTCCCTCTCTCACGTTTCAATCTGTCTCCTGATACGTCTCTCCTTCTCTGCCTCTCGATCCCCTTCATATCCTCCATCTCTCAACCCATTATTTCTATCTCTTTTATTCACTTAAATTCAAACTAAAAAAAAAAAACTCTCTCTATCTCTGTTTCGGATTGGACACAGATTTGTGTTGCATCTTGTCTCATCTTTGGGAAGTTGATCTACTATCTGGTTTTACGATTCAGAATAAATAAAAACAATGATCTTCATGATGAAACTAACGATTTTTATCTCTACCAACTGGACTATGTTATAAGATCATAAACCAAACACACAGATTTGTGTTGCATCTGACCTCATGTTTTGATTGTTTGATCAATGATTGTGCTTCATTCAAGGATCCTAATCGGTTCATTTCGCAATGGATTCTTATAGTTCGGTTACCAATCTACTGCAATTAAAGGATTTCATCGTTTCGACGTGCTCATTGTAATGCAGAGATTTTACTCTCTCGTCGTCAAATCCATATAGCCGACCCCACCTAGTGGGAAAAGGCTTGGTTTGGTTTGGTTTGGTTTGGTTGTTGCTTCTCAGTTACCTTAATAAATTGAAAAAGGGTTATTTGTTCTAATTAATTTGTGACAACTGTTAATAAACCGAAACTGGGTTCTGGCTCTCTTCCTGTCCCATCTCAATAAAAACCCATGGAGTTCACGGTTTGGATCATTTGACAAGGTGCAGATCATGTAAATTAGAGATGCTGCTCTCTCGGTTTTTTCTTCTAGCCTTGTCTGCTTCCTGCGACTTGTTTTCAAAGAGAAGAGAAGCAGACACATGTTCTTGGTTCTTGCCCTTACATGAAAACACAACAACTTAATTATTCAAATTAAAAATAAAATAAAATAAAAAACATGCCTAGCTTATGCAATCCGAGCTGTATCAATCGTGTTTTGTTCCTCTATTCCACTCTCAGACAAGAGGGTGGAGAGAGATGAGTTGAGAGAAACGGGCCATCAGCTGATTGAATAGAGGGGAGAGACAGAAAGAGAAAAGGGCTAAAAGATATGGGCCGAGGGAGATACAATGGCTTTAGGAGTTGTGAGATGATTTGACGGAGAAGGAGAAGAGTGAAACAGGAGTCATTTGGTATGGAAAGGCGACAGAGAATGGAAATAAAACGTCATTATTTCCAGGATATTTCCATTTCGGTGATTAAGAGATGCTTAATGACTCGTCAGATTTTAAGGAGGGCTCTGGATAAACATTTAATCTCTACAGTTGAGCATCCTGAAAGTGTCAGGATTTGCCATCGCATGTAAAACGTTTCATCGCACCACCGTGAGAGAAGACATAAATAAATATATATAAAGACTTTTTGCGTTGGTTTTTTCCACCACTAAAAGTACTTTTTTGGCAATTTTTTGTTGACTAGGTCCATCATTATTAGGACTTTCCATACAAACAACACCCCACACCCCAAAAAAAAAAAAAGGAGGATCTTTAGGGCCTCAGCAGTCGGAATGCACTGTAAGACCATGCAAACCGGAATATATTTCCAAAGTGCGTGTGGATATATAAGAATAATATAAAGAACTTAACCGGAAAGGTTAGATTACCTTGAATTTCAAGCCCTAAACACCAATTTCATTCGGTTCTCACCAAAACAAATACCAACTAGTTTCCCTACTTCAAAATTCACCAGTCATCTTCACCAATGATTGCATTTGAGCTTCTTGATTGCAGTTTCATATTGCCAAGTAGAGAAAGATGCTTGCAGAGCTTCTCCCATTCTTTTAATAATAACAAAAAGAGATTTTTATAAAAAGGCCCATATATTTTCACCAATCCTCAAAAAAACCCCTCTACTTTGGGTTTTTACTAAAAGATACCTTGACTAACAGTCAAGCTTCAGGAAGTGCAGCTTCCGTTTCCTCTATCCCCTTTATTCTTCTGTTTTATCATTTTTCCCCTGCATTTATTGGAAGTCTGAAATGACACATTTGACACTTGAGGGTTTTTATTTTGAATGATTTCTATTTCAAAGGTGGGCCCTACTGTGGAGTTCCACTTCTCTAACTCATAATTTCTTTATTTTTTCTCTATAGGTTAATGAGAGGATCTGGACTCCATTTTGTTTAGTTAGTTTGTTTAAAGTTTGACGTCAAAAGATAGATGGCATTGTTCTAACCAAATTTGGATATGAATCACTGATTCGAATGGTCCTCTTGGTTACCAAGCACCTGTGTGGGCCCCACATGAGGTGGACCTTAAGAAAAAATGACAGGCAAATGATTCTTCTTATTGGTCTCCTCATCTGTGGGATCTTTATTTAACCATCTTAGATCCCATTAACAAATGCATAACTATGTATGTTCCCAGCATCCTCTATTGGGCTTGCAAAAAGTCTGGATTGGAGCTTGGATCCATCTGTTAATATTATACAAGGGCAATGATTGGAGCTTAGACCAATCCAATCAATCTAGATTCTTGGCTATGACACTTAAATTATGGGCTCCCTGGATCAATGAATCAGGTCCTACAACATTATTCATAATCTAGACTTTTTTTTCACCAGGCTGTATGAATCAACTGATGAGGCAATATGCAAGGACCACAACAAAGCAGATTGTCTTAGAAAAAAATCTGATCAATCTGTTAATCAGGTGGGGGCAATATCTAATCAGTCAGGAGATGTGGAGTAGGGAGAAGAGGGTGGGTCGAGCGTAGAGTGAAAATCTTTTTTTTCTTTTTTTTAGATGTAGAATGGAATATTATTGGTTCTCTTCATATCCTCTTTTGAGTAGTTTGTGTTTAAAGAGGAGAAAACAAGGGTTAGAAGTGTCTTTTCAAATTTTCAACAAATGCAAGGGCAAAATGGTAAAACAGAAGAATAAAGGGAATAGTGGAAACAGCAACTGCACTTCCTGAAGCTTAACTGTTAGTCAATGTATCTTTTAGTAAAAACCCAAAGTAGAGGGTTTTTTTTTAGGTTTGGTGAAAATATAGGGGCCTTTTTGTAAAAAGCTCTAACAAAAAATCCTCTGCCTTCTCATTTCTCACCTGAAAGTCAATTCCTTATAAGAATTAAGAAAATGGAATCTAAAGTTAAAGATTTGAGTGAAGTAAAGTTTACACTTAAGTGAAGCAAGAAACAAAAGTCAAGCTTTTGAGCAAATCTTTCTATATAAATTTTTGATGCAACATTTTAAAATTCCATAGAGCCAATCAACTGAGAGAATTTTAAAAATCAACAACAATAATAGAAAAAACATGCTGCAGAAGCAATAGCAGCAGAAGTATAAATATAACTGTCTCAGGGCAGTTCTCTTTAAGGCTCTAACAGGCATATTGATTTAGATCCACAGCCCACCTCTACAGATGCCAATGTAAATAGTAAATTACATGCAAACACAACAAAATTTTGAAGAGAGAATAGGCAAGAATGGGAGGCTTACTGTGACAAGATTGACCCCTACAATATTAGCTCCATAGCATAAGCCTGTTGACATCGCCCCACAATCAGATTATAGATCTAGTAATTTCATCTCTGATTTTTCAGATCCATGATCAGAGGAAGAATCTTCAGCCCCATCAGTAACAAGCTCACTAGGAATAGTTGAAGATGTCTCAATGCTGGCCCTTGTATTCTCTATTACATAAATAACTTCCATTGTTAGCATTAATGGCAAGATTCAAAGTTTAACACGAATGAAAATACTTAAATACAAGAGACTAACATTTAGGTTACTGAAACCAAGAAACAAAATAACCCTATTGTTATAAAGGGAGGATACACCTATACACCCAAAAGAAATTTCCCACCAAGTGATTCTAGCTAGCCCAAGTACCAAAAAGCTTCCATTAAGTGATCATAGCCAGCCCACCATAGAAACACCCACTCCGCAACTCAATTGAACAATTCAGATCACTGAAAAAAGAGCGAATCCCCAATAGCTCATGCACCTTAGCATGTTCGGTTTGGAGAAAAACTCAATTAAAAAGGGGGAATTCCTAACAGTTCTTGCACCTTAGTACAGTTGAACGTAAACTCAACTAAAGACATGCTTGACAACAATTCCACCTTGTTATCCCTATTCTGGATTTGGAAGTGCATAAGTTCCAGAGTTATTGCCCTACAAAAGATAGAATTTGTGGAAAGTAGGGAATGAGGAACAATTCCATTTCTCCAAGGCTAGTCGATGCATCATATTGTCCCAGGCCAGTATTGCCAAGGCTAGTCCATGCATTATATTGTCCCAGGCTAGTATTGTAATAACCCAATGATGATTAAGTAAATTCCAACCAAGGAGCAATGCTTCCAAATATTAAGGAAAATTTTGAAGAATTCCAATTGCCTGATGCGCGAGGCATGAGAAACAATGCATGGGTTAGCCTCATGGCTATGCCTTCAAATAATGAAAAATACATCAAATATAAAGCATATTGAAATGAATAGAACAAAGTTGCATTTTAATTATTCCAAGCCAACCAATGAGTGGTAGCACGGTTGGCCAAGGACTTTGCACCTCAGGAAGCGGAGAGGTCTTGCGTTCGACAACTAACTTCGTTGGCCACCTCCAGTAGTTTACCTAGTGCATGTGCCCCTAGACATTAGTTCTCAGCTATCCAGAATCAAGTGTCCCTCGGGCTCAGGGCCAAAGGCTGAGCGGGAGATACCCCAGGTTATCCAAAAAAAAAATTTATTTTTATTGCAAGCCCATTAATGAGTTAATTGTGCTTTACTTAACAATAATCACATTATAATTAAAAAAAAAAAACTACAAAATTTGAACTATATCTCCCACTCCTTCACTCCCTTTTTTCCATAAGACGACTTTGTATTATTTAGTCGTATGCCTCTCAAGATATGCAGCACAACTAAAGCACATGATTTAGTCGGAGCATACTAAGCCCCAAAAGATCTCATTGTTTGCTACATTCTAAATGCAAGCTATGCTATGCCTCAAACTCGAGCCACAAGGAGATATGAGAACACATTCCTCCAAATAAAATCTCAAATGACAATAAGAACAAACTTAAGGTCCAAGCATGGTTTAAAATATTGGCTGATACCAAAACATATCAATTGATATGTACCAATATCGGCGGCCACTATCGAACCGATATTTTGATAAATACCAATCTCAATAGCAGGGGGTAAAATACCCCCCCCCCCCCCCCCCCCCCCCCCCCCCCCAAAAAAAAAATATTGGAGTATATCTGCCGATGTTTTGAAAATATCAATAGACTGATTTCGGTGCCAATATTTTAAAAACATATAGTATTGGCCAACAAACATTAAAACCCTTCCATCTTCTCATTCATTATCTTTCATTTCAAGCTCAATCAAAGTAGCAAGATTTTAAAAACATATAGTATTGGTCAACAAACTTTAAAACCCTTCCATCTTCTCATTCATTATCTTCCATTTCAAGGGTTGACTGCAGCTTTAAACCATGGGCCCAAGGCAGTTGTCTCAAGTTCAGCTTCAAGGCATGCGCCTCAAAACACTTCAAAAAACACTGAGCAGCGAAGGAAACCTCGCAGCATAAGTCTCAGATGACACTAAGAACATCAAACTTAATGCCCAAGGCATTTTAGGAACGATTTGTCTGAAGTTGAGCTTCAAGGAATAAGCACCAAACACTTATGAAAACACTGACTAGGAGCTTTGAGGCATAAGCCTCAAACAGTTATGAAAACACTGACTGCGAATAAATTTTCTATTGAAAAACAAGAACTGTTAATACGTCAAATACATAGGCTGGTCAAGCTCAAATTTAGTGGATCAACCTATCATAACATGCATATAAGTGTAATGGAAAATTAGTCTCAAATCATCAGAATTAGTATATTGGCATTTGTGCATAGATCTCCATTTTGTCTACTCAATTACAATCAGCTTAGTGGTAATTACAATCAGCTTAGTGGTGTAAGCAGGAGTGAAGTGGCAGTTAATTATATTCTTGTATGGGGTGCAAATGGGGACCAGAAAGTGCTGGAAACTTATCAATATATATACCGTTGCAGGTTCTTGATTCTTTCTACTCTATAATTTTGACAAGGATTGGTTGTTCCTCTTGCCATTGGTCTGAAAATCGAGGTCGTACAACAAATTCTTCAAGAGGATGAAATGAATTGTAATTCTTATGAATAATAGGGTTTATATTTTGTATAAAAATGATAAATATTTTAAAAAAGTGAAAAAAGGGGTGGTTATTCATAATTCATCTATTTTCCATCTATATTGGAATAAATACAATGAAAAATAAGACTAGAATACAATCATATGAAGAACATCGTTGACATATATTCAAAAATTGTAAATGAATATGTGTGAATAGTTAATATGTTAGAGATTGCTAGGAAAAGTAAATAATTTTCATGGTTTTTTGTTCTCTTTAAAATCGAAAAAATGAAAGAAAATCAAAATCATCAACCTTACATGGCAGTTAGCATGTCTCCTTGAGTTAAAAAATTGTTTATGAAAAAAAAAGGAAAAAGAAAAAATGCAAAACAAAACCCATACGTACAATCGAACACTAGTTACATGCATGTTCCTTATTATTTCTATAATCTCTACAACATTGCAAAAATCCATAAGAGGCTTCATTGATCAGTTGATAATCTCTTAAAGATTGGAGATGCTAATAAAAAAACGATATTAATCTCTTTGTTGTGGCTATCCCTGCCGAGACAAATTGCTTGAATCATAAGATTCAATACAACATATCAAATCATAAGATTCACACTTAAATCCTAATATTCACCTATAAATGAGATTTGTTGAATAAATCTGAATCATTTTCCTTAAGATTCTATATGAATTGTAGGATTCGATATATGAGTCCTAGACTCTGACAATAATATCTCTTGCTCAAAATATAATGGATGGGGCCCAAAACTAATCTAAAAAGACTTGGCTCTACATCCCAATAGTTGTTTTCTATTGATTTTGGGCATGAAACTCCAGATGAAGATGTAGAATCTTATTTTGGTTGATTGTGAAAAAACAATATGGCATTCAATGGATGTTTTGACTTCATATTGTACAAACTCATATTAAATGCTTTTATGATTTAAGAAAATACTTAAAAGTTACTCATGATGTGTATGTGTCTCTGTGTGTGTGAGAGAGATATTGAGAGGAGGAAAAAGGAAAGCATTACACCAGTTGGTAAGTTTGCAAAAGTAGAATATTCGGGGGAGTACAACGTATCATTGTGAAAATAAGTTTGCAAAAGTAGAATATTCGGGGGAGTACAACGTATCACAGTGAAAGTCACATCTTGGGATTGTCTTCTCCTTTGTATCTAGATCCACCTAACAAGAAATTGACATTAAAAAAAATAATTGATAAACAGAAACGTGTTTCAATGATGGTTTTTTTAAACCAAAAATGCATGTGTTGAGTAAGATTTGGCATGGTAGGAAGTCAAAAAAAAAAAAAAAAAAGTTTACATTTGGAGAAACTCGTACAATACTAATCTTAGGGATGATACAGTCGAGTAAGTTGACATCCTTGAGATTTGATAGGAAAACACGTCTTGTATCATGCAGATTAGATTGATCCTTGATAACCTGAAAACAGCAAATGATGACAAATCATGATGCAATAAAAAGAATAATATTAACAATATAACAATAACAATAATGATGATGATAATAAAAGGCAAAAATCACGATATCTCTTACAGTATCTTCTGCTTTGAAAAACCATTGTGTCGTGAAGTAAAATTTGTTGTTTGTAGCTTTAAAAGATTCCACGATCCTACCAATGTAATCTGGCTTTCCTTCTTTTCCCTGAAAGAAAAGGATGATAGAAAAGAACAATTGCAAAATTGGACTAAGCAATAAAGTTTTCGATTGTGAATTGTGAAAACAATGATCAATTAAATACTTCCACGTTTCCATAAACAATCAGATGGTTCATGGCTCCAATGGTTAGTGATGAAAACTTTAGAGGAACCGGACAAGGGCCATGACAGACCCCGTGTTATCACATTACACATTTTAGAGTTGAGGTCAGATGTAAGCCATTAGCAAAACATTTCCTATTTTTTAGTGTTTTAGCTCCTATTTAAGATCTAGTAAGCCTAATCCAACAATCCCCAAATTATACTCCAATTTAATTAACAACTTGTATGCATTTGAAAATCAAACTAAAACTTTAAACACCACATTTTATCAGAACTCAACAGGAAAAACCATCCTAGATTGTTCCAACTTGTTTAGTTGATTGTGCAAAACAATTTATCGTCCACAATAAGTCCCCAAGCTCCATAAACTTCAATCCATTCCTCTAACACTAAATTCTCACTAAACCCCTATTAAATAAACCCTAAACACTACAAACAATTCCATTAAAATCGATCCATATTAAATCTTGAACTCATGCTGAATCGTGCACTATGGTTGCAGCAAGTTACACAGCCTCTAAATCTCACCAATTTCGATACTGTATACTAGCCAAACCAGCCTAAATCATCCCAAGATGTAAACCTTCTTAATAGACCCTTAACTCCCCCAAACCAGTCCCTAAATCATCCCAAGATGTAAACCTTCTTAATAGACCCTTAACTCCCCCAAACCAGTCCCTAAACTGAGACTAAATCGGCCGAATATGGTCTCAATGTATCTTAGTCCTTTAACCTTATGCCTACCCCATAGGTGGCCCACATCCTTTCATGTACAGCCTGTGCAGTCTTCCATTTCTTCACACAGATCAATTCATTTGTTCCCTGTTACCTCTTTTTTATTTTCTGATGAGTGACTTGACAAAAAGCAGCAACCTCATGGTTGCAACCATGTGCACCTTCCAACTGTGCTACTTGGTCTTGTCTTCATCACACTACTAATCAAACAGCACCTTCACAAACTCGAGCAGCAAGCATCAGTTGTTTCCAGACCTAGAATACGCTCGTTATTGGCATGTACCGAAGTACCAAGCATCACACCTATGATACCCGGATACTTGCACAAGCCCAACGTATCCGCATCAGACCAATACGACGCTTGTATTGGTACTTGATACTACACCAATACTTCTAGGGAACAAGTTTAACATATCCTACTTATAAAGTCCTTTATTTAGTATAGTCCTATTAGTATTTTTACTTCTCACCATAAAAAAATACTATAATGGGAAAAAATTGATAATTTCATTAATTCAAAACTGATCTAAAAAAAAATTATGACACTCGTATCCATATCCATGTATTAGATTTTCAGAAGTGAGGAGTCATATCCCTGTTCCCCATATCAGTGTCCATACCATATCCATATCTGGACATCATAGATCATTACTAAAAATTACCTACACAATGAGTGCAAGAAGGAAGCATTCTAAATGAGGAAGACTGTCTAAAAGACAGGTGAGATATTAGTTAATGCTAAAAATAGCTATTGTCAGTGATAGATTAGCTAAGATTTAGGAAGCGTTGGTCATAAGAACAGAATCCAACAAGAAAGGAAAAGGCATAAACAATGAAATCCTGAAATTTCAAAAGCAAATATGATTAAAAAGGATATTAAAATTAGGAGATTGGTTAAACAAAATGACAATTTCTACACGTGGGATAAAGACATGGATCACAGCACGGTCAACAAATATGGAGTCTCACTAGAGGTTATTGATTAATTACAACTACATGTATTTTAAAGCATTTGGGGCTTATGCCTTGAAGATCACCTAGGGGTGTTCAAGTGAAGCTGGGACAGGCTGAGCAATATCCAGGCCCAGACCAGATTTTAAACAAAACAGGCCCAAGAATTCAGAACCACAAGAAAAGGAACTTTTAGCCTTGTGTGAATTCCCAGAATTCTAGCATTCCAAATGCTAGAGAGGGGTTGAGAATTTGGAATTCTACTTTAGGGGGCAGCATTTGGAATTCTCATAATTCTCCCAGACAAGAATTTCCCACAATTCGTCTAAACAAACAGGCCCTTGCTGGTTTTCAAAGAAGAAAATACAAAACACTGTATATACTATAATACACATCCAAAAATCATCAGCCCAGTGTTTTCTTTTTCATAAATACCATGGATTAAACAGAGATTAAACAAGAAGTGTCCACAAATGTCTACATTTCCAGTATTTTGGTCAAAATATTCCTCCGAAAGACAGTGTCTTTCTAAACACCCAAGGCTCGAGTCTAAAGTGTGGGTAGCATTTTGGGGCTTTTGCACATCCACTCCGGATCAAGCATCTGCTTCAATGACACTACATATTAACAGATGTATGTGGTATGCCCCCATCAACTTAATAGAAAAGCAATCATTAACTAAAAAAGAGGGTATTGCTTCTCCAGCTTCTAATCAGATTTTCTCGGGTCACGATAAACAAGTAAAAATATAACATTTTCAAGATATTAGACCACACATAACGTTCAAGATTCTTCACACCTGCATTGTTCTTCCATCAAGAAATAAAAAATGAATAGAAATAAAAGGAAATGAAAAAAACACCACGATGTAAGCAGAATTTCCTCCTCTTCATCACTGTATCAATCCAAAGACCAAATAAATACAGTAATAGATTTTATAAAACAAGCCAATACAATCTTCAAATCTTTTACCATTTTCCTGCTGAAGATTCATTCTTCCCACCCTCTGCTCAAAACAAGAAAATTTAAAAAAAAGAACAACATAGCAAATGACGGAATCAGAAAAATAAAAAAGAAGCAGATGTGACCCAGACCATATTTTGATCTCTCCAGCAATCTTTCCCTCACATCCGCCGCCGGAACAGGTTCTTTGACAAAGCAGAAGCCACCAGGCATCGCCCCTGGTGATTTCTTCTGCTTTTTTAGATGATTCCGACAGCTTATTTTTCTCCGCAGAAAGCTTCCTCTTCTGTAATGGCACGCAACAAGTCTCTTGCAAAGAAGAAATTGTTGATATGTGAATGACATGGTAAGATTCGCAAAATCCCACATGATTTTTCCTAAGGTTTTTAACCATTGCACTCCCAAAATGACATCAGATCCATATACTGGCAAGACATAAATCAGTAATAATGCATAGGGACCCAACCATGGATGAGAATATCGACCGCTACGTAGCGTAGCAGCCGATATATCAGCCGTGGCGGCAGTGGCCGCCACGCTATCTAGGAAAAATAAGATATTGCACCCGTAGCGGCCCTTATCGGCCGCTACGCCGATACAGGCCACCACGTTACGATGGCGCCGCTACAGTGAACAATAAGGGAAAAGGAAGAAGGAAGGAAAGGAAAAAATAAAAAAAGAAAACAGGAAGAAAGGAAGGGGGAAAAAATGAAGGGAGTGAGATGGAGCACAACATACCAGTAGAAAGCAGCAGCAGCAGCAGAGGCGGCGGCGGCAGCAGGAGGCGGCGGCGGCAGCTGCTCCTCCTCTTCCTTCTTCTTTTTTCCTTTCCTTTCCCTTCTTTTCTTTTCTTTTACCTCCTTTTCCTTTCCCCCTTCTCCCGATATCTCTCAATCCTTCATCTCACACGAAATAGGGCACTGGGCAGCATATGGGCCCTTCCATCTGATTTATTTAAGGTAATTTATGGGCCCCACAGTGGCCCACTTTATAAAAGGTTTAAATAAAATATAAATGGGGCTCCACATTGATGCCCAAGTATTAAATAAAAAGGGCATGTCTTAACCAAATACAACTTAATTGAAATTAGAGCCTTAGCCAAATTTCGCTCTACTTAGAAATACAACCCAATAAAATTTCACTCTAATTGAAAATAGGGACATAGCAAACTTTGACACTAACTAGAAATGGGCTCCAGCCAAGTTTCACATTAATTGGAAATAGGTTTTAGCCAAATTTCAATCTAATAGGGAATACTAAAATAAGGCCTTGACCAAAGTACACTTTAATAGAAAATGAGCCCTTTTCATTTTAATAGGAAATAGGCTCTAATCAAATTTAATTTTTAATAGAAAAATCTTTATGAGCTTTTCATTACTTTCTAAGTTAGCATGAATAAGAAACATGAATACATGTGAAAAAAACTAATCATTAATATTATTTTCTATTTATACAGCGATACAGGACCTCATATATTGAGTGCACCGCTATGCCTCCTTTTCTTACTTTTGCAAAAGAAACACATTTTTCTATCATTTTACAATTTTCTGGAATTTTTTCAAAAATTTTGGGCGATTTTTTCAAATTGCACTGCTACGCCGCTACGAAGCGGGCCGCCACCGCTATTTTCATCCTTGGACCCAACCATAATGCATACATTTTCACGTCGTCCCCAACATTTCAATGCATCTCCATCAGCCACACACATTGAACTCAATCGACCTATAAATAGCCTGCCCAGTTTGCCTTGTTGCAGCCTCTGTGGTGAAGTTGTGTGTGTTGCTTGAGTTATCAAAATGTTGATTGTGGCATTCTTGACATGCCCTGCAGTCACATCGTTTCAGCTTGCATGCAACTTGTGAGTGCATTAAGTGAGAGACTGTGAGACCTCTATGGGATTGGTCTCATCGTCAGCGCCTTTGGAGGGCTCGATTTTTTCTGCAGGGTCTCCCTCCTCTTCAACGAGATAAATTTGTATCTTTTTGCAGCAATGCCCAGGTGTGAAACACTCATTGCAATTAAAACAAAGGCCCTTCTCGTGACGGGCATGCATCTATGCAGCCGATATTCGCTTTGGAGTGGCAGTAATGGTCTCTTGCACCTCTTTGGATGCATATGGAGTATCACCCCTTGGTCCCATTTAAGAGGCACCAGTTGTAGGACTGGCCTGGATAGCCGGTCGAATGGTTGTTGGGCGAGACCATTTTCGTAGTTTGTTAAGCTTTTCTTCTTGACGTCGGGCAAGCCCCATGACTTCTTGCAATGTGGCTGGCTGAAATATAAGGACTTCCTGCCCTATCTCGTCCCCGAGCCCTTGAACAAAGGTGCCCATTAGCGCACAATCAGACAACCCATGTACTCTGTTCGCCAATTGTTCGAAATGGGTTTGGTAGTTCTACACAGATCCAGAACTTTGGTGAAGTTTTGCTAATGTTCCATCTATATTCTCATAATCAGTAGGCCCAAAGGGCGTCAACAAGGCATCTATTAGTGCTTGCCAAGTTGCATTAGGATTTACTCTAGTATACCACTGAAACCATGTTGAGGCCACGCCGTCCATGTGAAATGAAGCGAGCATAGTGAAATGCATGGCATAATATTAATAACTATCATTTTATTTGAATTTGCTAGTTGTTTATTTTGTCTCAAATGTTCTAATTATAGCCTTTTTCTTATTTATTATGTAGGAATTAGAAGGAGTAGGGCATATTTGAGCTTAATACTGAGAGGCTTAAAGTTAAAATCCCATTAGAGAAAAGTTATACACAGAGAGCATGTAGGCTTGTTGGAGGAGAGCCGGAATTTCAAGTTAGAGGTCATGAGTTCAAGACTTGGCATAATCAGGTTTTTTTTTTTTTTTTTAAGACGGAATTTGGTGGGAACCGAGTCCAAGTCGACTCGGACTCGGCACAAATAGAGTCGGGTGGCATGGGACTCAACCGAGTCTCATGTGACTCGGCTGAGTCCTAATGCGACTCGGTGAGTCGACTCGGACTCGGCCATGAACGAGTCGGGTCCCGAGTCTGATTTTTTAAACCATGGACCCACCCTATCTAATGCTTGCTAAAAACTAGCAATCAACTATATAAGAAAGGGAAGGAATCTCATGGACAGCAATAAGAATGCTATTGTTTAACAAGTGATCAAATTTTGAAGGAAAGAAGATTTTCGGAATTGTAGCCATCCTACGCAGGCTTTACTATTTTGATCATAACTTTTGACGCAAGACTCCGATTAAGGCAAGATCAGATGCATTGGAAAGAGGACTCAAAGGAGAGAAATATCATATCTCACGAGGATCTCCAAATTCTGATGTTTTGGGGGTCAAAACAGGCCCTCAAATGGAGGGATATGAGGGATGACGAATTTGAGTGATTTTTCTTTCTTTTTCTGCTTGTATTTTTTTTTTTTTTTCCTTTTTAAAGGGAGGCTCTCTCTTGCTCTAGGATGATTAAGTTATTTTATTTAATCTTTGTTAGAAAGTGAAGGTGGAGATTGAGTGGTGTATTAGAAAACTTTGAAGGCTTTCAATAATGGAGATTTGCTTCTTTATTCTTGCTTGTTCCACAATGCTTGGCTAATCCGTGGATTAGGGTGGAGGAAACCAAAACCGGTGAGATTGTTCTTTATTATTTTCCTCTGTCTTTCCCTCATTATGCTTGATGATTTAATAGGTTCTCCTTCATGAACTTTATTCAACTTCTGGTTTTGCAAAGGTTATTTGGAATGTCTTTTACTTTTTATGCTTGATCTTGACATATCATGTATAGGTTAAATTCCTTTAAGGGCATGTTTGGGTAACAACAACGGTGAGGTATTTTCTCTTCTTTTTCTCAATTACAAGGAAAATCCGCATTTGGCTGAAGAGAGGAAAGATGAGTGAGGATTTTCTAAATCCTCTCTTCCCATATAAAATCTTCTCTTCTATTGATTTTTCGGCCTCCCCCTCTACCTATTGAATTTTGCAAATCTACGTAGGAAAAAAAAAAAAAAAAAAACACTTACGTTAAAAAAGAGTGAGTGACTCCTAGGTGTTTTCCAAATTCAGAATAGCATAATTTACCTAACTTTGAAAAGTCACATTTGTGTGGTCCTAGGGCAGGAGAAGCTATTTAAGACTTACCGAATACCAACCAACAGGTGGGGTCATGAATAGTGTTTTCTATAATGCTTTGACGTGGTATATATGGTCGTTATGATTTGATCGATTTGGAATCCTTTTATTTAGTCCTTAAAAGCTACTTTATTAAGGACAATGTTATCATGATTGATGTCACCCTTTATAATAGTGGTGAGACGACTTTAATCTGATTAACCTATATTACCGACCTTCGCTTTCATCAAAATTGCTAAATATCTTTTGTCATCCTCCTTGGGCGTGTTTGGCAATTAACTAGTTAAGTTAAAGTAAAGTGAATCAAGACAAAAAATGACAAGTGGTAATATCAAAAGTACATAATTTCAAAATTCCTTCCGAATTTTTCAAAAAAAAGTAAAAAAAAAAATAAAAATAAATAAAAAAAAAAAAAAACAACCTCCTTTCTCCACTAAAAGACAAAAACTCCACTTTTCTATGCAAGAAGTTAAAAAAAATTCCATGCCAAACAACTAAAAATAAAACTAAATCATAACACATTATATTTTATTCTCTCTTGATTTGATGCTTCACCTCACCATACTTCAATTCACCATACATCCAAACAGGCTAATGGTTTGTGCTTGATCTTGATAAATATTAAATAGTGATTAGAGTTTCAACATATTGAAGTGAAGGGAGTCTTAGGTACTAATTAGAGATTTGGATTTTTAAGAAAAAGGGTTTTCAAAGCTAAATCTTCCAATCCAAAGCAATTGCTTGCACATTAGCTTGAGTTTTATTGGGATAAGACTATGAAGTAATTTTGGAATGATTAAATCTATTTTGGCGAAATCCGATACCCTGATCTCTCTTTCTATGATCAGTTTGTGTTTAGATTTCTTTGATAGTATTTTAGTTATTATTTTCTTGATTAATTGTGTTTTTAAAATCCCTAGTGTGAAAACTGATTGAGGATTTTTTATCTCGTTTCTACAAATCCTTGTGGATTGACCCGTACTTGCCATTATCAAATTAATAAAAAATTATGCGATTGCGGTTTATTATTTTTAGCACATCAAATAGCTTTCTCATTTTCCATGGTCCAATGATAATGAAAAAAACGCTCACATTGGTAGAGAAATTCAAGTGGTTCAGTGCCATCAAAACATGGAAGATCTATGCGGGTGAAACGAGTGTGGATTTTGCCTTCGCCTGCCGTTATTCTAAGAACCAGATCGGTCTCCACTGTTTGTAGGATGTAACTGCAGAGTTTGGGGCTCTAACAACAGTTGAACTTCGCCAAGCCTCCCGTTGGTTAATTCCCATGCCTCTTCCAAGCTCTCTAATCGCTTCTCCATTGGATCAAATTCTATGGACTTTTTTTTTCTTGCCATGCCCAAGGAAAGGCCTGCTATGATACCAAATGATATGTTCAGAGAACTAATTTTGCCCACTAATAAGGGGGGAAGGGCATCTTCTTGCTCAAATTGAGACTGAAGAGAAGAATAGACAATCCACACCTTTCCTTTACCACGATTAGCATACATATATCAGTTACAAGGAGGATTCAGGATAACTGCATTCAAAGAAAACGATATTTTCGCATAAATATTGGTTAAAAATCAGTCGTCACAACCAATATTTTCAGAATATTTACTACTGAAATTATATAAAGAAGAGAGAGGAAGTTAGAGGAGAGAGATTTGTTGCATGTCATTACAGGAGAAAGGATAAAAAATAAGATGCCTTAATCATCTACAAAGCGGAAGAGGAAGCTTTCTGTGGAGCCCTTGAACAATAAGCGTCATCCTTACAGGAGAAAGGAGAAAAATAGGAAGAAACAAGATCAAGCATGTGTTGCAAAGAAAAAAAATTGAAACAATGAGATAGGGAGTAAGAGAGATGTGAGGAAGGAGGAGAGAATCATACCTAAAGCCGCTGCCTGTAGTTGCGCAGTTGCCAGCTTGCCACTGCTCCCAAGTTAGCAGTTGCTCCGCTCGGACCGGGTTGTGGGCATGGGCATCATGTTAGGTCTCTAGTTTAGACTCTATTGACTTCTTCTCATTTATGTCTTGGTCGAATGGGGTATGCCCCATTGAGGGATCATCTTTCTACCCTAAGTTAGGTGATTCCTACTCTTTGTACTTTTGTGTTTTTTTAAAAAAAATATGTGAATATGAAAGCTTAAATAGTAAACATTCACTATAAAATAAATCACCCACCACAACACAAATATTTATAGTGGTTCGGTATAAATGCCTACATCCACTCCCGGCTTGTGTAACACCACCCCACCAATATTCCATTAGTCACTTAAAAGGTTTTCGGTTCACCTTGAAACCTTACAAGATTAAGATTTTCTTGGCTAATCTAGAACCATTACAAATATTTTCTAAACTTAGCAATAACCTTTACAATAAAGGGTCTTTCTCTTAAAAATGTGTCTAAAACAAAAGAGATAAAATGAAGTGCAAGAAGATGCCTCTAAAATAGGCACTGTGAAGCACAGATACGTAAATATGGGCAACGAATCCGTATCCCGGGCGTATCGGACACGGATACGCCTGGATACGCTCCCGATACGTCCAGGATACGCAAAAAAACATATCCGCATTTTTTATTTTTTATTTTGGTAATTCGGACACACGTTGGACACTTGTGGGACACGTTTTAAGGGAAAACGTGTTACTCTGCGTACGTTTTAAGGGAAACCCTCTCTCTCTCTCTCTCTCTCTCTCTCTCTCTCTCTCTCTCTCTCTCTCTCTCTCTCTCTCTTTTTAAGATCTTTCCTCATTCTCAGTTACTGAGCGCATGTCTAGCATCTCCTCTCTCGGCACACGATTGCATCTCATTCATTTCGCGTGAGGATTTCTTCTCCCAAATCGATCGATCGATCTCAAGGTTTTCAACTCGCGCAAGGTTTTCTTCTCCAACACCAAGAAACCCCTTGCATCAGTCGGGCAAGACCAAGAAAAAAAAAAGCTCAAAGGAGTAGAGAAATTTAAAAAAAAAAAAAAAAAACAGAGAGGAAGAGAGAGAAAAAAAGAGAAGGAGAGCTGTACCTTGCACCAGTTTGCGCACGGCTCCCACCGTCTCGACAGAGAAGGAAGAAGCAACCCAGTTTGTAGCAGAGAGAGCAGAGGGTGGGTTCCGCCCAGTTTCCCAAAACCGTTCGCTGCAGGAAAAGATCGACTCCCACCGCTGCTGGAGAAAGCCAATCGCTGCAGTTTGCAGTAGCCTTGCGTTGCTGCCTTCTTCAGTTGTAGAGACCAACGAAGAAGATAACAGAGAAGGGCCCTGGATCTGTTTTTGGAGTTTCTATTTGAAGAGAAATAGAGGGCAGCAGAGGGTCAATGCCCTCCGGGCTTCGTCGGAAAATCTGGGCACCGGAAGGCGACATCTACGTCATTCATCCACTGTCGTACTGCCGCCACAGCTACCGTATCATTGCTGCAAGTCGAAATGGGGCTGGGTTCATTTGTTTTTGCAGATTGAAGAAAAAGGGGCTTGGTTTGTTTGGCCTTCATCCCAAAAAAGAAAAATAACAAGCAATCGGTGTGTGTGGCCCCTCTTATTTCATTCGCCAGAGCCTTCATCCACGTGCTTGGGCACGTGGGCCTGTTCCCACAAAGACCTACTAACTACTGAGAATAAAGAGTGAGTGGAAAACATCAGATTTTTTTTATACACAGATTTTTTTTACACACATTGGATTTTGAAGTTGGAAGTATCGAATGTAATGTTTAATGATGATTAAATCAATGAAAGTGCATATTTTATGGCTATTTTGATTGAAGTAATGTTATATTTTTATTACATAGTCATATAAAAATATTTAAAAAAAAAAATCAAAGTATCCCCGACATGTTGTATCCTACTTTTTTGAGAAATGTCGTATCTGCGTATCCGTATCGTATCTATGTCCCGTATCCGTGTCCGTGCTTCATAAAATAGGCAGATAATGAAGTGATAAACCGGATAATACACGCACAATGTGTTGATACAGAGGTTATAATCCAATGTGTGCGTGTTACCATCAACCAATGAAAGTAAAAGCTCATGAAAAACTACCAAACAAGATGGCTTTCAAAAGATGTAAAAACAAGATATGATATGATTAGGGTAATATTTCAAACACATGTAATGCATGAAACAACTTGAGATAAAAATTAAATACCAAGCATAATAAAGATTTAAAGACAACATGTGATGAATAAGCATTATGGAATCCAAAATACAAAATAGATTGAAAATGATTTTTGCATAATGGAAACAAGAACTAAAAGTATCAACCAAACATAGAAAACATGCTATATAAGAAAATAAAATTTTTAACAAAGCATGAAAACTTTAGAGATGGAAATTTAAACTAACTTGGTGTGATTCAAAGTTGTAAATCTAAGCTTTAGCATTTTCATAACTCCACTAGCCTTCTTCATCTCAAATCCCTTAACTTTAGAGATGAAAAGGGTTCGGTTCTAGTCCGGGACCACCACCGAAACTATTAATGAGAAGATGGAACCAAAACCGTTAATGAGAAGATGGAACCAAAACTGGAACGGGTTCCTTATATGGGATGGGTCCGGGTCCTGGTCCTGGCCTAGGTAGAGAATGATGTGGGAAAAGAACACTAGTTTTTAGGAGGGATTCTTGAAAATTAAGGTAATGTGTCAGGTCCCGGGTCCACGGGTCTGAACCAAAGTGGAACCAGACCCATACCCATTTAGGTCACGGGTAAAAAACAGGACCCAGACCCAAACCCTTTTAACTACTGGGGCCTAAATAAGGACCCAAACTCGGTTTTTAACGGGTCAGAACCTCCGAAAAATCAAAAAATCGTGGACCCATTTACATCCCTACTTGCACACTTTTTTTTCTTAAAGAATTCGGACTCTAAAGCCTTGGAACGAGGTGGAACTTATATAAAAAAAAAAGTTTTTCAACGACCAATTTACGGTTAGCCTTAAGCCCCAACGGTCACCTCAACAGACAGTTTGACTTCAGGTCAAACTGGGCATTTTGAACATCGGTTACCTTACGGTTAGTCATAGGATCATAGTTGTCAGTTTCGTTTCAGACGCCGTTTCGGTTTGGTTCCAAAATGAAACATCTCGGTTGATTCGGACATTTCGCTTTCCAATTCGGAAATTTGTTTCAGAAAATAAAAGAAAATTACATATATATATATATTAAAAATATATAGAAAATTTCATTCTACCAAGCATCACAAATATAATTTGTAAAAGATAAGGTTCAAATACATCCCCTCAAATATCACAAAATAAAGCAAAAAGTCAGCTAACTATGCATCACTGTAATAATGATTATCATCTTCATTTGCTCCCAAATCCTCTCCTATAGGGCCACCTATTTCATCACCCCCATCAAAATCAGGGATACCCTCTTGCACTTGTGCTGGTTGCTCCATAGTTGTCCAATTGTCGACATCCTCTATGGTCACGAGAGTTGCTTCTTCAGCAACCCAATCAGCCAAAATATTAATATTCTCCAAACTGATGGGGTCGGAAGCAGCATTCCCAGTCCTTTTGAGCATATCCCTACAATTTACATAAGTTCATATTTTATTATGGCAATTAATAATTTGCAAAAGAATCACGTACGATTAACATTTGATATACCTTTCACAGAGCTTCAAATTATAATGCACAAAAACTAGATCATTCAGCCTCTGATGAAATAGCCTATTTCTCTTAGGAGAATGAATATGTTCGAAGATACTCCAATTTCTTTCACAACCACTAGCACTAATGCATTGACTCAAAATTCGAATTGCCAATTTTTTCGACTCTGGGGTACCATTTCCAAACCAATCCCACCATTTATCTGTAAAAATTTATATGAAATATTAAATTATATTTTATGAACTGCAGTCATATAATAAGTTAATGAAAATTTAAAAAAAAAAAAAACTTTCATTTACCTAGAGACATTTTCTCTCGATTTCGTATTGCTGCTGCAGAACCGAAGTCAAAGCGGGAATCTTTATAGGCATCACATTGTTTGAAAATCATGTCCTGAGTATCAAAATCAGGAACTAATTTCTCTCTGACATTATTCAGACCCCTCATAACTTCACTATGCTTAGAAAAAGTAGAAATAAAGAAAAATGTTGGATTCAAATAGTATGCTGCAGCATGTAGTGCATTATGAAGTTGATTTTCCCACCTACGATCGATAATCTTCCAGCATAGCATGTAGTTCTTATGTTTGAACCTCTTTTGAATCACCTCTTTTGCTTGGTCCATTGCCTCGTACACATAACCCATCACCTCTTTTGCTCGGTCCATTGCCTCGTACATATAACACATTGTAGGCTTCTCTTCACTGTCGGCTAGACATAGAACAACCACCAAAGCTTCACTAACTTTCAATATATGCTCAACATCCTTCCAAAATGTGTTATTGAGTATGATTTCAGTGATCTCCATGCCAACAGGGGTACTTGAAGCATTAGATTCAACTCAAGCGGTACTTGTAAACATTTGCCTAAGCTTTTTTCTATATTTAAAGAGGCACTGCAAGCTAATAAAATTGGTAGCAAATCTTGTGATGGCTGGTCGGATTAATTCTTTCCCATTTGTATATTCTCTTCTCATTAAATTCAACACTGATAAATGATTGTAAATGAACTTTGTGATTTTCCTTGCTGTCTCAATTGTGGATGCATTAACTAGAAACAAGTGGGGATTTGCCATGTCCTCTAACATCAGATCTATGCAATGGGCAATGGGCAATGGGCGGCACAAGCTGTCCAATAAAAAATCCCATATTTTTCAGCCTCTTTTTCCCATTGCTTTTTAAGTGGCATCATTGTCAGTAATAAACTGGACAATATTGTTAGGCCCAACAAGACAATTTCATCAAAAAATTTAAATAGTGCATCTGAATTTTTTATAATTGGACTTGCATCAACTGACTTCAGGAACATTACCCCTTTTGGGCAATACACAAGAAACTTAATCAATGTTCTTTGCCTTTCATCTGTCCACCCATCAGCCATGACAGAGCACACAGTTTCACTCCAACATTATTTATAATGCTCCATGAAAGCATTAACTTCTAGTACAATTTTTCCCAAAATCTTTCCACGAAGGTCATGATATGATGGCATCTTGTAACCTGGCCCCACTGCAGCGATTCCATCAGCCATTGGTTGACAAAATTTTGATCTTGCTGCATTAAATGGGAGATTTGCATCAAACCAAAAACGGCCAACAGCCAAATCAGCTGCATCCTTCAGTTCCTGGCTGAGATCCAGTACTTGTTCGTGGTGCAAAGAAATTCGACATTGGAGGTTGGGAAGTATTTGACACACCCCTTCTTTTGTTTTGGGTAGATATTTGAGAGACCTTCTCTTTACCCTTTCTACTTGTTGTGGTGGGGGTAATTGGATTTGTAAATAAATCTACTTTTTCTACCTCAACATCATCTTCATCTGCATCACCCCTTGGAGTTCCATACGGGTTTCCAATTTCCTCATTTAATTGCCTTTTATTTGATCTATCGTTTTTACCTTCTAAAACAAGTCTTTCCATTTGACATTTGACATCACCTGGCACAATTTTACAAGGTGCCCCCCCCCCCCCCCCCCCCAAAAAAAAAAAAAAGAAGGTGTTCTTTAAGTCTAGTGATTCTACCACCTTTTATGACTTTGTTACAAAAACGATATATTACATGTTTGTTGTTGCTTGGATCCACAACCATAAGCCCATGCAGGGTCATCAGATCTAATAATGGTGGCAGTAGATGATATGGGTGTACTATCACTCATTTTCAAATCAAAGAATCAATCTTCCAAATATGATACAATAGCAACACACAAATGATAGACAAGTACAATAGTAAGTTTAATGTTTCAATTATTAAAAGGTGTCATCAAGTAATTACAAAATTTTAATGATTACAAATAAGTGGGCCTCACTCTGTAAATCATCAAGACCTCTTGTTATAATTTTTAAATGGTTTCATAAATCATCCAAAGGCCCATCGTGCAAATCAGTTTCAGCAAATAAAATGGCAGTTTCAGTTTCAGTGAATAAAATGGGTGGGCCTCCCTTCCCGTAATTCATCAAGACCCATTATTTGTCCCACCTGTTCAGGACCACACCATAAAAGGCATCCCAGATTTCGTAAGACCCTTAAAAAACGAAACTCACAAGTCCCCAAAGAAACCCATCGATAAAATGTGTAAATGGCGAGGCTGAAATCGAAGGAGGGGAGAGATCGATGCATTCCTGAGGATCTGCGAGATTTTCTTGCAAAAAAAGCAGGCAAAGCTCGCAAAGGAGAAATCAGGGAAAGCTCTTCGCAAAGAAATCCAATCGACGGCCTTGGGGAGGAGAAATCCAATCGACGGTTCTAGGCGAGGGAGAAATCCAATCGGGCAGCCTTCAATGGAGGAATGATCTCAAGATATTGAAAGGGGAATAGGGAAATAGAAGATCTTGTGGCTGATACATGCATCTTTGAGCCCAATTTATAGATCGAAGGGAATTTTGAAAGATGCATGCCGTCGAACGAGAGGAAGATGAGGCGTTTCTGCTCGAAAACTAGTATTTCGAATTTATTTTGTTTAGATTCGCTCAAATGATCAACTACATTAAAAAAAAAAATCTTATATAACGGTCTTCCCCTGATTCGTCCGAATCTAGTGATTCGGGTAATGTTCGTCCGAATTTTAGGGTCTTCTCCACGAAACCATATATTTTGGCGAATATTAACGAAATATGAACCGAACATCTAAGTGCGAGATGTTCAGTTCGGTAATGGTTTCGAAACGAAAGAAATCAGATGTTTCGTCCGAATCGAAACAAACTTGACAACTATGCATAGGATACACTACAGTTCGATGTAAGCTAACCGTAAGGTCACTGTAGAGTAAACAAACCAAAAATTATGATTCTGCAAAAGCAATCGTAAGGCTCTTATGGTTAGCTGTGAAATGCATACGGCTAGCCGTAAATCCTAACTTTTCTAAAATTAAAATAATCTTTGGGACGAGGTTTGCAGCAACCAATGAATCACACCCCTAGATACATACTAAAAGAAAATAAAACATCTTTTTCAAAACATGAACCTAGGATGCCTAAAATGATATGAAAATAAAAACACAACTATGCATGGAAAATCAAGCTTAAAAGATAGAAACACATCCAATCAAATTGCAACATACAAAATCCATAACACAAGTGAGGTAACAAGATATGTTACAACTATTGTGAACATAGTTACCGAAATCCTACGATTCGTATCCCGAATCCTAAGGAAAAATGATTTGTATCTATGCAATGAATCTCATTTATAGATGAATCTTAGAGTTCATGTGTGAATCAGACGATTCGATACTTGTTTCATCGAATTTTACGATTCAAGCAATTCGGCCGAGCGAGAATATTGACAATCTTTAACTTGTTTTCTTTTCTTATTCTTTCTTTCTTTTAACATTTTACGTTCAGAATGTTATTTAGTAGTTAACAAAACCTCTTAAGATTTTTTGCGGCTATGAGGGGATTTTAGAAATAGATAAAAAAAAATCATGCATTTAATTAAAGTGTTCGACTGTATGTATGCTTGTCTATATCTTCTTTTTTTAATCTTCTTTAGTTTTTTTTTTTTTTTTTTCAGAATTACTTTCTTAGCTTTAAGAGATATCCTACTATGTAAGATTGATGGTTTGAAATTTTTTTACTTCTATATTTTGATTTAAAGATAACAAAAAATTAATATATATTTGGCACCCTAAACTTATATAACTATTTGCACATATCATTTATTATATACTAATTTATGTCATGATATTCTTGATATGATTGTCAGATAGACTTATTTGTCAATTTCTTTATACTGCCATAAATGGAAAAATGAATGACTTTGAATAACGACTTTTTTCCCTTTAATTTTTAATTAGTTTTTAATTTTATTAGAAAAATAAAAATCCTATGATTCGCAATTCAATATGATTAAGGGATATGAATGATTTGCACTACGATTCCGATTTTCAAAACTATGATTGCGAAGACTATTGTGGGTTGTGGGTAGAGATGTCAAGTGGGCCGTGCCGGGCCCGCCAGTCAACGGGCCGTGGCACGGCACGGCCCGGTCAACGGCACGGCCCACTGGGCACGGCCCATGACGCGGGCCGTGCTGGGCCGAGCTGCGCACGGCCCGCTGGCCCGTTTGGCACGGCCCGCCAGGCCCGCTGGCCTAGTGGGCCAGCCCTTGCAGCCCGCCAGGCCCGCCTGTATAGGCCCGCCAGCCCGCGGCCCGCCAGGCACGCCCAACGGTCGGCCCGACGGGCCGGCCCGCCAGCACGCCCAACAGCCATTTTTTAAAAAAAATACCATTTTACCCCCCCAACAGCTATAAAACGGTCATATAAGGGGTATTTTGTGTCATTTTTCATTATACTAAGTCTATAAATATCCTAACCCTCCCATTCTCATTCCTCACCAATTACACATTTCTCATTCTCACCAATTTACACAACTCTCTCATTCTCTAACTCTCTCTCAAAGCATTCAACTCTTTCACTCTCTAAGAAGTTTTTGGAGGACCAAAGATCAAGTCATCAAGAGACAAGATTAAAGGGGCCTTCAAAGATTTAGAGGTATTTATAATATTTAGATTTGAGATTCCATATATATATAAGTTTATATTATATTATATTAACTCTCATTTTCTCCCCTTTCTTATAATAAATTATCACAAAAGAAGGCTATTAGCATATTACTATTATCATTTATAAATTTATTCTTTTGAAATATGGCTAGAAGATTTCCCACAGAATCTTCATCCGTTAATTTAGAGGCAGAAGAAGATTTTATTGAATTACAAGATCAAGTAGGTGATTTACCACCCCCTTTCCTCAGAGTTCCCAAAAACCAAACAAGAGGAGTAGAACTTCAGCAGTTTGGGATATATATACAAGGTATGATGTTTTTGAAAATGGAAAGAATGTTGAAAAGGCAAAATGCACATTGTGTGGTAAGATTTATAGTGCCCAGTCAAAAGGGGGTACCGGCCATTTGTCAAGACATAGGAAAACATGTTTACAAAAGCATAGTCCAGAGAATGCAGGGACAGGGGGGCCTGGTTCACAAACCCAAATTTCTACTACTGGTGGTGGTAGTAGTAGTAGCAGTTTGGGTATTTTTTCTTATAATGCACAAAGTGCTAGACAAGGTCTTGTTAAAATGATTGTTTTGTCCGAATTACCATTTGCTTTTTGTTGAAAATGAGTTTTTTGAAGAATGGGTCCAGAAATACTGTCAACCACAATTTCACAGTATTTCAAGAAATACAGCCAGAAATGATGCTATTAGACTCTGGCAGGAAGAGAAAATAAATATAAAAAACTATTTTGCGGAATCTCCTGGTAGAATATCCATAACCACAGATATGTGGACTTCTAAAGGGGGTGATAGTTATCTTTGTATTACTGCACATAATAAGATGCAAAATGGATTATGAATAAACGTATACTTAGTTTTAGCACTCTTGAATGGCCACACAATGGAACTAGGATAAGTACATTAATTTTGGAAAAAACTAGATGAATATAGTATTAAGGAAAAAGTTTTATCTGTAACTTTAGATAATGCTAGTAATAATACAGTGGCTATTGAATTAATGAGAATGCAGATGCCACTTGCAACTTTGATAGATAGTTCTATCTTTCAAAATAGATGTGTATGTCACATCTTAAATCTTATTGCAAAAGTTGGTTTAAAGCACATTACAAGTTATACAGATGCTATTAAAGACATTGCTAGATTTGTTTTTTGCTCCGCACAAAGAAGACAATTGTATGCCCAAATATGTGCGAGGCAAGGCGTATCAGCTATTAAACTGCCTAAAGAAGTTGAACATAGATGGAATTCTATGCATGATTTGTTAAACAAGGCACTTTCTAGAAAAACTGTTTTGAATGAATTTTGTGCTTTTCATGCACAAGATTTAATGATTAGTGATGAACATTGGGAGTTATGTGCCCATATAAGAGATTTATTAGAACCTTTTTATACTTCACATTATTTTTTTCCGGGATATATTATCCCACATCTAATGAAGCTTTAATGAAACTTTTTAAAATTACTTTACAATTCAGTAGATTTAGAGATCATTTTTTTACTTGGTAGCACTATTAGAGACATGGAAGTCAAATTTAATAAATATTGGAAAGAGGCTCCAATGACATTTTCTTTAGCTGCTGTATTTGATCCTAGGTTAAAATTAAGTGGTGTACAGTTTTTTATTGATGGAATAAATAAAAATATGAATTATACAGATTCAAATGATTTTTCAAATATAATGGCACAATTACAAGCACTTTTTCAATTTTATTGTGAGCAAATGGGTACAGCTGGGCTTAGTATGGGCAATACAGAAGTCCAGTATACAGGTGTTCCTGAGTGGGAGGTGTGGTATTCTTCCCTGTCCACGGGCATGGCATCCAGCTCAAGCTCAAGTAACAACACTGTGACATAGTTATCATCGTATCTTGACGTAGGTGTAATTAGGATGCAGGATGCATCCACTTTTGACCTTTTAGCCTGGTGGAAGCAACAAGAAAGCATTTATCCAGTGTTGGCAGCCATGGCTCGTGATCTATTAACTATTCCTATGTCTTCTGTAGCATCAGAACAGGCTTTTAGTGCAGGTGGACGTGTAGTAGATGACAGAAGAACAAATCTCACTGAAGAAACGGTGGAGTGTTGTGTTTGCCTACGAGACTGGTACTTGGCAGATAAGAGGAAGCAAGAGTTAACATCATTAATGGAAGATTTTGATCCAGCAGAATACATTAGTGGACTACAAATCTGATTTTTTACTTTTTTCTTCATTGTAATTTATAAGTTTTTCATTCTTTTTTTTTTATTTTCTAAAAAGATTGTAAGGTTTTGAAGGTAATCCTATTTAGAAACCTTCAAGAAGTTAAGATCCAAATGGTTCTCTCTTCTCAGTGGAGTAGGTCGAGTTTGACCGAACCACTTAAATATCTTTGTCATTCTCCTTGCTTGTGTTCTAATTTTTATTTTTAATACTGATAAGAAAAAGAAAAATCATATATAGTACTTAAGTAATATGTGAGTAAATATCTATAAATTAATTTGAACCACTCAATCATTTGTCAAATGTTTGTATAAGTTTAAATGTTTAGAAAAGTAACTATTGAAAAATTAATGACTATTGATCGAAAATCAAATTCAAATCCATGTCGTTACGGACTTACGCTTACGTTACGCCTTACGGTAATTATATATCTATATTAGTCTATAAAAAAAAAAAGGCAAGCCTGGCCCGCGGGCCGGCCCGGCACGGCCCGCTCCAGCCCGCCCCACTGTGGGCCGTGCCAGTGGGCCGTGCCGTGCCAGGGGTTTTCCCCTGGCGGGCCGTGCCGTGCCGGCCCGTTAGCTGGGGCGGGCCGGCCCGGCCCGGCCCACGGCACGGGCGGGCCGAGATTTTAGCGGGACGTGCCGTGCCATGCCTAGTTGTGGGCCAAGAATATGGACCATCTATTATTTTTCATAAATGAAACGAAAAAGTGCAAATCAAAGGTTATTTTCCATCACATTACAATTGCTAAGCTTGTGCCATGCAACATGGGGATGTGCTAAAAAGCTTTTGGATCCATGGCCAATTGTCAATGTCATGGTACCACTGCTATTATTGTTCTCACAATTCAGAAGATCTTCTAATGATTTTTCAAGACAAAGGTACTGTTGTGAAATTCTAGTGCTTCGTAAAGGTAGACAAGCCATGTGGATTTGTTTGTTGGTTTGGTTGTGGTGTTATAGGGAACAAACATAGTGTGTCCACAAATTTTGTTGTGGTATTTGTGGATTACGAATCTTGACCATAAAACTGCAAGTTCTAGTCAGATGAATATGGATCAAGTATCAGCATTATCAAATCCATCTCATTTTCCACTTTTTATCATTAAGAAACATTTTTTTTCTATACAGTTTTGTATTAATTAAAACATGTGTTTAATTAAATACTAAGAGTACCCTCACTTATCGTATCCGGATACTTGTATGTATCCGAATTGGACCAATAAGATAATTGTATTGGTACCTGATACTGCACCGATACTTCTAGAGTATAAGTTTAGCATATCTTTTTAACAAGTCTGTGATTTCATTTAGTTCTTTAAATCTTCTTACTTCTTAATTGTGAAAATGTTAGAAAATAACATAAACAATGATAATTTTATTTTATTACTTCAAAAGTGATCTAAAGAAGAAGAAAAAATAGGACAACCGTATCCGTTTCAGTGTCCTAATTTCCAAAAGTGCAGAGTTGTATCCACGATCCCCACCTGTACCCATTTTTGGGTATCATTGACCCTCACAATTTGGTAGATTGCCTAAAAAATAGTCCGCCCCTGTGGAGAAAGGTTTATTTAATTTGTTTGCGATGCAGAGAAAGCATAGTGTTGTTTTCAAATGAATTAGACCATGACACAACATGTTAAGGGGCTTCCAGGTTTGATGATAATTCAAAATAACAAGATTACAATCAGTTGAATTATTTGAAACAAGCACATTCATTGATTTGGTTGGGTGCCCGTGATCAAGTACAAGGTCGAGTCATATGAAAGTTTAAAGCTTCACTAGTGTCAGATCTATCTCATGTCTATTAAAAGGTTGTTCTTGGGATCTAGGTTCAGCTGGCTAAATCAGAGTTGGATCTACTCACTTATTCGCCTCATTCATCGGATTGAGGCCCAACTAGCACATTGACCCCACCAAAACTCTACCTAATCATTTGAACCTAAAATTGTATCCTATAAGCACCACACTCGCTATTAGTATTGACTACACGGGTATAGATATGCTTGACACATGAAAATTTGAAAAAAAAAAAAAAATAGACTTGTAGATTAGTATGATTTGAAATAAAATACTAATAGATAATGTTTACTTATTGATGTATTGTACTAGATTAAAAAATACCAACGATACTTGGGCAATTTAACATCCATTATTCATCAGAGTTTTGCCTGTATGGTTAGCCATGGATAACCCCACGATACTTGGGCAATTTAACGTCCATTATTCATCAGGGTTTTGCCTGTACGGTTAGCCATGGATAACCCCACGATACTTGGGCAATTTAACATCCATTATTCATCAGGGTTTTGCCTGTACGGTTAGCCATGGATAACCCCGCCTTATGACGAGAGTTAATTCGCCACACTAGAGTAAGTGACAAAATTGCTCATAATTATATGATTTTGCAGTATTTTTAATTCCCACGATATCACACAAAAGTACCCCTCTTGTTGGGTTAAAAAAGGAATATATCTATGTCATAACACACAGATTATAATATTATGCAATATCACATGGTCAACGGCCTTTGAGTCCATAAAACCCCATGAGTAGCCAAGGGGAAATATCTCAACTTTCATCACAAACCCCTTATTCATTTATTTTCTAAGCAAAAGCAATAAATAAAATAAAATACAGAACATAAAATATCAAACTTCTCTTCGTAGACAAGAAATGTAGATATAACAATGAGCTCCTGTACCCAAGGCGTAAACCCTAATGTCATGTTCAAAGTATCAAAATAAATTGCAAAGCAATATCTAGTAATTTTTCATTAAAAAAAAGAAATAAATAGTAATTTCTATGAACTCGAAAAAAAAAAACTCATAATAATTTAAGCCAACCTTAATAAAAATTATAATATCTTAACCAACAAACATTCATAAAATCAATAGCACTGAAGAGCTAAACAAACTAAATTACCTTTTTTTTCCTATACCACTGAGTCCTTAGGCATGTCGCAGTTGCAATTGCAAAATGAGAATTTCTTGTTTTATAGCCTTCCATTTCCTTCCTAATTACACAAATAAGAAATAAAAACTCAATTATATGATAAATAAGGAAAGAGAACATAAAACACAAATCAGTAATTTAAAACAAAAGCTACATTTCAAAAATAGAAAGACCAAATAATCCGGTCACACAAAACCAAGAAAAACCATTTTCTGTGATGAATCCAAGAGATATACACTACAACAAATTGCATATTTGCCGACGAATCTTGCCGACGCAGTCTAAACACATCGCAGTAAATGTGTTTAGCCGACGCATCATAGCGTTGGCAGAACGATTACGCGACATTACCTTCTACGCGTCGGGACATCTCGTCGGTAGAGAGGATTGCGCCATCTCGGTCTTGGAAGATATGTTTTCCCGACATGAATTGCCTTTTTCCCGATGCAGTACAATGTCAGGAAATAAATATCCGTAAAGACGACGCACTAATGACGTTGGGAATTATGAAAATCCAATTACCGACGTTGATATGCGTCGGAGAAAGTTCTCAACAATAATTAACGACACTCAAGATGCGCGTCGGGGAATATGTTTTAACCTAATTCTTATCGTGTGATGATTAACCTACTTCTCCAAAACTAAAGACTACAACCATCATCTCTCTGAGTCCCCAAGGGTGGACCCACATGTAATTACCTGGGGGCTGAAGCCCCTCACCAAAACAAAAAAAAAAACCCGCCAAAAGCCTTTCTTAAAAAAATAAAAGAAAAGGAAAACCGTGCTCCCGCCCCCTTTCTCCCATCGCCCTGTAACCTCGTCGCCTCCCTTGCATTCTGTGGTTCGCCCTCCGACTGCTTCTTCTTCTCTTCTTTTGTGGTCCGGACTTCTTCTTCTCTTTCTGTTATGCGTTTCTTTTCTGCTCTGCAGCTTCTCCTTCTCAGTTCCTGAGTCAAGAGATAGCTCACAAGCAACAGGTCTCTCTCTCTCACCATATCTTTCTCTCTGTATGCATAGTAGATATTAAGAGTACTACATTTAGTCTTTCCGTTTTGATGTTGGAGGCTTTGTTGCTATTTTGGTTTGGGGATTTTGGGATTTTGATCGGACTTTAGGGCTTCTGGGGTTGGAATTTTTGGCGTTTTGGTTGCAGGTTTTGGGGGATTTTTAGGGCTCTTCTCTTGGATTTTTTTATTTCTAGTTTTGTGGATTTTTTTATAGAAGAATCTTGGGGATTCAAGGGGTATTATATCCAGGCTTTTGATTTTAGGTTTTAGGGCATTTGATGGAGACTTCTGTTGGGGCTCTGATTTCGGGCTTTGAGGGATTTTGAATTTGGCAATTTTTATTCTGGGTTTTGTCAAATCTGATTTGGGGCTTTTACAGTTTACAGAATTTTAGGTAATTTTTATAGATTTCTTGTGGTTTGTTTAGTACTATATTTGCTTCATGCAGTTGCTCAAAACTTGTACTTTGATTTGCTATATTGGGCATATAAAATTTTAAATCATGTCATTTAGGTTACAGTTTTGAAGCAGATTGTGCTCAGGCTTTTATATGTTTATATACATGTATCACCCTTTTGTGTAAATATTACTTGTAAGTTTTGTATTTGTAAAAATGGGACTTCAATAGGAAAATGGACGGGACATCGGGCAAAGTAAGCAACGGTGCTGATATGTTCATAGAGAAGAGCATTTGCACCCCCAACTGTTCATAGACATATTCATAGCATATTTTTTTTTCTCAAATCCACATGTGGCAGACAACACTTTGGTTGGAGTTCTCTGTATGCTTACTTAGAGAGAAAAAAATGGAAAAGAGATGGGTCTTTCAGATGGGTCTACTTGGAGTTCTCTGTATCCAACTTTCATCCGTTCATGTCAAGGAGTTCTGAGTGTCGAGGCTTAGAAATCCCATGGCTTTGAGGCATTTCCCTCAATTCCCCATTTGTGCTCCTTGGCATGGTCAAAGGGATGTCAAGGACCTCCAGAGAAAATTAAATCAATGTAACCCAAAAATTTATCTGTTTTCTTGCATGATGGCATTTTATTTAGTGTTCACACAACCATTGCGGTAAAGTTTGCAAGCCTTATGGAGACCACTAGTTCAAATTTAGTATAGATTGATAGAATAGCATTCAATTTAAAAAGATTAAGCTTGAAGAACCCAACGGGCAATCATTTTCTAATCATCAATCAGTAGTTGTTCCAAGAATTATTATGTAAAAATTGAGGCATTCCCAAGGTAATGAAAGAATATTACATGCCCATTTACTGGTAATGAATTCAGTCCTATTGGAACCACAAGTTATTAGTTCAAATCATCCAGATTTTCATAAAGAACCATTGACCAGCCACTCTTGCTGCATTTTTTTATCAATAATTTGCATGTAGTAGTTGCATATTAGTTCTTTTATAGTGTCTTTTGCTTTTATTAATGTTGGCTAAAGGAATCGTATTAAGAGCAACCTGAGCCTAAATGGAGTACCATTTAAAGTGGACGCTTAAACTTAATAGGCAGCATCAGTTATATGCCACCAAATTTTTTGTATTTACTTTTGTTGTACTCTAGCAAGTGTGATTCATTCAAGACAAGAGCATCGAAGGTAAAGGAGGATTTGGATAAGGGTGTCCCTGATATTACTGTGACAACCAACACCTGTATGCTTGTTTTGGTTATCATTTTCAGTTCTGGGGTATGTTTTAGTGAGGTGGAGTGTTTTGCTTTCAGTTATTGTTGAAAGTTGTTCAAATGATTGTCCATTATGTTAGTATTGTTTTATAAATGAATGTTTAGCTTCCAAGTGAAATCCTTTTGGTAATATTGCTTGTTAAATAAGCAGACTAATACATAAAAAAAAAAAAAAAAGTTAAAAGAATTGTCATTTGGTATGAGACAGCAAAGGGCCTAAAATTTTGAAAAGCAGTGTGTAGAAGTATCATATTGTAACCTAATGTGATGGCTCCCTTGATCTTTGTGTCTGTCTATATTTCTACCCTTAATATAATTTTGAAAAGTAGTGTGCAGAAGTATCATATTTGCTCTGATTACATTTTATTTTTCAGTCTTTTTAGCTCTTTCTTAGCTGTTGGTGTCTCTTTGTAAAAATTTTTTAAACATTTTCACTTTTACTTATTTGCCTTTTCTAACTAGTTTTTGTAGGTATTAAAGAGTTACCTGTAAGGGGCCGGGACAAGAGATTTTCAATCAGAGCTCTTACAACAACAACAGTTTTGGCATTGCTTGTCCAGGTAAGTGGAAATTATTTTGAAGGTCTTCACATGTAGGAACATAAGACAAACTTGGGCTGGCTGCTGTGGAATTAAAAGCTATTTGTTGCTTTTTAGAATACAACAATGTATGTCACATGGAGCTTAGTGATTTTCAAATAAAAGAGGATTTTTTAACACAATGTATGATGTTGTCTTAGTGGCTTAGCTTTTTTTAGATTGTGTATGATACAACAATGTATGATCTTGGCTCCTATCTAATGAGCCGTACTAGTTTTCATATTTAACGATACATGAGTGTATTCTTATCTAGAAATTTTAAAAAGTGATGTTCACATTCTAGAAATTATATTAAAATGGTGTCAACTATGCTTCTATAAGTAAATGTACCAAAGTTTTTCATTTTACAGGACGATGTTCGCTAAATACATAAGAATAACCCTTCCTTTTACAGTTAATGTCACCCTTCATATTGCCCTGGAACAGTTGAAGGAGCGGATGAGATAAGATTTTTGCATCTCATGCTGGGGGGACAAATGCGATTTTCGACCAATCATGGGAGTTCATCTTCGGTACAAAACAGTTTTACATTAATAATAGATTTTTGAACATAATTAAATATCTTATTGATAAATTACTCACTTTTCCTAATATATAATATATGTAGGTGAGGCAAGATTTCAGGAGGCACAATCCAACTGAGGAACCACTCAAGCACGTTCAATTTTGCTCAAATTGTTGCATTTGATGAAAAATATATGTGTCGCATATGGAAGACGGATAGATGAGTTTGCTGAAGAATCAAGTTGGAAAAGCATCCTTTTAGACGAGGTCGTTAATGGGAATGATGGTTTTATAAATTAGCATGGGTCCTCCCTCTGACAAGTTCATTTTGCTCCTAGCTGGCCATGTTTCATGGTGTATTTTAGATATTTGATGATGATAGGATTTTAGTTGGGATTGACTTTATTGAGATATTTGACTTCTTTTGATTTGGGATGTTACTTTTTATGTGGAATGACCTAGTTTTATGGTTGGTTTTAATTTATTGATGACTCATTCTTTTTTATTGTTTCACGATGAATGTGGAATGTTTATGCTTGTGCAATGTTGAAAATATAGATTTGAACAGGAAAATATTGCACAAGAATTTTTATTTTTATTTTTCAATTAATTTTTAATTGATAAGAAAAACTATTTCCCGACACTCTCTCTGCGTCGCCGAAAGGGGGTGTTATCAAGCGTGGTAAATTTTATTTACCAATGCCCGACGTGTGTTCTTTCATCATTGATAACATTTCCCGACGCTTCAACACGTCGGAATATGTATTACCAATGCTGTTTATGCGTCATTAAATATGTTTTCCAACGCTACTATGTGCGTTGGCAAATTTATAACCGACGTTACGCGTCGGCAGTGAGGTAAAGCTATTTCCCGACGCACTCTCTGCGTCGCCAAAAGTAAATTTCCTGCCTCGTTGAAGACATTTCCCTACGCTTTCAAGCCTTCAACACGTCGGGATATGTATTACCGGCGCCGTGTATGCGTCGTTAAATATGTATTCCGACGCTAGTATGTGCGTTGGCAAATGTATAACCGACGTTGTTATGCATCAGTAGTAAGGTGAGGTTGACCACTAAGTTCGATTTTTTGCCGACACTGTTGACATTGCTGACGTTTGGGACGACGCACCATTGCGTCGGTGAATGGCCCTTTTTAGCCGACGCTAAACATTAATACGTCAGGAATAGTTTTCCAGGCGTCTGGTAGCCGCCGTGGTGCCGACGCATTGTACTGCGTCGGTAAAGACTTTTCCGACGAGGTTTGCGAAATGGTCGACGCAGAGTATGCATCGGCAAATATGTAATTTGTTGCAGTGATAGCTAATACAGGGATCCATCCAAAACTTGTTGCGGGTTGCGGGTGTCAGAGGGGGCGCGAAGAAAATAAACCTAAGATTGAGAGCTCCTAAATGAGAAGGAAGAAACCCAAAACGGATGGGAAAGGAAAGCATAGGACTAGATCATGACATGTTTGAGTTACAAGCTGGAGATGAGAAAGGAAGACCAAAGGGATGAGAGAAAAGAAAGAGTCGCCTAGCCTCTTTTTCAAAGCTCAACCCTAACTCCTGTGTGAGATGTCGGCTAACTCAGGTTATTATCTTACACGCTTTTGGTTAGACTGTAATTTCCTTTTTGTTGTAATTAGGCTTTTAACATGCCAATGTCTTGTCCACAAAGGACAATTATTATTGTGTACAAACCGTATTGTCATGTCTTCTAAGAATTGCATTTGACTGGTTAAGTCACATGATGGTAGTGCCACCACCTCACATGTACATAAGCCATCCTCTCGGTTATCCCACGTCTTTCATTTGAAAAGAAGTGAGTTTGAAAAAATGGGTTCAGAAAGTGGAACCCAATTTTCATCCGTGAAGCCCAATTACTTGTTAAATTTCCAACGGAAATTTGCGATGCTCGGGTTTTCTAAATAATGAGCTGATTATTGCCTCGTTGACATTTCGAAATTCATATTTCTTTGTTAGCATATTACATTTAAATCACATTGAAAGCCACTTTTGTCATTTGGAATTTCCAAATTCCAAAACCCTTCAGGCCTATTGGTTTCTACTTTTGAGCCTTTATAATGCATTTCTAATGAGAATTGTAAGTTTGGGAGTTTTTGACATTAGTGTCATGACATGTCCATAAGAAGTTCAAGTTTCATGTTCGATCGTTGAGATTTTGAATGTCAACCCATCTAGAAAGTCACTTTTAATCTTTTGAATTCTAGAAATTCCAGCATTTTGAATGCTAAATTGGGCATGAGCATCTGGAATTCTACCCGAGGGATAGCTAAGTGAGGATTCCAAATTTCCATAGGTAAAGACTCTCAGATTGCTTTCAAATAACATGGCCTTAGTTCCATACATATTACAACCCTCCATGTACGAATTTGAACTCATTTCCAACCATTGCTAATGAGCACTAGAATTATGTCTTCAACCCGCTCTCCTTGATTTGCATGCATCCAAGGGCCCCACAAAATTACTCTTGCATGGAATATGAGAATGTTTTATTGCACCAAACAAACACAAACAATATAAATTAAATAATATGAGGAATCATAATGTTAGAAATGGCAATGGACATGTGATTCATCGTGTGGATCACAGTTTGTTAAAGCCAATATAATACATTATTATCAAAACCCTTCTTATGAGTAGAAATGGCTCCAAGTTTAAATACTGAGACTATATATCAAAAAAATTATCACAAGTTAAATATAATTATTATATTATTTTCTAACTAAACAAATTGTCACAACCTAGAATTCAGAGCTCTCCTATTCTAGGCCACTGCGGTGATGTGTCACATCGCCTTCATATGTCAAATTGAGTTAGCAAAATAAATTTGAGACCATGAGTATGCATAGGCAAACTTATATCATTATCAACATCATCACAGCCTTGTCCCAACAATGTCGGGGCTAGCTACATGAATCATGTTTCTCCATTCTAATCTATCCTGAATCAAATTCTTAGATAAGTTGCACTTCTTCAAATATAATTTTACTACCTCCATCCACATCTTCTTCGACCTACCCCTTTTCCTTGGTGGGACATTAACCTACATAGCCGAACTTTTCCTTATCGGCACCGTTGCACCCGCATTGGACATGCCCAAACCATCTCAAACGTGTCCAAACCATCTTAAACGAGTTTCTCTAATTTTATCCCACATTGATGCTACCCCTAAATGATCTCAAAAGCGCCCATTTCTAATTTTATATTTCTATTTTCACCACATCCACCGTAATATTTTTATCTTTGCTACATCCATTTTCTGCTTATGCTGCTTCTTGATTGGCCATTCTTCTCCATATATATCATAGCTAGTCTAATTACCGTCCAATAAGAGTTTTCCTTCCATCTTGATAGCATTCATGACATGCTGAAATTGGACGAAAATGATGGGTAGGTTTGGCCAATGGTGGAAGTCAATGGCCATGGATCGGCCATGGGTGGCCATGGATTAAAATATCGTCCGAGGCCGACACATACCGGCATGGCCATGACCGATCCGATTTGTTTTTTGCTTATGGGTAACGGCGTATCAATAAAAATATCGCCAAAAAATGGCTAAGCCGATATCTTAAAAAAAAAAAAGAAATAAAGAAAGAAACCCTACATTAAACCAACCTCCTTTCAGAAAGAGATAAAGAGAGAAGACATGGAGATTAAAGAAGGTTTGCAAAAATCATACATCAAGTCCATGTTGGCATTTTGCAGAAAGTAAAAAAAAAAAGAGAGAGAGAAAGGTATTGAAGAAATGAAATCAGGGATAGAGATTAGAGGAGCGTACCTGAACTTGAAGGCTGTTTCACTTTCACCACTTGCTGCCGAATCATCGTCTTCTTCTTCATCTCCTACCTCCAGGTTTTCTCTTCCTCTGCATGTTTCCATCTCCCTTTCGGAATCAGCCATCCAGTGAAAGGGGCATTTTGCCCTTTTCCACGTTTAAAACTGTTCACCGGACTCTTCAAATCGAAAGCCACATGTCAACATTGCAAGCCCACATGTCAACAATCCAAGCCATGTTCTAAATGAATGACCCATTATTTTACGAGCCCTTGTAAAACTTCACACTAATAATAGCAAATGGGCCACTTAAAGATTTTATTTTGATTTCTGATTAATCTATTGCTATTAATTAATTTGACAATGTGTCCATCCCAATTTCAGTAAAATTATAATAAGCCCTTATAAAAAAAAGTGGGGCATTCTTTTAATTGCATACAGTGTCAATTGGTAAGCTCCACTCTAGTAGTCTGGTACCTATCGATTTCTTAAATACTTTAGATAAAACAGTTGAGGTTAGAGAAAACAACAGTTTGCACTAAGAGATGTATAATATAAAGTGGCTGATTTTAATGTGATTCTTATTGATGATGCTAACAGTACCTTTTAATACCTATATATAACTGTATTTTTAATTTTGAATATATTTTAGATAGTTTCAGACAAAATTATGATACAAGATGTCATGACTTAAGGAGCCAATGTTTTGATTTAATGTTATTACTAATGGAGAAAAATATTGTTTTCTAGCATTTTATAATATTCTGAACTTTTTGAATATTTTTATAATTTTTTTTAGTAAAAAAAATTCACACTGCGACGGATCGATAACAAGGACACATACCCGATATCGTATCGGTTTTTTGAGTCGACCGATATCACCATTTTGAACCATGATCCCACCCCAATGGCTCATATGAATCAAATATGCATGGCCCCTAAAACTTTTAACTTGACCACAACGATAAAAAAAGCCCCAAAATCAATCATGAAAAAAAAATGGGTGAGCCTAAATAGAATGGAAGCATACTAACCACTTCAAATTCAAAGTTACCCTGAATCGGTTGGCTTGATTTAACCGTGACAAAGCTCTAGTGGGCTTTCTTCGGCAAGATTGGGGTTGAACCAGCAAGGGGAGGCTCGACCAGTACCTTAGATTGGCTAGGACAGGAACACAAATAGAATGAGACGTGTGTGACGATGTAAATGGGTTGCTTTGGGGTTGTAACTATACGGGGCGAAAACTGTCACCGTGACAATTTCGGTTCCGATTTGGAACCTGTTTGATTGGTTCTAAACCCATTTCCGGTAAAAGGATCCTGATCAGATTTCGGAATCGGTTCCAATTAGAGAACTAGGATCCACTTCCAAAATCAGTTTTGGCTAATTTTCCATTTCATTTTTGTTTTTTGTTTTTTTGCTTGAAATAGGAATATTATTCAGTGCATTAAGTCTACTAACTTCAAGATTAAATATAAAAATGACCAATTAAAATTGACAGGGGTACCTACCTTTGTTTGGCTCAAGGAGCAAGTAAAGAAATAGATAGCCCATGAGGTGGCCAAGCTTTCGAGTAGCCTCAACTGAGCCAACCCTAGAACATTGGTCTCCCCATGGATGGGGTGTTATGTGTCCATTTTAGTTGGTCTCATAGTCAGGATAGCTTCCACAAGGGTTTTTCTTATTATTATAACAACAGCTCTTTTGACTTGGTAAAACTGTATAAGGGTGTAGAATACTTCCAAAGTAGCCAAAAAAAAAAAAAACCCTAGAATCTTAGAAAGATTTTTTGAGAAACCGCAAATTCAGAACTTAGAATATGTAATGATAGTCATAGAATCTTAGAAAAGTTATATGAAACTGCAAACCCAGAACTCTGAATCCACAACCCTAAATCTTAAAAGCTCAAAACATAGTCAAACGATCTTGAAATGGATCCAAATTTTGAGGGTGGTCCATCTCATCACGATGACGTTGATCAAGGCCAAATGGGCCAGAACTCTCTAGCTTTGGGCCCGATTGGCCGTATAAGTATTTTATGGGCCCATTTTGTTTTTTAAGCGCCCTAAATAGCCTCATAATAAGTTAAAATATGATGAGGGGCTTCTCCTAGGTCTAATTAAGATGACCCTGAGCCGCATGGGCCATATTCAAAGGTTTTAGGCCTCAAATGGTGTAAGTAGTATTTCATTACCCGGGAACCCAGTTCCGCAAACTTGCAACTTTAAAGGGTTATAATCTCGATCAGCTGACCTTTGAAGTGGTCTCGAATTTGGAGGGTTCATCTGGCCTTAATAAAGAAGATCATAGGCCAAGTGGGCCACAATTTTTGGGTTTTGGGCCTAATCCGGATATTGGCCCTCTTGGGCCCCCTTCTTGAAGTGCCCTAAATGGCCTCCAAATGTCTTGAAATTGAATGAGACCCTTTCTAATAGATCTAATTAGAACAATCATTGATAAAATAGGCCACACTCAAAGGGCTTTCGAATAGCCGATATTGACTTTTGCAACCTTAAAACTTTTGCGCCTTGAAATTACAACAAAATGACACAAAGTTGAGGGAAGAACATATATATAATTGGTTAAAAACATATTACTAATAAGGTTGGGTCATTTTCAAATAACTTAGACCTAAAAATCCATGGTGTCACTAGATGAACCTGAAGATTTTGAAACTCTTTGAACTATTCAAAAGTTTCGGACTTGCGGTGCATAAGGTATATGTATCCATATCTTAAGTAATCATCGGTGAAAGTGATGAAGTACTCATATCAATCCCTCGCTCTATTATGGGTCCATACACATCAATAGACACTAACTCCAATAAATCTTTGGCACTTATGCCCTTCGATAAAAAGAGTCTTTTGGTCATTTTACCTTCCAGACAGAACTCGTAGACAGACATTGGTTTTACCACCAATGAAGGCAAGATACCATCTTTCACCAGCCTGTCTGTGTGGGGAGATTTCCAGAGCTACAGGATTAAGCTAATCACAGCCATCAGATGGGGCTAAGCATTCTCACGTGCCATCCGCGTGCCATCTACGTGGCACCGATCTCATCCCGGCTACCAGGACAGAGGCCTTGGCCGACATCAAGCATCTCCGGGCCACAAGTGCCGAACTGGACCACCTCGGGCACCATCTCGGCAAAGGGTCCGCCTCGGCAGGGCCGCCCTGGATGCCGTCTCCGCAGAGAGCCCTACCTCGGCTGAAGCCACCTCGGCTGAAGAAGCCAGGACAGTAACTGAAACAAGAAAGAACCTTCACCTGCGCCCTTCATCCCCCACGTCATCAGACACGTGGAGGGATAGGGTCACAAGCTAGTGGGACAGACACGACATCCAGCCGCCCGCTATCTTCATCAGATCGCTGACATGGCAGCATCCAGCGGCTGAGGCCACATCAGGGCAAGGCCCGAGGGCAGATCCGCTGGTACTCCAACCGCCAAAGGCGCCCAACACAATCTGGCCCAACAAGACACGCATTTAATGCAATGTGGGCTGACCCGACTAGCATTAAATGCTGAGTGGGCCGGATTAGACTGCATTTATTACTTTGTGGGCTGATCATGACTTCTCAGTCAAATCATGGACCCACACCAAAATATCCTCTGAAAGATACGATCCAAACCTCTATAAATAGAACTTCATGCACCATGCAAGGTACGCATATTCTCATTCACAGAGCCCTTACTCTGTCTCTCTTCTCCCTCTCCTTCCATTGTTCCAGTTCCCACACTGACTTTGGCATCGGAGAGCCTTGCGCCGCTCAGGCCAGGGTCCTCTAACCGTTTGCTACTCTCTTTCAGGCTTTCGGACGGCATCCAGACATTCCAGACACCATCATCTTCCCGGATAAGTCCTGTAAGGCACCCTCTTATTGTGGGTCATAATTTTCTGCACCTACAATTGGCGCCGTCTGTGGGGAAGCAATATCCCAGCCTTCCCAACCTTCTCCAAATCTTTCCAAACAATCTTTCTTAACCTCATCTTCTCAGAAGCCATGCCTCCGAAAGCTAAGAAGGGCGTAGGATCCTCAAGAGCAGCGCTCGAGCTGCCACCACCGCCAACGGACGTCCCTCCCCAAGGACGCTCCCGTACGGTGCATGGCGCAACTGCAGGCGAGGGCCGCATAGGCTCTCAGCTCTTTATCGAGTTCCCACTCCAAGAGGGACTCGAGGCCTCGATCTCGCCAGAAGAAGTCGCGCCATCCGGACGCAATGAGCGTCAGGATGAGCGTCCCCGGAAGGACAAAGCCGTGGCCGTAGGAGAGACGCGCCACGTTCAGCCCCCTGCCACTGGGGAGGTTCCCGAAGCTGCCCTCCTCCAGAAGCAACTCCAGAAGCAAGGGCAGCTGATTCGCGAGCTCCAGCAGCAGTTGAGGGCAGTGCAAACTGCCTCCTTGAGGGAAGTCTCTGAGCCTCAAGGGAAAAAGAAGGGCGCCCCCAGCAAGGCAGCCCAGCCTCCTCGTGAGGACCTCAGACCTCATCTGGACCAGAAACGGAGCCAGATCCGTGACGAAGGCTCGAGCAACAGCCGAAGTCACCACAGCCGCGATGGCCGAACCCATAGCCGTCGTAGCCCGAGCCGTCCCAAGCGGAAGACCCGGGCTCAGACTCCAGAGAAGGACGACGAGCAAGAGCGATTTGACAAGCGCGTCAGATTGGCTCTCCAGCACAACTTGGAGATGCGGAACCAGAAGCAGCTCTGCGGTCACACTGATCTCGGGGGCTCGCCCTTCACAAAAGAGATCGAGCGCACCCCCTTGCCCAGGAAATTCTCCGTCCCGCGGTTCGTCCCCTACGACGGACTGTCCGACCCATCTGCACACCTCCGACACTTCTCCCAGAAGATGTCCATCTGGGGAAACGAGGGTCACCTAAACTGCAAAATCTTCTCCTCCAGTTTGGGTGACCTCCCCCTGAAGTGGTTCTGCTCCCTCCCGGAGCAGTCGGTTTCCAGTTGGAAGGAGCTCCAGCTCTCCTTCCTGAAGAAGTTCCAGGCCTACACCGTCGTCCCCAAGAAGGAAGGGGACCTCATCGCCTTGAGAATGAAGCAGGGCGAAACTCTCGCCAAGTTCACCCACCGATTCTGGGCGGTCTACAGCCAGATCGATGGCGCGAGGGAGGCGATAGCCATCTACGCCTTCCAGCATGCCCTGATCCCCGGCAGCGACTTGCGAAAGGACTTGGCCGGGGACACCCCAGAGTCCATGTCAGAATTGATGTCCCGGGTGAAGCGCTTCATCGCCCGGGAGGAAGACGAGATCCGAGCTAAGGATCAGGACGGGCATCCGGAGCCCGAACAGAAGAATGGCCAGCCTCGGCAAAGAGGCGGGAGGCCCTCCCAGAAGCAGGAGCCCAAGTGGGACTGGGCCTCCAGTTCGACGAAGCCTTCGTCGTCCAGGTCTGGGGGCAATTGGAAGCCCAGACCTCCCTCCAGCGCCAGTCAGAGCGTCAACGTCGTCTTCAAGGAGCCGATCTACCGCATCCTGGCCAAGATCAAGTCCAAGCCGTTCTTCAAGTATCCTCCGCCCATGAAGAATGAACCCACCGAAGGAGCCCGAAGCAAGCTCTACTGCTCCTTCCATAAGGGCAACGGGCACAGGACCGAAGAATGCAGGACTTTGCAGTGGTATCTGGAGAAGCTGGCCAAAGAGGGCCACATCCCAGAGTTCATCAAGGAAGGTGACGCCGGCGGCAGCGAGGGCCGGATTCACCAGAGCACAGCCCAGGCACCTGACAGCGAGGACTCAGAGAAGATCATCAACGTGATCCATCTGGCGTCCTCGGCTCCCGCTTCCTCGTCCCGGGGAAGCTCTCAAACCCGTGCCAAAGCCAGGCGGGCTTCGCACGAGAAAGAAGTAATGAAAGCCGACCTCGCTCCGGCGTCCAAGAAAGCCCGCCGCGACAGACCAGCCATCTCGTTCTCGGATCGAGATCTGGAGGGAGTCCAGGTCCCTCACAACGACCCCCTGCTCCTCACCATGAAGCTGAGAGACTTCACCGTGAAGAGGATCCTCGTCGACTCCGGCAGCTCCTCCGAGGTCCTCTACTACGACTGCTTCAAGAGGATGAAGCTCTCCGAAGCAGACCTCACGGAGGTCCGTGCACCTCTGCTAGGGTTGTCCGCCACACCAGTCTACCCCAAGGGTAGAATCACCTTGGAAACCCAAGTTGGCGGAGCCTCCGTGTCAGCCGACTTTCTGGTTGTGGACGCCCCTTCTCCCTACAATGTCATTCTGGGTAGAACGTGGCTCCACAAGCTAGAGGCAGTTCCATCTTCCTTCCACCAAAAGCTGAAGTTCGTCCATGAGAACGAGGAAGGCAAGATGGAAGTAGTCACAGTGAAGGGAGACCAGCAGCAGGCCAGGCAGTGCATGCTGGCCGCAGTCCCGGCCGTGAAGGAGCCAGAGCGCGTCAACCTGGCCGAGTTCGAGAAAGGCCTCGATGAGATCGGCCGGGACCCTGAGAAGAAAAGCATCGAGGACCTGGCCGAGGTCAGGCTAGATCCGGCAGACCCAGACCGTTTCTTCCTGATCGGCACCCAGCTGTCAGACGAAGAAAGGGCCGAACTCTCTCGGTTCTTGATGCAGAATGTGGACGTCTTTGCTTGGAGCCCGAGCGAAATGCCCGGGGTCGACCCTGAGGTTATGTGCCACAAGCTCAATGTCGACCCCGACCACAAACCAGTAGTGCAGAGGGCCCGTAGGACCGGGCTACAGCAGACAGATGCGGTCGTCGAAGAGGTCGACAACCTGCTAAAAGCAGGGGCCATCCGGGAAGTCCAGTACCCGGTATGGCTGGCCAACACGGTGGTCGTCAAGAAGAAAACTGGGAAGTGGAGGGTGTGCGTGGACTTCACCGACCTGAACAGGGCTTGCCATAAGGACAGTTTTCCCCTCCCGAAGATTGACCAACTGATTGACGCCACCGCCGGTCACGACCGAATGAGCTTCCTTGACGCCTACCGAGGCTACCATCAGATCCCGCTCTACGAGCCCGACGAGGAGAAAACATCGTTCATCACCCCCCGCGGCACTTACTGCTATAAGGTGATGCCCTTCGGGCTGAAAAACGCGGGGGCGACCTATCAGCGCCTCGTCACAAAGATGTTCCAGGCCCAGCTCGGCCGATCGGTAGAGGTGTACATCGACGACATGGTCGTCAAATCTGTGCGCTCCAGCGACCATCTGACGGACCTCGGCCAAGTCTTCGGCATCCTTCGCGCCTACAAGCTCAAGCTCAACGCTTCCAAGTGCGCCTTCGGCGTAGCCTCTGGCAAGTTCCTCGGCAGCTTGGTGACGCGGAGGGGGATAGAGGCCAATCCAGAACAGATCACTGCCATCCAGGGCATCCAGAGTACCTCTACCACGAAGGAAGTTCAAAGGCTTATAGGAATGGCCGCCGCACTCAATCGCTTCATCAGCCGCTCATCAGATAAGTGCAGGCCTTTCTTTCAGCTTTTGAGGAAAAATTTGAAGTTCCAATGGACCCCCGAGTGCGACCAGGCATTGGCCGCACTCAAAACTTATTTGATGTCACCACCATTACTCTCCACCCCACTCGGGGGGAGATCCTGTATTTATACCTTGCGGTCTCGGATCACGCAGTGAGCTCCGTCCTCATCAGGGAGGACGAGGGCGTTCAAAAGCCGATCTATTACACGAGCAAGACCCTGCTCGATGCCGAGACCAGGTACCTCCTGTTGGAGAAGCTTGCGTTGGCTCTTGTCACTGCCTCCCGCAAGCTCTCCCATTATTTTCAATCCCACACTATCGTGGTAATCACGGAGCACCCACTCCGTTCATTGTTCAAGAAAGCTGACTTTTCAGGGCGCATATCAAAGTGGGCAGTTGAACTGGGGGCAGTATGACATTCAGTACCGTCCCTGAACTGCGATAAAAGCCCAGATCCTGGCAGACTTCATTGTCGAATTCGCCTCCCCCGGCCCGGCTCCGACCCAGCTCGGCACGGCACTGGGGGGCACAGGGCAAGAGCCAGTAGAAACAGAAGTCCAGCAGTCTCCCATCTCGGCATGGAGGATCTTTGTCGACGGGTCGTCCACCTCCAAGAGAGCAGGCCTCGGCATAGTTCTCCAATCGCCAGAGGGACTGGTCATAGAGAAAGCCTTCACCTTGGATTTCAAAGCGACGAACAATGAGGCAGAGTACGAAGCAATGATTGCAGGGTTGAACAGCGCCCGAATCCTCGGAGCCCAGCATCTGGAGATCTTCAGCGACTCTCAACTGGTAACTAGCCAGCTCGCTGGGGACTACCAGGCTCGGGACGACAGGATGGCGGCCTACTTGGCCCTTGCGAAAAAACTACTCTCCCAATTCCAGAAAGCCGAGGTCAGACAAATATCCAGAGACACCAACACGCATGCAGATGCGCTTGCGAACCTGGCCTCCGCCGTCGAAGCAGGAAAGAAGAGGACCATCGAGGTCGGGTCAGTATCGAGGTCAAGTCTAGAACTCCATTCATCTCGGCTTGTCCTCTGTGCTGACCTCGGCCCCAGCTGGATGGATCCAATCGTCGCCTACTTGAAGGATGACCAGCTCCCCGAAGACAAGACAGAAGCCCACAAGATCAGGCTCAAGGCAGCACGGTTTTGGCTCTCTCCAGAAGGCAAACTCTACAGGAAGTCCTTCACGGGTCCGTACCTCCAATGCGTCCACCCGTCCAAGGTGGACGACTTCCTGTACGAGATCCATGAAGGAATCTGCGGCAGCCATATTGGAGGACGGTCATTGGCCTACAGAGCAATCAGCCAGGGTTACTGGTGGCCCTACATGCAAAAGGACGCCCAGGTCTACGCCAGGAAATGCGAGAAATGCCAGAAGTTCTCCCACTCACTCCATCAGCCAGCACAGGATCTGAGTCCCCTCTCTAGCCCATGGCCCTTCGCTCAATGGGGCCTGGACATTGTGGGGCCTCTTCACCGAGCTCCAGGGAACAAGAGATGGCTGATAGTGGCTACGAACTACTTCACGAAGTGGATAGAGGCTGAGCCGTTGTCCTCCATCACGGACAGGGACTCCAGGAACTTCGTTTGGAAAAACATCCTTACGAGGTTCGGCATCCCCCGGACCCTGATCTCGGACAACGGGACTCAGTTCGATTCCAAATCCTTCAGAGACTTCTGCCAAGAGCACGGCATCAGAAACCATTACTCCACCCCGGCATATCCACAGAGTAATGGCCAGGCAGAAATCTCCAACAAAGTGATCCTGGACGGCCTGAAGAAGCGACTGGACAAAGCAAAGGGCAGATGGACAGAAGAGCTTCCGAGCGTGCTGTGGGCATACAGAACAACTCTAAGGAGGTCCACCTCGGCAACACCTTTCTCTCTAGCCTACGGGATGGAGGCGGTCATTCCCTTGGAAATCGGCCTTCCTACCCTGAGGACAGAGCTGGTCGACCAAGGCCGAAATGAGACGAACCTGGCGATGGAGCTGGAGCTGGCGGACGAGCGACAAGAAGCAGCAGCCCTGAGACTAACCGACTATCAGCAGCGGTTAGCCAGGGCGTACAATCAGAATGTCAAGGAAAGAAGGTTCACTGCGGGAGAGCTCGTTTTAAAGAAGACCCTGCCAGCTGACAAGGAACCAAATGAGGGGAAGCTCGCCCCGAACTGGCATGGCCCGTTCAGAGTGGTCTCACTGGCAGGAAAGTCAGCATACAAGCTCGAGGACTTGGATGGCAAGCCGCTACCGAGACCATGGAATGCATCCCACCTGAAGAAATTTTATTTCTAAAGATGTAATGAACTTCAGAATCAATAAAAGCAGCTCTTGCCTTGTCATCAATCTGTCTCTCTGGTCGACTTCGGCAGCACAGGCTCTACGCCCTGGAAATGGCTTCGAGTTCCTACACTCAGCCTTTCCTAAAATCCCGTGTCTTGGACACAATCGAGGCTCTACGCCCTGGAAATGGCTTCGAGTTCCTACACTCAGCCTTTCCTAAAATCCCGTGTCTTGGACACAATCGAGGCTCTACGCCCTGGAAATGGCCCGGAGTTCCTAAACTCAGCCTTTCCTAAAATCCCGTGTCTTGGACACATGGGCCCACCGCCCTGGAAATGGCCTCGAGTCCAGACTCGGTCGTTTCCTAAAGCTCCTGGCCTTGGGCCATGGAGAGGCTTCGAGTTCACACTCAGCCGAGATTGGGCCCACCGCCCTGGAAATGGCCTCGAGTCCAGACTCGGTCGTTTCCTAAAGCTCCTGGCCTTGGGCCATGGAGAGGCTTCGAGTTCACAATCAGCCGAGATTGGGCCCACCGCCCTGGAAATGGCCTCGAGTCCAGACTCGGTCGTTTCCTAAAGCTCCTGGCCTTGGGCCACGGAGAGGCTTCGAGTCCACACTCAGCCGAGATTGGGCCCACCGCCCTGGAAAAGACCTCGAGTCCAGACTCGGTCGTTTCCTAAAGCTCCTGGCCTTGGGCCCTGGAGAAGGCCTCGAGTTCGGACACTCGGCCGGATTCCAAAGATCAGGGTTTCTACACCCCTCAAAAATCATTGCCGAGCTCATGCTCACGCGGCCGAGACCAGTGGGATGATGACTCCACTTCGGCACGAGGCAGCTCGGCTCGGCCAAAGCCAGCCGTTTCGAGGTCAGTGCCAGCACTCAAACACAAACAGCATAGAAAGTGTACCAGAATAGTGCAAAGAAATGAGAAAAAGAACTCAAAAGCGCTGTACACAGTTTGGGTAATCAGAGAATTCCTTTTTATCCATTGCAAACTACTTCATTACAAGAAGTACAGAATAGAAAGCAAGATACAGAAAGGAGGATCACAGTCCTCTAAAAATAGAAAATGGATAAAGGCTAGGAGACTCTGATCTTCACCGACTCTTCAGGCAGAAGGCTCGAAGACGCCGGATCGCCGCCTGGAGGTTCTGAGCAACCCTGGACCTCGCGGGGCTCTGCAACACCCTCGGCGGCCAATGGGACCAGCCAAGCTTGAAGAAACCTCCCGGACCAGCGGGGCCTCATCCCGCCTGCCGTACGACGGGCGCACTGGGCCGCGTCGGACGAGAATGCGCCACCGTCCCCCCGCCGCGCATCCTCACTCTGTCTGGCCAAGGGCGGACGGCCGTGAACCCGCGTTCAGAGAGCGCGTGGTCCACGGGGAGTTCCTTCAGAGAGCGCGCAGACCACGACAGCCTTCCCCCTCGGGGATAGCCGTCCAACGGCGCAAGGTTCCCCCCCGGATCAGGTGATCTCAGACATCTCACGGACATGATTCCTACTGCTATGTTCTCTCCTTCTCCTATGGCAAGCTTGCCACCCCTATTTATAGGAAGGAGAAGGCTCAGTCTCCAAAAGGAGTTATGAGGGCGAAGTCTCCCACGCGTTATTGGGAATGCACGACTGTTGACTGGCGATCCCTATGGCGCCACGTGGAGACATCCGTCCGACTCCCTCGTCAGCCGCGCCATCATATCTACCGCCATTCAAGATCGCCCAAGATACGGAAGATCAGCGCAAATACCAATGAAGATCACCTAGAATGCGGAGGATCAGCGCGAATACCAAAGAAAATCACCTAAGGTACGGAGTATCGATGCTAGCACCCAAGAAGACTACTCGACACTCAGTCCTAACGTTCCGTCACAAGGAGCACTCTGCCAAACTCAAGCATCAAAGTAACAGGCTTAAAAGAGACAAAAGCGCGAGTATTTGAAGAAACCTTCAATTGTATTAAAATCTCACTCATTACAGTGTTCAGCAAATACAAATTGAAGAAAAATACAGAGCAAAAAGCAAAAGCAAAATATCCCGAGGTCCCGAGGTCATGACTGATCAGTTGCACGGGCTGCAGCGCCAGAAGCTTCGCCGGATGGACGGGCGGAGGTCGGCACCGGAAGCGTGTACGGAGGAGGCTCCCGAAAGGAGGGGTGGCCCTCCGAGACCCCGACCTCCTTCAGGCCGGCAAGCCACCCTTTCGCCCAGGCCTTATCCCTCACAACAAGAACCCTTTCCTTGTAGTGGGCGGTGACCTGCACTTTGGCGTCCTCGAACGCAGCATCGCACTCGGACTCGAGCTTCGCCTCGGCTTCATCCGCCCTCTTGGACTCGGATTCAAGCTTCGCCTCGGCCTCATCCGCCCTCTTGGACTCGGCTTGAAGCAGGGCCGCGTAATCGTCTCCCATCTTCGAGATGGAGACCTCGAGCTCGGCCACCTTGGTCCGCTCCGCCTCGGCTTCTTCCCTCACCTGCTCGAGCTTCGCCGCGTACTCCTCTTCCACCCTGGCTAACTTCTGGCTAATGGCGTCCAGGGATTCATGCAAGCCGTTCTTCTCCACGGACAGCTCGGCAACGTCCGCGCTGTACCTGTGGATCCTATCAGCAACGGCCATGGACTTCTGTGCCGCCTGTCAAAGAAAGAAGACGTACGTGTTAGATCCAAAGAGCGTCAGACGCTAAATTGCTGGTTTGACGAAGGGAAATGAAGATTTACCACGAAGTTGGACTGCAACATCGACAGGATCAGCTTCTGATCGCTGTACTTATCCAACCGCTCCATGTCCCGGGGAAGGGCGCAGGCTCGCCCTAGGGCCTCGAGGACCGGGAGATCGATCCTATGAAGAATGCAATCCTCCACCGTCATCGGCCTCCCCGGCCCAAGCATGAAGCTCGGCTCCCATGACGGCGGCCCCTGTGGCAACGAGGCAGCAGCCGAGCTAGGGCCCGCGTCAGTCCTCGGCATCTTCAGCGGCCGAGGTTCCTCCTGCTCAACCTCAGCCGGGGGCAGGCGTACCCCTGGATCAATAGGGCTAGGGGGCGCGGGAACCTCCGCCACCTCTGCGGGAGAAACCGCCCGGGCCCTCGGAGACGGATGCCTCGGAGAATTTACCGGCTCCTGGGGGGCTCGGACATCCTCCGCTCCAAGCGCCAAAGCCTCGAGGTCCTCGAAGGACAAACGCCTGGTGTGCCTCATCTCGGAGCCTGGCGAGGGAGATCGGGCGGATTGACTCGATTCCCTTCCTGAGACCCGGGGAAGTCTCGATCCCGATGCGGAAGCTAGGGTTCCAGACGTTGCCCTAACGTCAGACGACACCCGCGAGGGCTCTGCAACCTCCGGAACGGCCTGCTCCTGACCAACCACGGACTCGGCACCTTCACTCTGGATCGGCTCTACGGTGCCCCTCAAATACCCGCGGTACTTCGGCTTATACCCTAGCAGCGACCAAGCCGCCCTGCCGTCATGACCGCTGTATCGCTTCACCAGACGGAGCCAGGCCTCGTTCCTCTTCCAAATGTATCTGGCAGCCCGCTTCCTCTCCTTCAAAGCTGCAACAATCAGAAGCATTAGCACGGCAAAACAAAAAGAAACTTATGAAAAAAGAAAAGAAACGAAGGGTGTTTACTTGGAATGGTACCAAAGTGGCGAGGGACCTGGTAGCCTCTATCGGTGTCCGCCTCCCCAAACTCCCAGTTTCCCGAGGCGTACAGAAGATCGTCCCCGGCATACTTGCTCGAATCCTCCAAGTATCGGACGAAGCCGTCCCGGCCTGACTTAGCCCGGAGATAATAAGAATCCCCGGACCTACATATGTCATAGACGTCCTCAAGGTCGAAGACGCCGAAGTCGGTGCCCAGGACCTCATTCAGCTTGACCGTGCCCATCACGATCTTGAAGGCATTCGGCAGTAGTTGGCAGGGGCAGAGACGCCACTGACTAAGGCACCTCCTGAGAAGCGGGTGAAGGGGGAATCGGACCCCGCCTTCTATCACAGCCACCAGCGGAAAAGGCATCCAGCCTCCCGAAAAGTCACGAGGGTTGTAACCAAGGGGTTCAGCACCCCTGATTCGGACATCAGCAGGGATCCTGAAGGCTGACCTGAAACCCTCGGTCGCTGCCTCGCCCTCTAACCAGTGGCTGTAAATCCCCATTCCTATCCCAATCTAAAAACAGAGGAACCCGCAGAAGAAGAAACAAGGCAGAAGGAACTTACGGAAGCAGAACGAAGATGCTGAGCAGCAAAGAGATTCAACTTCAGCAGCGCACCACTCCTCAGATGAAGCTCCCTCACAGTAGTTTGCTCACCTCTGACGCTCACTTCTGATTCAGAATCGCAAACGAAGGATAAAATGAACATCGACTGCCCTATATATAGCAGAGAGTTCCCCTTTCCAGAAGCCCTAATTGGGCGTGCCAAGGGGCGCCCCCTGGGATTTCGCGCGAATCATTTCAAAAATTGATTACGCCCCTGACGAAACGGCGCGCAAATCATTTCAAAAAATTGATGGCGCCCCTGATGAGGCGGCGCGTACGACCTCGAGAAGACAGACAGCCAGCCAGGAGATGACGCGTGGAGCCGTCGAACTGTCTTCAGCATTGAATAGGGGACGCCATTTACTACCTCGAACATCCAAAGCGACAGCGAGTCAGGGCCGAAAGAGGCTTTCTCCTCCAGATAGACCCGGCACATAGCTCCCGACCTCACGGCACTGACGTTCTACGCGAGCTCAGAAGCTAGGGGGCAATTGTGTGGGGAGATTTCCAGAGCTACAGGATTAAGCTAATCACAGCCATCAGATGGGGCTAAGCATTCTCACGTGCCATCCGCGTGCCATCTACGTGGCACCGATCTCATCCCGGCTACCAGGACAGAGGCCTTGGCCGACATCAAGCATCTCCGGGCCACAAGTGCCGAACTGGACCACCTCGGGCACCATCTCGGCAAAGGGTCCGCCTCGGCAGGGCCGCCCTGGATGCCGTCTCCGCAGAGAGCCCTACCTCGGCTGAAGCCACCTCGGCTGAAGAAGCCAGGACAGTAACTGAAACAAGAAAGAACCTTCACCTGCGCCCTTCATCCCCCACGTCATCAGACACGTGGAGGGATAGGGTCACAATCCAGCCGCCCGCTATCTTCATCAGATCGCTGACATGGCAGCATCCAGCGGCTGAGGCCACATCAGGGCAAGGCCCGAGGGCAGATCCGCTGGTACTCCAACCGCCAAAGGCGCCCAACACAATCTGGCCCAACAAGACACGCATTTAATGCAATGTGGGCTGACCCGACTAGCATTAAATGCTGAGTGGGCCGGATTAGACTGCATTTATTACTTTGTGGGCTGATCATGACTTCTCAGTCAAATCATGGACCCACACCAAAATATCCTCTGAAAGATACGATCCAAACCTCTATAAATAGAACTTCATGCACCATGCAAGGTACGCATATTCTCATTCACAGAGCCCTTACTCTGTCTCTCTTCTCCCTCTCCTTCCATTGTTCCAGTTCCCACACTGACTTTGGCATCGGAGAGCCTTGCGCCGCTCAGGCCAGGGTCCTCTGACCGTTTGCTACTCTCTTTCAGGCTTTCGGACGGCATCCAGACATTCCAGACACCATCATCTTCCCGGATAAGTCCTGTAAGGCACCCTCTTATTGTGGGTCATAATTTTCTGCACCTACACTGTCAATCCTGTTTAGGTTTATATGACCTAGCCTCTTAGGTGCCAAACGTTTGTTGGATTAGATGAAGGTGACTATCTCTTTAATGATGGTCTATTATTAATATCAGTGTCATGTATCTCATACATTGTAGGAGTTAAACAAATAAAGGCCGTTGATTACCGTGTCAGACTATATGAGAGTATCGTTCCTCTTTAAGACAATTTTATTACCAAAAGTAATAGAATAACTCTTATTCATCATACTAGAAATTAAAATTCCGTCTTAAAACGGTACATATAATGTATCTGACAAAATCAACTTAATATCTGAAAATAACTAAGTTATTACTCCCACTGACACTGCTTCTGCCTTGGCTTCCGATCCCTGGTTAACAATGATTTCTTCGCCACTAATCCTCCTGGTTACCTGTAACTCCTGCAACGTATCACATATGTAATTAGTTGCACCAGAGTCAACATACCAGGATTCTGAAGTACTAGTTGCAAAACTAACTTCAGAAACAAGTGACTCAATCATACTTGAGGTCCTTTCCATTGACAGAAAATCTGAACAATTCCTTTTCCAATGTCCTTTCTTACCACAGTGGAAACACTTTCGGCTTTGACCTGGCAAATGACTTTTCTGTCATGAGGGCAGTTGGTCTTTTCTTCATGATTTCCTCAAACACTACCAGCTGGCGAGATAGCTCAGCTATGGTCATTTCTAATTTATTATAATTGATCTCGAAATGTTTGAATGAGTCCGGTAGTGATTGAATGATCATGTCGATCTGCGATTCAGTGTCAATCGTAGGCCCCAGTACATCTAACTCATTCAATGCCAACATCATTTTTAACAAATTTTTTTGTACTAGGGTTCCTTCAGCCATCTTAGTCTTTATCAGCACTTTCATAGCAGCCTGCCTAGCAGGCCTGACCTGTTCTGCAAACATCTCCTTTAAGTTCAATATAATATCATATGTTGACTTATATGATTGATGTTTATCTTGCAAAACACTAGACATTGATGCCTTAATAAAACATCTGGCCATCTCATTGTCTTTGGTCCACTTGGTGTAAAGGTCTTTCACATCCTGTGGTGCTTCCAGCTCAGGCTCAAGAAGGGAGGGTATGGTAAGGACATATCTGCATCCTGAAGCTGTCAGGATAATATCCAGGTTCCTTTTCCAGTCTAAATTGTTGAATCCCATCAACTTATTCTGGTTGAGGATGGTCACAAGTGGATTGAAAGTATTTGAATTCATGCTGTATAAACTAAAGCACATAACCATACATTCAATAAAAGAATATAAATGACATTAGGGTTTAGTACTATACCAATTTATGTGGGAATCCTCATAACCACTAAATTTAGAATACATCGGAACCCCAATCCCCTAGGGCATGCCTCCTTGGGGAGTGCAAATGTCTTTGGATTGGTGCGGATCAAAGTTTGTCAAAATTGGAATTAAGACTAACTATCCATGATCCCCATCATTCATTATTATCTAGGTATCTCATACCAAATAATGTATGACTTCAGATTTGCTTTGGTTTCTAAAATACATGAGGCAAATCCTTGGGGATACTACATCATTATTTTAGTTAAGTGTGACCCACCAACTAATATTGCATGACAACTGCAATGGGCAGCTCCTCCTTAGGGAGTGAACCCCCACCACGTCTCACCAATACTATCCAAAGGAGATCCATATCTAGTAACCAGACAAATAAAAGCCCTCCGTGGGGAACGGCCATTCTAAAGATGGCGCGAGGCTAATACTTTCCTTACAATGGACCTATGGTGGAAAACCATGGGGATTTCTCAATTTAAATGCCCCGCTCCCACTTAATATTTTAGAATTGAGGATTTCCTTTTTAAGGTATTAGGGCCCACATATAAATATGAACATCAAATCATCTCATGATATGATCTAAGATTGGTTCCAAGTCAAGTTGTTATAAGGAAAGTCCAATTTCTAAAATTAGTGTTACCAATGTGTCCATCTCATGAGTCATCAACACTAATTAGAACTCTTTCCAAAAATAATTTGATTTGACCAATTTTAGTAACTTGCTATGTTTGGATTGGATTTGGAAACATTCTAAATAAAGCATTCATCCATAAATAGAAAAAGCTAAAATTAGAAACTAGTCCTCTCCTGCACATGGCCCAAGCGGAATAGACTTCTTGGACTTCTAGATTTTCCAAAAAAATCGGAATTCCTCAAACTCTTTGGAAAACTCCAAAGCACCTTTGGTAATCTTCAAACTCTTTGATTAGGAGTCCAACATCGCTTTCCTTCTTCGTCTCGGACATCGCCAGAATTTACAAATTTAGAAAATTACATAAATTCCTATGTCTCTACGATGAGACTTACATGGTAATCTATTAATGGAAATAAAAAAGGCTCATAGGGAATTTCACCATGCCTTGCCCTAAACCAGGAAACCAAGGAAACCATGATGCCCTTTACAACTTGCCAAAAATAAATCATCAACCATAAAAGAAAGTAACAGACTTGTGGGCCACATGGAGAGGACAAGATAACCTGCATGTTAGTATCTCATACAAATATACAAAACATACAAATAGGCTGCCAAATAATGCTGGAAAAACAGGAAACCAAATAGGATCCGAAACTGAGAGATTGCAAAACCTGCACTGCTGTCCCTGTGTGCTTGGTCGACCGAGCACGTGGCCAGGTCGACCGGGCTGACGAAGCCTGATTTTTGGGTTTTTCATATTCGAACCAAAACACCTCCAAAACACTTATGAAGGCTTCCAATGGTCTACTACCACCATTCCATAATTATTAAACCCTAATGTGACAATCCAAACATAGATTTACTAATTAAACAAGCAAATCTATCAAAACTGATCCTGACATAGCCCTTGCTCTATCCTCTTCACATCTCATGCTTAGATTAGAACAAGCTTACTGATCTAATATGATTAGAGATGAGGTATGGCTCTGATACCAATTGTTGGAAATAAGGTGGGCCTCTAGGATAGGTTTCAAAAACTTTTGACCCACTTGATGTAGGGATCAATTATCCAGAAGGCTCTAAAACCCAATCCAGGATCCATGTCCTCAATCTCAGCCATCATGATCAGTAAAACAATCTATCTAGAAGATAGAAACAACAACTAATAAGCTACAAATAGATCTACAACATACAAAGAAGTATATTATACCTTTGTAGCTCGGTTGTGCTCTAATGGAGAAGTTATTACTTTTTTAAGACGAACTCTTTCGCGAATCAAATAGGTTTCTCGAAGACCCAATGATCTTCCATGCTATGACCCATATCAGATTCTCTTTTTCTCAAGCAGATGGTGGGATCTCCAAGAGAAAACTACTAGGAACTCTAGGGAGGAACTAGAAGGAGAACTATAAGAGGGAGAAGAGGAATTATGGCATGTGCAACTCTTGCACAATAATTTGTTGGGCGTGAATCCCTAGAATGGGAAGAGCATGGATGTCCAACACTTGGTTCCAATCTCTATTTATATCTTTTAAGCTACCTCTTCTTTCTAATTGAAATAGAAGTCTCACTTCTCTAACAATTAGTAAGTCTCTTCTATTACTAATTAAAATAGAAGTCTTACTTCCACAATAATTAGTAACTTACCATATCATAATTAGAAGTCTCACTTCAAGTATGATTAGTAACTTTCTAATTCCTTTCTAATTAAAATAGAAGTCTCACTTCTACTAAAATTAGTAACTTACTATTACCATTATTAGAAGTCTCACTTCAAATAGAAATAGTAACTTTCCTTTTAGAGTTCAACTAGAATTAGATACTTTCTAATAATTGGGCTAGCGTGGGGACCACTAAGGATTCCTTAGAAAGCTAGCTCCAACTGGGACCTGCGACCCCACATCTCATGTGTAGTCTGGGTCCATAGTTAATTGTAAATAACTCCACTATATAAATGCAATCCAGTCTTAGGAATATTACATAGAAGACCCTAAACTTCCACATTACCACAAGTAGGCCCCTCCATCAATATCCATGGATCAATTAGACCTGTCTTCCAAACTTAGATCCATATCTTATTATCCTTGGGCCCCAATTAATTACAATGATCATAGGTACATTTTCAATTAACTCTTAATCGGAATGGGTGCGCACTTACCAATGATAAATCCATTAATTGGCAGAAGGGGATATTAAAGATAGATTTCATCTTGACCATTGAATGTTCTCATAGCTCTACTACCATGCACTCAAATCACCGAGGTGTTGATCTACAGTTGGCCTCACTCATTGGTGACTCAAAGCAAATGAATAGATAGAAACTTGAGTTCATTAATGTCTCAGGATTGAGAGCCTATTGCTAGGGAGTTATGAGAGCAAACCTTAAAGTAAAGACAGTGTTTTTAAGGTGCTTCTCATGGTCCTTCAATACATCCAATGTACCAACACTCTGATCCAGAATCTTACATTCTGATGATCGAGACAAATCACACTATCTCATATTGATCAAAGTACTGCAACCTTGTCAGTTTGAGATGTCCAGTCTCATCACTGGTTGTGAAGATATTTAAGCATCAGATTTGCCACACATGTCTCCCGTATGCGGATCTCATCCATACACATGTGTTACATCTAATATAGTTGTGGACTCCGGTTCATCTCATGAACCATCATGTCATTCGTATTGGTTATGTGCAAATATATAATAAATCACAATTCATCTCATGAAAGGAAAACATGAATATATATTGATAAGTAAAGAAATTAATCAATTTATTATATCTTCTACTGGATTGAGTCCATAAAACTAACAAAAACATTTTGCCATCACTGTGTCATTCAATTGAGTGTCCATGTTCATGAGTAAGGAAATGTAAAAGTGATCTTTATATGGACTTGATCAATAGAACTCTACAAGCCAATCCTGTGGTGCAAAGTCATGCTCAACCATGAAAGTTATTTAGATGACATTATCATTGTCTAAACAGATCCTTTAATGCCTTGGTATTTCTGGTTTCTTTAACAGTTGAAAACGTACTATATATAGATGGTATGGCTTTCTTTTAACAAAGTAATACAAGTAACACAAAAAACCAGAATAAACTAAATCAGTACGGTTTCACAGAGCGTACTGGCAAATGAAATTGATCGGTTGCATCTCTATGTTAAGTTGATGAAATACAGGTTTTAAGAGAAGAAAAGATTCACTTGAGCCTCGATGGGCATTTGATTACATAATCTGACTAATGACTACAGTTACACTTGGGTACAGATTGTTAAAGAGTAGGAAAGGAGGGCATCATTTTATGATGAATTACAGAGTTGTCAAAGAAAAAAAAAGCATCCTCTAGTCATAACATAGTAAAATGGAGGAAATGAGATAACAATTAAAGTGAACAAAAGCAGAGGTTGGATAGAGAGCAACTAATAAAACACAAAAGCATCCTTGTGTCAATAATATTCTTACATGGAGGAAATGAGATGACATCAAAATCGGGGAAAGCCTGGGGTGGAAGAAAGCATATGTTGTTCAGAATGACATTTTATATTAATAAAGGATGTCTATGGACTAATTCACCACAACATCATGCCTAACAGTCATGTTCTCTGTTATTTATGTCTATCAATGAAAAAAAAAGATGATTCTATCTTTGGATATGAATTCTATCTGACTATTCAATCTATTGAAGGAGAGGAACTTTTTTAAATGGTTTGGACTCTCAGTAAATGGGACCCATTGTAAAGCCCCACACCCCTCATTGCACTTGGTGACAACTCAAAGGATAGTGAGGGCAATTTTTCAGTTGTTTTGGACAATATAGGCGACATCAATTGATGATTCCAATTATCTAGGCACACCATTTGGATATATAGGAATGCTAGAATGTTCAATCTCATGCCACTTCTCATTGCTGGGCTAGAAACTTCTTCAAATATTAGCTCCAAATTTCTCGCTCAGCAGAGTGAAAGTATAATTTTGGGATGAACTTTAGAGGTCATCTTATATTTAATGTGAAATACTGTCACGACCCGAACCCGAAATTTTAATCAAATCGAGTTAACCGGAGTCGAAACCATATTTACTCCCGTGAATTTTAAGTACATAAAACTCACAAGGGATAACAGTATACACATAATGCGGAATATAAACCAATATATACATTGATTTCAAAATTTATTTACAACATGATCATAATTATCACTTGCATATGTAAAACAAAGCAAGGATCATAGTATGAAACATATACAAAAGTTTCCATTTTCATTTACAGGATTTACAACAAAAAGATAATAACAAATATGTCATCATTTCCATTCCACTAATCCTCCCGGAGGAACCGAAGTGGTCTCCTCCGCTGCCGGTGCGGTCGCACTAGTGGTAGGGGCAGCTGAGCCTGTAATGTCATCAATAACACTTGTGAATTCAACAATTCAGCAAAGTATAAACAGTGTTTATGATCATACATGCTACTTACAGAGACAACTTGTCTAATAGTAAACAGTAGACAGTAAACAATTCAGTAAGGGTCTTATAATTCATTGGCATTGGCAACTAACATAATATTTCCAGTCAAATCAAGTCAATTACCATCTTCCTTAAGAGGAAGAACTACCATCTCCCTAAACAAGGAGAGATTACCATCTTCCTTACGGAAGAATAATATGTGGGAATTATCAGTGTCCGGGCCAGGAACTACTGACATCACCACGGAGTTCTGGAACACTCCTCAAATAAACTGCTGCAGACAGTATCAGCTCAATGAGCTTGTGGAAATCTTTATGTAATGCCAACTCATGTGCAATTCATGTCATTAATTTTGATTACATATAATGAACGGTTACGATTCAACCTTTATAGTTTCAATAACAATTTAAATGATTACCAACCAAATGGGTGTAATTCTAAGTGATTTAATGTACATGTGTTATGCTCGATGGACATTACAGTTCTTATGAAAAATCGTACATTAAAGTCCCTTAATTAACACCTATTGGAGGTATAACCAATGCGAATGACCTCGGTTAACTCAAGAGGCTTCTCATTTAGAAAATCAGACATTACATCTGAAATCCCAATTTCGGTTACCTTTCGGTTAACCGATAGTGTTCGCCTAACCGATCGTGGTTCGGTTCAAAATCCAGAGACATTTCTCTGAATACAGAAAATGGACATTTCGGTTAACCGAAATGCCTACTTCGGCTGACCGACCTGTTTTGGTTAGGTTTTCAGTCAGAAATCCAGAGACGTTAATTTCCCTGATTTTTACACTGACGGTCAGAATTTCGGTTAGCTTACGGCTAACCGATGGTGTTCGGCTGACCGAATTTACCCAGAAACACAGAATTCAGACACGAATTCTGTTATGCTCAAACTTATTTCTAACCAACACAAAACCATTGGAACCTCCTGTTCCCTTCTCTACACATCATTTAAACATAATATCACTTCTATTCCATTCAAAATGAATTCAACACCCTATCATATCATTCATTCAAATGATAGAAACAAATTATCAATCCATCCAATCAAATCCAACACCACAAGGATTCAAAGTCATAATGAAAGAACTAACATGCAGTAGCATTGAAGCATATAAACTTATTAATTTATACTTGCCTTTACTGAAGCTGAATCCAAAAACCCCCTTTTTTGTTCACTTGTGGTTTAAGAGGATAATTTCCCTCAATAGAACTTGGATGCTCTACCAAGAAAACTCCAATTCCAAATGCCAAGCTTCAAGAGAACTCAAGCAAAGAGAGGAAGAAAATGACAGCACCCATTTTCCTCTTTGACAAAAGATCCAAAGCTTCTACTTCAACCAAGGTACCAAAGCTTCAAACCCATTTGAATAGCTCAACGAAGAAGAAGAAAGAAAGAACAATGAAGGAAGAAAAAAAACCAAGATGAAAATTTCTCTCCTGTAGCTACTTGGACGGGGACGATGCAGCAGCTACAACTGATTTCCTGCATGATAAGTGTTGTGCTGGAACACTTGCATGAGTTTCTCTTGACACCTCGGAATGCATTTTTGCATTTAAACCCTTCTCATCTTACTTATTTCCATTTTGAGTCAAATCACAACTCACTTGATTCATCTCAAGTCAAATGACTTCATGTGTATTATCAAAATTGATGTACTCATCGAGATACACACGATGATATCAAATTTCACCTCATTTGACGAAATATGTATAACTCCGTATTTACGGAAAAATCCTTCATTTCACTACTTTGAGTCTAAAACTCAACTTAATTAACTTAATGCCTTCCAAATCATTTTTTAGGCTTTATTCATTCTTCCAAAACTAATTCAACTTACTTTGATCATTAATCACATTTAAATCGATTAATCATGCTTAATCCACATTAATCTCGATTAATTAGAGTTAATCAAAATTAACTTGGGAAGATGTGTAACATTCCCTTAAACTTTTAGAATCATTCGGTCCTCTGAATGAAAAATCATTTAAAATCAAGATACGGAGTAAATAAAAAGATAAACATAAACTCACCTGAACGAAGAGTTCCAGATATTTTTGAGCCATTTGCTCTTCCAATTCCCATGCAGCTTCACTAGCTTTATGATGTGCCCAACGAACCTTGACCCATTTAATTGTTCTTGTACGAAGAACTTATTCTTTGGTATCAATAATCTCAACTGGCTTCTCAACATATGTGGTATCCAGTTGAACTTGAATATCATCATAATTTATGATTTGTGAAGGATCCGCCACATATTTTCGAAGCATCGATACATGAAATACATTATGAATACCAGAAAGTGCTGCCGAAAGATCTAGACGGTAAGCCACATTTCCAATTCTGCTTTTAATCTGGAAGGGTCCGATAAATCTAGGTGAAAGTTTTCCTTTCTGACCAAATCGGATTGTCCATTTCATAGGTGAAGCTTTCAAGAATACCCAATCATCAATAGCAAATTCAAGATCAAGCCGACGATTGTCAGCGTAGCTTTTCTGTCTTGACCGGGCTACCCTCAATCTCTCTTGTACTTTCTGTACTTTTTTAGCTATCTCTGCAATCACTGTAGGACCATGAAAACTTCTAGTACCAACTTCTTCCCAGCTAATTGTAGTCCTACATCTTCTGCCATATAAAGCTTCAAACGGTGCCATATCAATACTGGAATGATAACTGTTGTTGTACGCAAATTCGCACAACGCCAAATGTTCATCCCAATCACTTCCAAAGTCCATAACACTGGCACGAAGCAAATCCTCTAACGTTTGAATTGTTCGTTCAGATTGTCCATCAGTTTGAGGATGATATGCAGTGCTAAACCGCAATTTAATGCCCATGGAATTCTGAAATGATTGCCAAAATGTAGAAACAAACCGACTGTCTCGATCTGATACAATCGAAACTGGTGTTCCATGCAGTCTGGTTATTTCTTTGACAAACAACTTTGACATTTCATTAAATCCCATATCCTTTTTAAATGGAAGGAAATGTGCAGACTTCGTAAGACGATCCACAATCACCCAGACGGTGTCATGATGTCTTCTGGTCATTGGTAAACCATATACAAAGTCCATAGTCAAGTGTTCCCACTTCCATCTAGGAATATGTAAAGGATGAAGTAATCCTGGAGGCTTTTTGTGCTCAAACTTTACACGCTGACAGGTCAAACATGAAGCCGCATATCCGGCTATTTCTCGTTTCATATTATGCCACCAAAACCCGTCCTTGAGATTCCTGTACATTTTGGTACTTCCTGGATGCATAGAATATCGGGTGTGATGTGCTTCAAACATCACTGCTTGCTTCAGATCTTCTTATGCTGGTACACATAATCTATTGTTAAAATAAAGAGTGCCATCAACCAGCACAAAATTTGGTCTAGCTGCAATATTATCTCTTATTCGAATGAATTCAGGATCATCAAACTGTCTATTTTTAATTTCCGTAATCAACATAGGTTCAAAGACAGACATCTGTGCAATCAGTTTTCGGTCATCTAATATCTCCATTTCTACATCCAGATCTCTGAATTCTTCAAGTAACATCCATTCACCCACCATGGCTGCCAAGGTAGCTGATTTCCGACTCAAAGCATCAGCTGCTACATTACATTTCCCTGGTACATACGTGAATGGAAAATCATAATCTTTAATTAACTGTAGCCAAAGCGTTGCCTCAAATTAATATCCTTCTGTGTAAACAAGTATTGAAGGCTTCTGTGATCACAATGAACTTCAAAAGTTTTTCCATAGAGATAATGCCTCCATTGTTTCAAAGCAAAGACAACCGCTGCGAGTTCCAAATCATGAGTAGCATAATTCTTTTCATGTTCTTTTAACTGACGTGATCCATAAGCAATCACTTTGCCGTTCTGCATCAGTACACATCCCAATCCTACACCAGAGGCATCAAAATAAACAACAAATCCTCCTCTTCCTTCGGGCAATGTTAAGATTGGGGCTGATATCAATCTCTATTTCAAACTTTGAAAACTAGACTCACATTCCTCATTCCATATAAATGGAACATTCTTTCGAGTCGGTTTGGTTAACGGGGCTGCAATCTTGGAAAAGTCTTTGACAAATCTTCTATAATATCCAGCTAACCCCAAGAAACTCCGAACTTCTGGTACAGTCTTTGGATTCTGCCAATTAGTAATAGCTTCTATCTTAGCAGGATCAACAGCTAATCCATCTCTAGTAATGATATGACCCAGAAATGCCACTTGCTGTAACCAGAAATCACATTTCTCTAATTTTGCAAACAACTGATTGTCTCTCAACAGTTGCAACGCTGTTCTCAAATGATGTGAATGTTCTTGCTCTGACTTTGAATATACCAGGATGTTATCAATGAAGATAACAACAAACTGGTCTAAATAAGCAACAAAAATTCTATTCATCAGAGCCATAAACACCGCAAGTGCATTTGTTAATCCAAATGGCATGACAAGGAACTCATAATGTCCATATCAGGTCCTGAATGTAGTCTTTTGCACATCTTGATCTCTAACACGGATCTGATGATATCCAGATCGGAGATCGATCTTCGAAAAATAGGCTGCACCTTGGAGTTGATCAAATAACTCATCGATTCTAGGCAATGGATATTTATTCTTAATCGTCACTTGATTCAATTGCCTATAATCGATACACATGCGCATAGTGCCATCCTTCTTCTTGACAAATAATACAGGTGCTCCCCAAGGCGAGACACTCAGTCTGATAAAACCCTTGTCAACCAAATCCTGTATTTGTTTCTTCAATTCATGCAGTTCAGATGGTGCCATTCTATAAGGTGCCCGAGAAATAGGTGCAGTACCCGGCACAAGCTCGATCATAAAGTCTACTTCCCTTGCTGGAGGCAGTCCTAGCACTTCTTTTGGGAATACGTCTGGAAATTCACAGACAACAGGAATACTCTTTAATTCCTTCTTTGGCTTCTTTTCCGTAATAAATGCGATGTAGCCTTCACAACCACTTCGCATCATTCGTTCGGCCTTTAACGCAGATATAAGCCTTGTATCAAACTTCTTCCGCGTTCCTTCAAATAGAACACTGGTATTGGCTTCATCTACTTTAAAAGTAATGATTTTGCGGAAACAGTCCAAACAGGCTCTGTACTTCGCAAGCCAATCCATGCCAAAT